>OY720365.1:18270074-18879657 GCA_963082945.1 Cerastis leucographa
TTTTGAATGGTTAGGGAATCATTTTGTACGAATTGCTTTAATTATCAGTATAAAAGTACTATCATTTATGTGGTAAAATACAATATTCATTTATTGCGCTTTTGTACACAAACATGACAATTTATATTACATTAAAAATTTAACACTTCAGAATTATTACAAACCGTCTTACGAATTTTACCTCTTTGGAGAAACCGAAGGTTTGGTTTGTGCATAAGATAATTATCCAGTTTTGGAAACCCAAACTCAATGACAGATGTCATAAAGTTCAAATTCCTTCGTAACCTAATGTCAATCCGTCTTACGGATTTTCGATCAGGACACGTGACCTGACGCGAGTTTAAAATTTTTTACCCATCACAAAAGTGCACAACGCCGCTAAAGTCACTTCAAAAATCCGATGAATTCTATGTGGGGTCACATAGAAGTTTTTGAAATCAATGGGTTTAGAATGATGTACTGAGTAGGGACGTGGTAACATTTCGCGTCGGGTGTCCCTTACAACCTGTGTGTGGTAGTTATGTGATAGCTAAGTGGACTTACTCTTTGACAGTGATTGTGTGCGGCTGCGGCTGCGTGACGCGCACGCTAGAGGGCGCCACCTCCACCACGCGGATAGAGTGCGACACCGCGCGCACCGTGCTGCCGTAACAGCTGCCGCTGCAGGAAACATACACTTTATTATGTGACTCTTTAATTATAACTACTGGTTAATTTGTTAAAACTGAGCAAGACTTTAAGGAGAGGCGCGCAAGGCGTAGTAAAAAAAAAGAACAACTTTTGCTATGGGACCGATCATAAAATCGAGGAAAAATGTTCAAACCAGACTTTTGTGTGAAACCGTACTTTTTTTTTCTTTGTGTCGCTGGGAAGACAAATTTTATATTTTGTTAGCCCAGAAAGTCTAGATGACTAATCCATTCACCACGATGGCACGAAACGGTCTTTCCCAAGACCAGCTCAAACGGCTCTTTTAAGAGTAACCCCCTTTTTTTTTTTTTTGCGGATGGGAAATCATCAAATGACTTCTCCCGCTCTGGGCGGAGCGGGAGGGAGTGTCACTGACTAAAACCCACCCATGTTCCTTCTTCGCCCTTTGTGTTCCAGGGCCGCGGTATCTCTTTCGAACAACCCGCAGCCCTGGCAGGCATCGGCCCTTTCGGACCCCTTCTGGTTTGCTGACATCTCCTTGAGGCGCGCGTGGAACACGTACGCGCCGTCGACACGGCCTGTCGTCATGAGACGGACGGACGGTGAGCTAGCCCATTACTCACCGTCCACAGGCAAGAGTAACCCCCTTAGGGCTACATAAAATCTTACCAGTACAAGTTGGAGCGCTCGAGCAGCGCGTAGGGCTCCCCGTCCTCTATGTGCTGAGCGCATGCCACGCATGCGAAGCACTCTGGGTGGAAGCGGTGCTCCCCGGCCGCCATCACAGGGCCAGTTATAACCTTGTCACAATAACCGTAATTATTATAGGTGTAAAATGACCCTCCACGACAATGACAGGCACTTTTTCTCCCTGACATTGCGATATTTTTTTTTATTCTGGACCAAACATGGGGATTTTAAAAGTTTTAAAAAGTAAAAAAAAAAAGTTTCTAATTACTTTAATTTAAATACCTAATACCTTTATCACTAACTAGCTGTCCCACGCAACTTCGTCTGCGTCACATTTTCCTCATTTTCGCAACATTTTACATTGCTGCTCCGCTCCTATTGGTCGTGGCGTGATGATATATAGCCTATGTCCTTCCCCAAGTTGAAATCTATCTTCTTGGCAAATTTCATTAAGATCCGATCAGCCGTTTAGTCGTGAAAAGGTAACAAACAAACAGAGTGACTTTCGCATTTATAATATTAGTATGGATGTACTATTCAACGCATCCATCAGCACAATGTTTTCGAGAGAAAAGTCGTTTCCCAGCATTATTTTTTGCGTAGAGTTACTGAGTTTGATGTATAGAATGCTTGGTTGACAGCTTCGTGAGGCGTCTGCTTACATCTTGTTCGAGTATATTACCTGTGCACATTGTTGACAGCTCTCGCCGTAGCGCTCCCAATAGTCGTTCTGACAGAATAGTAGTCCTGCCTTCTCGAAGTACCACGTTGACAGCTGCGCGTCGCATACTGAGCACCTGAGCAACCGAGACAAAAGATGATCACTTAGTCAATGCTTCACAAAACCTACGTATAATGACAGCATGGAACCGGCATCGTAGTTTATTAGCTGATGCCACTGGCCCGAAAGACCGACAACCAGTCTTACGAAGGGGTATCGTATTACCGAGTAATGACTGGGTTGTGGAGAGCAGATAGGCAGTCGCTTCATGTAAATAAAATAAATACTGGTATTTAGCTGCACCCGGTGAGACTACAAGCCAACCCCAATATTGCTGGGCAAAGGCTAGGCAGATGATGATGATGGTAGAAAACAGTATATAGGGTGACATAATTAGTGACCTATACTCATTATAACAAACAAATTTCCAAAAGATTTTTTTTTTTATACACTTTCACTTTTATCGCTAGATAGCCCACATGCGGTTGTGCGCGAATTTAATACGGCTGTTGTATTATTGAGATAAAAGTGAAAGAGTATAAAAAAAAGGTTTCTTTGGGTTTTTTTTGTTGTTATTATGAGTATAATCACGTGTTTAAGTATGGGTCACTAATTACCAGTCACCCTATATACAAGACGTTGTTTTGCATCCTCGTCAAAATTCAGGAGGTTGTCACGACAAGACATAAAAAATTCAATTAAAATTACGGTACCTAGTTAATTATTAATAAACGCAGATTTTTTTGGTTGTTTATTTTTGTCAGTATTTCAGCATAACCCCCTAAACGTTTGAGATTGTTTGTATTTGTGGAAGCGAGGTTAAAGGGCGAGAATTGGACGGCCCGCGTTTAAAACACGGGTGGTTCATACTTACCGATTTCCGTAAATAAGAAAAAAATCAAAATTACCTGCCCATTTTATTATTTATTCGGGACGAGAATCATTAGCATAGTTACCTCCTTGAATTTGACGAGGATGCAAAACAACACCTTGAATAAATTTTTCATTAGACATGTTATGAAGGTCTAGAATTCTTAAAGTAGTTATTTCCTGCAACCGAAAACAGGAGATAGTTTTATCAACAACGACTGTCTAGCAGAACAATAATCGAAGTATTTACCAAAGACCTTTTAATTGAAAACTTGGCACGTTATTTCTCATCCAAGGCAAGAAAGTATAACCTTTGCAGAACTAGAAAAGGACAAAAAATATTTGGCAAATGACCAAGAAAAAAGAAATCAAATAGCCCCGAAAACTTATTCGTTGGCCTCATATTCAAGTTCATGAAGCAAGGAGGTTGCCAAAAAAAACTTAGGAATAGAGTTGTTTGTCTCGCTAGCTTGCGACGGGTGAGTGACCTCTTAACATAATGCCACACCAGTAGTGGAAGCGATGGGAATATTTATAGTATTTTATCAGACAGATCATTGGGCATCTGTGGGCCAAAATAACCACTTTCTGGAGCCCTGACACAGCCAGAAGGCGTCGCGGTAGACCTCGTAAAAGATAGCGGAACGAGATAAACAAGACCAGCGACCAGTGGTCCACATTGGCCCTGGATCGAGACACTTGGAAGTCAGTCATGCCCAGCAGTGGGATGACGCAGGCTAACAGTATCAGTAGTAGTAGTAATAGGTTTTCACACACAATTTTACACTCGCCTTTTTTTAAATCTTTGAGGCCGTTTCGTACCTGACTACTCTAAGAAGAAACAGCCGAAACAAACTCAGAGGTCATTATCTCTTATTAAGTCCAGTAATTGGTCAAGTCATATGAGGACCATGCAGATTTGTGTTTAAGATGGTTTTTTGAAGAAAGAACCACACAGATTTATGTATAAAATGATACTTGCAGATTACCAAAGATATCTACAAGAATGTAAGTTTAATCAATCAATAGCTAGTCTATTAGGCATTAGGTTTATGGGAAGCCATAATGATGCGACCCCATAACTTTCTAGAGCGTGACGTAATCTTTATGACGTAATCACGTAACTTTGTGCACGGGGCATAAAACACGTAGGGCAGTTAAGAAATAATGGCCGCCTATAACCTTTAGTAGGGGAACCCCCTTAACTTAAAGTATTGCGTGCTATTATGCTATATGATACCAAGTTATAAAAATACTCATAAGAATGGTTTCTTAGAAATTGTGAATGTTTGTTTATGGTTTATGGAACTACTACTGGATTATGCTTATTTTTAAACGGTGACAAACGATTAGGTCTTGTTAAGTCCCTACTTACGTAACATGACCTAAAGCCTGTAATCCCCAGGGCCATCTTTTCCACTGGGCACACTGGGCACGTGCCCCGGGCCCCACGATCCGAGGGGCCTCCAAGTTCTTGTAACTGTTAAAGCCAGCGGCTATCAAAATAAACTTAACTCATTCCAGGCAGGACCTTAGGATACAATTTTTTTTCCTTAAACTAAAGGCAATTTAGTGATATGAAAAAAAAAAATCTGTATTTTATTTCAAATCAAAGTTCTCAGCCGTTCGAGTATTATCAAAGTTCTAAAAAAAACACCCATTATTTTTGTATGAACTGTCAAAAAAAAAACCTAACCTATTCGAGGGGGACTGTAAAAAAAATCGAACTCGCTTCGCTCGCTCTTGCATCCTACAAGGGCCCCATTATTCTCAAGTGCCTAGGGCCGCCAATGGGTTAAAGACGGCCCTGGTAATCCCCGAAGATTTAAGCAAGGCCGTACCTAATAGGAGACCCACTTTTCGCCAGTTATGTTTAAAACCCATGTAATAAGGGGCCTATTGCTTCAACCGGGCGCAAATCCAGGCTCCGCGGCTGCTACTGACAAATTCCAGATGTAAAACCCCAATAACACTTTGTCCGACCTGAGTGGGTATCGAACCCAGGTACTCATGGTTAGCAGTGGCGCTTGTAACCACTAGACCAAGGAGACAGTCCTTACTTGTAATGATTTAAATTGGATTTTTTTACAGTTAGGCTAAGGAAAAACTTGAGCGTAAAAACGCGATGAAATTACTCGTGTTTAAACTTACAAAATCCATGGATATATCCAGGATACTCCGTTTGGAACAAAGCATGTTCTATTTTTCCTGACACTTACTGTTGTTTTAAATATAATGTTGTTTCATAAATAAATAAACTAATTTATTTTTTTCCTGTTATTTTAATTAAGGTACTAATATTAGCTGTTCATCATTAAAATGGAATCAAATTAAATTTTGTATGACGTATTTTATACGCCCAAAAATTTCATAAATATTCGGTTAATTTGGTTTTCCTGGCCTGGACTAATCCAATGACTTAATTTGCGTTTCATTGAATAAAACTCACACATACTAAGTTGATACAAATAAAGCCAATTGGAGAAAGCATCATAATTAACATAAATGATAAGCGATAAATGATGATTATTATGCAAATAGGATTTTACAAATAACACTTTTACATGTCGTTTTTTTTTTTAAAATATGACTGATGTTTTGTACCTGACTACTCTAATAAGAAACGGCCGAAACAAACTCATACTCTCTTTTAAGAGCGTTAACGCCTTACGACATTTGACATCAAGTCCTCATTTTCCGAAATGGCTGAACCGATTTTAATGAAACTTCATACACATAAGCAAGATGCATAAGTCTAAAAAGTTACTAAAACATTTTAGAAAAATCGTGTTACAGCTAAATTTGACCGATAATAAATAATCTGTAGAAACAGAAATTTCCAATTATCTTTTTTTTAAAAGACATTTTTAATATGTTTTTAGTCAGTTTTTAGACATATGTATCCTGCTTATGCATATTATGTTTCATTAAAATCAGTTCAGTCACATAATCTGTAAATTAGGAACAACTGAAAAAATAGAAAAACTGTGAATTAGGCTACTGCCTAGGAGTGGGACAAGACAGGCTATAATATAATAATAAGTACAATATCTTACCGAAAGCAGTCTTTGTGCCAATCCTGGTTGAGTGCAGACACATAGTCGTCATCACCGATGTCGTTCAAGCACCCCGCACAGCTGAGGGACTCTGGAAGTCATCGTCATCATCAAGAGAAAGTTCAAAGGATTGATAGAACTAAAAGTGGGATTAGCAAAGAATTGCAATTGGTTACTGTCTTTCCAAGGACATCTTCATTTTACAAAAGCTCCTCACTTACTATGACTGGTTGTGAAATCTTTAAAAGCACTATGTGAGAATATTTATTCTTTTCTTTAATAGTGAGATTGATTTAATCTTAACATACTGGTATTCATCTGCATCGTGTAAGACTGGAAGCCAATCCCAGCGTAATTGGTAAAAGGCTAGGAAGATACGGAGTTGGATTTACCTTTACAAGCAGATTATTAAGTTATTAAAAATAAATAATCATTCTGGCTTATTATTGTTACTTCACATGTGTAGAGACAAAGAGCTTTCATTTATTTATTTACACTTCATGTAAAATTATATTTATTTATTTTATTTAGCAATTTATGAACACACTTAATACAGAGAAGAAGAAAGGAACAGACAATAGGTACAAAGGTGATGCTTATTTCTAAAGAAATCTCTTCCAGCATACCTGGATATATATTATAGTGGTAGGTAAGTGTATGTAATGCCACAAGGCATTCTCTACCAGTCACCCTTTGGGTTAAATATAACAACATTGTGATAGGGTAGAAAATAATATCTTAAAATAAAAATATCAATCACTATGCTGCCTTAACAATGGTTTGGTAAATTGGTGCTTACACACTTTTGTGAATAGGGATGATGACTGGGTAAAGAAAACGACATTCTATTTTGTCTGTCAATCAGGTAATACAAAAATATTAGATACATATTTTTTGTTTTATCAAGTTAACAAAAAAATACTTAGTTAAAACGCATTAAAGTTGGAGAGTGGGGGCTCACTACGTCACAACTAGGTATAAAATGTACTGAGCCGTGACGTCATGCGCCATTTCAACTAAAAATATCTTCGTAATTTTACGATTACGTGAAAAAAGAAAAAATACGTGTCAAATACTTTTTAATAATCTACCCGATAGACAAATAAAAAAAATTTGAGTCACCATCCCTATTATAAGTACAGGTTTCCTCACAATGTTTTCCTTCATCAATGTCCGTGACGTCCAAGATAAACTTAGTTATGTTATTTCTATTATGTGGCCTGAATTTTGCTATAACAATAACTTTCTAAATAACATAAAAAGTGTTTTATTATTTTATTGTTAAATTCCTATATATTATCCTCAATTCTAGGCTCAAGCAAGGCTAAGACTCTAAGCCTCTTTACTTCTGCTGAAAGCTCTAAAGAAAATAAAGGCTTAGAGCTTTCAGCAGAAGTAAAGAGAGTAAAGAGTTTAGTTTTCATTTAGTTTTAATGCCATTCTTTTTCTTAGTTGTGTTGATAATTATTTTAGGGTTAATTAAGCTTTGATCAGAACTGGTATAATATTGGCATTGATACACATTTGGTTGGGTTACACAGGTTCCATTCTAGGATACATTAACAATCTATGCAGGTAGTATTTTATGCTATCATAATATGAAAAGAATAACTTCTAAGGTGTTCACAACCATATCCATAACAAAATAAGATCAGTTTTTAATAAATTTTACGAATATTAACATTTTAGAGGCCTCGCCACGGCTTTGTTGATGCAAATAACCAGTTTAATAGTCACGTTAATTGTTATTTGTGGTTTACTGAATATATTAAATTGGCTACCTGAGTCAAAGATTTTATTTAATATATTAGTTAAACCTTTATGTTTTCGTAAATGGTTGCAGTTGAATGTCAAATACCTTTCTAATATATTGGTTTTAGCGATGCAAAATACAAACTATGGTAAATCCTTCAACATAAAACCTACGTCGCGGAAGTAAACATAACTATTAAAAACTAGGTGACACTACTTCAAATTGGTTTTTAGGCGTATCTGTAAACTTCTTCGATATAAATTCAATCAGCATCAAGTTAGAGTTAAGTTACTTATTCTAGGTGCAGAACAAACAAAAGATAATTCAAACTTACAAGAATCGCCCACACATTCTCATGACAAGTTCTGCACCCAAAACATGACTAAATATTAACTTTAAACACTTTACTAAGGGTTCTAACAGGCACCAAAACTTACCTTTAGTATTCGGTCCCTCCATTTCATTTCAAAAAGGAATGTTTATTCATAAATTGTATTATAAATCGCAGAAGTTACATGCTTGAGATTCCAATACTTGAGAACACAGAATCACAGATAACTAAACTATAAATTAGTCGGGGATCGTAGACTTGAAAATGACGTAAGTAAAGACATAAAATGACACAACGGGTAGATGTTGCTAGCTTTTAAAACAGATCTGGGTAAGAAAGAAATAAAACTTATTGGTTTGAATTTTGATAAATTTATTGCAGTATTTATGATAGCAAGAGTAAAGATGCTGTAAAACATTACAATTATTAGAAGCAAGTGTTTTGCAGTAAAGTGATTGCTTAATTTATATTGAGGTCTATTTCAAAACCTATAATATGTTTGAAACCAGTAAAATGTGGTAACACTAGTATTATTTCGATTACATTTCATTACGCAAACAAAGGTCAAACATTAAAAAGTAAATAAACAAAAACTAAAAAAGAACATTAGCAATTTTATTTCACTTAAATTAATGATGATGATGTTTCTTTATTTCCTTTTCCTTTTCGACTTCCTTCTTGACCTTGTATTTGTTAAACCTGACCTTGACTTTGACTTTCACTTCGAGGCGTTTTAGCAGTTCCGATATTTCATCATCATTAGAATCTGAGCTGTCGGAGTCTTCTGACGAGTCCTCTGGTTCAGGCTTCTGTTCTTCAGAAGAATCTGCAGGTGGATCAGGTGTCTGTTCTTCAGAAGAATCTGCAGGTGGATCAGGTGTCTGTTCTTCAGAAGAATCTGCAGGTGGATCAGGTGTCTGTTCTTCAGAAGAATCTTCCGGTGATTCTGTCTCAGACTCGGGTGGAGCGGTTTCAGTTTCTACACTACCTTCATCTGAATCCTCAGGTGTCGTAGGGGGCAATGTGGATAATTCTTCACTGTCATCATCTTCTTGTAGATTTTCGAAGTCAATACCTGTTACTTCTTCGAACCATGATAGGTAAGGGCCCGGACGAATGAAACCTGGCAAAATTAAATGAATTTTAATAAAGATCAAAGATGTTATCTTCTCAGTTAACTCAATGTGATGGTTCAGAACACATCAGTCAGGCATAAAATAAATATAAATATTAGGTACCAGCAGGTAAGCCAGAGTGGCAGCCCCAATCTCCGCCAGCAACGAAAGAGGTTACTCCGACAAGAGTTGGAACGCCGTCGGAGCCAACGTGCACCAGTGGGCCTCCACTGTCACCCTGATAACAAGAATAATATTATGAAACAAAATGAAGGAAGAGACTATCGCAGAGTGGGTCTAATTCCCGTTTCACATAGGTACTCATATACCGTCAATACAGGATTATAATCGGGCGATTAAAGTTAAAATCAGCTGAAAATTTGCTTTTCGAACGTCAATACATTACGATAGTCCCTCAAAATAAACCACTTCCTAGTTTTGAGCTGTTGAGTGTACGCTTCGTACAAAAGAAATCATAGCTGATGCATGTTAGCATGTTATATGATGTAGAATATAATAGGTTGTAGAGTATACCTGGCAAGTAGACTGTGAGGTGACGTTGTAGAACCGTGCGCAGATGGACGTGTCAATGATGATGCCGCTCACGAATGTGCCGGCGCAAGACAAGTTGGAGATAGCGCGGAGGTACACCCATCTCAGCACCTCAGTTACGGAACCTAGAATGTTGGGAGAAATATTAATAAGCTATAGTTTCAACTGTAGCAGGACAGCACATTCCACCTCAAATCTGTATCTCAGAGGGAAACAACATTATGCGCTAAAACTAGTCCTTCGGAAAAGACTAGGCTAACCTCCTGATGGGAGGGATTTACTGTGTGACAGGAACGAAACGTTACGTAGTTAGTATCTAACGGTTTTATGTGGAGAAAACTTGCATTACTTTCGTATTAAAACATTTATGGTGATTTGCTTGCTTTTCTTAAATTACTCAAAACACAGGCGTTATTACCTTTCCTATCTGTACAGCTCACTACTTTTTTTCTCTAGATTAGGTACTTTTTTTTCGTACTATATCGTATTGAGATCTTAATTTAATTGAATGGCAATCTTGATCAGTTCTTCCTACCGATTGTGATTATTAAATCGTGCGAGGCGTAAGATTGGTATCACTGTATGGCAGTCAGTGATAAAATTGTCGATGTATTTTTCCCACTTGCTGATGACGTGTTAAATTTATAAAAACAAGAGCGCAAAGTAGGTACCTTAAACAGCCCCACTAACTCCTATTCTCTTTGCTGGGACACAGCACAGGCCTCCTCTAAGATGGGGAATGACCTGTAATCCACCACTGCGGACCCAGTGCGTGTTGCTAGATGTCACAAGTCTTTGATTTTGTGATTCTTCCTATAATCAAATTGGATGTCCTCATCCTATTTGCTCACGATGTTTTCCATCACCACTTGCACATATCTTGAGGTAAAATTGGTGAAATGATAGGTACTGACCTAAAGTCCATGTCCTGCCGTGACCGCTGGCGTAGAACACCTCGCCATCATAGTTGCGGTATGCATCAGCTCGTGGCTGTACGCGGATCGCCTTCAGCAACCCTGGGAGAATATGGCACGTTAGATCAAAAGGAGTAAAGCTCTAAATGGCCAAAGATCGGCCAACCGTGTTGGATTGTTATTATCCTCAATATCGCGAGAAACTTCTAGATGTGGGTTGCCAGTAGGTACATGATTCCAGGCTAAAACGATGATATAGTAAAAACATGAACACTTACTGCTGTAAACGAAGGGGTGCGGCACTTTCACGAGAGAGATGTCGTGCGGCTGCACTACGGCCGGCAGATTGTCGTTGTATTGAGGATGGTTGTAGTACTCCGTGGTTTCAAAGATGTACTCCGGATTGGTGAGGGACACCACGCCTCCGCGGACCACTACGGTCACGCGACTGAAGAAGAAAATGTTTGTGTTTAAAATAAGAACAGGAATATTATGATGAGAACATTTGTGTCGACTAATCATGATTCATCATTCAGGGCAACTACAGTACTTTCACAGTTATTATGTCTTGTGACTGGGACTGTAGCTTCATTTTTATTGTTGTTTGACTATTCAAAAGTGCCTGTAATTGGCTTACTTGAAATAAATGATTTTGATTTGATTTGATTTCATTTAAGGGAATTGGCAGCCACGTTACTGGAACCAGTGTCGGGGTCAAAGGGTTTCGGGGTCAAACGGTGCTTACACTTAGTTACCATATATATGTACCTTAGGAACGTGATTTCTAATGATTAAGGAATGTAAATTCTTACGTAGCATTGTAACAGATTCAATTCTTCAACGTAATCTCATAATTTTTGAGCTCACCACTGTACAAAGCACGGCTACTAAAACATTATGCAGCCTCAGCAACATCTAGTCCTACAAGCGCAATATTCCAACATTAATCGGTTCTTACCCAGCAGTACAATGCGCAGCAGTGATGACCCACTCCTTAGACACGATGGATCCTCCACAGCCGCTCACGCCACCAATGGGGCTCACCATACGAAGAGCTGCATGGTGAGGGTGCTGGCCCGGCTGTGCCTCCCAGCCTGACACTATACGTGACCCCGACGGAGACGAATCTAGCGCCTCAGTCTCTGGGGGGGCAAGGCACTGTGATATTACTTTGTTTAGTGAAGAGAAGAGTACAGCAAGTGATTAAGTGAATACTGAAGGTGTGAGACGTGGCTAATTTGTATAACTATGTATAGTCGCAGCAAATGTCGGCTTAAGCCATTGACGTGGCCTCGAAGGAAACGCATTTCGAAGCCAAGCTAATTCTTTCAATAGTCTTATCCGCAGTCGATATCACAAGTCGTGTGACGCTGAGACGTGTAGATCGTGGTCAAGAGTTAAGATTTCCTCCTCATGTGCGGAAGACAGGCAGGATTATAGACAACGTGGAAGCGTGGAAACGTATGTCACGTTTAAATGTTTACTAACCGCGTTGGATTACATTTTCGATGAAGTCTGGTTCCACGTTTTTGTAACGCCCGGATACCTGCAAAGCACGAAGTCTCAGTTAGATAAAGTTGTTTAGGGATTCTCCTACTCCAGGGGCTTAGAACTAATAATTATAATGTTGAGTAGATGCATCTCATTATAACGGCATATCAATGGTGGAGTAGAATGGACCCCTAGATTCTATGGCTAAAACTTTCAAATAATAAATTAGTAGCAAAAGTTTACCTGAAGAACTGTCACCAGTAACAGTAGCAAGCCTGATTTCATTAACATCTTAGATACTACTGATGATTGCCGAGAACGCGGCTACCATATTAACTTCCACTTAGGATTAGATGCTCCAATCACGGTAATGATTGAGATAAATATCAATTAATTAGTACGATAAGATATGGATTAATTTATTGGCCTTTTGTTAACATTTGCCGACAATGCAAAATCTTGATAGTTGTCGATATCTAATCAATTTAATTTTTAACCAATTTGGGAATAAAGACACCAAAAGTTCCAACGAAAAACTGCAGGAAACAAAACCAATTCAAATAATGTTTAGGCAGGAATTAAATATGAAGTACCTATCTTTTTTCGAAAACAAAAATCTACAAAAATTAACGTTATCTATTTTTCTAGAATACAGTCAAGCTTGCAGCCAAGTAAAGCATTTATGAAACGGTCATGGATGGCCAAACCATTATGTTTATACACAGTGTAAATCACCTCATCACGAAGCCGTCAACCAAGCATTCTGTACATGAAACTAAGTAACTTTACGCAAAAATTTTTGCTGGGAAACTACTTTTTTTTGGGGGGTTTAAAATCATGTTTTGTGGTAGAACTCAATGTAACGCACTCAAAACATTGTGCTGATAGACGGATTCGAAAGTAGGGGGGTCGAGGAGATGTTTAAAGTAAAAATCTTACATGGAAAACTTGTATTTAAAAAAATACTTTTCAAAAAGTTGGAACTTTGACCCCTAATATCTCCGTAACTAGAAGGTTCCCAGGTATGGTGTAGAACAGGGAGAACCAGTGCCTTTCGGCTTCGTTAAGAGGTGTTTTACACCCTTTATAATCTTTTCAATATCCTTACCATTATGTGTACCGGACAATCATGAGAAATAAAAATCGGTCCCCAATAAATTGAAATCAATTCGAAGCTGTTTTATTTTGAGGTGTCCCTCAGGGACTATTCTTAGGTCCTTTAGCTCTGATTAACATCTAGATATCCTTTGTATAACGGGATCAGTGTCAGTCTAGGTTCACAACAGCTGTTTCTGGATATTCAAGCATGGTTCGTCTGCTAGCATATTATGGCAGACATATACCATATCTAAACGAATGTATTTAATTTTGTTGATAATTTTAATTCAATTCAATATTTTACAATTTTGAGTTCGGTGTTTGTCGAGAATGTCCCGATAGATTGTCAATAATTCAGTGCTACTAACGATCGTTATCTAAATAAATAATCAATTTAATAGATCTCCAATATTTCCGTATTTTCTGACTGTACATTGTATATTGTTAAGTCGTCACCGCTGCGATTAGTTGAGTGAAAATTCGCGGATGTAAATAAATAAAGGGAAAAACTAACAGTTGATAATAGTTTTAGGTAAGTGATAGTAATCATAGATTAGTCTATGATTACAACATGTTAATCAAATATTGCGACTATTCGGCTATGATCATAGAATTCATAGAGATTATTATCATAATATGTGACTGAGTACTGACTATTTTCTACTTATGGCAAAGTACTTACTTAGTAGGTATTGAGTACCGATCCGTGGTTTTCTTCCCATATGACAATGTGGCGTGAATAGTTACCCATTTCATGCCTCATTTAATTTGTACTACTGCAGGTCACCCAACTAGTAGTGTGTCCGACCAACGCGAAGCCGAAGTCGAAGCCAATTAATCGGGTATTGTCTATCGCCACAACCTATTATAGCCCTAAGAAATTCAGGATACAGCTTTGACAGCATGCTGATGATGATAGCTGCAGGCTCGACAGTCCATGGTATAGTATGGACTTTGAAGTTCTAGTGAACACCTCTTCTACTTCTTAGCGTGTCGATGGCAATCTAAACTGTGTCGGCCAAGAACAGAGCCACTATTTTGGCGCCCTTTGTAGCGTCCTGTAATGAACAACAGCAGGACACGCAGGACACGATATTAGGTGCCGCATCGTTTGTAGAACAGCACCACATTTACACTCCAGGGCAGACACACCTTAAAGGCTCCATTGCGTGATGCGTTGTCATACAATGGTTAACTATGTACCTACCTACATAGATAAGAGATTACTCATACCATAATATAACACCGGTATTTCCCAAATGAGTAGACATTTTCCTTATAATATTTGTCAGCCATTAGAAAAAGTCTGTATTTACCTATCTCTGATTACTTACTTAAAAAATCCAATAGGTTTTGACTGTCTTCCTCAAAGTGTTTAAATCAGATTTTTCTAAAAACTTCTTTTGTGAAAACGAGAAGCACTAACAAAAACAACTAGTATCTTCGATCTGCAATGATAACGGTGAATCAGAAGTTGTGATAAGAATCGAAACAATTATTTTTAAATAATGGGAATACCTACCGATAAATTAAAAACGCTGAGGTCTAACGTCACGTGATTATACGGCATTAAGGGCTTTCACACATCCGCTTCCGAACCGCCAACATAATTATGTCGGCGACTTTGCTGTCGCCGGTAACTTTGTCAGCGGAAGAAGTTGTGCTACTTTTTTTTCACTCGCCACACATGATTTTAGACATGATTCCTTTTCATATTAATAAGGCTTTGGTGCGTAGAGCTCTTTAAATTATGTTGTAGATACGCAGAAACATCAATGGAAAAGTTTAGGTGGGTCTTTGACATTCAGCAACTATTAACATTATTGCATTTAATATCCTCTTTATTCTGTCACAGGTAAGACCTGTTATCGTAGTTCAAGTCTTATAGACTGCCTCCGACTGACGAGTTACGGTTGACCGTAGGACTTGCCGTGAGACTATCTTCTTCTTAGCGAATCGATGGAATGATGGATGGAATACATATTAAACACATTCAGGCGCGGTCCGAGGGAGTCATGACCCGCCTAAACCGTACACGTTAAATTGGGAATGGTACATATTACAATCTAACTTCATGTGCACTGATTTTGCAGCGTGTCAGGCTTGTTTACTAAAGTGAGACTGAACGATTTTTATACCGTCATGAAGAGCTCGGCTAAATAATAACAGCCGCACGGGTCGATCTTTACGGTTAAACCGTGCTTGCCGAGGTTGGTCCGTGGATGGGTCACCATAATCATACCGAGTTTCCTCCGTGCCTCGGAAAGCACGATAAGCCGTTGGTCCCGACTGTCATTTGTAGATCTTTGACAGTCGTTAAGAGTAGTCACAAGCGAAGGTGGTGTGACGATTTGATCTTGTTTGCGGGACGCATCTGGCCAGAGATCGCACAAGATAGAGAGGTTTTGAAGGAGAAAGGAGAGGCCTTTTTGCGCCAGCATTGGCCCACTTGACCAGCTAGCAGAAAATAAGCATCTCAACTGAACTAAGGTACATTGCAGCAGCCTGTGGACGGTGAGTAATGGGCCAGCTCACCGTCCGTCCGTCTTATGACGACAGGCCGTGTGGACGGAGCGTTCGTTTTCCACGCGCGCCTCAAGGAGATGTCAGCTAACCGGAAGGGGTCCGAGAGGGCTGATGCCTGCCAGGGCTGCGGGACTGTTCGAAAGAGTTACCGTGGCCCTGGAACACAAAGGGCTAAGAAGGAACATGGATGGGTTTTAGTCAGTACAAGTCTGACACTCCCTCCCGCTCCGCCCAGAGCGGGGGAAGTCATTTGATGATTTACCATCCGTAAAAAAAGGTACATTTCAGCAGTCATTCATCAACATTTCTATTACTTTACCTCCGTCGCAAGCGTGTCATTGTATAATTACCTCAATACGCGTCTTCCACAGTCACGTCACCATATTTTCGTCAGCACTATTACGCTCATGTGCGCACTGTTTACATAGACAGTGACTAAGCTTTGTTGTGAGCTTCGATCAATAATAGTACTATTATTGATCGAAGGTTGTGAGTAATAATACACATAGCTTACGTGACGAAACGATTGTGCCCACAGACTACGTGACTTTTTACATGTATAACCATTTTAAACCTTCTAGGTACTTGACGGCACGGTTGGCGCAGTGGCTAAGCGATTGACTGCTGCGCTGCGTGTCGCGGGAATTTGATCCCCGCACGGACAAAATATTTGTAAGGCCTACAGAGAGTTGTTCCGGGTCTGGCTGTTTGTGTATGTGAGTTAAAATATTTGTAAACGCACCCACGACACAGGAGAAATAATTACTAGTGAGGCAAAGATTTTAAAAAAATACTGAAATAAATATAAGCTACTTGATTCCGAAGTGTAATTATTTGCTACGAAGTAAATTGTATTTAGCTTATAGGAAGCAAAGAATCTGCAGTAGGTACCTACATGCGTCATATCTATCGAATGATTTGGGTTCGAGTCACCCGTAACACAAATAACACATAACATCACGCCTGTAATCCCGAAGGATTAGGCAGAGATTAAAAGTACTCCCATATTTCGCCAGTTGCGTTTAGGTCCCCTGTAATAGGGGGCGAGCCTTAAACCATCAATCAGGCACAAATCCTGACTCCGTGGCGGCTACTGAAAGAAAAATTCAATAAAAATATACCCGACCCGGGAATCGAACCCTGGTCCTCATGCTCAGCAGTCGCGATTGCGACCACTGGACCAACAAGGCAGTCACACAAATGGCATACTAATATTAACAGATTTACGTCTAAAACATAAGTTCTGATGCTCAACAGTCCTCCACATAAAGGGTGTAAAACACCTCTTAACGAAGCCGAAAGGCACTGGTTCTCCCTGTCATTGCGATCATTTTTTTGTTCTACACCATACCTGGGAACCTTTTAGTTACGGAGATATTAGGGGTCAAAGTTCCAACTTTTAGACAAGTATTTTTTTTTAAATACATGTTTTTAATGTAAGATTTTTACTTTAAACACCTCCAAGACCCCCGTACTATTCAATCCATCAGCAAAATGTTTTGAGTGCGTTACATTGAGTTCTACCACAAAACATGATTTTACACCCCCTAAAAAAAAGTCGTTTCCCAGCAATAATTTTTGCGTAAAGTTACTTAGTTTCATGTACAGAATGCTTGGTTGACGGCTTTGTGATGAGGTGATTTACACGGTGTATAGGCAGGAAAGGATTTAAAATAAAACATGTCGTCAATATCGGATACATTTAATATAAAACAGTCATTGCAACAAGTTATCATTATCACATATACCGTCACGTTGACTAGCTGCAAACTGGGCGGCAACAAACGGCACTGTTACGTTATTAACTAACCTAACTTGAGGGCAAAAAGGGCGGAAAGGGCATTAGACATAATGACTCTTACGCCTTTTTGAAATTGATAGCTTTGGCTACACCATGAGACTTAGCCAGTTCGAAAAACTACAGGTCTTGTTTAATTAAATTAAAATAGTAGCTTCCCAAACAACCTTGAACCTAAAACTTTACCGTTAAAGTTGAAAATCTATTAAAGAAATTTGGCAGACTATTTTAGCTTGATGGGCAAGTGTTTGTACTTACATGTATTCTTTTTAAAAGTTTATGTACAATATTAAGTATGTGAGTATGTACAATAGTAGGTGAGATTTGTTTCAGCTAAATTCGTTATTTCTAGCCGACTACGGCGAAGCCAAAAGAAATGTAATTGTATTTAGATGAAACGCATACTTTATTTAAAAAATCCGATAGTGTAGCGTAGTGTTTGTCAAGAGGCCATTACTATTCCATAATTTATTATTTATTATAGTTCTTCTACAATTTGTTTGTTACATATTAATATGGTTATGACTACAATATTGTTAATAATGACTATTTTGTCTAAAACCATTCATTAGTACCTTGTTATTTATTCAACTTATTACAAAACTCCGTCACTCACCCAGCTTGCCAGCCTAAACAATAAACTACATAATTAGATTTTTTAACACTGGTAACACTAGTTTCGTACATATTGTACACACAACACCTCACGCATTGCTAAAAACAAAACAATTTCGAATAATTTCAAGTCACCATTTATAATAATAGTGTTTTTTACATTAGTTTAGCTGCAATGTATACATAACTATAAAAAAGCAATGTTCAATTGACGGCCTGTAGCATCAAGACTTTATTATTTAATAAAAAGGTTTTATCGTTTTGTGACGTAAAAAAGTCACATGTGACGCCTCAGGTCGTCAGAACAAAATAATCCTATGAAATAATCAATAAATTATATTCAATGCAGTAGAAACATTCAATCAGTTAATAATTCGAGATTTTATGAAGCACCTTTTCATTGTCTACATACATCGTACATATTTTTATTTGCCAAAATCGTCTATTCAGATAAAAATACGAATATTTCTTAGATGAAAGCGACACAGATCTACAGTGTGATGTCAAAAGTCCCAATTCGTGTTTCGATGCAGTAGGCCTTATGAAACCCTCAACCGCCTTCCAAATAACCCTAAAACAATAATTAACTCTTTTCTCTAAGATTAGGCCTCCGAACCTATTTCATAGGCCTCTATAGGAACATAACAATCAGACTCGAACCATCACACAAAATACAAATATTTCACTAAGCTCATTTATTTTAATATAAAAATCCGTAATCTAGTACACGGGTCACTTTAAACTTTTTGGCCGGTAAAGAACGATGCAAATTGAATCTTAGGAGACTTCAAATAAAGACTAAAGTTGTGAAAGCTTCTAACACGTGACCAAAAAGTTCAGAGCCACCCGAATTAATAAGTAAAATGTTCAAGATCCGTTAACAGATATACGCCTTAGTAACGATGTACCTACCTTGCGATTTACAATGTCATAATAAGTATACAAGTAATAAATGCGGGTTAAATTGGGATTAAAAAATAAATAAATACAATATAAGGCCCGCTTACATCATAATTCACTTAGGGCGAATTTCACCGATCAAATCAAACGCAATCAGTACATTTGAACTGAGTTCAAGAGCTGTCAGTTTCATCATTGCTATAGAACGTTGACAGATTCGGTAGGGGGCCGTCCATTAATAACGTGATGTTTTTTTTTAGCATTTTTTAACCTCCCCTCCCCCTTGGTGATACGGGGTGAGGTTTAAGTCTAAGCCCCCGCCCCCCACGTAAAATCACGTGTATTTGTGGTACGTACAAAAAATCATATAATTTTCAGAATATTATCTTAAAATAAAGGTACTTCGTTCGTTGCCTGGCAACGGCGAGTCAAGAACACACTACATGCCGCTTTTCGGTTAAGAATCGCGCGTTTGATGAAAAAATAAATACACGTGATATCTTACTACACCCCCCTCCCCCCTTGTGTTATTTCGTGATTTTCGCTAAACCCGGAGGGGGTTTTTCTCCACTTTCAAGCCTCACGTGATTAATGGACGGTCCCTTGCGTCCTGAATGTGTTGAACGCTTAACTAACATATTTCTATTGCAATTATATTCTTTGTCATCATCTTCAAACGATTGAGAGAAACATAACTATGTTTTAGTAAAAAAAGGTTAGCGTTAAACTCATTTAGTGATTTGTGGTGCAAGCGGGCCTAAAAATTGTTTTATTTAAATTATATTCGGCGTTTTGTCTGTTATGTAAATGACTATTTATAATCTTTGATTAGAAAATATATCAGGATGTCTAAGCTAGTAATTATACTTGGTAATCCCACAATCTAAGTAAACAAGCATCAAAATGTTACATAAAAAGTCTTATAAAACGCAAATAGTAAATAACTCTGCGTTGAACAAGTTGCAGAGTCTAGAATATTGGAATGAATTTAATTTGGCATAGGTACCGGAAGTAAGTTAGTATCGGAAGCATTCAGATCGCATTCACACAAATACGGTCAGAGAAATTTATTGTTAGGCAAATTGACTAACAACCTCGATAATCCATACAGCCATTTCAAACCTACTGTGTATGGCCACTTCTGCCACGGCACAAACAGTGATGTGTCGTGATGTTCATGTTTTTAAGTTGTTATCCATCCCATAATATGTCAAATAATGCCAGTTGTGATTCCTAGTTGCCTTATAACAAATTTCCCTGACTTTAATTACATAACAAATAAATTAAAAAGTTATAGCTAGAAAACAATATAGCCGCAACGCGCCGTATAACGAATTAATTAAACAAAAAAAAAAGTGCGTGGAGTCCCTCCGCGCGGAATAAGTGACACTTCGTAATACTACACGCATGCGTTCGAGTGCCACGCATTCACTCTTGCTCTTCTCTCTTTCTAGTCCCCCTCCATGGTAGCGTTAAACGTTTAACACAACCATGTTGGAAGTCGCATAAGAAGTTGCACTTAAAAAAACAACAATTTAGTGACAATTTTAAAACTCTATTTACACGTCTCTAGAGTTTATGAGTGCTTGTGTACTTTGAATCGTTATAACAACCAATTAAATTCAGTTTCCGGCCAATAAAATTTAAAATTCTGTCATGCCAGCGACACGACGAAAACAAGAAACAAGTTACCAGCAATACTTGCGGTCGTTTCCATAAATCGATTTAAAAAAAGATACTACTATCAAGGGATGATGACTGGGTGAAGAAAACGAAATCCTATTTTGTCCGTCAGTAAGGTAATACAAAAATATTAGACACATATTTTTAAAGTGAAACTTTTATTACATCGACTCAAACTTTTTCGTCTGTGTGTTGCATGTCGCCGAGCGCCTTTCACTTTATCCCTACTCCGCGTTTTATACGTTTTATACCCTTAATGGAATATTATTACAAAAATTTTAAGTTAAATGTCTATAGTGTGAAAATAAGTTTCACTTTTACCGTGGTTTCATAAAACCACACAATCCTTTTTCTGTTTTATCAAATTAACAAAAAAAAACTTACTTTAAACGAATTAAAGTTGGAGAGGCTCATTACGTCACAAGTAGGTATAATAATTTACTTACATCAAAGTCATGCGCCAACTTAATATATTTCAGTAATCTTATGATGACGTGAAAAAAGAAAAAATACGTGTCCAATACTTTTGAATAATCTATCTGACAGGCAAAGAAAAAAAAATGTCTTCCCTGTTTACATGTTTTTGATTATTTCTGATGACATCAGACATAACAAAGAACATGTAAACAGAGAATTAAGTTGTTGAAAACTAGCCTCCACGCAATCAATTTAGAAAAAAAAGGAGCAATTTTTGTTTTCAACAGAGATTCGTAATGTTTTTTTTAAATATATTTTTGGCGCTTAATATTTGCGCGTCTACATCTTATTCGATAACAATGACAAAGATATTACACGTTAAGATTAATATTAACATCAATATATCTTGTCTAACTACCCTCACTGTATTTGAAAGCCATTGAAGTGACTGGTCGAAACTGTTGCGAAAAAGAGATGGCGCTACCTGTCCTGCATAGCTCCGTCTGTTTCTCGCAGTGGATCAATGTGGATGGCTTCAGCCGACCAGAAAATCTTTTCGAGGGATATCATGACGTTTTAAATCAGTATTGTTTTAATCTCACTGCAGTTTCGGAAAGAGACGGAGCGTATCATATTTTATTCAACGTAAAACCTGACACTGACCGGCAAATTACAAAAAAACGTAAGAAAATTTGAATTTCGCGACCTTAAGGCGTCATGGTAGGCCCCCAATTCATGAGATTTAGAAACCATTAAAAATTTGAGATTATTCGAAAAACTCATATTTTGAAACATGTATGTAGCTAAGAAGTCAAACTGAGACCTACATGATTTCAAATGGTTTCGAAGTTTGAGACTCGAAGATTAGAATTAATAAGATTTTTCTAGATTTTAAAACATACTGATTAGATATTAAATAAGATCGCTCATTACTTTTTTACGCAGAGAGTCGGTTAAAAAAGCCAGTATTTATCCATTCCATATAAGGGAGAATTGATTACAAAATTAAACCTTTTTTTTTAACTACCTACTGGTGTTATGCCCTTACATTGTTATTCAATAACATAGACAAATATATAGCTGTGTGCATGTATTTCTTAAGTGTACTTTGATGGTAAGGTACTAAGAGGTGATCGTGGCTTAATAATAACAGCCGCACGGGACGAACTTCAGGTTAAGCGGTGCTTGCCAAGGTTAGTTCGTGGATGGGTGACCATCCGTTACATACCAAGTTTCTTCCGTACTTAGGAAAGCACGTTAAGCCGTTGGCCCGGCTGTCGCGATGTAAGATGCTACCTTAGACGCTGCTTTTGCTTTGTCCATGTCCATACAGCTACATGGCCAACGTTTGATTGACTTGCACGGCAGTTTTTATTTCAGCCACAAGCCTCTTCGAGTCATACTTTACCATCAAAATGAAACGTGTAACCTTACAGACATTTAGCCAGTGCAGACAATCAATAACTAGCAGTAAGCTACACCTATATGACATATAAATATTGTGCTGTCAAACTTCTTGGTACACACATTTTTGTATACAGGCCACATAATATACAAAAATACTCGTATTATACAGAATAGCTTTGAGATATGGAAAGAAAATGCCCGTACTGTTGCAAGTTCTTAGTATCCCGTTTGTGGGTGTTATATGAGGCTTCAGGGATTATAAGCGTGATGTTATGTATGAATTTGGATTAAATAATAATATTATGATAGTGATATAATTTGTATAGTACAAGTTTGTTTAGCTAGATTAACCTGTATGTTCTATTGTATGAGAAGACAGTAAGAATAGGGGTGCGGACTGGGTAAAGAAAACGACATTCTATTTTGTCCGTCAGACAGGTAATACAAAAATATTAGACACGTATTTTTTGTTTTATCAAAATATCAAAAAATTACTTAGTTAAAACTCATTAAAGTTGGAGAGTGGGGGCTTCCTACGTCACAAGTAGGTATAAAACTTACCTACATGTGACGTCATGCGCCATTTCAACTCATTTTATCTCCGTAATTTTATAACCACGTGAAAAAAGAAAAATACGTGTCCAATACTTTTAAATAATCTACAAGACGGACAAAGAAAAAATAATGGATTATCCCCTATTCCAATTAATGACAAAAATATCAAAAAATCCGATAAAAAGAAAACTGAATATTTAGAAAATGTCTCCAAATGAATCCGGATTTCTCAAAAATTGGAAATGACTTTTCTAAGGGTGTTCGAAAATCGATCGATAGGCACCTAGTAGAAACTATCGATCGACGTCGACTTATCCATTCTACCATCGATCGATGGCGTCGAACGACGATCGATAGATTGGTGTGGTAAAACACTAAAGTCAGGAAGAAGACATGATAGGAAGTAATGGCATCAAAGGAGTAGCTAAATGTCACAATAAAATTCATAATAAAAAGTATTTATAACTAGAAGAAAATATTAGGCATAAGACTATGTCTGTTGCGTTCAAACCTAGGCTGAGTTGTTAAGACAATTTTATCGTTCTTCATAACCTAAATATTAATATTCGAAAAATAAACGAGTGAAAATTAAGATTTGTTCTTTTTTGAAGCTATTTAGAGAAAATTCAACACTTTTTTTATAGTAAGCCAACAATACCGGCTAGACCGTGCAACGACGTTTGTAATCAAAACGTCAAATTCTACACAAAATTGAGGCAACTTTCGAGATTACCGGTAACTATACGAAGTCACAATATATTTTTATTCGAGATATTCGTTCACGAACTTCTGTATACAATAATGACTTAGAAATATATATTTTTTTAACGTGGCCATATCAATTTCATAATATATATCTACCTACAACGACTATACCCGATGAGATTGACTTAATTCTGGTGTTAGACCAAAATTAATTATAGCGCCATCTATCGTCACACACAAACAACATCAACTACATTTACCAACGACAGATGGAGCCACCAACAAAGTTTGCAGTCTCTAAGCTTTGATTGGAGCCAATGTTGGATCAATAGAGAAAAACTTAAGAGATGAGATAACCGCGCGATAACTTCATCCTTTCTCAGCTTTTTCCTGATTTTGCAAAACTGTTTAAATCACAATTATTTTTAATATAATAAGGTTGTTATTGCGTTGCTAATGTCACAGGTTAAATATCCATGGAAGGACTATATTTATCAAAAGCGCGTTCATCTAAACTCGCGTCTATAATACATTTTGGCGTTAAATCTCACAGTAAATACCCGTTCCACCGTTCTTATACTCAACATTGTAGCACCAACATTGGCTCCAAAGCAAAGCTTTAAATAACAGTATAACCATTCGTCCTAGCTGGGCAGCGCAACCGTCTGTGGGGGACATTTCTAACAAAATATATATTTTGTACGAAAATTATTTAAACCCGATTTCCATCAAAGGAGAGAGAGGAGTCGTGCGGGAATAGACCAATCACATTGGTTGAAATTCACGTCGCGTGTCTCGTCTCTCCTGTGATTGGACGAATCTTGCATGTCTCCGCTCTGTTTGTGTCCTCTTTGGTGGAAAGCGGGCCTCACTCAAAGCTTTCTTATAAATAAACTCTTGGTTATAATGCCATAATGTAACGTTACCATATATGAGTAGATAGCAAGTTTCGCCGCGAGAGCGTTAAGTGTTTGTCATTTCTCAACATCGACGAACCAGCGACAAGACACTTAAACGCCATCTCGCGGCAGTTTCCAGCAAGAATCTCTATGACGGCTGAATTTAAGTAACAAAACCTAAATGCCATCATTCAGAGTACTTTATAATATAAAGTCTAGTTGTACAAGGATCTTTTGGCTCGTGGCAAAAATAGGAACAAATCACGCCATTATCTGTTTCACTAACAACGTCACCCCGTCAATGACCGACGAGCGCCAAAAGATGCTTGTAACTGTGTTTTATAAGATAAGGTACCCTGAACAGATCCTGCGAAGGAAACTTGAGATCACTTACTACTCACAGTCGTGCCCCCCCGGTGAGCAGCTAGCGTGCAGTGCGCGCTCGTGCCGGGCGGCGGCGCGCGCATCAGCTGCGCTTGCCGCCCGCCTGCGCGCCCGGCACCAGCACCTTCAGCGCGCCCATGGACATCAGGCAGAACCAGTACAGCTGCGGGAGCAGCAGGATCGTGATGGACACCTTGCAGCCCGTCGGCAGGGATTTTATTGCCTGGAAATAAGCAGAAATACATGTGTATAACATTTTTTTTATATTATGTCATACTAAGATCATAGTATGTCAAATGCTAATCTGCAGATGTAGCCCTATCATAAAGAGGTGGGTCTCGAACGTCATGCAACGCAGCACTCGGGGGCTCCTCCAAAAAATAGAAGTTGATGCAGACGGCAAGATTTTTAATGGGTGCGAGCCCCACATACATAACCACACCGCACCGAAGTGTGGCATTTTCTCTACAGGAAAAAAAAACGGAACATTGAAATTAGCACAAGCAGACCTGCATTCCTTCGTTCAAGTTGTGGATGATGATCTAAAAGCAACTGACCTCGATATAAGACAGCCCCACAACCCGGCTGTATATGAGACACACGTAGGGCAGACTGATGACCCGGCACACGAAGAAAGTCAGCAGCATCAGGATGCCGTTCACCACGTACAGGCGGGAGGACTTAAGCTTCATCCGGGACAGGATGCTGCGCACTGAGACGAAGGGGGTTGAGAGCTCCATGAGGTAGACGAAGCCGAATGTGCAGTCACCCAGGTCACCGCGGAGATACTAAAATAACAGATAAAAAAATATCGCAATCACTTTCGCAAGTCCTATTTTTATTTTAAATAGACTTTCAATGCAGTAGTAAGAGTAAACGAGACAGAAATCTATTTAATCTATTTCTTCTGCTATTGCTGAGCTTTTGACGCCGTCACTTTGTGTGCAGTAGTTTTTTAAATTTTTGTTTTATAAAGTATGTATTAGTTTATAGTTAGTGTTTTTATGCTTATAATATATAGGGGTTATCCATAAAGTACTTCACACTAATTTCGTGATTTTGTTACCCCTCCCCCGTTTCTGTCACAGTTGGTCACATATGAGACCCTCCCCTCCCTAGTGTGACGTCACATATCTTTCAATTTTACATCTATAAATAATTAAATTAAAACTGCACTTCCGAAACTATTTTTATTTCCATTTAATCTAACTAATAGAGTGAGTGTGAACCAAAACAATTTTATCCTTACAGATACAGATACGAGTTATAAATATTTTAAATTTTTCCTTAATAGTTCAAATGTTAATGGCATTTTAACACTTAAACGAACATTTGTTGAACGAAGAAATGTGACGTCACGAAAATTAGGACCTCTCCCACCTCTTGTCACACAATGTAACACTTCGTCGACCCCCTCCCTCCCCCTTAACGTGTGACGTACTTTATGGATGATCCCTTACGTATTGTTTTATAAGCCTAGTTGCCTAATATAAAGGATTGTATTGTATTTGATTTGTTATTGGGTTCAATCCAGGGTCAGGCGAAGTGTTAAAGGATTTTTCTATAGGCAATATCTCAATAGCAGCCCCGAGTCTTCATTTATGCCCGGTTTGATGGCAAAAGGATTGCTATTGCATAGGATTTAAACATAACAGGCGAATAGGGGATAATAAGTTTATTGAAAAGTATTGGACACGTATTTTTTCTTTTTTCTCGTGGTCATAAAATTACGGAGATATGTTGAGTTGAAATGGCGCATGACGTCACATGTAGGTAAGTTTTATACCTACTTGTGACGTAGTAAGCCCCCACTCTCCAACTTTAATGAGTTTTAACTTAGTATTTTTTTGATATTTTGATAAAACAAAAAATACATGTCTAATATTTTTGTATTACCTGTCTGACGGACAAAATGGAATGTCGTTTTCTTTACCCAGTCCGATCCCCTATTGTAGACGTACTATAGGGTCTGTCTCACTTCGGGACTTCCAAGTACGTTGCGTACACTCACCACAATGAAAAGGAAGCCAAATCCTCCAATGAAGAGATGGTGCATCAGCATTACTGGCTCGTGTCTGACGTAGTCCAGGAAGGAGGTTCCTGGCTTCTTCACCACGGCGCTATCTCCCGAGGCTAAGGGCGCTGCGCCATTCTTTGAGGGGCGGCGCTTGAGGGCTGCCACGTCTGCGCCTGAGTGCATTTGGACGTGTACCTGTAATATTAATGGTTATGAACTGAAGAACATTTGAATTTAGAAAAGATGTTGTCAAAGAAAACTAGGAGACAGAAGACTGAGCATGAAGAATGTTTTCTTTCATTCGCTGAAACACAATTATTAAGAGCATGAAACTAAAAGAGTACGAAAAAAAATAGTGCGTGGAGTCCCTCCGCGCGGAAGAAGTGAAACTTCGTAATACTACACGCATGCGTACGAGTGCCACGCATTCACTCTCGTTATTTTATTGAGCTTCTAAATAATATTTTGTTTTCTTGTTGTATTATTTTTATTACATAATTAAAAAAACTTATGTACTTAATCATAAGTTTATCGAGGTTATTCTACTCATGCAAATTGAGCGAAGGCTGGCAACACCGAAGAGTCGAATGCATGACTGTTTGCACGCCATCTTGCGTACCTAGTAGAACTACGTAGTCACAAATCTTGTAATACTGCCATCTCTTAGTGAGTTTTAGAAAATATTCCCCCTCCATGGTAGCGGTAAACTTGTTGGAAGTCGCATAAGAAGTTTCACTTCAAAAGCAGTAAATGATAGCCTGGCGGTTGACAGGACAGGGAGGGATGAATGGGAACGTGTTGCGCCGTAAAATACCATGCTAGAAGGGCACGAAGACGATGAAGAACATGAAAATGGAAACACTTAAAACCACTCACCATATACATGCTCCATATATCATAGAAGAAGTAGGAGGCCCCGAACCACGCATAGGCCTCTGACATGTAGTGGGAAGTCCGGAGGAAATCGCGCGAGCACGACCATAGGCACACGATGGCGCCCGTCACGCACGACAGCGCCGCCTGCACTGCTGACACCAGTCTGAACAGAGTGGGATATAGTAAGAAGAACGAAGAACAATCTGTGATGCCGACGTGTACCTAGCTAGCACCTATCACATTCACAGGTGCCCCCAAATTTCGCCAGAAAAACCAATCTAACTACCGTAAGTTTTCACGTTAAGACGTTGGCCCTTCTTCTGATTTTTCTCCGGTCCTGTCCGATTGCCGACCCTTTAGGAATGAATGAATGAATGAAGGAATGAAATGAAAGTGGGGTAAGAGACAGTGCAACTGTTTTTGCGCATACACTTGTGCACAGTAATACCCATGGTTCCTGCGTCGGTAACTAGTCTCTATTGAAATTGGCACTACCAGACACAGTCGGGAAGACTAATATGATCAATTAATTCTGCCTATCGCGGCGCACTGTTGAACATAGGCGTCTGGAGCAAAATTTTCGTCCTCTCCACGTGCCGCATAAAGCCTGTCATGTACCAGACACCTTTTTAAGGCAGTCGGTCGGTCTAGCTAGGAGGCGTTATATACTACGCTTTCTAAATCGCGATCTCCACTCCAGCACCCTGCAGCACTCACATTTTATCATTTTAAACGATTTAGGAAAAGTTGTTCATAGCATTTTCGCTCGATGTAAAAACCGTTATTGAATTGTCAAAAGGAATTGTATATGCAATGACACCGCAGGACTACTTTGGCAAACATAGGCCACTCACTCTCACTTCAGTGTGCTTAGGACTCACATACACCTTCTGAGGTGCGGCGACGGAACTGAGAAGATCAACTTAACTTAAAATCAAATCTTAATTTCTATAACATAAAATTGTTTTCCCGGCAGCTTGACAGCGCCGCGATCTTTGGCAAGTAATTTCCAGCCGTATGTCACAGAAATAAAGGTCCCTTCGAGCACGTACTTGTTAGTAATATCGAACACGTCGCCGCAGCTGAGCCGGTACTTGTGGCGGAAGCGCGCGCCGGAGCCGGTGGACAGAGCCAGCGCGTTTAGCAGCTCGAACAGCGTCATGAAATACACGAGGCCGAGAGCTGTCAGCAGACCGCCGCGCTTTACTGTGATCCTGGGAAGGAGAACGTATAAATAATTACTAGAATAACAAACAGAGTTGGGCAGGCCTTTATCTTTTTGTTATACCTTGCTTATGACAGTAAACTGGCTGACCGCCATTCAGACTTGCCTGGTCAGTATTTAGTACCTTAGACACCACATTCATTGGCTTTGTACGCCAGTCCGGTCGAGTCTCGGTACGGGTCGGAAGTCCTACATCATTCATCTCTATTATTTACTAATTCTAAGTTCAAGTTCCAGAAAGTAATAAAACTCTGGTTCCGATTTAAGTAACTTGTTTTTTTTTTTAAATCCGATCGTAAGATGGTCTCACAAAAGAACCGCCCTTCGCCACTTCTTAGTCTTTTAGGAGGGCAGAAGAAGTAACGTAAAAAAAATCCTAAGCAACATATCTGTCTGTTAAAAAGGGCGTAGGATTCCTTTTTTTTACTGAAGCAATTACTTCATGCTTTTCTGGGGAAGTGCACTGTGTTCATCTAACTGTGGGTCAACAGCAACTGCTGCGTTGAAACGTTTAAACAGAGAACGCACAGCCTAGACCCAGAGGCTTGGCTCTGCGTTGTCTGTCAGTAAATTTAAGATATTTGTTAAGTAGACAATAAATTCGGTTCAAAATCTCAATAACGACCTCGTACTCAACTCGCAGTCTCGTCCTCGTATTTTATGCGGACCATTGGTAAAACGGAACACAACTTCTTAATCCATTCGGAAGAAACAAAAAAAACCGCATTGAAATTTTTAAAGTACCAATTCAAGAAATCGCATTTGTATGTATCTTCAAAATCTAAAGTGTGTCTTGATATCCGTGCAGACCCCGAGCTAGGTTGAGATCAAGGCTCTCGATACGGGCCTGCGTAGAAGGTCACACTCGAATCGTTGAGAGCCTTGACTCAAGGCCTCAAAGTTCTTCAGATACATATCGGTATATATCAAAATTGTGTCAGAGCAGGGCAATTTCCGAGTCCAGTAAAGTACAACAAAATATATATGGGTAAGGAAGGAAATAAGGAAGTTTTTGGGCACACGAGATCACCATTTTCTTGCCTTTATCCCAATTCATTTGGGTTTGCGCCGACCCAAATGAATGTCCATACATCGTTTCTTTGGTCTTCCTCTACACAAGAGATATACTAATTAAACTAATATTATAAATGCGAAAGCCACTCTGTTTGTTTGTTTGTTACCTTTTCACGACTAAACGGCTAATCGGATCTTAATGAAATTTCACAAGAATATAGATTTCAACCTGGGGAAGGACATAGGCTATATATTATCACGCTACGACCAATAGGAGCGGAGCAGCAATGAAAAATGTTGCGAAAACGGGGAAAATGTGACGCAGACGAAGTTTCGCGGGACAGCTAGTAATACATATTATGAACCACAACGGACAAATTCATCAATGTTATAAAACAAAAGCGATGATAGATTCAAGAATGGAGTCTGCATCTAATAATGATGGAGTGATACGAGACATTCGCAAATGAACCGGAGTCTTGCTGAGCAGAATCTTGCAAAGCACCCGGTCTGGTCAAGTTAGATGCTACCTGATTTAATGACAACAGGCTCAACATGGTACTTATATTATAACTGGCAAAACAGTGGCAGAGACTTTTCATAATTAATTAGAACTAACAATGCAATTGCAAAAACAATTATTCCCCTACACTCACCCCTTTATTTAATACTTCTTTTATTTCAAACAAATTCTCGAGATGTGCCCTAAATACCATACGACTTAGAGTAATCTTACAAGGTTAAACAACGCTCCAATATTCAGAGTATCAAACATCATCCGCCATTATCATATTAACAATTTAAACAACGGAGAACTGTTACATCTGAGAGGGCTCCTAAAATATCGCGTGTTGTATGAGTTGTATCAAAGGCGCTAATCGCCAGGGCTGCGAGATTTAATTATTGGTTACTTAGACTGTAATATGTTTTAATATGATATAACAGTACTTTAAGCTTTCACGGTTTACAACTTAGTTACTAAATCAAAATATTTTATTTTACATAAGCATACATGGGCACTTATCAAACGTCGACAAAAAATGCACGGTTCAGGTTGGTCGTTTCCTATGGAGAAGAACCGACAAGAAACTCCATGGTTACTCTTTTAAAATCATTTGGTTTTACAATATTTGAATGTTACAGCGTTAGTACTTAAGTATGGGAGGACATTGTAGGCCGGACAGTAAGTCGTTGCTTACTACAAAAGGTAAAACTAAAACAAAGAAAAAAAGAGCCTTACTATGTCCACATATTCAAATGAAATCGGAAAACAAAAAGTATCTATTCATAAGTAAAAGTAAAATATTAGATATCCCGTAAGTGACAGTATAAGTTTAATTTTGTAATATTTTGTATAATAGAGACTAGCTCACCCGCGACTTCGTCCGCGTCGAGGAAATGTCCCTATGGGTACTCGGTAATAGTTTAGTTTTCCATTAGTAAAAGAATTATTGAAATCTGATAAGTGTTTTCGGATATTACCTCCTACATACAAACGAACAAAGTTTTCCTCTTTAAAATATTTTAGATTCTTCTTTCACCTCTATCAGTCACCCCCTCTTTATGGGTCCATATTGGCTCACCTAAAGTTCTTTACCCGAAATTGTTCTTCCTATTGATTTGTAATCCGAATGATCACTCTTCCTAAAATTTTTCATCCTAAAGTTTTCATTCATACTACACACATCAAAAGTATCTAGGGATCAAGCATTTTTATGCGGATTTCTTGAGATTGAGATGTGGCTTTGTAATAAATTTATGATTTTATAAATTTATATGGATCCTTTTTGGTGCATTTCATAATTTGAATCAGGAACTGTGAATCAAATTCGAGTAAAAGATGAAAATCAGCTGTCAATATTTTCCCTATAAAAACATACAACGCATTGAAGACATTATTAGTGCTACTGTTTCCCTACTACTGATTAAAACCAACGTTATTATGGAGCGGCGACGTCATTTAAGCAGGGAAGAAATGCTCAGAGCCGTGGGAATGATAGAAGCTGGTTCCCGGCAACGTACTGTGGCTTTAGCTCTGAATACAAGTCAGAGTGTTATCAGTCGACTTTGGACACGTTACCGAAGCACTGGTACCGTGGCTGAGCACCATGGAGGACGGTATCGCTGCACCACACGGAGACAAGACCGATACATTCAAATCTTAACTCGAAGAGCTCCAACAATAACCGCCATGATGTTAGCCGTGAGGCTTCATCACTCTTCAGGGAACTTAATTAGCGACCAAACAGTCAGAAACCGCTTGCATGAAGTGAACCTTCATTCCCGAAGACCGCTACGGGTACCACCTATATCAATGCACAATCGTAGGATTCGATATCAATGGGCTCTTGAACACAGAAATTGGGCAGAAGAACAATGGCGTTTCGTGTGCTTTTATGATGAGTCTCGTTTTGGTATGAGACCGGATACAAGACGTATACGACACTGGAGAACCCCTGGACGCCAACAGCGATTAAAATCCTGCCAGGAAGTCCATCCTTATAGTGGTGGAACCATCATGGTATGGGCGGGTATTTGGATCGGCGGAAGAACTGAGTTGATTTGGATCAGAGGCAACCTCAACGCTCAAATTTATGCTGAGACGATTGTATCAGACGTCATCGTTCCTCTACAAGTGCAAATCGGTCCCTTATTTCAGTTAATGCATGATAATGCACGACCGCACACCGCAAGAGTTGTAAGACAGACTCTCGCCGCAGCTAACATCAATGTCCTGCCCTGGCCTGCTCAGTCGCCAGACTTGAACCCGATTGAGCATGCATGGGATATGCTACAGAGAAGAGCTCTGCCGAATATGGAGGGTATCCAGTCGCAAGAAGACCTTTTTTTGTTGTTGCAACGAACATGGGCGGCCATTCCACAGCGTGATTTGGATGAACTCATTTTGAGTATGCCAAACCGATGTTCTTGTGTTGTTAGTGTTCGCGGTAGAAACACGGATTATTAATTGTTTAAGTTACCCAATAAAATTTTAAAGAAAACTGTTATTTCAGTCTTTTTTTCGAACTTTAATGTTAGTGGTTCAAATGTCAAAAATCCCTTTATTAGAAAATGGCAAATTTCTTTATTAATGCAAAGGTGACTTGGTTTATCGTTACTGTGACAAACGAAAACACTTTATTTGATGAATCCTTAAAGAAAATTTTAATTAATATCAATCAGGAGAAAAGTTATTGCAAAAATATATGTTGATCCCTAGACACTTTTGATGTGTGTATTTGTAGTGCTACCGGCGATGTTCATAACACTCATGTTTCCGAAAATTGTAATTAATAATATCATTATTGTAAATATATTTCAACTCCTACTGTTTTTTATCATAACGCTTTTATCCCTAAACATTATTACCATAATATTTTCACTCATACTCAGAAAGAAACATTTACCAAGTGTAATAAATAATATATGTGGGTAGAAGATGATATTTATAGTGGGTAAATATTTCGCGACCAATTTCGAGGTAGCGCTCGCCGGCCGCTGCCGCGGCACCGCTCGCTACGCTCGCTCGGCTCACGCGTAGTTGGTTACAGTTCTAACCTAACCTAACCTATGGATATCTTTGCGGGGGTACACACCGCTTTAAATAAAATTATAGAAGACGCTTTAATTACTAAAAAATAAATCTAAACAAAAAAGATATGACTTTGAATAATAGTGTAAAAGATGCTTATGTTGAGAAAATATAGGAAAACAAATAAAAGTATAATAGATGATTATTGCTACTGACATTATGAAGTTGAATGCTTCGGAATCAGAACATTAGAGACAGAGTAGTTAGGAATTGCGATTGTTAGGATGAAAAATGTTAGGAAGAACATTTTCGGATTTCCAATTATCGGAGTTGAAAATTTAGGTGAACTTTGGCGCACCCCCTCTTTATATACCATATTACCTTTTGCACAGTTCATTTAGTTTCTTTGGTCTTCTCCTACTACCCATCCACTTTCTTTCTTCTTCAACCTTTGGCCACCCAATGCTGGCCAAAGGGCACTTACAATTTTTCCACCTTGGTTTTGTGTCGTGGCTATCTTGTTTCTTACCGTACTTTAATGACATCGTCTCTCTTTCCACAAACGTTGTCCTGTATCGTGGGTGCGTTTACAAACATTTAAACTCAGATGCACAAACAGCCAGACCCGGAACAACTATTCCGTGCGGGGATCGAACTCGCGACTCGCAGCGCAACAGTCAATCGCTTAGCCACTGCGCCAACCGTGCCGTCAAACGTCAACATTTCCGTCCCGTCCGTGGTCTCTACTCCAGCACTTTCTTCACACTTCCCCATCTTCCATCTAGTCTGCGGCACTTCCCCTTTCTTTTTATTATCACTTTCACTATGGCCGTAAGTCTCGTCTTTATCCTAATTTAGTTTTTTTCACCCGGTCTTAGAGGGAGATGCCCAACAAGCTCGTTCCAGAACTCTCTGATTTGCATGCGGTGGATGAAGTGAAGAATGTGGACACTCACTACGAAGGGAGTATCCACATTCATACTCATAACTTTCCTCACGACATTTCCCTCATTCCTCCGCATCACATCGTCACGACAACCGGTTATCACCTTGCCGAAAGCCTTTGTATAACTAGATACAAGAATAGAATGTGGAATGTAAAGTAAAAAGTACGAGTATGTTAATTAGCGGTTGCTTATCAGTAGTTAGCGACACAATTATACTGCTGTACTTACGTTTCCCTTCGTTTAAAGAGTAAGCGAAGACTAAGGGTACGGTGGATCGACTGTGTTAAAGAAGATATGGCTAGGATCGAAGTTAAGTGACCCAGGAGATGAACACTTATAGAGAAGTATTGAAAAAGAAGACACGCTGCGTTGGCCCTAATTCAATTGGAATAAGAGCAGAGCAATAACGACGTTTCTTTTCGTTAAATAACCACTTAACATAGACTCATAGTGCTAATATTAGTAAAACAATTTTTGTATAATAATTAGGTTAGAATTTGTATCATTTTTGGTACCCAGCGGTATAGTAGCGACCGCGGCAACCCTGTTAATTGCACGTGTATCAAGTGCAAATATTGACGCTGTAAGAGTATGTCAAGGTCGGCACATCGACGAACGACCCACATTGTAGGAAAAACAAGCATGGAGATCTTATTAACGGACGAAATAGGGTAATGTGTAGCTTATATTCTTTCTGGGTATGTAGCTTTATTGTTAGAGCTTCTAAGAGTCTTGTCTCGGTTATAACGCTTTTACTGCATCTTCTTTATGGAGAAATATCTCTAAGGAAATAAGACAATTGCGTCTCATCTCATAACGTATTATTTTATTAGATAACCAAGTCGTTATAAGCTTCATTTCAGTTCCAGTTACTTTTTGTATGGCACGCTCAATGGTTTTTGCCTAGATTTGTTATAAAATTGAAATTGAATAAAAAGCCAAATCAGAAGTTTTATTTAATCAAATAAGGCTCCAACCACATGATAAGTGCAAATGCCAAGGAAATCCATAATTGAAATGCAATCGGCAAGAGGACTGGTGTATTTAATCAGTTTTTGTCAGGTTCACAGTCCGCATAGCTGACTCAATTGCTAATCTTGTATATTGTGTGTCATGGGGGCAATCATCAACGGAGACTTTATTAGACAGCAGTGATTCTCTGGAGCAACATGTATCGAGTTACCCAGTCATAGAGTTGTTGAGGTCAGATAGGCAGTTGCTCAATGTAAAATAATGGCATTCAGCTGCATCCGGATAGACTGGAATCCTACCCTAACATAGCTGCAGATAATGGTAAGTTAGGGAGATGATGATGTAGGTACATGACTGCTGCATATCTACAGTTAGACTGGAAGCCAATTACTAGTGGCCTAGTTGAAAGACGGCTGGGCAGATGATGTTCTAGCTAGATCTATCTCATTGCTTCGCAAATAAAAGACTGTTCTAACAAAGCCTAGATATGAGATTTGGCAGTCGTGGTCGAGCCACTTTTGACAAGTCGATGAGCTAAGACTTGACCTATTTCCGGAGTTCGTTTGGTTGGGTACACACGAGCACTAGATCTGGGGGTCTACTCTCTAAGCACGAAATCCATAGTTTCGGCCGAGGTTACGGTCGTTTCCTACTCCGTATCACTTACGGACATAAGATTCATTGGGGACCCCAACTAAAAATGAATGCCAACACGATTGGACAGTTGTCCTTACTCCCGATGTGTTTTCAAAACTCATGAACCCGAAAATATTAGGGAGTAGGGTTCATTTCGAAGTATAAAGATAGTTACGGACGGACCCGTATTTTTAACCCCCGACCAAAAACCAACGAACCAATTTTGACAAAATTGGTTTCATTTGAAAAGTGTTTTAATCGAGAGTGTTCTTATCTATGCTTCGAGAAAATCTGCTTAGCCGTTTGAAAGTCATCACCTCTTTTCTAGGTGAAGGGAAATTAACAACTTCCACAGGTCTGATCGATTTGAAATCGTTTTTTTTTTAATTGATCTGTTTTCCTTAATTGTCGAGAAGACGCGCAACGCCGAGAAAAGTGGAAGCAATGGGGGAGGCCTACACCCACTATTGGGACAGTCGAGCCTAAGATAAAATACTATTAGTTTTAAAAGCGTGAAATAAAAATTTGATTAAAAATTTAAAAAACCGACACTAGAAACCTCAAAAAAAACAAAAATAAAATAATCCAAGCGTCTTAGCGTCGGGGGTCCGCTTTGTTTTGTGCTTGTATTATGTGGTCTACTTAGCGGTCCCCCGACGCTAAGACGCTTGGACGTTGACGGACTTAGAGAGTACGAGTAGACCCCGAATAGAATAAATAACTTGAACTTGAACCCCCTGTTCCCTTTTTTTTTTTAGACGCCAACGTATTATAGGATCTCCCACGTTGAAATGTTCGCATGGTATAATTTGGCTTGACTTCTAACTGATGGCCGCGTATTTTGACGGAAAAAGCACGAAAACCAATCTTAATTAACAATATAATTTTAAAGCATATCAAATCACCTTTGCCTTAATTGCCTTAAATATTTAACTTTCACAACCAAATACCAAAAGCAATCTTACTCAGAGACCATAAAGTTCAATATGCAACAAACAAACACGTCCTAGCAGAATGACGTTTCGATAACGTTACGATAAGCAGTAAAAGCAGTGAACTGAAAAACTATTACAGTATGTATGACGAGGTTCATTGGAAAACGATTAATTGTTTGAATGTATGGTTAAGTTGAAATGTTTACTGGACAGTAAAATTATGAATGAATACTTTAGCACAGTCAGCAAAGGTTTTACAATCATCTGCCTAGCCTTTTCCTTGGCCTATGTTGGGGTCGGCTTAGTCTAACTGAATACCAGTATTTTAAATGAAGTGCATGCCTATCTGACCTCCACAATCCAGTTAGTACTAGAGGTAATACAATACCCCTTTTTTAAGACTAGTTGTCTGACTTTCGGGTTACCCGTACCGACTGTCAAAGATCTACAAATGACAGCCGGGACCGACGGCTTTAACGTGCTTTCCGAGGCACGAAAGAAACTCGTTATGTAATAGGTAAGCGCGGCTTAATCTAACCATCGGCCCGAGCGGCTGTTATTGTTTAGCCACGAACTCAAATACGCAGGCAAAATAGACTGTTGTATTTTTCTAAGAGATAATGCACAAACACCAGTGTTGCACACTGTTCAAAACCAACATCCTATGATCATAAAGAGTGTAGGTTATAAAAGCAAGCCAAGCTTGGGTTGTATGAAAGAACCGTCACTAGTAAACATTCCTCTTCTTTGTGAGTGGGAGTTGGCAGATATCCACCACGCGGGTCGGGAGTTATTGGATGTCATATTCATTGATATTTCGGTTCTAGGACTTGCAAGTTTCCTTATAATGTTTTCTTTCTCCTTTTTCAGAGCTTGGGTTTGAATCCACGAACATGGGTGGCACAGTAAGGGTTGCATGGAATCGCATTTTTTCATGCTTCTATTATTTTCTGTCTCTCAGAACAGTTCTAACAAAGTTAGAACGAGAGCAGAGCGTGCTGCCGCGCTGGATAGCACTCCCGCTCTGTTTGGGTAGGAGCATAAGCTGAAAGATAGGAGGTAAAATGCGATTCAATGCTGATAGATGAGGCGTAACCCTAACACGTAACTGTGGCCTGATCTACTACTTCTGCAAGTCCCGTATATTAGAGGTTGAACCTTTTGGCATAAATCCAAACTTTTAGCGATGAAAAAAACCCAATAAGAAATGGTCAGCTGACAGTAGTTAAACAAAGACCCACTTTCGTTTAAAATTAGCAATGTATCGATATCAGAGGTACTTTCGAATCGATATTCGTCGACTGGCGGCTCAATACGTATTCGATTGATTGAAACCGAGGATTAAGACGTCTGCAGGAAAAAGGAAACTTATTTGAAACTTTATAAAACTGTTGACAGAGCTAGATTGGTTTCCCGATTGGTTGGGGAGGTTGTTACACCGCTTCTTTGATGAATTGGGTGAAGAGGGTTTAGTTTAATGGTTGCCTATATGTTCTTCGGCTTCATATCAGTACAGTTAAGGCAAGTGATTTAGATTTATTGAGAAATCATTAGCATCAGGAGCAATTGCCATCATAATTAATGATCATCCTTTCTTTATACATATGATGCAGCTATTCATAATAGATTGATTAGGTGCAATTGCACTTGTTGGTTCACATTCACACACAAGGCACACGTTTCCAAAACACTTGGTCCTTCCTTAGGCATCCCAGTGAAAAAAACAAAATATGTAGAGTACGCCCTTCTCAAATATCTGAAAGATATTCGAGAAGAGTCCATTTTCATTGTACAATTCGATAGACAAACGAATTCGCGGAATTTGTCAAGCCTGTCTGAGCAAATTACGTGTGGGCCGAGTCGGGTGTCGGGTTTCGTTGTAAACCGCGCATCGGGTAGTCATTTGCTCCATGCAGGGACGCCCGCGCTTCACTTTTTTCCTTCGCGCCAGTACCGTCTTCGCAAAGACGCGTAGCGGTCACTCGCGGCATATGGTATAATCTTCAAATGTCTTGCACTCATGATCATGATTATGCCTGGAGTTAAGAACCTCTAGGGATCTCTGAGATTGATGCGGTGTAAGAAACACTACATCAATCTCAGAGTTTTTGTATAGGAAACACCGGCCCCATCTATCCGTTTTAGAAAATAATTTATTTTTGACATATAACTGTGTTTTTACAACGCAATAAATACTATTTGTCACGCTTTCGACCTACCTTCATTTGATTTCTCCGTGTCGTTATCGCAACACGCGTTTTGTTTGACCGTGTTCCTCGTGCCCAAGACGGGTGTAATATTAGTCCTCTTTATCCCAAATAATTCGCATACAAAAGGGTACTCTTACGAACAACATTGTTAGTAATATGACTGCTATATCCTTTGTCTTCTGGAAGTGTCCGTGTCTTCAATGACGTCATTTGCGTGACCCTTATAACCTGACTTACGCATGCTACGCAGTCACACCCGCCTGACAGTTAACTTCCGGGCTGTTATTTACGATGTAGTTATTATAGATGTGTACTACGTTATGTATATAAATGCTTGAACACGTGGTACAAGATTGTCTTTTGATGGATGACTCGAGTGGAATAAATAATGCAAAAATGAATTAGTAAAGCAAAAGGATTCTACTTCAATAAAGCTTTTTAGTGTGCATTATAGAGAGCAATTTCCAAAAGTGGCTAACTATCTACCCTTGCAAAAGTGAAAACATTCACAGCCAATACCGCTGGGTCTGGTTTAATCACATGTTTCTAGATTGTTTCATTTTTAAATGAACTGGTTCATATAAAAATGATAGAAATTTAGCACAAGACTTACTCATGACTCGTGTGTTTCTCGGGCACACACCTTATAAAAAAAGGGTTGAACCTCATCTCTTAGAACGGAATCGAAATTTTCCATGTTCCTAACCTCTTCTGTCACTCAGAACCGTCATTTACTAGAGCGAGAAACAGCGTGACAGCAACAAGCGGAAAGAAAGGCGAAACCTTAAAACTTACTTGTCTTCAGGATTGAGCGTGATGACCAGGTTAGTGGCCGCCGCCAACGCTCCAGCATTGCACAAAGCCAGGACCGCCATCGCCGTGCGATGTTTTGTCTGCAACAACCACAAATTTAGCAATTTAGACACAAATATAAGCAGGGCCTTGAGGCAAGATGTAGATTTATAAGATCTTGTAAAGTGAGTACCATTAATGTCTATCATTTGGATTGAAATGGGCTTCGAAACATCATCATCCATTCATGCTGCGCATGCCCCATTCTACTTGAGGTCAGCTCAACTCGTTTTTCTTCCATTCTCCCCTGTCAGACGTGAAGGCATCATTTACTCCTTTCTCTTTCAAATACACCCTCACACAATCATCATCTTTTCTTTGGCCTTCCTCTCCCTCTCCATCCATCAAAGTGCTTCGAAACCTTCCGTTGATTTACACAGCCACTTTTTTAGAGTAAAAGTCTTTTCGCCTTTGTGGCTATTAACATTGAGCCCACTATAAAAAAGAAGAAGCCAGAGACACTTAATGCAGGGGACTCTCGCAAGGGTCCTCATCCACGATGGAGCCATAGAGTTAGTATTGACGTAGGCATCTATAGACTCTTTGGACATTACCCTTCCAAGATGTTAGTTATTGCGTAGTATATTAGCTAGACAAGAGTATATCTCTTAGGTAATCAGTACCTTGTGTATACAACAACACTTCAGTCATAATAATTATGACTAAGATAAGTGTCACTTATAATTATAATTTAGCATCGTTTTACAGCTTCTGTGGTGGGAATGACTGAATAACTTTAAATACTTCTCTTTAAACTTATCATCATCTTAATAAACAATGTTATTAAGAAATGACGTAGCTATATTTCTCATACTAAGTCACGCTATTTTCCGTAGGGTAATAAGCAGAACACAGTGCAGTGCTGTGCGAAGAGATTGAATCAACTATTAATAGTGTAGATTACCTCAAGTATATGGTTTGGTCAACGCACATGGTTTTGCTCAGATCCAATTATTTTACCATCTGAATGAAATATTATAAATAGCCATTGAGGATCTGGTCGACTAGTGAGAAACTAACTGTGGCGAAACCACCTTAAGACATGTTGTCTGATGGTGATAAAAAATTCAATTAAAAGAAGAGAGGCAGAGAGAGAATGTGAGTAAAGGCAGACACTGTGGTAGTGTGAAGATACATGCATCTCATCATCATCATGTTAATGCATCTATTTATACATGGTCGCCTACTCTACTTCGCACAGTTACAATTCTTACAACGTTATCAATCAAGTGTCAGGTGTATGGCCTCCTAAGGCCTTTAGGAATATTTTATCAGAACAAATAGTCTTTGAGTACCCCGCGGCCCGCCGCGCCGCGTCTCAAAAACTGCTGTACTGATTTTCGGGGGGTTTTACCAACATACAGAGTTCATGAGAAAGATTTAACTAGGTGGTTTTTGGTGATAAAACGCATTCAAACAATATTGTTTTTTTTTTAATTAATTTGGTTGCCATTCATCGGCAAACGGCACCGTCAACTTCAGGCTAGGTGGACAAGCGATCTTCGTAAAGGAAGATGGGTAGGGATAGATGAGACTATACACGAAGTCTGGCTGGTATGAAGAAGATTGTGAATTGAGCACTGCGGCTTGAAATTGGAGAGGTCTTTGCGCAGTTTTAAGCTTTCACGGTTTATCCCTATACCTTCATTGTAACGATATTCCCGATCCCGATATTTCGAAGATATCGGAATATCGGTAGCTCACAATAAATAACAATCACGGAAAATGTCCCGTAAATCACAGTTTAAGTTAAGGTCTCTGCGCGTCCTGTCGGCTAACTAAGATTGACAGAAACAAAGGAGTCACAATCGGAAGTCAAGACCTTTTCGTCCAGCCAAAGCATTATTAATAAAATAAAGTAGAGTCACCGTTAAAGATGTAATCAGTAATATAAGAGACGGTGTATGAACATATTCAACTGTATTAAACCTAATCTGGCTCATCCATAAAAAGTACAAACATGAAAGATACAATAGGTGTAAGTTTTTAAACAGACATGGCCACTAACACAATCAATAACACTGAAAACGTTGACATCCAGCATCCGAAAACGGGTTTCGTAGTTAATGGTAGTGGTTATAAACGATACACAATATGAAGTTATACAAAGATCCCAAACAAGTTAATTTCAAACTCTAGCGTATGAAACAAACAACGGCGTGACGTAATAATCAGACAGGTCGATGCGATGGTGTGACCAAGTGACTCATTCATTTTATCATCGAAATGAGTTGTAACCGTACCCGAGTATACAATACACCTACCTATATTAAAGTGCGCTCGCACTGACATTCTACCGCTCAATTCTTCAATAAAGATGATTTGGAGCAATTTCCTTGATTAATTTGGGACAAAAATCGACGTCTGTTTTCAGTAGTTTCTGATACACATCAGGACCTTGAATGTCATTTGCTTCTGCCTACGAGTTCGTTAGCGTTATGGTCGGAAAATTCCACGGAAATGTTTTAAATATAACATTAGACACTCTGGATAATGAAGCTTCCCCCATAACAGACAGAATTTTCGTAATCGGATCAGTAGTTCTGAATATTACTCATTAGATCCAAACTTGAAATGAATGTAGATTTCTCAACAAGCACTTTCTGGCTGTTTCGCAAAAAAACTATCTACCTTTCCCCAGAACAAATAGTCATAGAAACCGCTGCGGGAGATGTAAAAAGCAATTTCGTTTAACTAAAAGTTCTCCGTAGAAGTTACCTAAGTCACACAAGATTTATTTCTTCAAATTAGGCCTGAAAGTGGGTCAATCGTTTGGACGGCCTGGATTTCCATCAGTAGGGGGCCTTCGACTGTTGTTAAAACCTCCAAAGCTGAGCCAAGAATAAGGTCAAGCAGGGTCGAAAATATAAAGACTCCAGAGAGTTCGAAATATCTGAAGAAGTATGTGGAATAAACCTCCGGAACAGACACGCTCATAAACGAACTTGACTCCAAAACCTGTTTGATTTTATGAGCACCTAATTCAAGTAATGCATTTACATAACACAGTTGGTATGTTACAACTGTATGAATATATAACCGAATACATCCTTGACCTGTTAATTTTACGATTCCATCATAAATTAAGTACCTATGTGATTGTTTATCGTCCAACAAGGGTTTTCCCGCGGCTTCAGCCGGGTGACTGTCGAAATTATCCGACGGCAATGTTACTACCGGAAGCAAAAGTTTCCTATATCCTTAAATATCCCGGTAATAGTCTATCCGTCCGCTAAATTTCATCTTATACCGTTAAGGACAGACACGAGTTTATTATCGCATTTATAAAATTAGTTTGAATATAAAATAGTATGTTATTTTAAGAGCTAAAAACAAATAGCTGATTACGTTGGTACGTGTGAACCTGACTGGCCTCGATAAACAACATGGTTATACCTATTTGTTGATTGATCTTCAAAACAAGATGACGGGCAGATCTTGCTGTACTTAATCATTTGATTGCTTCACGCAAAAATTCGATGGATACAAGATGAGAAGATAGTTGTTATCTTCTTGTGATGACGTGTTTTTGTGGAAGTATGCAGAATCCATGAGTGCTAACACCTATGTGCTAATTAAATCATTTACATGACAAAAGAAAGTATGTCCATTGAGGTAGGTTACGAAAGATATTTGAGTTTGGTCGAAGCTCATCGAACACAAATAAAAGTGAAATTCTGAGAACGAAAGGCTTGCAATTGATCACTTAGTCACACACATCAGATGATGGTAAAGCGAGGTTGAGATCTATGAAGGTATGTTATGAGAAAACACACTTATTGTTTTTTTTACACTAAATAGACTTGCGTTTGATCGCAAATCGCCTGATGTGAAGCGATGATGTGGCGCATGCTTGGCTAGAAGAAACTGATTCACTCGAACTTCAGACTACGCCAAGATATACGCATCTTAGAAAGACGAAGTTACCGATCCAATGTAGACTCTTCCAAAAACTTAGTAAATTCTTTGGACAGTTATACAACCATTCAAAATGACAAAAAAAAAACGGCATTTTGCACCTTGGACACACCTTGGCAAAGCAGTTATGATAATAACAGCAATTATAATTACGTAACTAAACACCAGTAAAAACACGCGAGATTTAGCCTACTGCATGAAACAGAATATCAAGTTCTCATCAAGTGTTTCATTTTTGGGTTTTTTTGTTGAACATTCAAAGTGCCATGACATCTTAACTTAATATTATAAAGTAGTAAAGTTTGACAGACCGAGGAGAAGACGGCGGAACACCTTGGATAGAACCATACCATAGTGAGAGTGGAAGGAATGAGAAGGGGCTTTTGCCCAGAAGCTAGACAAAATGGGCTAAATAAAAGTTTGTTTTGGATGTAGGAGGTTATTCCCGATATGAGACATACCCGAGTGAAAGAATTTTTGAAATCGGAAAGATGGTATTCGATTTCCAAAATTCTTTCACTGATAGAAAGTGACACGATTGCGGACTATCATAGGATTTGTTTCCTCAACGCAGTCGAAGTCGCGGGCAGAAGCTGATGAGTGAATATTTTCATAGAATTATTATGATACCCCGAAGTTAGGTGCAGACGAAGTTAGATCCTCGTTGCATCGGTCTACTGCACCGACTTTAAGACCCATGTAATCGTGGCGAGCCTATTGCCATCAACTTGGCACAAATCCTGACTCAGAGCTGCTAGTGAGAAAATCCTGATGGAAATACCCAATAACCCTGCCAGAACTGGGGAAATATGATAAAAAATCCGAGTAATTTTGGAATAGATCGTGATTATTGACCAATTAGTGCCATTTTAGCGATCCTACAGCATGTTCGCATGGTATTATCAGCGGGCTGCTAAACAATACACGTACCTCTACTGCCTGACCTGTTAATAGGTCATCGGTTATCACTAACTTGGGCTTTATTGTTATGAACTATTGACTGTATTTGAATGTCTACGTTTATGTAAAAGAGTCGACTGGCTGGGATAGAGGAAGTGACGAAACAAAATTCTGCGCCCAAGAGCCCGACAGTCTGAAAGGGCAGGTCCTTGGTGAGACCGGTTATCACACTTTCGGGCTTTCTTTGGGATATTATCCAGCTCATGGCTTAATAATAACAGCCACGTCGGGTCGGTTTGCAGGTTAAGACCCTCTGTGTTGGTCCGTGGTTGGGTGACCACCCACATACCAAGTTTCCTCCATACCTCTGAAAGCACGTTAAGCAGTTGCTCCCGGCTCTCAATTATAGATCTTTGACAGTCATTAAGTAGTCAGTGGCCCGAAATTCATTCGTACCTAGAGGTATCGTATTACCCAGTACTAACTGGGTTGTGGAGGTCAGATAGATAGTCGCTCCATACATCATACTGGTATTCAGCTGCATCTGGTTGGACTGGAAGCCAACTGAGAAAAGGGTGTAGCAGAAGATTTAAATTTTTGCTTGACAAATAATGTGACCTTGTCAATGCAGTAAGAAAAACACCGCAATTCGTTCAAGTATATTACATACAGTGTGCAAACAGATAAAGTTACATAAGTACACTAATGATAAACGCTCATACTACTGCTTATCTATCGCTGTAAACTTAATTGAGGCGCAGTGATTAAATCTGTGTCAACTATAATAGTAGTGAATCCGGTGTTACGTATAAAAACACGTTACTATTACTAATCTTCGGATTTATGTCGTGTGCCCAAATTCGAGTGTATCCACGTGTATAACGAGTTTCCGCCGTGCCTCGGAAAGCACGTTAAGCCGTTGGTCCCGGCTGTCAATAGAATAGAATAGAATAGAATAATACTTTATTGTACACCAAAAATCAAACATAACGGGTTTACAAATTTTACAATGTTATGGTTACAACGGCGGTCTTATCGCTTATAGCGATATCTTCCTGACAACCTTTGGATGGAAATTACAGAATTAAAAATTAAAAGGGGGTAGTCAGTGGTGTACTCTACACAAAAGTTTTAAACAAAACAACAACATAACAGTTATACAAAATAACAAAATTAAAGTTATCTACTTCAAATATGAACATATACATGTACAATATAAATATAATACATACATAAATATATATAGATATTTGTGTGTTTTTAACATTAAATGGAAAAAATAATGAAACTAGAATAGTGACAAATTTTGACTCAGACTGAAATTACTGAGACTGAAAATGATTTGTAACTAAGCTTTTAAAAGTAACGAGTGACTGTGCTTGTCTTACCGACACCGGCAATTCGTTCCATAAACGGACAGCCTGGACCGTGAAGGACTGGTCATAAAATTTGGTGGAATGTGCCGGCATCAAAAGTCTCAAATTCTCCGATGATCTCAAGTGTCTATTATGACTGTCATGTAGGAACTTGAAACGTTGTTTGAGATAGGAGGGCGTTGTGGGATTAAACAGAATACTATAAAGAAGGGATAAAATATGCGCATTCCGGCGAAGGCGGATAGGCAACCACTTGAGTTTAACGCGAAACTCTGAGACATGATCATATTTGCGCAAACCAAATATGAATCTGATACAAACATTTTGGAGTCGCTCAAGCTTATCTAGCTGCACTACAGTGAGATCTGGATAACTGGCATCAGCATAGTCGAGGATTGGGAGAAGAAGAGATTGAGCAAGCGCAGTTTTAGTGGCAGTTGGGAGGAAATTGCGCAATCTGCGTAAAGACCCCGCAGATGCAAACAGTTTACGACCCACTTCTTGCATTTGTGGACCCCAAGAGAAGTCTTTGTCAATGTAAATGCCCAGGTCTTTTACCGAATCGCTATATGGAATTGTGGCACCATCAAAAACAATGTGGGGAAGTTTCGTCCAGTCAATTTTTGAACGCAACCTAGGGCTGCCGACAACAATGACTTGAGTCTTCGCAGGGTTAACCTTCAAACCATGAGCCAAACTCCATTCAGAAATACGTGCCAAATCCTTATTCACCAAATTCACTGCATCAGACAATTCATCTACGGGAGCCTGAGAATAAATTTGCAGGTCGTCAGCATAAAGGTGGTAAGATGACAGAAGTTCATTTGAAATAGAATTTATAAATATGGCGAAAAGAAGAGGAGATAGAACGCCCCCCTGTGGTACGCCGGCAGAGGTATTGCACCATGAAGATGACGCACCTTCAATGCAAATACGCTGTCGGCGGCCACACAGGTAACTACGAAACCAATCAATTGCCGTTGGAGATATATTAAGAGAGCCGAGTATACCGAGTAAGATATCGAAATCGACGGTGTTAAAAGCAATTGTAGATCTTTGACAGTCGTTACAGTTAGACAGTGGCCCAAAAGTCTGACAACCCATCTTACTAAGCGGTATCGTAATACCCAATATTAACTGGGTTGTGGAGCTTAGATAGGAAGTCGCTTCGTGTAAAATACTGGTATTCAGCTGCATCTGTTTGAATTGGAAGCCGACCTCAACATACTTTTGAAAAGGCTAGGCAGATAATGATCTACGTGTATACCGAAAGACTATTCTTTGAACCTCCATTTGTTGGCACGGAATCGCTCTTTTCCATGCTTCTATCTTTTTTGTCGCTCAGAACCGTCATATGTTAGAGCGAGAAACAGCGGGAATACTGTCGGCAGTATGTTATGTTGGAGGAGCATGGCAAAGTGCGATTCCCTGCTGCTGGATGAGCTTCAACTCTTAGCTTTAACTACGCTAAGTTTTGTCTCTGTATCTTACCCTTGACTGCCTGTCTACTTGAGTATAGCGAACAAAGAAGAGCGAGGTTGCGAGGTGCAGTAGCGGAGTGTCACTGTCCACTTAAGTTTGTTTCTGCTCAAATGGACAGGCAAGCCGTTCAGTACACCTCGCTCTGACTCTAACTTGGTCAAAAGAGGAAGAAGTTGGAGTGTACTGATGATTCATTCAGGTCGCTCACTTTGCTTCAGAGTTGAGACATTGACCCTGAGACACCGAACTCACTTCAAGAATCTCATACTCACTCATTCATCTCATTACTGTATCTATTACCCAACTCAGTTATAGGTACTTAAAAGGTTGATGCGCTACAGGGCAGATTAAAAAAAAAATGTTATTCCACTGTTTAAAGAAATTTTGTTTTAAGGTTGTGAAGATTAGATAAAACTAGAAACTAGCCTTACTATGGCTGACGCAACTAATTTTACGTTTAGGTAACAATAGACTGCAACGCTAATTGATGATGGACCTCCAGTGAGTAGTGACGGTTGCACAATTACGTACAATTGTCCTGAAAACACACTTAGTTTCCTTGGTACAGTTTAGCTGACTTTCTAGGTACACTGGGAGCTAGGTAGATTTGCAATGACTGCATTGTTAATCATAGGTCTCAAGTTCGAACACAATACACGCACCTCTGTTTTTTTTTTGGAGTCATGTGCGTATTGTAAAATTACCACTTGCCAACCAGCATGCCTGAGAGATATTGCAACTGAAATAAACAAGTCACCCCAAACCGCTAGAGCTAAAATTTTGTACAAACTTTTAGTTTTAGCGACAGTACATTTTAATAACAGGCATTACCTGATCTTACAGCCACGGCCACCTCTTCAGCAAAGTAAATAGAAGGAATAAGGGCAAATCTTGCCGAGCTGGATGGTATAAAGCCGAATTTTGCGCACCTGTGAGAAAGAAGACCAAATCTTGCGTAGCTAAGAAGCGAGTTCTAGGACTTAAAAACCCCGAGGAACAACATTAAGACCGATATTTTTTTAAGTTGGCTTATAATACTTACGGTAGTTTCTTTATACATGAAAGCAAATCCTAGCCACATGATAGAGACACAGAAGACGAGGAAGTAATCCAATGAACAAGTCATTCAAACTAAGTTAATTTTTTTCATTAATGACAGGAAAAACACCAAAAACGGTGGAAACAATTACGATGATAGGTAAAGATAAGGAAAAAAATATAGAACAGAATGGAAAAATATTTCAGTCATTATAACTATGGCTGATTGATAAATAAACATCAAACTTAATTTTTGAGTCTAAAAGACTCGAATACTACTAGACTGATATTGGAAAATTTTATATGGGTGATTTAGAATGCATACTTGACTCAGTGGTGTGCCGACAATACGGGACGCCCACAAGGCAAGCAGACTGTTCAGAAACCATGAAAAGCAGTAAGATAATAGGGCAAGCTAAAACTGACCGAGTATGAGAAATGTTAAAAGAGCATTGGGCATTGCGTAAGTTTTGTGCAAACAGCTAGGTATACCCCTGCTTAATACTTTGGAAAGTACAGGTGTGATGTAACACAGTCATGTCGTTCAATTTTTGTGAAATGCTGGTATGTAGTTCAATTTCTGTGAAATGCTGTTTTGTAGTTAAATTTCTGTGAAATGCAGATATGTAGTTCAATTTCTGTAAAATGCTGTTATGTAGTTGAATTTATGTAAATTGCAGTTATCTAGTTCAATTTCTGCGAAATGCATTTATGTAGTTCAATTTCTTTGAAATGCTGTTATGTAGTTCCATTTCTGTGAAATGCAGTTAATCAGTTAAGTAGTTCTTTTTAAACTAACGTTCCTCTTTCTGAAAACAAAAGCTCCAGTAGTTTAACAATTTTAAACGACTAGCTCTTTTTAAATATTGCTTATGACTTGATGACGCTCGGGGATAATGTATGCATTAGAATTTTCGGAATTCATACTCCCACCACATACAAACTTTACCTGTTTATAATATTAGTATAAAATCTAAAATAATTTAAACAGTATAATGTTTGAACAGACTATAGATAGTAAGATAATATTTTATGGTATGAGTTTATTTTATTTAGTTACCTGATGTTTTAAATGTTTATTTATTTTAAATGCTGCAATAAGACTCGAGAACATGTAAAATGACCCAAGTAAGTTATAAGTATACTGTAATATGTAGATAAAGCAATAATTTGACAAAGCAATAATTTGACGTGATTGGGTGATAAACTAAGTATTTTATAATATAATCTTAACAATGAAATAATAATAACTTATCCGAGAATAATTCAAGATCCAAACTTTCAGTACCTTTTTTTGGAATCTCTGCCATAGTTGCGTAAACAATATGCTTATAAATGCGTACTGGATTTAAAATTAATGACAATGTTGAAACTGTCATTATTGAAAGTTTTATTAGTGACCATTGAACTATTGTATTGTATGCAATCATACATCATGTGTATGATTGCATACACATGACATGACATTACGCACTTGGATGTGGAGTTGTCGACAGCAACCTGTTATACAATACAATAGGTCATTGGTCACTGTTAAACATGGCCATTGTAGGCCATAGAGATTCCTAGATCCTTGGTAACTTTTTATCCTGTTCTACGTTTTGTAGTTAGCAACCACTTATTGTCAGGCCTACGATTTCCTCCCATACTTAAGTACTAATTACAGCATTAGCACATTAAAATATTGTAAAACCAAATTATTTAAAAAGAGTAACCATGGAGTTTGTTGCTGGTTCTTCTCCATAGGAAATGACCAACCGGAACCATGCACATTTTTATCGACGTTTTTTATGTGTACATGTAGGTCTATGTGAAATAAAATATTTTGATTTTGACTGTTAAATAGTTTCACTTTTTTTAAAGTATGACATCAAAACACCATATTCAATTTATTCATATAAGATTGGTAATCAGAAGTTTTTGAAGAACAAAATTTACATAAAACTGCCCCCCCCCGCCCAAAAGTCCATGATTTACATGCACTTTGTAGTGTTTTAGCTCACAAGATGTGGTGCAACAAACACCCCAGGAACTGAGATGATGGCAGAAGACATACTGCACCCATACCAAACAGATTGGGATAAGGGCAGGAAGAAGACGTCACTGCCTCCTCCCATTGCCAATGCACTGAGTTTATGTAACAGAAGGAGCTTATCATCACAGGGCAGTAGAAGATGATGTATACATAGACATACCCACATATAACAGCAAAATATAGGTAACGGGCAATCATAGGTTTTTGGCCCAGTTTTACCTACCTCCCTCCCCCTGAGTTTTAGAACCTTGATGAATAAAAAAGTTCTTATTTGGACACACAATTCAATGTCACACGCTTTCCTTTTTTGTCACAAGAAAAAATTCACATGATTGTTACGCTATTCCACCCCCCCCCCCCGACCCCACTACCTATTGTTGATTAATCAAGATTATTTACTGACCCCTCCCCCCCTTTTGGTACCTCACATGATTGAAGGACAACCCTTAATGTATCTAATAACATTTGAGACGTAGCATTCTGCTGTAACATAGAAAAATTGTAAAGCCAAATTATTTTAAAAGAGTAACCATGGAGTTTCTTGCCGGTTCTTCTCCATAGGAAACGACCAACCCGAACCGAGCACCTTTTTGTCGACGTTTTACAAGTGCCCATGTAGGCCTATGTGAAATAAAAATATTTTGATTTGATTTGATTTGATTCACCATCACGGAAGTCCACTAGAGAAAGGTCAACATATTCAAAATACTTATGAAACTGAGACACACATACAAACATTTACATAAGAGTCATCAAATGAGGCAAACATTACAAAAGAGAAATCATTTAGTGACATCACTAACAACTAAACACATTCACAATGATTCAAGTTCCATAAACCAGGAAAAGATGTAATAAGGTTCTAGTTTTACCTTTTCCAATTAGAACATTTTCTTGTGCTTGACATTGTTTAGAAGCAATTAAAAAATAACATCGACCATAAATAGGTACTTAAACATTAATAGTAATAGAACGAAAATGAATTATGGTTTTAATGGGTTGGAGTACCAATTAATAAGTAACTGTAGACTTATAGAGTAAAAGAGAAATTACACTCCATATAGGTATTTGAAATGGACTGCTAGAAATAGATATTTCAGGGCAGGGAAAGCATGGGTGTAAAAATACATATTTTTTTTTAACTTCAGTGAATGAAGAATCTTGTTTTTCTACTTCGAATGGACACAAACATGATTTAAAGAATTCTTAGTATGATTTAGTGTATTAAGAAGCTGAGTTACTAATAAAATAAAAGTATAGAAGAAACGAGAGAAAAAGAAAAATTCAAAAAAAATAATGAAAATTTAAAAGATTGCTTACCTTTGAAACTGCAGCTTCCATGATAATTTCTTTAAAATATCACTATACAAAACAAAATCTAATTAAAACATTGTATTTTGTGCGTAGTAAACTCGGAAAATAAATAAAATGTAATAGAATTCACCGATTTTCGGCAATCTTCAATTTCCACGATTCTTCTATTTACTAGAACTACCACAGGTAAAATAAAACGTCAATGTCAGTGTCAGGCATTTTGTGTTGTCAGTCATGTCAAAATGAAGCGGGAACTGGAACTAATAAGTACTAACTGATGTGGTTCAAAAACGCCTTTTGTCCATCTTTTATCTGAGGAATACATTGTTTCTTTTTCCTGCACTACTTTAGAGGGTGGAAGGGACAGCGGCGCAATATATATGAGGCAATCTAGAACTTATCACATTTATAAAGTTTCATAATGCAAAAAACGTATGACTCGAAATGAAAAAGATGGGTCTGAATATTTATTTATGAACTACCTTCTCTTTCATTACATTTTAAGTTTTAATTTTCACTTGTGCATTAGTTCTTCTGCGCTTTTAAAATCGAAAAAAGAACAAGGAATCAACTTATTATCTCCCAGAAGTTTATAATTTGCAGTTAATATTCATTATGGAAGTAGATGATGTGAACAGAGTGAGTCCTATTTTTATTTACTTACAGTGATTTAAAACATTTGAATGTATTGCTATGCCCAATTTACACATTTTACAGTAACAACCATTTTTGTCTTTGTTTTATAGGACAATGTCAAGAGACATAATAGTTTTACAAGTCCCGATATTAAAAGAGCCCCAGTTGCCAAACGAGTTGGGAGAGAACGTTGCCACAGTTACCATGCTCAGACGCCAAAGGCGTCCAAATATGTAGCAAGACCTCGATTGGACGTTCCTAAGGTAAGTGAACTACACACATCGATTGTTATTTATTTTATCACGGAGATTTTTAACAGAAGGCTTAATATACATTGCAACGAACTAAATAAAAATAATTCCTTATCCACGAATGTATCCGTAGTTACTTCATTTTGACAGTAGTTTGACAACAAGGAGTCGCGTTCAAAAATAACGAAACGTATCTTTAAAAGTAAAATAAAAAATAGCTTAAAATTAAGTGAAATAATTATATAAAACACATTAATAATTCTTCTAGATTTTATAACTATAAAAAAAACAATTTTGTTTCTATTTTTATCTTTCAAAGCGAGATTATCATCACTAAAAGTAGTAGCTGCAGGCATTACCAAATATGGAGTTTGCTCGTTTTCCCAACCGTCCTCCCTTCGATCCTTAGTAGCTCTCAGTTTTATTTTCTTCTAAACAATTGTGTTATATTCAAATGTTTTCATTGCATTTTCTAGTGTAATAATAATCATTTCTTCTTTTTAATTAAACGTGAGTTATAGTTCTTTAATGATTGTAGTGTCAAAATATAGGTCACAGTGGCGTATAGGTTATGTTATAAGTGAAATAATTGGATAGTTGTTGTTTGTATTGTTGTTAACTGGTTACTTTTCGCGTTACAGATGTCGTTTAGGGTGGTGCGCAGTTCTAAGTTCCGCCACGTTTACGGGCAGGCCCTGAAACGTGAGCAATGTTATGATAATATAAGAGTGTCAAAAAGTTCTTGGGACTCTACGTTCTGTGCGGTGAATCCTAAGTTTCTGGCTATAATCGTCGAGTCTGCCGGCGGAGGCGCCTTCATAGTACTGCCACACAATAAGGTGAGTTTATTTCATTGAACAGTTAACTCATTTCTCACAGATTAAAATGGAAAAAATATTTGTCAAATTACTCATAATTTAACTCAGGATATATTATACTGAGACGCTTAGTCATACTTTGCAGGTTTATAAATAACTACTTAGGAATATAATACAAGTTTTACTGCTTAGAAAGTGTGAATTTTGTGGGTTTTTCTTGATTAATTAAAACTTTAAACTTGATGCTAACTTGATAGAAGAAAATTTGGCAAAACTCTTTAGCCTGTGCCAGTTTTGTATTCTGTGTGTACAGTTTAATATACAAAACTGTAAGTATTCTATTTATTATTTTGAAATCTCATATTACACAGAATACATCAGAAACCTTTGCCTCAGATATTTCATAGTTGAAATATAAGAGCCATTATATAGTTATGAATACCATACCAAAGTGTCAAAATGGGGATCAAAACCCCTATGCAATGAGATCAGCCATAATCCCCAAGTTATTTATTTTTATCCACATTCCGAAGTATATTTTAGATAAGATAATATAAGAAACTGTCAAAATAATTTAAATATTCAGGTTATGGCAGGCTGTGCAAAGTTGTAAGCAAATAAAATATTATTTTAATCACGTTTTTATGTGTATTGAAGACATGCTGCGTCTTCCCAATATATGTATGTGGGGGTCACAAAATGAATTGGGTATTTGATGTACATAAGTGTCCTTCTTATCTGGAAGGCAGTGCTTGCTATAATAAGAATTAATTATTTTATAATAATATGGCTTGGTGGAGGAGCTTGTGTAAATAATAACAGCTGCTCGGGAAAATCTAAAGATTGAAACAAGCAGCGGCGGCCTAGAGGTGTGCCTAGGTTGGTCTGTAGATGGATGACCACCCATTACATTACAAAGAGTAGATCTTTGACAGTCAATACAGGTAGTCAGAGGCTCGAAAGTCTGACAACCAGTCTCACTGAGGGGTACCGTATTACCCAGTACTAACTGAGTTGTGGAGGTCAGATAGGCAGTCGCTCCATGTAAAATACTGATATTCGGCATCAGGTGAGACTAGAAGTCAACTCCAACATAGTTGGGTAAAAGCTAGGCAGATGATGAATAATTATGGTTTTGTCGCTTAGAAACCACATAGTTCTGGAAATTCCAAAAATGTTGATTAGAATCTACCTTGTTTCTATTGTACATTTGTTTAAATTTATCGGGACTGGAAAACCCAGGGTAATATTATAGAATTTGTCATTAGTAGTATTTTTCCCCATCAAATAATATTTTTCATGTGATGTTATAAATGCGATCCATACAGTAACAAAGTAAATGTTTGATGTATAAGGCAACCTCCAAAAACCCTCACAGGTGACTATTACCATAAGATTCATACAATATTTGTCTTCGGTAAAGCCACAGTGCCTTTGAAATGCTTTCTATAATTTTCCAAACCCGCATAAATATTACTAATTCAGTAGTCTTTCATCCTTATTTTACAAGTTTATTTGCACTGGAATCATTGACTCTGAATCCAAGGTTGTTTTTAAAGTGTTGGTGACTTAATTTCTTTGCATTTTTATCTCTCAAGTCCTTGATAGTGCCAAAGACAAGTGTTTAATTTAAAATGCTAATTTTGATCAAGAATTTACTTCTAATTGGCATTAAAACATTCTGAAAAGATCTTACAAATAATTTTGTAAATACCGTTATGTATAATATTCTCCTCATACGTGTCAGAGATTGGAGATAGAAATTATCAGGTAATTAGGAGTGTATTACGGAACATTATTTAATAATTTAGATCATTCTGAATGCAAAACTTACACTGTCACATATTGGTTGTCATATATCTTCCGTTATTATTATATATTGCAACCTCCCAATCATTTTGAATACAGCATTAATACAATATAATTTAATACAAAAATTATATATTTATTAAATTAAATAACAAGTTATTCCTCAATCTTCCTAAAAAGGGTTAGTGAGTCATCTTAATATTATTCATTATCTATCTCACATCAAAAGTTTCATTGTAGTCTTTCTATAGCCAAAGGCTAGGTTGAAATCTGATCTTACTAGATGAGGCTGAATACCAGTATTATTTTAACCTTATCAAGGACGGATGAATGTCACAACTCTATGATTGGCAGAGGAAGTCGACTATCTTATCACATTTTTAGTGTATGGGTGTTTCCTGAACATCCTAAATTCATGAATTTCTAATGCCGATGAAATGACAATTGTTAAAACCCAATTCTGGTGACCCAATGGATAAGCTTGCCGTTGTACAATAAGCTATACTATATCATTGCAATGTTTTTGTTTATATATTTTTGTAATTTTGCTTGCATTATTGAACAAGAATACAGTTGATGGATAGCTGGAATGATCCGTTTTGAGAGATTCTGCATTTTGATCTTCTATTTTGGAAAGTCATGCTGAGTCCATATTGTTTATTTATTTTTAACAGCAAAATACCCTTTTCCCATTAACTGCTACACTTTATAAAATTAAAAAACACAAATCTTATTTTTCATCTTTTAAATCCAGCTAATTAAAATCCACAAAAAATAAATTTAGTATGGTATCCATACTAATATTATAAATGCGAAAGTCACTCTGTTTGTTTGTTACCTTTTCACGACTAAACGGCTGATTGGATCTTAATGAAATTTGGCATCAAGGTAGATTTCAACCTGGGGAAGGACATAGGCTATATATCATCACGCTACGACCAATAGGAGCGGAGCAGCAATGAAAAATGTTGCAAAAACGAGGAAAATGTGACGCAGACGAAGTTGCGCGGGACAGCTAGTATTATAATAAAACAGTCTATAGCAGCATGAAAAAACCTAATTCCATTAAAACATTTAATTTCTAGCGTTTCATTATAATTATGAATGTTACTTGATCACAAATTAGCGGATAATTACAGTAATTTGCTGTTCTATCTATGTTTGTAATATGATAATCAGTGTAATAAAGATTCGTTTTTAACTGTTTAGACGATGGAAGTGCATGACTGTGAGCGTTCATGAGGCAAAGTTTTCAGTATTTTGTGATGTTTTAAGTACAAATAGTCTGGGCTACCATATGTCTAGATTTTTTATATGTTTTTATAATATAGCTATTTGTCTAGAAATACTGTTTAAACCTTATGGTTTAACTGTAGACTGTGTTTGGCATCATCATCTGCCTAGCCTTTTCCCAAACTATCTTGGGGTCGGCTTCCAGTCTAACCGGATGCAGCTGAGTACCAGTATTTTACATGAAGCGACTGCCTATCTGATCTCCACAACCCAGTAGCTAGGTAATACGATACCCCTTGGTAAGACTGGATGTCAGACTTTTTGGCTTCTGACTACTCGTAACGACTGTCAAAGATCTACAAATGACAGCCGGGACCAACGGCTTAACGTGCTTTCCGAGGCACGGAGGAAACTCGTTATGTAATTATGGTCACCCATCCACGGACCAACCTCGGCAAGCACGGCTTAACCTTAAAGATCGACCCGTGCGGCTGTTATTATTTAGCCACGAGCTCGACCGTGTTTGGCAATGGTATTTTAAAAGTTTTGTTATCTTATGTAATATCTATTGAATTCCATTAGGATCCTCTTAGTAGCAGCTGGATTCTGGATTTATAACTGGTTGATGGCAATAGAGGAGTGCCTACTACATGCGGTTTAAACATACTTTGTGAAATTCGGTATACTAAAGTTATATCTCTGTCTTACTCTTTGGGGATTACAGGTGTGCCGTGTGATGTTTTTATATATTACATTATAGTTAAAATAAACCTACAATCCGGACACTTAACAATATAAGTTTATTATAGATAGTTATTGATAGAACTTCTTCAATTGTGATAGCTTGAAAATATAATACAGCCTATGTTACTCGGTAAAGATGTAACTATCTAATGGTGAAAGAATTTTAAAAATCGGTCGAGGAGTTTTTGAGTTAAATCGTAACAAACAAAGAATAAAATCTTTCTTCTTTATAGTATTAGTTTAGACTAGCTGTGCCCGCGACTTCGTTCGCGTGGAGTTAGAATTTTTCTAAAATAAAAGTAGCCTAAGTTACTCCTTAGTACATCAGCTATCTGGCAATGAAAGTCCCGTCAAAATCGGTCCAGCTGTTCCAGAGATTAGTCGGAACAAACAGACAGAAAACAGACAAAAATTGTAATAAATGTTATTTTGGTATATGTACTATGTCACGTAGTAAAAACGGTTATTTTAATATTACAAACAGACACTTCAATTTTATTTATTTGTATAGATTTATAGATGTCATAAGGAAAGAACAAATCCATTGGTAAATAACTAATCTTAATTGTGTTAGCTCTATTAAATTCCTGTTTTATCACGTCTAACCAATTCTAAAGGTCATTTTTCTAACTGTCACGCAAAGTGTATTATCACCACTATTGGAACAAGTGGTTTGCTTAGTTATTATATCATTATTTAAACATTTGTGTGGCCAGCACATAACATAATATTATTTTATGTGCTGTGGACATGGGATTAGAAACATGTTATTTTTCCTCATAGCTATTATGTAATTCTATTTGTTTTTATAGAAACCGATAAGGTCCCTTTGCATCATATTTAAATATCCCTTTAGCAATGATTCAATTATTATGTACTAGGACTAGCTGTCCCGCGCAACTTCGTCTGCGTCACATTTTCCCCGTTTTCGCCAAATTTCATTAAGATCCGATCAGCCGTTTAGTCATGAAAAGATAACAAACAAACAAACAGAGTGACTTTCGCATTTATAATTTTAGTTAGGATACAGGACATTTTCAATCATGTATTTTCGGCCTTTCTTCATTTCGCTTCCCTAAATACAACCACTTCCAAACCGCTGCAAAATTCCAGTCAATTCTAGTCGAAGTCTTGTCAAATACTTCTAAGACAAGACTGTCTTTTTGTTGAGCTCGTGGCCAAATATTAACAGCCGTACGGGTCGATCTTTAAGGTAAAGCCGTGCTTGCCGATGTTGGTCCGTGGATGGGTGATCATAATTACATACCGAGTTTCCTCCGTGCGTCGGAAAGCAGGTTAAGCCGTTGGTCCCGGTTGTAATTTGTAGATCTTTCTTGACAGTCGTTAAGAGTAGTCGGAAGAAAAGTCAGCTATCCAGTCTTCAGCCATTTAGTCAGTTACTGGGTTGTCGAGGTCAGATAGGCAGTCGCTTCATGTAAAATACTGGTACTCAGCTGCATCCGGTTAGACTGGAAGCCGACCCCAAGATAGTTTGGGAAAAGGCTAGACAGATGATGACAAGACAGTGTCTTTTTATGGTGCCAACAAGTCCTAAAATGTCTTAGATAGATAATCGACACAAGTCTGACACTGATGTCTTTTCTTCGAAATATCCTCTCCACATATTTGTCGCCCAATTTTTAAGACTACCGTTTGTTAGAACGCGAAACTAACTCATAAAATACTTGGCGAATCTTTCGCAGAATTCTCAAAAGCAATGAACTCTATCAAGCATTACCAGACAACCGTATCAATTGACTGTCTCGCGCTAGAGATCGCAAGCTTGACTGCTAAGCATAAGGTTCGATTCCCGAGTCGGGTAAAGTGTTATTGGGTATTTCCTTCGTGAATTTCTCAGTAGCAGCCACGGAGTCTGTATTTGTGACCGTTTGATGGCAATAGGCTCGCCCCCTATTACAGGGACTTAAACATAACTGGCGATATGTGTGTGTACTATTAGGTACACCTCTGCCTAACCCTTCGGGTATTACAGGCGTGATGTTTACGCTTTGTTCGTTATCAATTAAACGTCACCACAACCTTTCCTTTCTTCGCGACTCGTGGTTATCTATCGAACAATACCCCGAGGCGACAGATAGCGTTCATTGTGCAACAGATACGGATAAACAATGGCTCCAAACAATGCGCGCACGCATCGCACACAAAAAACTATTGAGTATGGGAATGACAAGTGTTTGTTGAGTTGCCGTAATAAGTTTATAGGTTATTCGTTACTTAAGAAGCACATGACATAGGTTTGGTTAGGTTAGCCGGGCTGTTTCCGCACTTAGCCTCTTTATTGGGCCATTGTACGTATACAAATCCTCTGGTTACTCCAACCATCCCAGGTCTAGAAAGCTAGCAGCCTTTTCAGGCTGCTGCAGGCCTCCGGGAGCGATGCCGGCGATTGAAGAGTCCGTGCCCGTTGATCTGCCACGCTGCTGCACTCCATGAGCACGTGCTGTGGTGTTTGTTCCGCCTCCATGCATCCTCTGCACAGAGGGCTATCCGTCACACCTATGGTAAATAGGTGTTTGTTCAGGGGACAGTGGCCGGTTATAATACCTATAATCTTGCGATTTTTTCCCGTTTATATCTAGTGATGCTGCGGGCAAGTCTCTTTGATGCTTCCGGAACTGCACTCTTTGTTTGCCTGCACATGACATATTCTCATATCATCATCATTCCCTTCCCCCTTTCCCGATTAATTTGGGGTCGGTGCAGCATGTTTTCTTCTTCCATACTTCCCTAATACTGTCATTTCATCAGACACCTCCTTTCTTGCCATATCATCCTTCACACAGCACGCGGAGTTCCATCCAGAGTTTCTTTGGTCTTCCTCTACTCCGACGATATGACATATTCTCATAACGACTGAAAATTTCATATGTCGTAAGGGGCATTTAAATCCAATATCTCTGGAGAGAAAGACCAAAGAAAAGATCTATAGATTGTCTTAGGAATGATATAAAAAATATGGTATAAATTATAGCGTGACCCGAAAGCGATAGGCCCCACGGGACAAAGACAGATGATGTACATCTAGGAAACAGTCTAGGTTAGATGTTGGTATTATCGTGTCTTACACCTTACACCATCATTTTGCCTGAGCTGACATTTAACTCATTATAATTTAATTATTTTAAAACGGTTTGGTTTGACAGAACCGCTCATTAATTTAGAAATATGCTAGCTTTATTGACTAACCTAGGCGAAACTGACATTTTTTATAAGAGTTAGAACTACCAATGATTCTTGTCCTTTAAAAAGAGTATCAAAAGTTGTCAATAATGAAAATTCCCAAGTCATTTCATGCGATTCGTTAAATGACTAATCCCTTGCATTTCTCCGTGATAACGAACGATTGACTAATACCATTTTTTAACATAGACCTTTGTTAAAAAATCCACTTTCGCAATTTTTTTCGGTAAGGCACATTTTTGTGTTTTTAAAAACTTTTTCCCACTCTAGGAATTTATCCTGTTCTCGTGAGTGCGTTAGTGAACATTTAAACTCATAAACTCAAACAGCCAGACCCGGAACAACTACCTGTAGGCCATTTAAATATTCGTCCGAACGGGTATCGAACCTGCGACACGCAGCGCAACTGCCAATCGTCACGTAATTGTCAATATAATATCGTCATAGTACCTATGTATTATATGTATAAACTAGCTGTACCCAGCATGCGTTGCAATGCACTTTTTACTACCCACCTACCCTATCCGACCTACCTACCCTATCCTACCTACCCTACCCTACGCTACCTACCTACCTACTCTACCCTACCCTACCTACCTACTCTACCCTACCCTACCCTACCCTTACTACCTACCTACCCTACCTACCTACCCTACCCTACCTACCTACCCTACCCTACCTACCTACCCTACCCTACCCTACCTACCTACCCTACACTACCTACCTACCCTACCCTACCTACCTACCCTACCCTACCTACCTACCTACCCTACCCTACCTACCTACCCTACCCTACCTACCTACCCTACCCTACCTACCTACCCTACCCTACCTACCTACCCTACCCTACCTACCTACCCTACCCTACCCTACCCTACCTACCTACCCTACCCTACCGTATCCTATGTCCTTCTCCTGGCTCTAAACTACCTCCCTGCCAATTTTCAGCTAAATCGGTTCAGCCGTTCTTGAGTTATAAGTGAAGTAACTAACACGACTTTCTTTTATATATATAGATAGCTTCTGACCGCGGCTTCGTCATGCCTGTTTTGATTTATCCTATTGGAATTGGATTAAAGTACAAAATCTATGTTACTTACCCAGGTCATTTTCAACCTGTGATCCAAACATCGAAATCTGTTCTGTACCTCAGGATCTTCCTATTTCAGACACCTTTCTATATATAAGATAAGATTGTACATATATGTATGGCGTATGTACAATAGTTGGCACAACGTGGAATTTTTGTTTTTTTTTTTAATTAATCGCGAACTAATCTAGCATTACATAGTAAGTTTTTCATTTTTTTGTTAGATATATGTAACAATTGACTGTATATATGTAACTTAATAAGTAAATCTGTTTTTCTGTTTTCATACTCCTCTATGTTAAATAAATGCATGCCGTGGCAGCCTTTAATGAAGGCTACAAGCACTATAAATTGTAAAAATAGTATGAGTACCTTAACATGTATTTTTGGTGTAAGCTTTGTTGGTTGTCCTTAAATAAATAAAATAAATAAATGAACCAGCGCCTTTAATTTTTGATGTGGAGATAAATAACGATTTAAGATTATGATTATTATGTTCAGCCATCGCAAATGGATAAGACAGACGGAGTAATATTTGCATTCATACCTGAAACATTATAAACATGTTTAAATTACACCTTTGTTTAATAATCCGTTGTCGAGTGCAAATTGTCCTGCGGTAAGGGACACTCAACGTACATTATTATATCTATAAGTATAATATGTATAGTTCTACCACAACAGATAGTAATTACAAGACAATGGCTTCCACAATGGGTTGACTAAAAGCTGCGGTGTGAATGTTTACCAACTGACGCATGCCTCGCCGCTGTGTCATCAAATTATATCAGTGAACTTATGTGACGCTTCCTTATTTTATGTCTTGGTATTTGTATTATAAAGACCTAGTTCGTGGGTAGAAAATAAGGAACGTTTTCGTACTGAAGGTAGCAGCGCCAGGGTAGTGCTTAAAAAACAGTCTTTTTGCAATTTGCCTGTCAGTGTCAGGCTGTATGTTAAATAAACCGTGATTGCAACCGTATCACGTATATAGTTACAAAAAAAATCGGTAATACTCGTATCATCAATACAGCCCTTGTAAGTTCATCTAATCCCAGTGAACGACTTTTTCGTGAAATAGTCATGAAAAAGTAACTAATATGAACAAACAATAACGGGCTTAGAAAATCCACGTTTCCAGTATCATATCTTTCGCCAACAAACAAGGAAATTCAAACAAAAATATTTGAGTAACCCTTCAAAAACAATTATCGAATTTTGGTCCCTTCCTACGATCGTTTTAGAAAACGTATCTTCATGAACTTAAGATGCATTTAAGATAAGCGTAGAATACGTCATATGCATAGTATGGCTTCTTCATATGCACATTTATCAATTAAATTCGAAGAATATGTGACATCCACCAGTCCCCATCGGATCCACTTGATGGATTAAAACCACACACTCTCACTGAGGGGCTTGCCTCACCAGTGGTAACAGCATAGGCAGAACCGAGCTACGATTATAGGCTTGACTAACTTTTGCCTACGGCTTTGCCCGCGGCTGGGGGCCTACTCTCTAAGTCCGTCAACGAAAGTATGGGTCCGTCCGTAACTAGCTTTATACTTCGAAATTAACCCTACTCTCTAATATTTTCAGATTCATGAGTTTTGAAAACACATCAAGGACAACTGTCCAATCGTATTGTCATTCATTTTTAGTTCGGGCCTCTAACGAATCTTATGTACGTAAGTGATATGGAGTAGGAAACGACCGTAACTTCGGCCGAAACTATGGACTTCGTACTTAGAGAGTAGACCCCCTGGTACCCTCCCCTGTCAACCGCCACGCTTTGATTACGTCTTTTTCTTTCCCATGGAGACTTACTATCGAGATAACATGTATCCTATGTTATAAACCCAGGTTATGGTGATGTACTTATACTTATATGTATAACTAGCTCCCCGCGCAACTTCGTCTGCGTCTTATTCCCCGTTTTCGTAACATTTTTCATTGCTGCTCGGCTCCTATTGGCCGTAGTGTGATGATATAGCCTAGTAGTTCCTGACATTGCGAGTTCAAGCAAACAAACAAACTCTTCAGCTTTATAATATTAGTATAGATGTGTGCCAAATAGCATCAAAATCATTTAAGTCGTAAATGTGCCAATAGAAAAAATACAGATAATAATCTGACTTACTTTAGCATTTTATAAAATTAAACGTATGGTTTATGCTATGAATTAAATCATCGACACTAGCAGTCTCAATTTCACACACAATTTACAGAGATGTAGACGGTGTGCATCATTAGTTTCCGATGAATGGGGTCCGTTGTCTTTAGTTATAACCTCAAACCTCCTGATTAGCACTGAGAGAAGCACACAAAGGCAGTAGGGCCAGGGTTATCATTCCGATATCTGAAAAGTCATGACGAAATGCAAGACTTTTGCAAAAAAAAATCGGGTATATCTTATTCATATCTTTATTTGCTTTCCATAATGTTTGAAGAAGTTACAATAGGCTTAAAGCTAAGGTAGAATTACGGGCTGAAGCAAAAATAATGAAATTATTGTTTGAAATAAAATGAATACTTAATCAATTAACGATATTAAAACAAGTCCTCAATATCTTTTTACTTTGATTGTTAAGGCATCTAACATTGTTTGATTCCCTAAAAAATCCCGTTAAGATGCCAAGGCCAGGCAAAGTCCGGACGGATAGTATCCCTTACTGAGAGCCGCATATTATAAAGCCAGAAGGTCTTTAGTCCTTACTATTATACAAGCTGTTGTTTTGCATCCTCCTCATATTCAAGGAGGTAACTATGATTCTCAACCTGAATCAATAATAAAATAGGTAGGTAATATTTTTTTCACCACTCTCGCACGAAAGAAGTGTCTTTCCTCTACGAAAACAGTGAGGAAAGTTGGTTTTTCCTCACTGTTTGAACAATGAGGAAAGTAATGATCCCGTTCAGAAACTAACCTTGCCTGATTTTTTTATGTTAAGTTTTAAAGATATTTTATAAAATAAATAATTTTATACTTAGAATAGAAATATTTATAAGTTAAGATTAATGTTTTTTATAAAATTTATCAAATTATTGTAAGTGTTTAAGTTCAGAAACATTAAAAAAGTTTAATAAAATATTGAAAAAATTACATCGTCAAATTTAGGATTATAATTTTTGAACGCACTCAAGAAGCAAAAATTCGAAAAAAGAATTATTTTGATTTGCTTTGTGACTATTTAATTTATTTACCTATGATGACTGAATACTTTCTTGCTGGGAGTGGTGAAAAGTTTTGTATGCAACTTGTGAGCAAGTTCATTTGCTATTCGTTTTGTTGAGTCTTTCGCTTACTCAGGATTGAAATTTATAATCACTCGCTGCGCTCGTGATTCTATTTTTCAATCCTTCGTTCGCTCAAGACTCATAATCAAAACTCATAGGAAAAACGAACTTTCCTCACATGTTGGATAAATAACTATTTGTCTTACAGAAATCGGTAAGTGTAAACCACACGTGTTTTAAACGCGACCCTTCTGATCCTCGACCTATACCGCGCTTCCACACATACAAATAATCTCAAACGTTTATTCGATAATTTCTTATTCCTTAAGCCACGGTTATTCTAAAATTCTGACAATTTTAAACAGCGTTTTATATTAATGAACTAATTGAAATTGATTATTTACGTCTTTTGTGACAACGTCCTGAATTTTGACGAGGATTCAAAACAACATCTTGTATAAGTGACTCATCCTTAAAAAATCCAACAACTTTCCGTCACCGGGATCGTTATTAAAATTCCAGGATTCTTATATTCATTTATTTGCTAAGTTGTACTCGCGGGTGTACCAAAAATGATCTTAATTAAACCTCTGTATTGGTTTTAGTCTAATACTTGGTTACCTAATATGACACGGTGCTTCACAGATATTATGATCGAGTAAGCATGATAGGCCCCCCGGCCTATCATGCTTACAATGGCAATATCATAATAAAGGCAATATCAAATGCCGCATATTTTGCCGACTAGCTTAGTCGAATTATGCCGAATCATGCCAACCACTTTCCAAGCCTACAAAATGTCCTTTATCTATAAATAAATAGCATTACGTAACGTCGTAATACCTCTTCTTTACATACCATCTTTATCTGCCCGATAAGACGTAATCTTCGACCTTCAGTGGGAGCATCGCGAACCGGTGAGACGATATCCTAAACAATGCTACAATTTTGAGAACAATGTCAACAATAACATGTTAAAATGCTGTTTGTCTGTGGTCTTTTAGTTATTTAAAATATCACACTCGCAATATGCTGGCCACTAAACAGTGCACCAAGCTTGCAAGCAACTTTAAAGCAAAGCCTTAGATTCTATAACAAACGAAACACCTTTCGATGAAATCGTTTAATTGGAGAAAATCTGGGGGAAAGATGTCCATTACATGTCTCCCTTTTTTATCTCTCTTGTACAAGACTCCATTCATGAGGCATCTTTGACCTCTTGCCATTTGCCTAGCCATGTAGACAAGGTGAACCGCTGTTATATTAATATGATTCCTGTACTAACATCAGTCCCGTCACAGAGCTTACGAACGGTGTCTGAAGTCCTAAGCCAGTGATATCCGATCTGAACATCATCCAAGGCAGTCTTTACCCAAAACAACGGCACAGCAACAGTGGCTCCTCCATTAGAAGCTCAATAAACTGAGCATCCTCGCTGCGTAGGCCAACGTGTCAAGTTCGTGTGGAAACCACTGGACATGTCTATAAACGAAACACGTAAATTTAACGCGCCCCACATTACTACGCGCACGGAAAATAGATCCGACGCAGTTTCTCACACTGCTCTGTGGTTCTCACGTTTTTTGGTTGGTGGAAGTTTGTACTCTATCTGATAGCTAGGGAGGCAACATTAATGATGAAATGCAGAATAGTGTCACTTGTTTTTTGGGGTCTCAGTTATAACATATATAAGCTCTTGCCTTTTTTCCCATGGGGGCAGGGCAAAAACTACACCATGCTATCTACTACGGTCCTCATCCTTTTGCATCTGTCCTCTCGCTTTTAGGCTCGAAGTACGAGATGTGAGAAAATAATTGGTCTGTCTGTCCGCGGCTGTATGAGTCAAACCCAGGATGGCAAGATTTGCCTCTTTATCCATGCCACGTCTGCAACATATTTTTATGTGACTGAATTACATATATGAATTACATATTTCGTGCCTCGGAAAACACGTAAAGCCGTTGATCTCGGGGGTTTGACGCATTTGGTGCACATCTCAACTTGTACACCATGCTCAAATGGTGAACTTAGCAACTGGTGCACTTCTCAAAAGGAGCACTTTTTAAGATGAGTGGAGATTTGGAAAAAATTGTCTAAAAATGAAAGAATCTTTGGTTTTACGTACTAATAGTTTTTTTAGTAATTTTCTTAAAAATACAATCAACAAACCCGATCTCGGCTGTCAATTCTAGTTTTTTGACAGTCGTTACAGGTAGTCAGTGTCCCGAAAGTCTGTCAACCAGTCTTACTAAGGGGTATTGTATTACCCAGTACTAACTGGGTTGTAGAGGTCAGATAGGCAGTCGCTCCATGTAAAATATTGGTATTGAGCTGCATCCGGTTGGACTGGAAGCCGACCCCAGCATAGTTGGGAAAAGGCTAGACAGATGATGATTAGAATTAAATATTTGTAAACCCCACATGACTATAACTAAAATAGAATAATCACAGCTAGAACTATTTATTCGCACTATAAAGTTTATTCTGCGTCTCAAAATTATTCTGGAACTCGATAGAGATATTTTCAGAATGAATTATAATACGTTGACCTGAATATAGTATTCCTAGAAACGGCTTACAGAATGTTTCTACAGCAAACTGTCATAAATTTTAGTTAATTGCTATAAATTCATTAGCTGGACGCTAAATGGAGTGGCTGACTTTATATTATTTTAATAGATCTGTTTAGCAATGCCGCCGTCTTAAAGAAATCGTAACTGGTGACGAGGTGACCTATTTCGAATCCTCTTTAACTGAACTACTACCAACAACTAACTGCTAAACCCTTCCGTCTTCGTTTTTGATAAAAGTAAAACCACGTCAAATTCGTACTTCTAACTTATAACGATCTATTAAAATACCCAAAACCCTTGCCAAATTGTTTTAACTAGTAAGCAAAAATCAGCCTCCTCTTATTTGCCGAAACTATTCTTGATGTCCTTACGTTACCGTGAGACTTCACTCTTTATAAATTCCTTAAAGCACCAAATTCGTCGGTAAGATTTAGACTGTCTCATTAATTAATTATAGATAGATAGATAGATAGAATATTTTTTATTGTACACCAAAATTGATACACAGCTATTTTACAATATTTCTATGGGTACAACGGCGGTTTTATCGCTGATAGTCTATCTTCCAGACAACCTTTGGATAAACTTAACGAACTTTATATAAAAAGGGGGTAGGCCATAAATGATACCATCGACTTTCTTAGAAGACGGTCTTCCAAAATTATTTTCGCTACGCAACCGTGGATCTAATAAATCTCCGTTACGTTTCCACTCATACATTAACATCATCCCATTCACAATCAAGGCTATTCCCGTACATTAGGTCATGCCGCACAAGGTCGGTTCTGGACGTAGACAGACGGCTTTCTGATTAGTTGTTCCGTTCAGTAATGGCGGTTCATGTGCTATCATCTTGTGTCTGTGTGAGGAAAGGACGGAAAGGCGATAGGACAGTAGCGTATATTTTAGATAAACGTTATCGCGTAGGACCCTGCTTTAGGGAAGTTTAGAATGGGGCAATGCATGGAACAAATCTTGTACTTATTGAACAGTTAATGACCGAGATGACATGTGGAATAAATTAGCGTAGATTTCTCTCAATCTCAGTCAGTATAATTTCTGCCTGATCACTGTAACGTCAACAGACCAAGCAATAAGTGAGTAGCAATATCTGAATACCTCATAACTCCCTCAAAAATAGGGAAGATCTTCTACTACTTATCGTGTCGATGGCAATCTAAATTGTGTCGGCCCAGAGCTTAACCTCTTGTTTGGCGCCCTCTGTAGCGGCCATAAGTTGCTGTAATTAACAAACAGCAGGACACGATTTGAGTGTCCCATCGTTTGTGGAACAGCTCCTCTTTTTTTACACTCCAGGGCAGATTCATTAATGAATCTTCATCTGAGCAGGTTTTCCGTCCTGCAACCAACCGGAGTCAATTAAAAGACTTCCAGGTAAGGCATGGCAACGCATGTCCAGATGGGAAACTTTCAGCAGGTGCAACAAATGGATTAGAGATAGACCGTGCTTTCTCATAATGGGACCCAAAACCGTTCACCGTCTCATTTCATCGTAGTAAAAGATCTCGCATAAGATAATCTGCAATTAGCTTCTAATTTGTATGCTATCCAAGACAAATTAAGAGTAGATGCGTTGGCGTGCAAGACTTTCAATGTTGCATTAATCATTAAACATGCCAACATAAAAATATATTCCTCAACGCATCGATGATTCAGAATCATTCGTACGTTCGAATCATTGCGTACGCCATAAAGGAAGCATCGATAAAAATGACTAACGGTTGCGATTTTTGGCTATCACACAAAATTTATGACTACCCTCTTCTATTTTTAGATGTTACAAATGTTGTGCTACAATTTATTATTACTTGATCATGATTTGAGATGTCAATTAGTTGGGTTATCCAATGTTGGTCATTGATATGGCCAAGTTTAGTGGGATTTGCTATGCATGTGTGGGACGATTGTTTTGGCTGAAACAATAACAGTGTTGGTAATAACCGTCTAAAATTTAGAATACTACTTACTATACTAAATGCGAATTTTTTGTTTTAATTTAGACTCCTAAATGAAAACACAAAATTCGCAATTATAAAGACAAGTGCATTGAAGCTGAGAATTGATCATTATGACGCCAAAAACAGGCCACATAACGATAGATCAAGGAAAGTTTGATAGGTTTAGAGGCTGCACGCCTAGGCCAAGAGATGATGCAAATATTGAAACTGAATAAAGTAAATTCAAGCCGGGACAAAGCAGTGGTGGCCCTGCGGTAATAGCCCCGACCGATCTATGAGTTGCAGGTCGAAGGGTCGATCACAGACCAGTGCATTACTTTGTTTAATTTATTTTATAACCACTTCCCAAAACGATGAAGAAACCAGCATGTTCTAGAACTAAACAATGCGAAGACTTCTAAGAACCCGCACTGGGCCCGGGTGGATTGAAGCCTACTCCCTTTCATAGAGAGGAGACCTTTGTCCCAACTGTGGGATCATTATAGGCTGATAATGCTAAACCAGGCGTATTAAATTGTTGTTCTACTAGTTCATTAATCCTTAATTTTGATTAGGAAGACGTCCAAATAAAATTCGGGAAGCAACACCACATGACTACAATCGCCCTTGATACATCAAAAGAATAGCATACCACACGTTAAACATACACGCAATACATCTACGAAACATTGTTCAAAACGTTCTATAATTAGCTGTTATTATTTAAGGAATCTATTTGTGTATGTTTGTGTATTGGGTAATAATTCGGCAGACGGAAATCGAGGGCCCGCCTACGCAGGCCGAGAAAAGCGTAGCGTCGTGTGCAATGCGAAGCGTGTGTAACACGATTAGCAAAGTTCTGATGCACAGGTATCAGTTGCATGGGGTTTAAGTTTCAGATATGATTACCGTTTTGTTGGACGTTGGCAAAAGTGGGGGTGTTTAGCTATATCATCATTCTCTTGCCCTTATCCTAATTTATTTGGGGTCGGCGCAGCATGTCTTACTCTTCCATACTTCTCTATTACTTGTCATCTCATCAAACAGCTCCTATTGTTAGCTGGTTGTAGAAGAGAGTTTTAAAAATTGTGGCTGAATATTCCTACCCACATGAATACTGTATAACCCTGCGGTCGTCTACCTTTCAGATTTTAAAGACCCTGCTTCTGAGAAGCTGTTCAGTCTAAAGGTCTAATTGGATGCTTTGTTTTACGCTCTCCAAATGTCCTGCAAGCCTTTCCATGTCCAAAAGACCTGCTGTAAAATGAAAGCAGTAAGACCATTCCTAGCAAAATATAAAACTTTCGGCTTTCGTAAGCAATGCTGTCAAGATTCATTTCCCGTCATACCAAATCTTACAGAGTTTCTTAAACCCACTGCAAAAAACTGACCGCGTTTCCGAGCACTGGTCATTTCCCTCGCTCTGATGTTAAAAGATGAACATCAGTCATAGCTGTCAGTATGACACAAATATCCCACGTGTTCAAGCGACCAGTACATCTGCACTGACACGTGTCAATCGCACCTGCGCCCGCGCCGCTCCCGATGAAGATAAATCAACCGTTTGATTGTTTCGCACATGAATGATTTATTAATAGGACACATTCTTGGAGCCTAAAAAAGCACCGCCTGGACATTTGAGATCGAACTAGTTTTGCAACCAAAGGCATCCTCACTAGTGTTATAAATGTGGAAGTGATTTAGTTTAGAACAGATTTGGATGAAAATTACCATACAGAAAGCCAATGATCAGGGTTAGGACATAGACTGGAGTCGAATTTACTATTTATGCCGCTAGGATGTTCCTTAGGTTATTTTTCGACGACCACGCCAACACAAGCGCAAAAATATAGTAAAAAAACCGGCCAAGTGCGAGTCGGACTCGCGCACGAAGGGTTCCGTACCATTATTTATAAGAACGAGCAAGAAAATCACTTTTTTGTATCGGAGGCCCCTGTTTTTAGTATTTTTTGTTATAGCGGCAACAAAAACTATAACGGTTCATGAGATACAGCCCCGTGACAGACGGGCGGACAGCGAAGTCTCAGTAATAGAGTCCCGTTTGACCCTTTGAGTACGGAACCCTAAAAATGATAGACGGGACAAAGCGAACATAGTAATCCACTTGCAATAACCAACTGGATGGTTCCGGAAAAACTGTATGTTCTTAATCTTGGCAATTATGTCTCTTTGCTATAAGACCGCAGTGGGATAACAGTTTTTCTAAGACATTTCTTCTGATTTCTCTATAGTATGTTAAATCTCTTTGTATACAAACATAGGTGATTTGTTAAGGGGTGTCTTGTGAAAAGAAACTCGAGACTCAGCTCCAAAATGTCTGTGACCTAAACTCTGGACAACACCGGATCGAATGTCTGGAGTTGCTCAGACTGTTGCCAAATTAGAATAGAACAGGATGACTCTTTCGGACGATACGATACGGGAAATGAAACTAGTCGTGGATTGTAAACTACAAAATTAATAGTGCAGAGGGCTGCCTCGTTGGTCTTGTGGTTTGGCATGCACTACTGCTGGACGCAGCGCTACAGTCTTGTGTTCGATTCCCAGGTCGAAGCAAAGTGTTATTGAACTTTTCCGTTGGCAATTAGAGTTGTTCCCGGTTTATGTCTATAAGCTCGCCCCCTTTTATATGGGTCTGAGACATAAATGGCAAAATGTGGGGTACCATCTTAGCTACGCCTTTGCCTAACCTTTCGAGGGTTACAAGCGTGATGTTATGTATGTAGTACAGGTAGACGAATTCCTTACGGTTTTTATGGTTGTTCGGTATTCACACAAAGATACGGTCGTGAACTACGTATAACGACTTCATACATCGATCATCACGGTTGAATGTTGACAGTCAAATTATCAGGTAGTTCGACAAATATCGAAACAGCACAAAATTGACACGGTTCATAATCACCTCTACTGTGCCAAAGTCCTATTAGTCGGTAATTGCATGGTTCTATTGGTGCGTGGTCATAGCCGGAACTAACACCGCCATCTTTGTTTTAAAATACATTTTTTTTCTAGCAGCGCCTTCCTGAGAATGTCGCTTAAGCGCCAAAAGAACCGTGCTGCCTCGTTGGTTTAGTGGTCGCAATCGCGACTGCTGAGCATGAGGTCGATTCTCGGGTCGGGCAAAGTGCTACAGGGCTTTTCCGTTTCTTAGTAGCAGCCATGGAGACTGGAGAAGTGCCCACTTGATGGCAATCAGCGCGCCCCCTGTTACATGGGACTTAGACATACCTGGCGAAATTTGGGCGTTCTATTAGGTACACCTCTGCCTAGCCCTTCAGGGATTATAGGCGTGATGTTATTTTAGAACCGTGCTGCACTATACCAGAATGTGTGACACAGTGGCACCGTAGCTGTCCGGAACACCGCGGGAATTCGCGCTGTAATAATAATGGCCGTTTGGCGACCTGCCATCTACTCGGAACACGGCGAAAAGCATAAATATTCGGGCAAACGTTTGATCAAATGTTACGCTATGATGTAATCTGGTACACCTGAATCTTTGAGATTATATTGATCTAGCGTCACTAGGTTACATGCGAACTTCGATCTAGCTTATGCCCACGGCTTCGTACGCGTTTTGGCTCGGTAATTGTCCCACGGGATCATACTACCGGAATAAAAAGTATCCTATATGCTATTCCAGACTAATATCTATCTTTGTGCCAAATTTCATCCATATCCATTCAGAAGTTTTTGCGTGAAAGAGTAACAAACATCCATCCGTCCTCACAAACTTTCGCGTTTATAATCGTAGGCTTGGAATGTTGGGAGATTGAGTGTGTTCGAACACTAAAGATGCGTTGATATGGGTTAGTTGTTCAAAATCTCCAAAAAATAGCACGAGTCCTTTTCCACCATGAAGGTGTGCACTGCTTTTGGGTGAATTAATAAAGCCTCCGCGGCCTTGTATGAACTTCGCTGATTATTCAATCTGTTTAACATAAGACCCGTATGACACATGAGAAATGGGCTAAAAGAACCACAGTGTGGGTCCCAGTAAACTCTAGACGATATCACGGTTGACCACGAAGATAGCGGGACGAGCCTACCTACCTACCTACCTACATCCTACCGAAATGACTGGCCGACAGGCCAAGACAGAATTGTTTGGGATACCTTTGGCCTGCAGTAGGACAAAACGGGCTGGTTTGTTACTTGTTAACTATATTCTTATAATGCGTGTGGACCCGAGTAGCATCTAGTATCATCATCTGCCTAGCCTTTTCTTAACTATGCTGGGGTCGGCTTCCAGTCTAACCGGATGCAGCTGAATACCAATATTTTACATGGAGCGACTGCCTATCTGACCTCCACAATCCAGTTAGTACTGGGTAGTACGATACCGCTTGGTAAATATGGTTGTCAGATTTTTGGGCCTCTTGACTACCCGTAACGATTGTCAAAGATCTACAAATGGCAGTCGGGATCAACGGCTTACCGTGCTTTCCGAGGCACGGAGTAAACTCGTTACGTAACGGGTAACCCATCCACAGATCAACCTAGGCAAGCACGGATTAGCCTGAATATAGCTGTTATTATTTTGCCAAGAGCTACACTAGCGAGTAGCATCTATTATTACACCTAATACACCCCAATTTTGATTCGCATTCATGACTCATGCGAATCCGAGTCCCCGGTAGCATATAGTTTTAAGCTAGTAATCTCGATAAAATGATAATCTCTTATGAATATTTCCGATAAGTATGTGTTATCGGCAATGGGTTAATAATGACGAAATTATTGTTTTCATCGGTGATTCCTTGCTTTCCGGATATGCGGAATCTAGCACCAGCTAAAAGGCCAAGGTGCCAGCTATACAGGATGGTGATTTAGTCATCTTACAATAGTCAAGGGATATGAAAGCCACAATACCCGATTTAATTTAGATAACATACATAATGTCACGCTTGTAATCTCCGCAGGGTTAGGGCAGAGGTGTACCTAATAAATAATACCCCCACATTTCGCCAGTTCCGTTTTAAGTCACATGTAATAAGGAGCGAGCTGGAGCGAAAGGAGCTCGTGGCTAATTAATATCAGCCGCTCGGGTCTATCTTCAGGGTAAGACGCACTTGCCTTGGTGGTCCCTGGATGGGTGACCAACCATTACATACCGAGTTCCGTGCCTCTGAAAGCACGTTAAGCCGTTGGTCCTATCTGTCATTTTTTTGTAGAACATGGATAGACTTGAAGCCGACAGTAATAACAACATTGTTGGGAAAAGGCTAGGCAAATGATGACAGTGATAGTGGCTATGCCAGTTTAAAAACTTATATTTCGTTTTTTGTTCTATATCTTTTGAATATTGGCTAACAAGTCTCAAACAAAAACGAAATATTCTTGTTTCTACTAGAAATAACCTAAAAATATTCACACTTTCGTAACCTATATTTATTCTGGCCATCCACAATGTTGTTAGGAATTCCTATTTATATTGTGGACAGAAAACTCGCGATTCACGTTTTCAGACGACATTTGGACGCTGATTTGTGTTCCATTTACTTCAGTTTATATATGTATTAAAGGGAAATAATGGCTTGCGCAAGATTAGGCAGTTGACCGCGCCTGTCTTGTCACCCTGAGTTGTGGAGGTTGCATGTCATGTAAAATATGAAATTCAATGAAATGAATGAAATATCGATTCGAAGTAACTCTGTCCGTCGGTTACCTTTCCATGCCCTAACAGCGGTACAAATTTCGGTGACCTGTGTTAGGACTTTAGACTATAGAATTTTATTGTCTCGGAAGTACATTCCCGTCTGAAAATGTCCGACCCGTACGCTGGCAAAACCGAGTGCAAAAGCTAGCAAGTTATAAATATTATAAAATACACTGATGCACCTTGCAACCACTACACATTCATTAGCTACAATTTATTTGTATTAAGTTTCAAATGTCGTCTTGTGCGACCCACATTAGCGATTTATACTCTAGTTATGGCGCCAAAAATGTTTAATTACGTGTATTCGTAAACAAAATGGCCGACTTTCACTAGGTCGTTAGTCCATGTGAAAGTTTTCGCGCCCATAATTTTCAGAGACAACGCGAAATAATTAATTGGCGCGAAGTTTACAGATAATTAAATTGTGTGTTCTTTTTTATGGTAATACTTTCACATTGTTTTTTTGAGTTGAAGAAGTGAAATTAGTCATTTTGAATGTATGCTTTCAGTCTGAATTAAATTACTGAAACGTTTGACTGAAATTAAAATTAAACTAAAAACCTTGACGACTTTTGATAGTGATAGCATTGAACAAGTAGAACGAATATAATGATAATATGGAATACAATAAGTATTTATTTATCCAAAACTCATTTTGGTCCTTATAGACGAATGTATTTCAGAACAACAACATGACTGAATAATCAATATACCTACTTAATTATTATATTTTCACAAAATTGGCGGTTAATTAATAAAGGTTACATAATAAAATTACTTCAATAGGCAAAACACCTTGTTATTTCCTCAAGGAACATATTCTAATATAAATTCAAAATTGCTCCCATTACGCGAGATGTGTAATTTAAGTTCCGTGAGGGTGTCCTCATTGCCAACAACCGGGCATATATTTCTAAAGTCCTGGTTGCTACTGAGCTATTTCTGATGGAAAGATTCAATGTCACTCTGCCTGACCTAGCAACCGATAGAACACCTTTTGCTCAATAGTAGTGCTTGCGACCACTAAACCAAAAAAGCAAACTCAATTTTAACTATAATCAGACCCGTACTGCAAAAAAGCGGAGACGAGCCGAGCGGTGAGGAGATATACAAGATTCGACCAATCACAGGAGAGAGAAAAGACACCACGTAGATATCAACTCATGTGATTGGTCAGTTTCTGCGTCTCCTCTGTGATTCCGGGCCTCATCATCCTGCCCTAACTTAATGAACTCCTGTCTTCTTCCATCATCTGTGCCAGTCTCTGTCTATCTCTAACCAATGTGTTTGTCTGTCCCAGGTTGGGCGCATACCAGCGGACCATCCGCTTGTGGGCGGGCACAAGGGCCCCGTGCTCGACATCGCGTGGTGTCCACATAATGACAATGTCATTGCTAGCGGCTCCGAGGACTGCGTCGTTAAGGTAAGGATAATAGGATATAAGGACCAGCCCGTGTATTCACAAACGCTCGGATTCGATTTCGTTTCGGAAAGTCGTATGTCTATCTCGCTCGCGCGCTTTCGTAATGCCAAAACAAGATAGACATACGACTTATCGAATCGAAATCGAATCCGAGCGTTTGTGAATAGGGGGTCAGGCAAAGACACGTCTTAATGTTGGGCGCCATATTATTCGTTGAAATTATTGAGTTGATTAGACTGGAACAATGTACATAAGGTTAATATCATCATCATCACCATCAGCCTATATTGTTCCCACTGCTGGGATGCAGGCCTCCTCTCTATGAGAGGGAATGGGCTGTAATCCACCACGCGGGCCCAGTGCGGGTTGGTTAATATACATACATCTATTTTCCGCTCTTCATGATACTTTTCCCGCGACAGTCAAAAGGCGGTATGCCAGATCACGAGCTCAACATTCAATCGTCTCTTCATAAAAGCAACCACTTCTACCCGGTGTCGTGTTGCACAAACTGAATCATCCGATCCGAGGCAAATAATCTAACAAAACATCACGCCATTGCCTGTAATCCCCGAAGGGTTAGGCAGCGGTGTACCTAATAGTAAACCCACATTTCGCCAGCTATGTTTAAATCCCATGAGGAATTAAACATAGCTGATTGATTACCATCAACTGGGACTTCAGGGAAAATCCAGACTCCGTGGCTGCTATTGAGAAATTCCTAAAAGAAAAACCCAATACACACTTTGCCCGACCTTGGAATCTGACCACTAGTGGTCTAGTGTTCGCGATTGCTGAGCATGAAGTCCTTGGTTCGATTCCCGAGGCAGTAAAAATGACAAATGACATCTTATTTCACTTTTGTTGCATTAAGCTCTTTCTGGCCGACCCAAGCCGATAGTCGATCATTCGAAAAGTCCGTGTCCCTAAATCCAGAATCATCGCATCTGTCATACACTTATCACCCGACTTCTAGGACCATTCTATAATCTCCTATCGTTCGTCATCCAGGTATGGCAGATCCCGGACGGCGGACTGTCCCGCACCCTCACGGAGCCGGTGGTGGACCTGGTGTTCCACCAGCGCCGCGTGGGGCTGGTGCTGTGGCACCCCACCGCGCAGAATGTGCTGCTCACTGCGGGCTCTGACAACCAGGTGAGTTCTGTCGGTTTCAAGTTCTGAAAAGGTTTTAAATAGCGATCTGTAGCGGCACTTCAAAAATTACAACAGGAACATAGAACAAAAAGTACTACAGCGCGTACTAACATAAAATTCCTCAATCGCGCAGTTTAGTTATCCGTGACTTAGCTCTCTATAGAAGAACCCGACAACAACTGTCGGGCCCGACATTTGTTGTCGGGGGTTCTGGAAAGGGAGGATCCTCCCTTTTCTATGAGGGATGAAGAACTTTACACCCTGATCTTCATACCCCAAACATCTGTCGGAATAACATCGCTGGACCTCAGCGGAGTGGTACGTTCCGACGGTTGCTTTTTACTCTTTAACCTCCAGAATCACTTAGTTTCAGACTTATCTTTAAAGTTATCAGTATCACGCAAATAAACTGATTGATCTAATGGAAGTCTTAAATTTGGTCTATTAGCCCTCACTTCATGCAAACGTGAAGAGTGATTTTGAACGATAAGCTGTGCAACTATTGACTATACAATTTAATGCCCTTGCACTTATCTTACCCTGCTAATAATGATGGTATCCCTGACCAATGTCGTCAGTAATCCAACGCCCCTCTATGATCATGAACAGATAGCGATATGGAACGTGGGCACTGGCGAAGTGCTGCTGACCCTGGACTGTCACCCAGACCTCATCTACTCGGCCTGCTGGAACTGGACCGGCTCCAAGCTGCTCACTACCTGCCGCGACAAGAAGATCAGGTATGTTGACGAATAGGGAATATGCAAGTACCTAATACAAAAGTATTTTTAAATATGTATTGAATTGCATTGTATTGTATTGGACCATAGAAACAGTTTACTAGACTTGTTTTTATTTTTTAATATATCATGTCTTTCACGATCCATTGCTATAAGTTTCCTGTTTTTGGTGAAACTGAACGCAAACTCAAAAGGCATCGTCCTAGATAATTCCGGTAGAAACACTTTTATTTGAATGCCTGTGTTTATAAAGTAAAACATTGGCTGAATAAGTTGTTTGTAAAATAAATTGTATATGAAGCGATGGTTACTACTAAAAAATACCAAAATCGCTGTAAGTTTTCCTATAAAATTTGAGGGTTGCCCTCGATTTCTCCAGGATCCAATCATCAGATCCTGACTTGGTGACTATGGGACCACTTCAGAAGTATCTCCTTTCGAACAAAAAAAGAATTTTGAAAATCCGTCCACCATTGGCGGAGTAATCGCGTAACATACACACAAAAAAAAAAAACATACTGTCGAATTGAGAACCTCCTCCTTTTTTGAAGTCGGTTAAAAATTTGTTAAAAGAGGTTTAGTGGTTTTTTCTAGCTAGCTCTGTCCCACTCCTGGCCAGGCAACACTCCACTCTTTCCATTTCTCACGAACCCGCGCGTCTCCCTTTCAGTTCTGACGGAACCTGTCCTTGTAAATTTCATGACATAAATAAAGCAAACTTGTAAAATATCCTCGATATTCAGAATCCCTACTAATATTATAAATGTGAATGTAAGTTTGTTTGTTACGCTTTCACGCGAAAACTACTCAATCGATTATCATGAAACTTTGTACACATATTCTTGGAGGTATTAGAAGTATATATCATCACGCTACGACCAATAGAAGCAGAGCAGCAATGAAAAATGTTGCGAAAACGGGGAAAATGTGACGCATACGAAGTTGCGCGGGACAGCTAGTTGTACTATATAGAGCAAAATAAAAATAATACCAGCACCCACCCAGCAACATTTTCCTTATATGTTACCTGATACTATTTATAAATGAGTGAAATAAAATTATACTCCTACCAGCAAGATATAATGAAAGCAAGTAAATCTTCTTCCACTCTTCAGGATCATCGACCCTCGTAAAGGCGAGGTGGAGTCGGAGGCGATCGCTCACGAGGGCAGCAAGGCGTCGCGCGCCATCTTCTTGAAGCATGGACTAGTATTCACTACCGGGTAACTACTAACTGTTAATAATCACTTCTCTACAGAGTTTGTACCCGACGTCGATCCGAAAATTGGTTCTACAGGCCGTACACAAGGCCCACTGATCAAAAACCTCAAAAAAGTTTAAATTAAAAAGAAACATTAAATTGAATTGTGCTTTTATCATGTACCAGGTTCAGTCGCATGTCCGAGCGCCAGTACTCCCTCCGCACACCAGACGCGTTAAACGAGCCGATAGTGACCGTCGAGATAGACACAAGCAACGGTGTCATGTTCCCGCTCTACGACCCCGACACCAACATGATCTTCTTGTGCGGCAAGGGCGACTCTGTCATACGGTACTTTGAGGTGAGTAGACACCAGCAACGGTGTCATGTTCCCGCTCTACGACCCCGACACCAACATGATCTTCTTGCGCGGCAAGGGCGACTCTGTCATACGGTACTTTGAGGTGAGTAGACATCAGCAACGGTGTCATGTTCCCGCTCTACGACCCCGACACCAACATGATCTTCTTGCGCGGCAAGGGCGACTCTGTCATACGGTACTTTGAGGTGAGTAGACACCAGCAACGGTGTCATGTTCCCGCTCTACGACCCCGACACCAACATGATCTTCTTGCGCGGCAAGGGCGACTCTGTCATACGGTACTTTGAGGTGAGTAGACACCAGCAACGGTGTCATGTTCCCGCTCTACAACCCCGACACTAACATGATCTTCTTGCGCGGCAAGGGCGACTCTGTCATACGGTACTTTGAAGTGAGTAGACACCAGCAACGGTGTCATGTTCCCGCTCTGAGACCCCGACACCAACATGATTTAGTTGTGCGTTAAGGGTGAGTCGGGAAGAACCCGAAAGTCCGGCCGAAACGCCGGAAGGGGTCGTCATAGGCGAAAACCCACATGATCCTGCCCTACCTAGGACATCGTATCGCCACGGCTTTTTGGATTCCAATGTACCGTCGTGTTTCCGATACGTTTAATTAAATTTAAAGGTGCCTTCACGACACAGCAACTTACTGGTCATCATTCCACATTACGAGATCATGTCATCAACGTTATAACGTCGCTATGTGATTTCGTCTTTATGTTACGTATGTTTTTGCACACATGTGTTCGGACTTGAACTTCTGTTCTAAGCCGGATACAAACGCTCAGGACTTTATTAGAACGTCATTTAAACCAATCAGTCTCTGTACTCAAGGACCAGAAATTAGGACCGATTATAATTAAAAACTACAGACATGGATTACCGTTGAACAGAGCTCTTCAAACATACTTAATTTAAACTATTTGTGGTATGAATTCCAGGTGACACCAGAGCCGCCATTCGTCCACTACATCAACACCTTCCAAACTCCAGACCCACAGAGAGGTGAGGAATATTATAATTACTAAACCTAAGCATCGATTTAATAAGATCGAATTTGAAGGTGCCTTGACGACACCTTCCTGCACACGATGGGGCACTTGACATCGTGTCCTGCTTGTCCTGTTGTTTGTTCTTTATAGGAACTAAAGGCCGCTACAGAGGGTGCCAAACAAGTGGCTCAGTTCTGGGCCGACACAATTTAGATTGCCATCGACACGCTAAGAAAAATAACTAATAAAAAACAATTAGTATGTTGTTCGTGGCTCTCCACATCATCATCTGCCTAGCCTTTTCCAACTATATTAGGGTCGACTTCTAGTCTAACCAGATGCAGCTAAATACCAGTATCTTACATTTAGCGACTACATATCTGACCTCCACAAAAGTACTGTAAGACTGGTTGTCAGACTTTCAGGCCACTGACTACCTGTGACGAGTGTCAAAGATCTATAAATGACAGCCGGAGCCAACGGCTTAACGTGCTTTCCAGGGCACGGAGGAAACTCGGTATGTAATGGGCGGTCACCCATCCACGGGCTAATCTAGGCAAGTGCGGTTTACCGTACAGATCGATCCGAGCGGCTGTAATTATTTAGCCACGACCTCCTCCGTGGCTGTCTACGTAGTCTTCAACTGCAGCCAATTAGACTGGAAGCCGACCCCAACATAGCTGGGGAAATAGGCAGGAAGAAAGTGACTCGAAGACAATGGTTAATTGTTTGATGGTTGTTCTTCAGGTATCGGCATGATGCCGAAGCGGGGTTGCGACGTTGCCACCTGTGAGATCTCCAAGTTCTACCGACTTAACAACTCCGGACTGTGTCAGGTACTACATACATAACAACAACGCCTGTAATCCCCAAAGTGTTCGGCAGAGGTGTTCCTAAATAGTACACCCAGGTTTCGCCAGTTATATTTAAATCCCATGTAATAGGGTACGAGCCTATTGCTATCAACCGGGCACAAATCGCAGAGAGAAACGGTGGCCCAGTGGTGGCAGCCCCGACTTACAAGCAGTAAGCTGTGGGTTCGAACCCAGGCAGACGCATTAGTTTGTGTAATTGATGTCATAGCCACTGCTCTCAAAAACGGTGAAGGAAAATATCGTGAGGAAACCGGCATGTCCTAGAACTAAAAATTGGAAGATATGTGACATCTACCAACCCGCACTGGGCCCGCGTGGTGGATTACAGCCCACTCCCTCTCATAGAGAGGAGGCCTTTGTACCAGCAGTGGAAATATTAAAGGCTGATGATGATGATAATGAGGGCATAAATCCAGACTCCGTGGCTGCTACTAAAAAAATACAGATGGAAAAACCCAATGACACTGTCCGACCCGCTAATCTCAGAAACTATTGGCTCGAATTGAAACATTATATTAGTGTTGGATAGCCCATTCATCGAGGAAGGCTAAAGGCTATATAACATCACGCTACGGCCAATAGGAGCGGAGCATCAATGAAAATGCAAAAAGGGGGAATATGTGAACCAAATGACGTTGCGCGGGTCAGTTAGCCACTAATAATTACCATTATAACTGTGTACAGGTCGTATCCATGACGGTGCCGCGTAAATCGGAGCTGTTCCAAGAAGACTTGTACCCCGACACGCTGAGCGACGAGGCCTCGCTCACGGCAGACGAGTGGCTCGCGGGCGAGGACGCGGAGCCCTGCACCATGTCGCTCAAGGTACCCCATAGGGCTCCATACTGATGGACTGTAGGGCACGGTAGCCCTTAGGGCGCCATACTGTAAGGCACGGTACCCCTTAGGGCGCCGATGTTCCGGTGTTCGCAGGCAGTTCGCGATACAGATGTACCGTTCTGAGCAGAACATTTTATAGAGAAGAATGGATAGATAGATCAGTTTAGAAAACTTACGTATTTCAAAGACAGGTATATAGGAAGCTGTACGTATGAATTTCAATGAAGCCAGTACCATAGACTCAAAGCCATGAAGTGTTTCTATTAAAAGGTAAATGCAAGGATATCGAATAAGAGCAGGTAAGACTGCAGCACATTAATTGTTACAGTCTGCCTTGCTAAGAAACATAATATCACGCCTGTAATCCCCGGAGGGTTAGGCAGAGCTGTATCTAATAGTACATCCACATTCCGCCAGTTATGTAGATGATGAATAGATGGGGTGACCATGATGTGATACATTATTCTACTTAGCGTTTATCAGAGTTTCTTATATTGCATTATCCTAGATCGTACGACGTATTTCTAGACAGAGCTCAACTAAGTATATATAAATGTCCACACATATCTTTATAATTCAGAAATAACGTTAGAATTAGTAGTTTTAAGTTCTATTATGATATTTGTCAATAGGCATGCCTTGTTTATAGTGTGAGTTTGTTTCTTTTGCAATAATTTTCCAGACAGGTAAGTATGCTTTTTATATTTATTAACTCTGGTCACTCTTGGCTTATTTACATTTTGTTGACAACCATTATTCATTAAACTAGCATGCTTTATTAAAACTAAACACTTTTGGGGTATCTAAAGATGTAAACAAGCCATGAAAATCTGTTAGTTTTTGTTCTTATGTGAAACAATATCTTTCAGTTTTTAAATAATGTTCAACACAAGAGATTACCTCCCCTTTCATGAATAGATTAAATATCGATTATGATATGATTATATAGATTTATTTGACATGAGATTCGACATAACGTATCAAATAAAACGGTCTTTCATAGATGGGGGGCTAATCTGTTGTGATTATGTTAATGGAAGCAAACTGATTTACTAGTGATCCCTATGATCAGTATTCGGGGTGCAAACTGTGAATCTTCTTGACAATTAGTATCAAAAAACCAGAATATTGGGCTGGAGTCTCTTATAAACTTCATTGATGTTATCTGAATTATCATTACGCTGCAATGAGCGCTCTTAAGTGTGTGGCCATTTTGTTTTTTCGGATTGGAAATGACCTCTCCCTCTCTGGGCGGAGTGGAAGGCAGTGTCAGACTTGTACTGACAAAAACCCATCGATGTTCCTTCTTAGCCTTTTGTGTTCCAGGGCCACGGTATCTAAAGTGTGTGGCCTTAAGGTGAAAACGCCAGGGTAGCACGCAATTTCGTTTTTTTTTTGCAATTTTCAGGTTAAGGTCGGGTTGTATGTACATTAAAATATTATTCGCAGCCATTACAAATGTGGCTTAATGGAGTTATAATAATTAAAATCATCAATACAACCCTCTAGTTCATTTTAAACCCATTGTATGACTTTTTCATTAAATAGTTATTAAATGGGATTTAAGTAACAGGGTTGTATTGATGATTTTAATTATTATAATTCTGCAACTACATAAAAGTTACGTACACGAATCATATTTTGTTTAACATACTTCCTGAAACTGACCTGCAAAAAACCTAAGAAAATTTATCCTCCCTCCCTGGCGCTTCCCCCCTAAGGAAAGACGCTGTAAGCTTCTGATGAAGTTTAAAAGAGACTCTCGCCTTAAAAAATCTACGGTGATCAATATCAGTCACCCCGTCACCCCCCCAATATTTAAGTGTCGTCTTGAATGTTCCTGTTGGCTTGCCTCTAACGACTGTTATCTGCGTTTATTTTGTCTGTTGTGTGTTGTGTCTCAATAACCGCGACTTTTTTTTTTATCGAGTTTGAGTTTCGTGTTACTAACATTTTTTATTTTTGTTTTTATATTTAGTTATTAATATTTTTTTATACTTTGGGGACTTCTTCCTATTTGCTATTTATTCTATTGAAATATAAATATCTACTAGAAACAATCTAGGTTTTCGAAATTTGACTTTTATCATGAAAATACTATTTGTGTTTAATCAAATTACTTCTAATATTCAATAACGCTACCAAATATCACCTATACTCGGCCCATTTGCACCAAAATTTGATAAATGCGTTTAGTTATAACCGCCGTCAAACTATATTTCAGTTCCTGTGGATCGTTTGAAGATTATAGAGACAGAATTATGTTTTAAAATATGTTTCTAGTTATGCAAACTTCACGAGTTGTAGTGCAAGCGGGCCGTTATCAATAAACTAAAGCAATTTGACAACTTTCTTCTGCTTTTCTCTGGGGAAGTCGGCCTTAATACTAATTTGAATCTGAGAGACCGGCGTGTCCTAGACACAAAAATCGCTCTCATAGAGAGGACGTCTGTTTCCCAGCTCTAAGGACGTTTTTGGCCGCAGAAAAATGTAAAGAATTATAATAATTAAAATTATCAATACAACCCTCCAAGTCTATTTATTCCCATAGTATGACTTTTTCATGAAATAGTAATTCAATGGCGTTAAATGAACTGGTTTTGTAATTCTATAAATAAATACGAGTTGTGTTCGTGAATTATATTTTGTTCAACATACATCGCGAAATCTGCAAATTGCCAAAAACGTTACAAAAAATTGAATTTCGCGGGTTAGTCTAGTGCTTCCGCCTTAACAGTAAAGGTAATTTAGAAACACAGACGGATCGCAGACGCTCTGACCTAAATGTAGATGTTCAACATAATGATGTGTAACTATTCAAACGGAAAACCGCGCGATTAGTTTGTCGATGCGACCAAATACGTGCATTCAGTAAGCAGCAACTATTCTTGGTTGTGACTGTTAGTACACATGGCGACATATCAAGCTACATTTATCCAGTATCTCACTTTTTATGAGCTTCCCGTACAATGAGATATCAGCTTAATTTGGTTTTGCATAGCTTGATTGGTCGTCGTACGTACGCGAGATCCCTAAGGCCAAAACGGGGTCTCAGCGCTAAAGTTCACACCTTTCTCAATGTCTCTTACGGAATATCAAATAGGGGATCGGACTGGGTATAGAAAACGACATTCTATTTTGTCCGTCAGACAGGTAATACAAAAATATTAGACACGTATTTTTTGTTTTATCAAAAAAATACTTAGTTAAAACTCATTAAAGTTGGAGAGTGGGGGCTCACTACGTCACAAGTAGGTATAAAACTTACCTACATGTGACGTCATGCGCCATTTCAACTCAATATATCTCCGCAATTTTATGACCACGTGAAAAAAGAAAAAATACGTGTCCAATACTTTTCAATAAACTACCCGACGGACAAAGAAAAAAAAATAGGATTATCCCCTATAGCCACCGTCACAATGAAATGATTTAATTTAAAGTTAACATAGAAAGTGATTTGATTGAACACAAATTAAATAAATATTATGATCATGAAAACTTAATTTTATCAATCATATTTTAGTGCAGGCAAATAAACAATCATGCTCTATTTTTTAATTCTTGAAATATTTGTGTTTTATATTTTGTCCATTTTTCAAGTAAACGAATTAAATTTTTATATTAAACCCCTTATCAACTAAATAAAAAAATAACTTTATTACTTAATTATCTTCATATCAATATCGAACAAAATCGTCAAACATAAGCCTCAAAGACACCACACCAACTCCCCCTCCACAACCGAAGCCAACACGCTCGTTCAAAGACAGATGCTATAAGGTAGGGCCCCCCTAACCGAACTACAGGAGCGCGCTCTTGTCGTGCAGGGCGGCTACGTGTCGGGGCGCGCGACGCAGAGCTTGCACGTCACCAAGAAGGCCAACGCGCTGGCCGGCGCCAAGGAGCGCGAGAAGGACAAGGACCGCTCGCCCACGCCGGCGCACAAGCGGGACGACACCCCGGCCTCTGCCACGCCACCGCCGGCGGCTACTGCGGCCATTGTAAGTTTTTTAGGGTTTCGTACCCAAAGGGTCAAACGGGACCCTATTACTGAGACTTCGCTGTCCGTCCGTCTGTCACCAGGCTGTATCTCATGAACCGTGATAGGTAGTCAGTTGAAATTTCTACAGATTGTGTATTTCTGTTGATGACTATAACCACTAATAGTAAAAACAGAATAAAATAAATATTTAAGGGGGCTCCCATACAAAAAAAAAGTGTTTTTTTGCTCGTTTTTATTAATAATGGTATGGAACCCTTCGTGCGCGAGTCCAACTCGCACTTGGACGGTTTTCATTTCCATCAACCGAGCAGTCGGTTTGATGCGGTAAGATGCCAGAGTCAGGTACTCTCAAGTGGAGATTCATAGATAACACTGCCCTGAAGTGTAAATGTGGTTTTTTTCCACAAACCATGAGACCCTTGATAGTATGTCCTGCCTGTCTTGTTGATTGCACGTCAAAGGAGCTGGTGGATGCTACTGAATGTGCAAAATTAGTCGGCAAATTTTGGGCAGAAGACACAAGAAGACACAACAGCTATTAAGGCACAGCTTATTTCTTTTGAAATAAACCGTGCCTTTATACTTTTTTTTTTTTTTTTTTTATTTGCCATGTATTTGCTCTTGGCTCTAGTTTTAGTCAGAGATGACAGAGACAATGTCGACGATGGCACGTGTTTACCCAGAAGAAGCCTGTTCACGCTAACTTTGAAGAGATTAGGATTGTAAGCGTTCGGAAACACAGACGCATGCAGAGAGTTCCACTCCTTTGCTAAGTATTACTTATTAAGTAGTACTCTAACTTATGTTATCTCTTGTGTGTACATAAATGATAAAATATGGAACCCAGGACCTCTTGCTCAGCAATCGCACTCGCGACCACTACACGAACGACTCACTCAAAAGCTCACCAATCCAAAAACCATCTCATTCCCACCAGGAAAAACAGCTATCAGACCTAGTCGACGAGATCCGCAAACTGAAGTCTGTGATCGTGAAACAAGAGAACCGGATCCGCGCTCTCGAGGCCACGGTGAAGGCGCCCGCGCTGGCCGCGTCGCCCGCGCCCGCGCCCGAGCCCGAGCCTAGCCCCACACACAACCACGACGACGACGCCATGGCGCCCGACGAGGTCTGAGCACCGAGGGAGGAGGGGGAGGTACTGAGCTTTGTGTTGCTTAATCTGGTGGGACTTACAGGGAAAGAAAGAAATAAAACTTCATTAATAAACACGAAACGGGATATTTACCATAGTTATTATTTGTTTTTAATTCCAGATATTCCACATGGTAAATATCCCGTTTCAAGTGTTAGTGACCATGTCAGTTTAAAAACTTTTAAACAATAAATGTTTAAAATGAACAAAAAAAGAAATATATGAAAAAGTAAACAGGAGGGGAGAAAGGGGATGAACATATTGTTTTGTAGGAATCAGATCCTTTTCAGCTGCTTCCGGTTAGACTGGAAGCCGACCCCAACTTATTTGGGAAAAGGCTAGGCAGATGATGATGAAGAATCAGATCCATTTTTGTCGTCAACATACCTTTTCTTAATTATACGGTATGGTCCAAAACTATCCAGCTTCAACTATAATATTAAGGATTAAGATCCAAATAAAAATGGATTGAAATAAAGAGAGACTATACAGAGTTATTGATAAAACACCAAAAACCTGAGGTCGTTGTACTCATCATTATGAACAACTTTTACTATGGGACCAAACCTGAAATCGCGAAAAAAAAAAACTGCTGCTCCGTACTTTATACAATACAATATCCTTTATTTCAGGCAACTAGGGCCCATAAATCACAATACATATATAAGTATAAAAACGATAACTATAAACTAATAAATACTCTATACAAAAATAACTTAATAACTACTGCATACGAAGTAACGGCGTCGTGTTACGCTGCGAGGTGTCACGTAGCTGGCCGCGGAAACGCCGATACAGCACACCTTTCGGCCAAAACTCTTCCTTGAGGAAGGTCACCAAATGGTGACTCCACCCTCAAGGTCCAGTTGGTCTTCACCAGTATGTACTCTACGATGTCCTCAGTCTTCGTAGACTGGTGCAAACGGGACACGTACAGTTGCGTCGTCGGTACTGCAGGACGTAGCAGCATGTTAGATCCTGCCGGCGCCGTCCCACACTGGTTGCGATACGTAGGCTTCCTCATCTTTCTCTCCACCTTGATGAAGCCGTCCCCATCGCATGTGTTCTTCGGTGGAACCTGCTGTTTATGTTCACATAACTCGTCAAAATGTAGGGAACAGCTGATTTTTTTTTCACGATTGTGGGTTTGGTCTCATAGTAAAAGTTGTTCATAATGATGAGTAGAATGACCTCTTAAGAGGTTGTCGGTGTTTTTCCAATAACCCTGTATAGAACAAAAATATTACTTTTTTTTAATGTAGGTAACTGGAGAAAACTTCAGTATTCAGTGACATGACAGTTTTGTATCTTTGATTAATCTAATGTGTGTGCGCTGGAAACTTTTGGACCAGCGTGGTCGAGGTCGGTTTTTAAACGGATGCAACTGAATTTTCATTATCAAGGTCTTCTAAAAAATATAATTAGTGCTGTTTTTGTATACAGACATACAAATATATATATTAAAAAAAAAAACGATTGTTTAAACATCTTCAAATTTTTTAAATTAAGTGATGAAAATGGTTGTATACGCTGAAAATATTAAGCGTTTTAAAACTGTCTTTCTGTCATGGAACTTTTTTGTATATTTTAAAGACTTTCTTAGGGTATTTTATATTTATTTTTTTATAAAAGTAACACTGGATTAAAAAGCACAAAGTTGACGTGACGGTATTTATTTTACATCTGTTTGCACAGATAATTATATTTTGCGCGAGCAGAGTACATACAAAACAGTTTAGAATTTATATCGACAAACTAAATGAATGATGAAAAGTCACTACATTTGAATATAATACAATAAAACTTGACAATAATATTATATTGTAATTAGGATTGGGGAGTAAGCAGTAAATGGCTTGTAAAAAGAAATGTTTTGAAGTTTCATTGTTTTGTAATAGGAGTACACTGGCGTGCAGAAATATTTGCACCATATTTTTATATTATCCACATTTACGTGTATGTTGGTAATTAATTCTTTAAAAGTACATGAATCGAGGAATTTTCGTCACAGAAGACTGTATATGACATTGAAATACAATGTACGCACAGTCCTTGCATACATGGAGAGTTTTCCTGTCCGCCAGTCTACTCCACCTATTTATTTATAATAATAATTTTGTAAATAGTATGTTTAGTGAAGTGATATAAACGCGGAATAAAATTATGTGCCTTAACTCATTTAATTATATAATTTACTATCACAAGTCATTTTGTATATGCTATTAAATTGGTGATGTACATTTTTGCGTGCTTCCATAATGTTAGCGCGATAGCCTTTAGCCGAGTATGTTTAGACTAAGTAAGAGCAATGATGGAATTGAATTATCAGATTTAGTAATAAAATATTGACTTCAAATGGGACTGGTTCATAGTTGTTTAAAACTCTCTTGGCCGTTTCGACGGTAGAAAATTGAATAACACATTGACATGGGGTATTTAAGTTCCTGTTGTTAGATTTTCAACTTTCGACGCTGAGCTGAATGTTGCTAATCCAAAATCGGGCTCAATGTACCTTACGGCATTAAAATTTCTACCGTCGCCGTTGTGTTGTCTCCCAAAGGACCAAGTTTCTCCTGATCAGATTTTCGACAACTTTTTACTTCATTTTGTTATTCATATTGCTTCAAAATGAACTATATACTTTACTACTAAACGCTATATTCAAGGCTACTTGTATTATCTTCAAAGGATTACCATCTTTATTCAGAATAGTTAAAGCTATATTTTGGGATGACAAATAAAATGAACAGGAAGTCTTTTTACTGCTTGGACTAGTGATCACAAACGCGACTGCTGAGAATGAGCATGACAAACACCCAATAACATTTTACCCAACCTGAGAATCGATCCCAGGACCTCGTGTTAAGCAGTCGAGCTTGCGACCACTAACACGTAGAGGAATACTTTACGGACTGGGTAAAGAAAACGACATTCTATTTTGTCCGTCAGACAGGTAATACAAAAATATTTGACACGTATTTTTTGTTTTGTCAAAATATCAAAAAATTAGTTAGTTAAAACTCATTAAAGTTGGAGAGTGGGGTGGAGTGGCTTACTACGTCACAAGTAGGTGAAACTTACCTACATGTGACGTCATGCGCCATTTCAACTAAATATATCTCCGTAATTTTATGACCACGTGAAAAAAGAAAAAATACGTGTCCAATACTTTTCAATAAACTACCCGACGGACAAAGAATAAAAAAATGTGATCATCCCCTATTCATGGTAACAGATTGCCCGTCAATATCTCCCAACACTTTGTATATCAAAAACTATTCTGAAACCAATAAGATGTGACCGTAATAACTAAATGTCTAAATATATATAAAGTTTTCACAATAATATAGTAGGAACAAATCAATTATATTTGTAACGTAGGCACACAAACTTCGCTGGTAGAAATAAGCTAATTTTATTTATTGTTTACGCGTTTTTACGGATATGTGAACAAATAATAAGGAACTTACACTGTCATTTATCTTTCGGAATATCTTCCGTGAAATAATTATGGGGCAGATGCGAAAGGAAAATTAAAATTCTTGTCGTTACATTATCTCCTACGTAATGTAACGACAGGAATTAGAAAAAAGGCGTTTGTCAAAATAATAGAGCACATCAAAAATCACAATAATAAGGTATGATTTGAAGAATTAAAGTTTAAAGTTATATTATAAGTTTTGTGTATAACATTGAAATTATACAAATAATAATTATAAATTACAGATATTTCGATACATAATGAAATTGGCCTTTCAATCAACACAGGACCATTTCTGACTGTTCAGTTGTACCGCTCTCTCTTCGTTTATCCGTGATATAGTCGTCATAATACCAGGTTTATTCTTTCCGTTTGAATTTGTACTTTGTTCACACATTCGTATTAACGCGAGAATTAACCCTAGTTCACACAAGTTTCTCATGAACTCTCTATATCTAATATTGTACTATGTTATGAACTGTCAATTAAACATGAAAAGCCGGTGTGGATAAGGCTTTAAAATTCGAATAAGACTTTTGGAATGTTTTAGTAGTAAAATATAACGACAACTTCCGAAAATAGGTCATTTTTAATAAAGAAAAATGCTGCCGAATATCTTTACTGGAACTCGGAATGTTAGTGAATAATTTATTTATTTTCATACAACGAAAAATGCTATTCATACTAAAATGATTCCAAACGTAAAGTTCGAAAAGGTTTTGTAAGTTAGGCTTAAGAGTCCAGTAACTTGGTGCTTTTGTATATCTTTTATATTTTCAAATAACTTAAGGCGCAACGCTTCTAAACAATTTGCTGGCTCAATGCATTATTAATAATAATTTTCTACTATTATACTATTCTAGTTACTCTAAGTTTGCTGTTTTAATATTATGATTTGTAAGATTTTTTTCGTAACTTTGGCGCCAAAATCTGTCGCCATCTTGAATTTTATCGAACTACTGCGTCATTTGAGTATTTAGTATTTCTTTTCTCACAAATTAAATGGTATTTAGTATTATTGTCAACAAGGACGCGGTCTTCAATTAACACAGTATAAAGTATTAATTTCATATCATTGGATACATTTTATGGTCCTTGGCAGCTAGTCATGTCAGTTATGAAATTTGACATTTGACAGTAAGTCGCGCTGTCACCTCGACAGTTAGTATTATAGTTTAAATTTTAAATAGTATTATTACGACAATTATTTTTCTTATGTAATTTATGATGGCGTATACTTAGAAGTTCGTTTTAGTATCATGACAAAGCAGTGTATGAATTTGTATGAAAAAAGTGCTTGATTTTATGAATATTTGTGTAAATTATAGTAGAGGCCATTATTTTGTATCATACTGAAATCTTGACCTTTAGAAATATTTTAGGGTTATTAGTTTTGACGTGGTACAAAATTGGTCCTTTCATTCTACATTTCTCCAATTTGTAAGTGACGCTTTTGTATTTTATTTTTCTTAATCGAGTTTTTCTTAGCATTTTTTTAACCTTTTGTGTATAAATACGCGCAATTTTAATGTACTTAGTGTAAATTATATAATCGACAAGAAGGCGAACTGTCCTACGAATGTATTGAGACGAAATCGAACCAATAGAGCAGATAATAATAAACTTAGAGCTGCAAACTGATATATTCAATGAAATTTCTTAATGGCATACATTAATAGCCCCGATACCCGAAATTCTTTTTAACTATCGTGTTTGGCTAACCATGTGATGTAATTGGTTGTCGTGATGTTGGTCCTTAGCGCTCAAGGGTGTAAATCGTTAGAGGAACTCTGTTGCGCCAAGAGTTTATACTGAAAAGAGTGACCTCACGCATCCCATATGGAACTATTCAATATAAGTGGAGCGAGACAACTAGATACTATTTTATTTCTTTGTCAACGAAACTGTTACGTCATCATTATTAACCCCGAATCTCACTATTAAAAGCTTTGTTAGTGCTAAAATATAGAACTTGTTACTGTTACATGCGTTGACTTAAAAAGGTCGTCTTTTTGAAATGAAAACTTCTTTAGCCGCGTTGAGAGTTTTTTGGTAGGGGAAAAAACTGTGGGTCACCGGTGACCTCGACATGCTCGTGACGTATGTCGCCAGACTAGCGACGCGTAGTATAGCGGCCTGTGTACCGTGAACAGATTTAAAATTCAAAAAAAGAACACAGTACTTCCATTGTTTTGTTTGAGTGATCACTTCTGTCGACAGTCCTTATGACTGCCTGATCAGTTGTCTTTTTTTGTAAATTATCGATTAAAGTATTGGTTTTGTTTCTAATGTCACATTCGTTGGACGATTCTCCTGATGTTAGGATTTCGACTGTTAATATTTTGACGTTAAATAATTTGTAATTGTGTTTTTTTTCTCTTACCACCGCTTTAGACGCTTCCCTAATAATAATAAATTTCATGTGTAATGTTGTTTTGAGCTCGTTTGTTTCAAGGTAAAAAGCATTACCTTCCTTTCAAAAAGAACAGAAGAAAGTTATGAAATAAAATCGATGGAAAAAAAATTATGCTTAAAATTTTCAAAATTGATTTATTGAAATCAGCCAAAAGACTTTTTCAAATAAAGCTGACCTAAAACAAACAAGTTCAAAACGGAATCGCAATATTCACGTTATTGTAAATATTTACTCCTTTTTTATTAGAAAATGTGACAGCTGAAAACTGAAAATAGTAAAATATTTGACGCACAATTTTTTTCTAAGATGTATAAAGGCTGGATGGTCTTAAGACTCAAAATTGTATTGAAAAGTAGTATCATAATGGTTTTTGACCATCTAAGAAAACGTAACGTAGAATGTTAAAGAATTTGGTGCTAGTTTTGACAGTTTTTTCTTGTCACAATGTGTAATTATTTGTAAAAAAAACTTATAAGGCTCTCACCAGATAATTTGTGCGATTTTGAGCGTTCAGTCAATAGATTAAATGCTCTATATTGCTTAACATAAAACTATTGAGGACATATTTAGTCACAGCCTGTTATAGAGAAGATAACTATCAAGAAAGTAAGTAATTAAGTATTATGAAATGTCACACGCGACTAAGATTTATTAGTTTCGGCGCTGAGTCGATAGTGAAAAAGTGAAAGAGATCATTCAATTGGAGGTCGGTTATGCGGCCATAAATTTATGTAACGTCTAGCGATTTCGACATTTTAATATTCTGCAATATTTAAAGCCTACATCAGTCTTCACATTTCTCCGGTCTTATTGACAACTGATTGGGTATCATGACCCTATGTCGCATGATTTTTGACAATATTATAAGTCGTAGTAAAGAAAACATTTTCAATTTATAAAATCTATACTTTACATTGTTATTCTAACTCTTAAAAAAAATATAAGCTCAATTTTATTATATATCCATGTAACTCATTTTATACGATCTAAGATTTATATATTATGCCTTAATTCGGTGCTAACATTTCAGTGCCAAATGCTCCCGAGCTAATATGAAATTGTATAACTTTACATAAAATTGTCAATATATAATATAAAATAGGTGATAAGTGCCTTGTTGTGTTTTGATATGTAATACTCAGATCATTAATGTTGCTACGAAAGTTGAACAGAAATATATATTTATTTTACTATTTTCATTGGTAGTATTATTTGATTTTTCCCTTGCGTGTAAATTCCATGTTCAAATCACTTTCCAATTGAAAATTGACACTGAGGAAAGTATGAGTGTGGGATGGGTAGACTGTGTAAAGGATGATATGGCAAGAAGGGAGGTGTCTGACGAGATGACGAGTAATTTATTTAAACTTGACGTACATTTGTGGTACATAGGCGGACTTAATGCCACACCGCATTCTCTACCAGTCAACCTTTGGGTCCAATAGGACAGCATTGTGGTAGAGTACAAAAAAAATATAAGAAAAATACCATATAGCTAACATAAACTGATATACATAAATAGGTACATACTAATACATATATACAGGGTGTAACGGAAAGGGTATATACATCCTTAAGGGTGTGCTACAGACCATCAAACTGAACATGTTTCTCATCATAAAAAAAAATTTGCAGCAAAAAAAAATATCAGCTGCCTATTCATTTGGTTTGAATAGGTATTGCAATTTTCTATGGGGCAGCAGATATTTTTTTGCTGAAAAACGTGTTTTATGATGAGAAACATGTTCAGTTTGATAGTCTGTATATACCCTTTCCGTTACACCCTGTATACTGATCAAATAAACTAATATACAGGGTGTTTGGTGCATCGTTTGCCAAATCGAATAGGCCGAAAGGAGAGGTCATTGGCTATCTCTTCACGCCCTATAACTCATTCCTTGCCACACCGGTTGTTTTATAAAAACTTTTTAAGTTAATTTTTGAACAATTCAACATTTTAGGTCAATGAAAAAAATTTAAAATTTGTTTAGACTTAAAATTTCGATTTAATTTTGATGTGCACTGTTGTATGGTTCTATCAAATTCAAAATTACTTACTTTATAACAATTACTATCTTTTTTAATAGCTCTTAAACTTTTTGTAAAAGAAAAATAAACTTAAAACTCAACTTAAAATGGCTATTAAAAAAAAATTAAAAGCGATCGGGATCTTCGAATACTTTTAAAAAGTTCTCTAGTCTGTCCCCTTTCCAAAGGTATGCCATATGCCCAAAAAAACGTTTAATACCTTTTCATTTTTAACTAAATGTGTAATCGAGACACTAGGCTGATATTCGACATTACAGTTAGAACAGTAGTTTTAGCATAAATAACATGCCTCAAGTATGTAGACAGATACTGTTATGTCACAAGTGCGTAGTGCCCTATCTCTTTTTTAAACACCACCAACTTTTTAAGAATTTGAAACTAAAAAAAAACATTAATTCAGAAATCACAAATCGTGTTCGAGTTGCCCGCCACTGTTGCGAATGCACGCGCGGCATCTTCGTCTTATCTCGACTGCAGTAGTGTTGTGCGTAAACGTATTTCTGCTTTGATAGTCACGAAAGCCGCATCAATGCGTTGGACTAAATCATCCCTAGTCTCAACTTCCGTGGCGTTATTTCTTTTGCCCGGTCTTCGACGTAAAGATCTAACAGAGTTAAGTCTGGGGAACGTGGAGGTCATGAAATAGCCATCCCAAAACACCGAAACAGACTTCCCCTTATTGTTAGCTGAGCTGCTAATTTTCCGTGAAGACATGTCTTTTGTATTCAAACAAGACGGTTGTCCCGCTCACTGGAGTTTAACTGTCAGGGAGTACATCAATGATACGTCTGTTTCCAGAATCATGGATTGGGAGGGATGACCCTATTCTATGGCCTCCACGTTCCCCAGACTTAACTCCGTTAGATTTTTACGTCTAGAGACAAGCCAAATAAATTGTCTACGCCTTGGAAATCGAGACTAGGGATGATTTAGTCCAACGCATTGATGCGGCTTTCGTGACTATCAAAGCAGAAATACGTTTACGCACAATTACTACAGTCGAGATAAGACGAAGATGCCCCGCGTACATTCGCACCAGTGGTGGACAACTCGAACAAGATTTGTTTTCTGAATTAATGTTTTTTTTTTAATTTCAAATTCTTAAATGTTGGAAAGAGATAGGACACTACGCACTAGTACGTAACAGTATCTATCTACTTACTTGAGGCATGTTATACTAAAACTGCTGTTCTTACTTTAATTTCGAATATCAGCCTAGGGTCTCGATTACACATTTAGTTAAAATGAAAAGGTATTAAACGTTTTTTTGGAAATATTGCATACCGTTGTAAAGGGGACAGACTAGAGAACTTTTTAAAAGTATTCGAAGATCCCGATCGCTTTTAGTTTTTTTTTTAATAGCCATTTAAAGTTGAGTTTTAAGTTTATTTTTCTTTTACAAAAACTTTAAGAGCTATTAAAAAAGAAAGTGATTGTTATAAAGCAAGTAATTTTGAATTCGATAGAATCATACAACAGTACACTTCAAAATTAAATCGAAATTTTAAGTCTAAACAAATTTTTAATTTTTTTCTTTGACCTAAAATGTGGAATTTTGGAATTTTTCAAAATTCAACTTAAAAAGTTTTTATAAAAAAACCGGTATGGCAAGGAATGAGTTATAGGACGTGAAGAGATAGCAAATGACCTCTCCTTTCGGCCTATTCGATTTGGCAAACGATGCACCAAACACCCTGTATATTATAATACTTACAAATAATTAGTAGTAATAGAGAAGTATGGAAGAAGAAGACATTCTGTGCCATCTATAAGACCACCATTCTGATAAGTGCAATAGAATGATGATGAAATAAGTTACCAATTGATTTCATAGCCATTACCCAATATCAATTTTTACACTTACTATCGTGTAAATTAATTTGATTTCAGAATGATGTGTGTGATAAAAATGGTATAAGTTGTGGCATAAACTGGAGTTATTGTGATATTTTGATTCTTGACTTGACACTAGCTCAGTTTTTTGGGTCAACTTGCACCGGTCCGTAAGAATAAAACGCTACGCCGCGGTTAACGTGGCTATTTACTGGACCAAGATATCTTGAAAACTACTTATAATCATCTGCATAGCCCTTTCTCAAACTTTGGGGTCAGCTTCCAGTCTTAACCGAATGCAGCTGAATATCAGTATTTTTAACAGACTTCTTAAAAAGGGGGTGGATAGACATAGCGTCTGCCTATCTGACCTCCACAACTCAGTTAGTACTGGGTAATATGATACCCGACTGCCCCTTGATAACGACTGTCAAAGATCTACCAATGACAGCCTGGACCAACGACTAAATGTGCTTTCCGAGGCACGGAGGAAACTTGGGTATGTAATGGGTGGTCACCCATCCACAAACCAACCTAGGCAAGAGCAGCTTCCACCTTCTTTTCAACCTTCAGATCGGATTTGGCCGGACTGTAATCAATTTTTTTACACGACTGCCCAAAAAAAAGAGTGTTATGTTTCCAGGGTTCATGTATGTATGTATGTTTGTGAGTTCTTTTATTTCACCATGACTTCTAAACGCCTTAACCGATTTCGACGTATGTGATATCATTTGAATCTTTTCGTTATTCCGGGTAACATTGGCTATTGAAAAGAATAATAGGGTGGCTATAGTTTAGGAATAAAAACTAACTTTTTTGAAAGTTGAAAGTTAAACTAAATGTAATAATCATCGTCTAGAACTGTGTTTCCTAAACATAATTCTGCCATGGCCTGTTAAATGTCACACTGGCCCTTAGTGACCCACTCAATACTTTAAAGCCTCTTCCCCCGCTGATTATACTAAGTAAAAGTAAAAAGTAAATGTGCGAATGGAGCATTTTTTCTAAGGTGGTCTTGGAGAAAATGCCCAAAGCAATAAGCCTGTCTTTATACAGTTTTTTTACTAGTGAATTATGTTTTAATAAACAAATTAATATTTTTTTAGAACAAGGCAGAAATGCTGCGACCCGGTTTTTTATTTTGATGGCCCGGTACCGGGTCGCGACCCACCAATTGGGAAACGCTGGTCTAGAACTTGTTGAGTAGATTACAAAAATATACAACAGTAGTATTTAGTATATATTATATTCGTTCACTAATAATACTACTCAAGAAACGAACGAACTAAACACCACAGATTCCTTGTAATGAAAGGAACAAACCTGGTCAGGTTACAACCCTCAAATCCATGCACGACGGCAGCTACAGGTTTTTAAAGTTGTATGAAAAATCTAAATGCGTCATCCAATTTACTTGAAACTTAGCAAGAATACTAATTTAATATATCCATTATAGGTATTAATATTTGCCATTATGGTATTTTGCCATAATAAAACCCAAAATAAAGGCAAAAATACCTTTTCATTACTAAAAAGTATGATATAAAAAACAAATAATTGAAAAAAATAAAAAACACGTCTGCCATGTCGACGTGTCGTGTTTTTTATTTTTTTTCAATTATTTGTTTTTTACGACGCTACATTTAGAACTTCTGGTGTCCGATTAAGAATCTCGGCCACTTTAAATGTTTTGTCAAAGAATAAAGTCAAAATAATATATTGTTTTATTTATTTACACTTCAAACTGCTTATCAAATTGTTCTTGAGTAATTTTCCGCTTTTTCAACTTCTTCATAAGCGCTATATCGGCTGCCAGTTCATTCAACTCTTCCTGTGTCACCGCTTTACGTTTGCGCTTCTTTCCGCTCTCTGGATCATTCTTTTTCAGCTCCTTTCGCTTTTTCCGCTTCTGTTTTCGCTCCTCTTTGTTTAGTTTCGCTTGTTCCCACGATTCTGTTTGCATCTGAAAATAGAAAATATCGGATCAATGTTATTTTTTGTATTTAGTTATATTACTTTGGCGATGTCAGTATTCGCGTTGGTATCTTATCCTCACCGGGAGCATTCGTCTGTAATGCAACAGCTCAGATTCACTTGTTTCTGTACAAAATCGAAACTTGAATTGTAATATTTCAGACGAATGCTCGCGGTGAGGAAACGCTTTTAATTATAAGCATGCTCAATATTTTTGCTCTTTTCTGCTGATGGGGCATACTTGCCCCATTTGAAGAACACACGCATTACACTCGCATTTATAAGAACCTTCACATCAGGCGACATGCGGCAAGTCTATTTTGTATCAAATAAAACTAATTACAGAACTACAAAGGCCTTCTGAGGTTTGAATATCATTGGCACCAGGGTGTTTTATAGTGAATTTGTTTTGATAACTCAATACAAATTCACCAAAACACCCTGGTGCTGGTGATTCTATTGAAAATACAAGATACCTATTAGTTTCGGCTTGGGCGACGCAACGCGCCAAATCATCCCTGTGACTATCGACAACATTGAAGTTCAAAAATGCGCAACTAGTAAGTACAAATAACCTCCGCTAGATGCTGCATAGAAGGCAACTTAGTTTCATGTTTTAAGCTGAGTTTAGTAGTAATGTCTTTAAAAATGGTAATCAGCAGCATGCAGTAAGACTGGAATGCGACCCAAACTTCGTTAAAAATAGGCTAGGGGCCGTTTAAGTATTACGTAGGCAGATTTTTGCAATTATTAACCCACCCCTCCACCTCGTCAGCAAAAGTAAGCAAAGCTCTTACCCCTCCCTCGCATGTTACGTAAACATTGGTACAATTGATTGATTCATAAGCAGCAGTTATAAGTGAAAGACAAGTGAATAGGGAGCGGTAATTCCCCTACTCAGTAGGAATCCTCGAAAATGCATTTCGTTTTCAAGCATAGACAATATGTGGGTTGCCATATGTGTAAAAAAGTAAATAATTACTGCTGACGTAATTACCGTCTAGATCCCCGCACCCCCCATGTTATCAAAAATAAGCAAAGTAGTGTCCGACCGAAACTGGTTTTTACGACCGAAACCGAATTTCGGCAACGGTCTCAGTTTCGGCCAAAAACGAAACGTTCCTTCAAGGATCATGTTTTGAGGGAAAAATGAAGAAAACGTTATTATAATCAGTCAGTCGTTATTTTTTTAGCTCACTAACATATTTTTTTATTACATGGCTATGCAGTCTTCGGCATAGGTACTTAATTTTTAAGTAATAAACAAAAAACAAAACAAAATAAATCTATTTTTATCTTGACTCAACGCACCGAACATGATGATCGCAGCGCGAGAACTCCCGAATGCAGTTTCGGTTTCGGTCGTAGTTTCGGCAGGTTTGGCGCCGAAACCTATACTTAACCGAAACTCGTCCGAAACCGAACATTCGGTCGGACACTAAAGCAAAGCAAAGATCCCCCCGCCCCCCTATAGTGCTTACGTAATACTTGAACGGTCCCCTAGGCAAATAATGATGTCTATAAAAAAGGTCTTACCATCTTCTTTTTCTTCTTCGACGGCCACACACCAGTCTTCTTATACTCTCCCAACTTCTGCAGCCTACTCGTTTCCTTCTGTTTATCCTTATACGGTATACTGTTAAAATCTATCTGTTCCTTTGGCCCAACGAACTGGTCTTTATGTTCTTGCTTTATTTCTGGCATTAGAGGCAGCTTTAGAAGGCCATAGCTGGTGGCTATGTGCCCTAGAGGGAGCTCTTTGAATTGTAGAAGGAGGTTGCATTCGTGTTTTGTGTAAGCTCTCATGTGAGACACGAAGGCGCGTTGTCCTTTGTCGAGGACTGATCTGTCTTGTTTTTGTTGTTCGTGTAGCATTGATAGGACCTGAAAAGTTCATAAAAAGGCTGTTGAAAGATTTTATTATCGAAGAAGCAAATTAATTTCAAATACTATAGAGATCATTGCTTTTAGTGAAAGAAGACCTTACTGCTACTAAATAAAGATGAACTAAATAAGTACACAACATCATGCTTGTATTTTCCAAAGGTTCCTGTAGAGATGGATCAACATTTAAGTTTTTAGTAGATTATGTTTAAGTACCATGTAATAGGTGGCATGTCTATTGCTGTCAACTGGGTACAAATCTAGAGTCCAGGCTTCTAAAAAAACCAAACAAAACTTTCCCCGACTCGGGAATCGAATTCAAGACCTCGTTCCTCGGTGACTTCAAGTACCATTTCTTGTAAAATCCGCCTACCTTCTCTTTCAGCTTAGGACTAATCTTGATCTCATCCTTAGACTGCCTCCAATCCTTGAGCTCCACCATTTGGTTGGTCTTGATGAAGGGCACGTAGGTGTCCTCGGAGGGCAGCAGCGGCAGCAGCGAGCACCCCGCCGCGCCCCCTCGCGCCGTGCGCCCCACGCGGTGCACCAGCGCCGCCGGGCTCGTGGGCGGCTCCCACTGCAGGACCCATTCTACTTCGGGGATGTCCAGGCCTCTGAAGTGGGAATACAGAAGAGAATGGGAACGACGGCCGATGAAGTTTAAGTGCCAAACAAATATTTATCTTCGGTAGTTTCGATAAACTTGAAAATAAATAAAAACTCCCTAAACATAGTCATATCCAAAGGGAATAGAGGTGCGCGTCTTATTCTTTTTCGACTGTATTTTAAGAAAGCAAATGTTGGTATTTGCTTGTTGTTTTGCTTAAAAAGATAAATGCAATACACAAAAGAACCTCACCTTGCCAGCAAATCAGTACACAACAAAATAGTATTATCAGCCTGCCGGAACTTCTCCAAAATCTTGCTCCTCTTCAACTTCATCTTGCCATGTATCGCAAAGATTTTTATATCTGGTAGGAACACTGGCAACACATCCGCCCAATAATCGACGCACGCGCACGTTGGCAGAAAAAACAACCCCTTTGCTATCTTCCTATTCCTTAAGAAGTTTAGAAGGAACAAAAACTTGTCCTCTGGTTCTACGATAACGTAATAGTTTTCTAAGAGAATAGGTGTGCTTATGGTTGATTTTTCTTTGACACTGACGACGACAGGGTTCCTTAAACCGGCTCTGACCAGGTCTTGAAGCTCTTTGGTCTGTGTGGCGGAGAAGAGGCCGGTACGACGCTGCCGTGGTAGGTATTGGAGGATGGTCGTGAGGGTTGAGCTAAAACCCAGGTCTAAGAGCCGGTCGGCTTCGTCAAGGACTAATATATCCTGGAAGGAAAGAAATTGATTGGTTAGTTGTCTTTGCAGAAAAAGACTCCTAAATGCAGCTAGCTAGCACAAAATTACTGAAATTTTCTCCAGTAACCCACAGTAAAAAGTAATATTTTTGTTTAGTATGGTCTCCCTTTATTCAATTCATTATTGTTAGGATTACAATTAAGCATCTATTATATTCCAAAGAAAAAACGAACCAGTTCCTTCATTCTTCCAGACAGATTGAGCTGTTTCCTCTCAGCTAACAAGTCTCCCAGCCTGCCCGGAGTACACACGGCTATGTGTGCTCCTTTCTGAATGGTCTCTATGTCGGCCTCCACTGGCCGACCACCAAGGAGGAGGGCTATTGTAATGTGTGATAGCTCTGGCTCTTGAAGGAACTGTTCTATGACCTGAAAAATAATGAGGAAAGGTAAATTGTGACTTTTATATCAATAGGGGATGATCACTATTTTTTTTTCTTTGTCTGTCGGGTAGTTTATTAAAAAGTATTGGGCACGTATTTTTTTTTTTTCACGTGGTCATAAAATTACGGAGATATATTGAGTTGAAATGGCGCATGACGTCACATGTAGGTAAGTTTTATACCTACTTGTGACGTAGTGAGCCCCCACTCTCCAACTTTAATGAGTTTTAACTAAGTAATGTTTTGATATTTTGATAAAACAAAAAATACGTGTCTAGTATTTTTGTATTACCTGTCTGACGGACAAAATAGAATGTTGTTTTCTTTACCCAGTCTGCACCCCTATTGTTTTAAGGTCTGACTGCCTCATTGGCCTAGTGGTCTCAATCGCGACTGCTGAGCATGAGGTCCTGGGTTCGACTCCCGTTTCTGGCAAATTGTTATCGGGTTTTTCAATCAGGAATTTCTCAGTAGCAGCCACGGAGTCTAGATTTGTGCCCAGTTGATGACAATAGGCTCTCCTCCTATAACTGGCAAAATGTGGGTGTACTACCAGATTCTGCCTAACCCTTTGGGAACTATAGGCGTGATGTTATGATTGAAGGTTGACATTCCAATCAATAACAATGTAGGTTGAGCCTTAAGTCAGCAATGATTAAAGAAAAGGGAAGACATTGTTAGTGATGATCTTGGAAAAAACAAAAAAATCTTTTATTTGTTCCATTGAATTGTTTTGCCACAAAGTACTGAAAGTAAATACCAAGACTAAGTATCTAGTATTTGGCACCAGACAGCAATTATCCAAATTACCCGCAAACTTTGGCCTGGAACTGATGGGTGATCCAATTGACAGAGTCTTTGAAGCGCGGAATCTTGGTCTCATTATGGACAAAGACCTTCGTTTCGAAAAACATGTAGCTGATTCGGTGCGAAACTGTTTTTACCGCCTAAAGGTTCTGTACAAGATGAGGCCTTACTTGTCTGAAACGCTACGGGAGCAGCTTGTGGAGACTCTGGTGCTGTCTAGGCTTAACTATGCAGATACAGTATACGGTCCGCGCCTGTTAGCCCGCACAGATCGGCTCATCCAAAGGGTACATAACGCTTGTGCCCGGTTTTGTTATAAAATTCCCCCCAGAAGCCATGTAACCCCGGTCTTAAATAAGCACTACACACTTAAAATGAAATCGAGACGCAAGTTGCACTTGGCGTGCCTTCTGTTCGGTATCATAAAATGTCAAAAACCGGACTATCTGTACAATAAGTTGAGTTGGATAGCTAGTACACGAGAATGCGATAGAAGGCAATGTTCGCAACAACTTGCGTCTCGTTCTCATCGTACGGTGGCTTTCAGAGGCAGTTTTCGATATGCGGCATCAAAGATTTGGAATAATCTGCCACCACCAATTCGATCATCAAACTCGACTGATATTTTCAGAAAATGCTTACGGCAGTACTTGATTGATGCACAACGGAAATTGGACATGGTTAATGTAATGTATGTACTGGCCATATACATATATACTGGCTGGTATTGTTTTATGCGTTGTCAATGTGGTAGCGCATGACAGATGTTGTGGCTGTCATGGCTGTCTCCAATAAACTGGATTACTGAAAGCACGTTATTTTATTCATACATTTCACTGGCGACGAGGATAAAAAAAGGGAAGCGTGAAAAATTCTTTAGAAATGTCGATCGGGAAATTATCAGAATTTAATTTAAGATCGGGTGACTGGGCCATGTATGTGGAACGAATGGAGATGTTCCTAATGGTGAATCAAGTTAAGCAAGAATTTTGGCTACCAACCTTGATTGCGGCTATGGGTGACGAAGCGTATGAATTGCTTAGTAATTTAACAAGTCCAGACAAACCAAGCGCAAAAACTTATGTACAAGTGGTGAAGCTAATGGAGGACCATTTACAACCCAAGCCGTCGTTCATGGCGGAGAGATATCGTTTCCGTCAAAGAAGGCAGAATGTCGGGGAATCGATTTCACAGTACATATCAGAATTAAAAAAGATGTCTAAATTCTGTGAATTTAAATCGGTTTTAGAGGATAATTTACGGGACCAGTTAGTGTGCGGGTTGCGAAGCGAGTCGATCAGGCAACGTTTGTTTTCGGAGGAAAATCTGCATTTTGCAAACGCCGTAAGGATTTCATGCGCTATGGAAGCGGCGGGAAGAGACGCAGCGGCCGTTGAACAGACGGACGGGAGGAACAGCAACTCTGGCGGTAGCGGTGACACAGCGGCCGGAGCGCTACATACGTTGGCGCCGTCGGGCAGTCGGAGCCGCCGAGGGCGTGGCGGATCACGCGGGTTATCGGCGGTACGCTCATGGAAGGGAACCAACGAGTCGAAGAACTGCTGTTCGGCTTGTGGAGCTCCGGATCACCTGAGTGAAGGTTGCAGATACTCTCGGTTTATCTGTGGTAGGTGTAGACGGAAGGGACACCTACGTCGGGTTTGTCCTATGATTGCAGGTGGAAGACAGTCCCAGGATCGATTTTATACCAACAACATGGAAGCCCAGGTGCAAGTAGCAAAGGGGGCAGCTAATCAGTCAAACCTCGAGGATCAGTTTGGGGAGGATGAGCCTCCTTTGACAGACGAGGAGGACTGGGAGCCAGTAGAAGATGTACATCAACTTAATTTGAATAGTTATAAACCGGTGAGCATAAATGTTTTTGTAGATCAAACCCAACTAGATATGGAGGTTGATACGGGGTCTTTAGTATCATGTATTAGTAGAGAAATGTTTAACCAACGTTTCAACCATATACCTTTGCTTAAAACAAATTTAGTTTTTAGATTCTATGATGGTACTATTACCAAACCAATAGGGGTGTTTAGGCCAATGGTGAAATACGGCAATAAGTCCAAACAAATGGAATTGTTTGTAATAGAGGGTGGCTCTACTTCTCTGTTAGGTCGACAATGGCTTACGGAACTGGGCATTAAAATACCTTTGTACCAAAATACTGCCACAGGGAGCTCAGAAGAAAACAACAGTATCTCATGTAGTGAACAATTGAAAGTATTACTTCACAGATATAAGGATCTGTTTACGGAGGGACTGGGCCGGTTCACGGGAGGCAAGGCTCGGTTAAGACTGCGTGAGGGAGCAACGCCTGTGTTTTGCCGCGCACGGCCGGTGCCGTACGCATTACGCGAGCGCGTCGATGCAGAGCTGGAGGGCATGCTGCGTGCTGGTGTCATCGAGCCTGTGGACAGCGCGGACTGGGCTACTCCACTGGTACCAGTACGTAAGGCTGATGGTGGACTCCGTATCTGTGCTGACTACAAAATAACGATAAATCCAGTATTATTGGTAGACAAATATCCCTTACCACGTATAAATGACCTATTGGTTAAATTAAACGGGGCTAAAGTATTTACTAAAATTGATTTAACACAAGCATATAATCAAATTGAATTGGATGACCCTGATAATTGTACAGTTATTAATACTCACAAGGGACTTTTTAAGTATAAAAGATTAGTTTTCGGTTTATCGTCAAGTCCAGGAATATTCCAACGAATTATGGCTAATCTCTTAAATGATATTCCAAATGTAGAAGTGTTTCTCGATGATATTATTATTGGATCACCCAATGTTAGGGAACATTTAGTTATTTTAGAGAGAGTTTTAGAGCGATTATATCATAATGGAATGAAATTAAAGGAAAAGAAGTGTGTGTTCATGACTGATGAAGTTAAATATTTGGGATATATTATTTGTGCCGATGGAATTAAAGTGGACCCAGAAAAGGTGCAAGGTATATTAAATATACCCCGCCCAGAAAATATTACCGATTTGAGGGCCTTTTTAGGAACAATCAATTACTATGCAAAATTTGTTAACAACTTGAGCAACTTACTGGAACCTTTGTACAGGTTATTAAAGAAGGAAGTTATTTGGAATTGGGACAATGAGTGTGAGTCAGCTTTTAAAAGAGTTAAAAATATTTTGATCAGTGCCGATGTCCTTGCTCATTACGAACCTGATAAACCTTTGTTTTTAACTTGTGATGCGAGCTCGAGGGGCATAGGCGGAGTACTAAGTCAGATGTGCGAGCTAAATTATAGTGGCACTGACGGAGCGCGAGAGCGACCTGTCGTGTTTGTGTCACGCGCGCTTAACGCGGCTGAGAAACATTATTCACAAATCGAGCGGGAGGCGTTAGCTATTGTGTTCTGCTTTGAAAAATTACACCAGTATTTATACGGGCGACGTTTTACACTACGCACGGACCACAAGCCATTGGTCACCATTTTTGGGCCTAAACAGGGTATACCATCGATGGCTGCAAGCCGGTTACAAAGGTGGGCTATTAAATTGTCAGCTTATACATATGATATCGAGTATGTTACTTCAAAGCAGAATGGGGCAGATGGGTTATCGCGGTTGCCAGCTTTTTCCGCTGGTAAACAACCTAATAAAATTCCGGAACAATCATATTTACATTTTGCCCAAAATGCCATGTTATTAGATTATAATGAGATTAAAAGACAGACGAGCCAAGATCAGTTGTTAGGCCGAGTTCTAAGATATATCCGCGACGAATGGCCGTCTGATAATGAAATTGAATCGCTCCAACCGTATTTTAATCGCAAAAAAGAATTGTACGAGGAATTAGGTTGTGTGATGTGGGGCCCTAGGGTGGTCATACCGGGTGTGTGCAGAAAAAAGGTTCTAACTGATTTACATGAGGTTCATATGGGTATAGTCAAAACTAAAGCTTTTGCTAGGAGCTATGTGTGGTGGCCAGGTATGGACGAGGAGATTGAAAAAACGTGCCATGGGTTGCAGTGTGTGTGCTGCTGAGAGTGAGGCACCGCCTCGACATATGCCTTGTCCATGGGCATGGCCAGATAGACCGTGGGCTCGCGTACATGTTGATTTCTTAGGCCCTATCGCGGGACGGATATTTTTAGTACTGATTGATGCCAGGACCAAGTGGCTTGAAGTTTGTCAAGTACCTAGTACAGCGGCTAACCACACGATCAGAGTTTTAAGTGACGTATTTGCTCGTTTTGGTTTGCCGAAACAAATAGTCTCAGATAACGGGCCGCCATTTACTAGTCACGAGTTAACACAATTTCTAAAGTCGAACGGCATCGAAAATATTTATTCAGCGCCATATCATCCTGCCTCAAACGGTGCAGCAGAAAACGCAGTACATACTGTTAAAAGAGCCATTAAAAAAGCTATTAGAGAAAACTTGGACATACATTTATGTTTAAATCAATTTCTGCTGTACTATAGAAACACGCAACACTGTACCACAGGCGAAACACCGGCGTCGCTCATGTTCGGTCGCAGGTTGCGTACAAAATTCGACGCTCTTAGACCGAATACAGACAAAAAAGTTAGGGATGCTCAGGAATTTCAACAAAAGTACGGCGCAAGGGGGGTTCGTGAATTGCATCCAGGGGATAAAGTCTGGCTGCGTCAGTATCGTGGACAGGATAAATGGGTATCTGGGACGGTCACTGAGAGAATGGGCACCACCGATTATAAGGTAGTAGATGCTTTAGGCAGGGAATTCCACAAACATGTAGATCAGCTTAAACAACGGATACAGAGTTCATTAATCTGTCCTTCTTCATCTAGCCCGGTTGGTGAGAGGTCGGGAACAGTTGTGGTAACTCAGGAACTGGAACCGCCTAGTCTGCGGTGCGATGGTTCAGCCACAGCGACTACATATCCGGATAATGAAGAACGAGAGCATTTCGAAGACTGCATTGAAGAGCCAGTTCAGAGCACAACAGAACCTTCCTTGCTTACTCCTGAACCGCCCCAGTCTCGTCCCGTTCGCCAATGCCGGATTGATAAGCCAGCTAGATATAAGTTCTGATGAAGGTGTAGAAACATTTAAGTTTATTTTGTTTGTGTAGTTCTGTTATGAAGTTGTTTAAAGTTTATTTTGTTTGTATCAGTTGTTAGTTTTTAAGTCTATTATTTATTGTAAATCTATAGGTGTTCTTGATTAAGGGTGAGGGTGTAATGTATGTACTGGCCATATACATATATACTGGCTGGTATTGTTTTATGCGTTGTCAATGTGGTAGCGCATGACAGATGTTGTGGCTGTCATGGCTGTCTCCAATAAACTGGATTACTGAAAGCACGTTATTTTATTCATACATTTCAGTTAATATGAATGTCTTGCTTATATAATTGTCAATTTCAGTGGAATGTAGTGTATGGGTTAGTGTAGTGCGAACAAGTGTAGAACAATATAATTAGATCAGCCTGACACAACAAACAAAATACTCGCTTTATTCGATATTTTCTTAAACACTTACCTTGTTTTGTGTTATCTTGCTTTTTTATTATCATTAGTTCACTACTATTTTAAATCTCTCTGAGCGGTCTAAATTAACTTATGTAACATGTTCGTTTCTAGCTCACAAAAATATCTTTCATCATTTTCATATATTTATTAGTATACCCGCAGCTACAAAAAAATTACTACAATAAAAAATGTGCAATTTAAGCCAACGCCATCGGTGGTTCGTGCATCACACTCGACCGCGTGCGGTGCAGTGTGTTGCGACGGACTAAAATGGTATGTTATGAAATACCTGTTCCCAGTTTTAAAATAGTTTTATTTTTACCATTATTTTAGTTTATTTTCATAAAACACTACATAATATTATTATATCACAATATTTATTTATTTACTGTATTTCCTGACATCCGTACACTCACCATTTAGGTTCAGTTGAAAACCAGCGTCGGGCACTAGTTGTCCGGCTATTTGCTGAACTGGGCCTATTTGGCGCTGCCGTGAGTCACACAGTATTTCTTGTTTAGTTTTTTATTTTTATATTGTTTTTCTTTTTTTTTTTATATTGTGTGTACTTGTGGCAATTGCGCCAATAAACGCTTTTTCTTTCTTTCTTTAAATTTATTTTGGGCAGTTAAAGATACTTGTTATTTTAAGGCTACAAACAGGATTGTAGCTAATATAAAAGTGATATACAGGGTGTTTGGTGCATCGTTTGCCAAATCAAATAGGCTGAAAGGAGAGGTCATTTGCTATCTCTTCACGCCCTTTAACTCATTTCTTGCCACACCGGTTTTTTTATAACAACTTTTTAATTTAAATTTTGAAAAATTCCAAAATTCAACATTTTAGGTCCAAAAAAAATTAACTTCTAAAAATTCACTTATTTTAGAGCAGAAGATATACTAGTTATGAATTTCATACCGCCACTAAAATTCTTTTCGAGGTACTACTATGAAAAATCATTACCGTGTAAATCTGTGAAGCCAGTTCTCTAGTCGGCGATATAATAACCGCATAAACGTAGTCCTTCCTCAGCGGCGATTCCTTCTGCTTCTTTACCAACATTTCTATCATCGGCACCACAAAAGCCAAGGTCTTCCCAGATCCTGTCACAGCCTCGGCTACCACATCTTTACAAGACATGATTAATGGTATTACCGCTGCCTGGATAGGAGTCATGGTCTTAAACCCCTGTTTCTCAATACAGGATAACACGGGGTTTGATAGCCCAGGTGATATTTTAGCCCAGTCTTTAATAACCATTTTCAATTTCTAATTTATCGACACCGAAGCACAAAAATAAACACGGCTCACCATGCGGGTTTGACGTTTGATATCACTTTGTTTATTTTGACATTGACATTAAAGGTTTCCAAAGGTGTTGCAATTGAAAAAAATATCCTTTGTCTTTCCAACTCTCCTTTTCTTACCATCTAGCTAGGAGCTCTCGTTTAATTGTTGTGTGGCCAATACTAACATTTAATTAATCTTGGCAGAATCCTGTGAATACTAGAGCGAAAATATTTTATTACAGAATTTTAGATTTTGTTTCGTTCAAAACAAACATTTCATACATGACCTAAATTGAGGCCCATATATGTTCATTTGCTTATTAAAGATCTTGTTTGTGATAATTACCTCCTCAGAGTGACTCAGAAGAAACCTGAGCTAAAAACCCACTTCTAGTCTTTTTTTATTATTTTACATCCACAGATTAATTTGAAAACTGCATACACAGTAACACAGATTCCCAATCGTTTATTGGCATTGCAATCAATATGGCGCATGTTGATATGACAAATTGACAGCTGTGTTTTGTCCCGTACGCTCGCTGTGATGTTTATTTTACATCTCCAGACAGATAACAACAATATTTAACCATGACGAGGCCGTTCGGTACCAGCGATAAGCGTTTCTCAATCGACGATGCGTTCGAAGAGGAGACCGATGAAGCCATCAAAGTCTACGGTGCCACAGGAGACAGATCGCCTTTACAGAACAAATACAAAAATGGAAGTGAATATATCGCCAGGTAAATTAAATTAACTTATTAACACACAACATTCCTCCCATTAACACTCATAATTTTATGTGTAAAAATGCTTTTCTTTGTTTTAAAATGTCAGTATGTTCGTGACCTTTCCGTGAGTCATATTTCCTTACTAGGCCATAGGGAGTTGAACCTCGTATACTTAGTTTACAGACATAGTTCAGCGTACGGCCGCGCTAATTAGTGTCTTTAGCGATCGCTAATTAATCTTGTACACTGACCCGCTCCTTTTTGATAGTGTTCAATTTGTCGTTGACCTGATAAAGAGATAAAATGCGGTGCAATACGTTTGTGCTACTGCGTTTTTGTTAATTAAATGAACGTCCACGAAGTCCCTAAATATGTTGATTGACACAGTTTTCCAATTGGTTTCTCATACAATTTACTTTTTAATGGACTTTTATATCATAGACCAAACATCTATGTGCTGTGTCTTATAAACCTAGACTATAATAGGTTTATTCAACGGCCGTTTTGCAGTATCTATTGCTAGATGAAACAATAACTATCATTCAATAGGGGATCGGACTGGGTAAAGAAAACGACATTCTATTTGTCCGTCAGACAGGTAATACAAAAATATTAGACACATATTTTTTGTTTTATCAAAATATCAAAAAATTTGTTAGTTAAAACTCATTAAAGTTGGAGAGTGGGGGCTTACTACGTCACAAGTAGGTATAAAACTTACCTACATGTGACGTCATGCGCCATTTCATCTCAATATATCTCCGTAATTTTATGACCACATGAAAAAAGTAAAAATACCTGTCCAATACTTTTCACTAAACTACCCGACGGACAAAGAAAAAAAAATTTGGATTATCCCCTATTGTTGTTGTTGAACAGAAAGCCATTTTCCTTTTTTTTAATTGGGTACATGTAAACACAAAGTAAGGCTTGTTGGAACCAGTCTACCTTGAATGCTCTCTTTATTATGTGAGAAATGTCACAAGTCAATAAATTTAAATATTTTATGGTGCAGTTGCAACAGCATTATGGTAATCTGAACCTTTATTTTGCATACCAATATTGATAGCAGATGGAATTATAAAGATATTTTTAAGATTAAACCCTTTGCATCACAAGGTGCAGAGGCGGACTTAATGCATTAGGAATACTCTGTGGAGACATAACTTGGCAGGTGCATTGCACCTTTTCATTCCACTATAACTATACATATATCCAGCATGCATACATGAATGAATGTGAATGAGGCAGAAGGTGTACATAAGGATTGAAGCAGGTGGCAATCTGCATAGGATCCCAGTGAGAAGAAGGTGTGAATTCATGCATTATGTTATGGTATTCATATCCTGTAATGTTAAGGCATATTTTGGTTGTTATGTTATGAAAACCAGAACATCCTAAAAATAATTAGGATGTTTTTAAAATAGTTATTGTTCAATAGGAAAATGTATACTTTTCAGCTTTCAAATTCCCAAACAATTTGTAAATTAATTCAGTGCAAAATCTAGATTTGAATAACCAATGAATAATTGTGCTATTGTTCACATCATACCTGAAATAAACAATTAAATCATCTGTTCAATATTTCCTTATAATTTATTCGAGGAAAAGCATGTAGTAATACAAATAAATAAACAACAAATATGTAGGTTCCCTATGGTTATTATGAGTGAAGACATACTAATTTTATCACATTTTCCCTAAGGCCCAGCACATACGGCGCAACACAACTACAACTAAGCCCTTTTGAAATTATAAGTTTGAAATTTTTTCAAAAATGATTGCACCATATGCGGTCTCTCCAAGGAGTCATGGCATAAAGTCAAATGAAACTCTAAATTGCGTTGCGCCGAATGTGCTGTGCCTTATAGGTTTATAATATTACTAATTTTACCTCGTGCAATCAGTCACATGGAATAGATGAATGATGAAACTTCTCTCTTGTATAAGTAATCATTTTCACACACATAAAGATTATGAAAATGATATAAACTAACTAGTGACCTGTCCCTGTTACGGCCAGCGCCACCTATTGGTCCAAAACTCCCCTATCTTACAAGCTAGTAGACCAACCATATATATTCACAAAATTCTATTGAAATCATGGATAGGTTCAGAGATGAGCATGTACATATATATGATATATTAGTGTGTATTTTTTAAATAGAAGGATTAATTGAGCTAGCAACCAAGCATCACCATCTGCCTATACATTTCACAGCTACTCTGGAGTCAACTTCGTCTAGTTTACAGCTAAATCATATTTTATACAGAAACTGAGTATCTGATGTCTACAATCTAGTTACTATACCCCTTAAGACAAGAACAAAATTGTTACCATCGTGTCATTTGCAGCCATGTTCCACTCACTGCTGAGTCTCTTCTGAGAGCCTCCTCTCTTTTTTATATTCTTCCCCAATCTGTGATCTGGCATCTAGATACTTCAAGTGATCCCTTGTAGGACAAAATACAGGGTGGAAGAGACACCAACGCTAAAATGGATACTATGTAGTCAGTACATCATTATGAACTCTCCTACATAGAAAATATGAATCTAAATTGTATTAATCTTAATTTTCATCTGAAATTACCCTGTATGTTAATCATACCAAATGATTCACCCAATATTGAAGTGGGACCATCTTTTGTTCCGATCCAGTGACCTCTTGGCACATCTTGCTTGTAATGAATGTACTGGGCACTCATCAATTAAAGCGATGAGTAATCGAGTTGAGAATGCCTTCCTTTTTATTCATTTTAACTTATATTACTCAGTTGAGAATATCCTTCCTTGGAGGAGACTTGTTTAGTTTTTATAATAATAATATTAGAGGGGTCTATTGTGTCAAAATGAAGTGCGTTCAAGAAAAGAGTTTTGATACCATTTTCGTTAATGTCTGTCTGGAAAACAACAGGTTTTTTCCTTTTACTTTTGTTTATCAAGTTTAGTCTTTTTTATCTTGAAGTAAATCCTTTTTAATGCAATTGATAATTTTGGCCAGTTTTGTTAAAGACCTTGCACCTTTGTGAAACGTGATTAAAAGTTATTTACTATACGAATTGTTTATCCGTTTAAGTTCTCTCATTAGTGTCATATTGTTTACCACGCGTGTATATATTAACCCTAAACTGCCATAAAGTTCTAAGATTATTGACATTCCCTGTAAATACGCGTGTATATATTAACCCTAATCTGCCATAAAGTTCTAAGATTATTGATAGAAATTATGCCGGTTCTCACTAACCGTAGGCGAAACCTAAAAGGATGCGTAAATATTATTGCACTGTTTGAATTTAAACTTTTGGCGCTGAGCCGAGGGTTGGCTATCCAACAGAGCGATTTTATTGATTCTTTTAGGCGCCACTTAATTTGATTAAAAACAAGCATTAACATGGAATGCTTTTACCGAATACCACTATTTATCAGTTTATTTACATAGCGTTCGTCGTATTTGGCAGACACATACGCATATCTAGAAAATGTTAATTCAAAGTTAAATACTGACTAACATACTTTCAGTTTTCTTCGTTCGTCGTTCATAAATAGTTATTAATGTTCTAATGAGAAATAACTAAGATATGTTTTCAATTGCATTGTCTCGTTGGTCTCAGTTTGAGGTTCGATTCCCGTCTCGGACAAAGTGATGTTGGGTTATTCCATCAGGATTTTTTCAGCCACGGAAGATTTGTGCCCGGTTGATGGCAATAGGCTTATTCTCTATTACATGGGAGTTTAAACATAACTGGCGAAATGTGGGTGTACTAAGCTATTAGTTACCCCTCTGCCTAACCGTTCGGGGATTACAGGCGTGATGTTATGTTGTTTATCCTTTTGAATGCCATTGTCTTATATAAGTGAGTGAGTAAGCATGCGCGTGCCTTGTACGCCAACGACACTAAGGGCCCTCGCTCACGGCGACTTTTTGTAGCGATGCAGTAGCGATACTGCTCGCTTCTGTAGTTCCTTGCAAATGCGACTAACCCGCGTTAGTAGCGATGCAGTCGCGCATTTCGTAAACGCGCGTCAGCATCGCTACAAAAAGTCGCCGTGAGCGAGGGCCCAAATATGTGACAAAAAATGTGGTTCACTATAACATGAAATAAGCAATTTAAATCATAACTTTTGTGTGTTTTCATTCATATATCTTTAAAATGTGATCTATATATCCTAAATATTAAATGTCTTATCAAGAAATAAGTTAATAATACTTTTGAAATCCCTTTTTTTATTTGTAAATATTTGCGGTGAATTTGTGGCTTAGCGTGGAGGGCACGCGCGTGCGTTTAAGCCTCATTTACACGATGCAAGAACTTGCATGCAAGTTTCACTACATTGCTGTTTTTGTTTGATTAACTGAATTCATTGCCCGTCAATAGTCTGCAATGTAATGAAACTCGCAAGCAAGTTCTGGCATCGTGTGAATGAGGCTTAAAGCCTCATTTACACGATGCGAGAACTTGCTCTGGTGTTCAAAAGGTTAGTCCTACTAGTTTCGGGACCACATACGTCCGGTACATACGTCCTAGCGATCTCGCAGAATTGCTTTGTTTATATATTATGAAACCATTCAGATAATCCCTAACAATGCACGTGAATAAAAACATAAACACATGAATGAAATCTACAGTTTTACCTGATAAAAATAAACAAAATAATGATAATGATAACAGCCTGTTATGAATTGGATCAATGTTCAAGGAAAACGTTCTGTGCTACTGCTTTTATTGCAGTTTTTTTTTTATTATCTGTATACTTAATAGTAAGTAAGTAAATATCAAACAAAAAATTCACTTTTTTTTATGGGGCTCCCATAAAAAGAAGTGAATTTTTTGTTCGATATTTAAATATTTATTTTATCCTGTTTTTAGTATTTGTTGTTAAAGCGGCAACAGAAATACATAATCTGTTGAAATTTCAACCGGCTAACTATCACGGTTCATGAGATACAGCCTGGTGACGGACGGACGGACGGACAGCGAAGTCTCAGTAATAGGGTCCCGTTTGACCCTTTGGGTACGGAACCCTAAAAAACAGCTGTTTCCTACCAAACTGTAATACCTACACGGTTGAAATGTATGGAACAGCTGATTTGAAAAAAATTACCGATGAGATATTACTTTTTGGGGTGGTGCTGAATGTCTGAATGATGTACTGAATACGTAGTAGCCATGTTAGTGTCGGTGTCCCTTCCGGTTCTCTATTGTGTCACCTAACATTTTTATCCATAATTTAAAGTACCATAACTTTTTTTGTCCTAATCATCATTTGTCCGAATGATAATTCACCCGAACTTAACATCACATAATATCACATGCCATAAAAATTGAAATCCCTAAATATAATATGTCCTAAATCCGTTTGTCATAAATATTACAATCAATAATATACAAAAGACATAAAAATGTTTTCTATAAAAGTTATAAGTCCTAAATTCAAATTACATAATGTTTATTAATAATAATAATATTCTTAGAACATATTTCATCATACATAAATAAATATATTATACATGTACTCAATAAAGCAGTTGATTGTGACCATGTGGTTTTTGTAAAGCAAGCGAGCATGCAGCATGCAAGCAAGCACGCAGCATGCAAGCAAGCACGCAGCATGCAAGCAAGCACGCAGCATGCAGCATGCAAGCAATCATGCAAGCATGCAACATGCAGCAGGCATGGTTTCTGTCACGGCTCCGGCGCTGCGGCGATCCAGCGGTCCCTCGCGAGTTTATCGTCGCAGATGGGTTTAACGCTCACCACCGCAGCTTCGGCTTGCTGGCCGGCTCAGCCGGCCAGCCTCAGCCGCGGCGGCGAGTGTTACAACCACCTGCTCCTCAGCTCGCGGGCCGCCTCGCCCCTCCGCGCCTACGCGATTTTAAATTACACTCTAGGGGTAGGGCAGACAAGACTGCGTGGAGTCGAATTTACAGCGATTCGTTACTGTCACTAAAACCTAATTTTTAGCATATGTTTTAGGACTAAAAAAATATTATAAATGAACATTCGGAATAATACGCATTATTTAACACAATACTTAGGACATATGACTTTAGGTCTTGTAAAGTTAGGAGATTCTATAATTATAGTACTCGATATTATGACAGAATACTTTTAGAACTAAAGATAATTATGTCAAACAAAATTTAGGGATTTTAAACATTATGGTTACTGAAGTTTATAGCAAACGTGTTATGGATAATGATTTTCGGACAAACAATTTTGTACCGTCCCTTCCACCTTGTATAATCAGGACCATCTTTTCCACTGGGCACACTCACGGGGCACGTGCCCCGGGCTCCACGATCCAAGGGGCCCCCAAGTTCCTGTAACTGTCAAAGCCAGCGGCTATCAAACAGGCAGGATCTTAGGATACTAATATTTTCCTTAAACTAAAGGCAATTTCTTGGATATGAAAAATATTTTTCTGTGTTTTATTTCAAATCAAAGTTCTCCACCGTTCGAGTTTTATCAAAGTTCTAAAAAAAAACACCCATTATTTTTGTATGAACTGTCCCAAAAAAAAATCTAGCCTATTCGAGGCGGACTGTAAAAAATTTCGAACTCTCTTCGCTTGCTCTTGCATCCTACAAGGCCCCCATTATTCTCAAGTGCCTAGGGCCTCCAATGGGTCAAAGACGGCCCTGTGTATAATATAAACACCCCCTTCCATCTTACGGTTGGTCTAGAAATTGTCATCATTGTCCTGTCCTTATTCCACTTAATTTGGGGTCGCGCAGCATGTCTTCTTTTTCAACACTTCTCTATTAGTCTTCTCGGTCACCGCCTTTCTAGCCATGTTGTCATCTTTCACACAGTCAACCCATTATAGTTTCTTCGGTCTTGTCCTACTTTTAAAGCCATCCACATTCAAACTCCAAGAATTTGTCTGTATCAAAATTTCTCGAATATTAATTCTTCATCTAGCTTTCGCAAAAAAATGTGACAATCTAAATTCGTTAAAAGAAATCGTCCGTCTCTATCGGCTATAAACTCCTCGACAAAAATATGAAAGTGATCAATATTATTAATGATGTTACGTCAAGGTTGTGTTCAATGCTAAGCTTGAATCCCAGTATGGTATAGTGTGGTTAGCTAATTGGCTAACCGTCTTAGGCACCTGTTCCGGCGATTAACTATCGAATAGTTAAACATACAATAACATCACGGAGGTGTCTAATCTAATCGAGTCCAGGACTTCCCGCTCAGCAGTCGCGACGTACCAAAGATAGGTAGTAATAATAGTAGGTAAAAGGCAGTAAAAGAGATCCATTAAGTTGATCGCTGACAGTTCGTATCACCAGCGAGTGCTGTCAAACGTACAACTCCTTTTTAGTTATAGCTATCTAGCTCTAGTCGCTTCTCAGTAATCGCCAGCGTTAGGACCAGTGCCTTAGATACACAAGTACATGTGTTACTAATCGTGTACAATTAACCCTGCGAGGAATTTAAGTGGGACGAGATACTTGCCATTCCTACTGACTGACTGTCCGTTTGCCGCAAGCATATTTGGTGCCTTAGATTGGATTTTGTTCTCTGAATTTGGTCTCCTTCGTTACCCTAAATTCTACCTCTCCTGGCTAAAGGCTTTTCGCATTCCTTCCACTTGTCCTGATGTTGAGCTTTTAAAAGTTATCCAAGGCGTCTCGAAATTTTCTCCTCGGTCTTAACCGCCCCGAAGGCGACACACCGACCAATTTTCCAAGGCTTCTGTCCTAAAAAAGGGCTGCTCGGAGCTTGATGCCCTTGCTAATCAATAAGCTATCTATTTCTTAAGTTTTGGCGTCTCTAGAGCGATCTATCAATTTGTAGATGAAGCAGTGTATCAGTAGATATGTTCTACAAAGAAACTGCTATCACGATTTACACTCGGAATCAAATAAGATACCATTTTGCAAATCACGTTCATACCACGTAATGATCTAATCTCCATCATCTTAATGTACTCGCAACGTCCAATATTATTAACAACACCAAGCCTTATCGGTGTTGCCAGTCAAGGCCATCGGCCATCATGCAACATTTCACATTGATAAGCTATTTCCTAACGATCTCGTTCTATTGCAGCGGCAAAACATACAAATGCACAGAGGATACCACGTCGAGGGATTCAGACTCGCTGATACATGAGTATGTGGAGGCCACGCAGTCCATGTACTGCTGGAACCATCCCAAGGTCAGGGAGAACTGGAAGACGGTATGTGCAGCGGTCGTGCTACTACTAGTCGGTGTAGGGCTCCTTGGCATGGGTGCTTTCGCCGTCGCAGAGCCAGAGAACGGCCTCCAAGGTGCAGTATTCTTCGTGGCTGGCATGATCTGTTTCGTCCCCGGCGCGTACCACGTCGTCTATATCTGGCTCGCCGCGCGAGGACAGAGAGGCTACGACTTCTACCATCTCCCGTTATTTACCTGATTTATTTTACTTTTTAAGTTTGTGTAAGCTTGTAAAATGAGTGTAAATTATACGAGGAGTCCGAATATCATGTCTGGAGATGTTTGTTTCGCGGTTTGTTTAGTTTTGCTCTCTAAAGAAGTTAAATCGTTCAGATGAATTGTAGATAAAACAACCAAAAAAAAGAATAATAAGGGTAAAATAGCTTCTCTTATTAAAAGTTATAAAACAAAAAATAAAAATAAAAAACAGAAAAAAATATCTAAGATTTCGAAAGATGCTTCTCCTGTATACGTTATGAATTTAATGTTGGATGATATTGAGGAATTATTTATTAAAAACTATATTTAAATTGTGTTAGAATGTTACGTAGATCGTCCTCCTAAATAAATGAAACATAATAATATTACCAATAATAAAAAATACTGCATTTCCTCTGTATTGATGTCGATATAAATAAAATAAACTATCTTAGATACAGAGGTCCTACGATATTTCAGAATTACCTATGTAAATATTAACCACGTTAAATATTAAAATATGTAATGTTACAATTTGACAGATTGTATTGAAAAGTTGAAAGAAAGAAATATAATGTATTTTCTGCAAACTACTTAAAGGTTTTATAACTAAATATCTAGTGATATGCAATTAATTTTAAACATAATTTTAATAGACTATTGAAGTGCCTAGTTGCATAGATGCGTAGATTGGAATTACAATATTGACTAAGTTTTTAGATCAGAAAACTTTTTCAAGAGTTGGCGGGAAATTTTAAAGTTGTGTTGATTATACAGGGCCGTCCAAATAGTGAAAATCTTCTTAATAGTGCGCTTAAAAAAAAACTCTCTTCACTTTATAAGGATTTTTGTTACTTACTCTTGATGCTAATGAGATTAGAAAATACCTCTAATTAACATTAAATAATGTGAAAAAACCGTGTAAAAAAATAAAGAAAGTTTGTTTTAAAGTGGTTCCGATACCATTTGCTAGAAAGTATAAGTAACTCGAAAATATCAAGACGTGGGACATACTTGGGGTATTTTCGGATACTCCTAGGCATGAAGAATCAACCTTTATTTATGACGTCACTATTTGGGCCATCTAATAATAATTATGTATGAGCTGCCAATTTTGACAGTCATAATATCTTGACGTTTAAAAAGTAAATTTAAAAAAAAAAAACTAGTTATTATGACTGTCAATTCCCTCAAAAATAAATGATTTACATCTGGATATTTTATACAATTTCCCGCCAAAATATTGTCGCAAAAATTTGTTTATAACGATACTAATCTATTTTCCTGAAAAAATGATTTATGTACGAAAAATAAATGTTTGAATAATTATAACCATTTAAATATACTTGAAAATATTATCCATTTAAAATCATTGTCGAATTAGTGAATGTTTTCTAAAATGCCAATTACCTAATTAATATTGATATACCTAATGTAATTTATTTACTATGTTATTATTTATACTATATTTATTCTCTCTGTAGTATTTGTTTTTGTGAAGATTTGACAACTTTTACTTTCAAAAACAGGATTTTTTTTATTTGTAACTCTTAAAAATCGAGTTCTCTCCACTGAGAGAAAGTGTTTTATGTTTTTTTCTATCAAATTAAGAACATATTGAATCGAGATAGATTGATTATGAGATAAATTAATAAATTAGCATTTGATCACGCACGCGGGTACTAACTAGTAGTGGGCCCGCATGGCTTGTTTCCCAACAGTGGGAATGCTGAGAGTGAATAAAACTTATAAGCGCCTTCCATAATATAATATTATTGGTAACGGTTACAGAAGGATGACCTCGACTCGATTTTGTGATGAAATCTCAAGCTTTTGTATTTTAGGCGTTCTTGAAACTCGTTTATATGTTTTTATTATCTAGCTCTAATATGAAGATCCTAGTCAGCTCATCAGTCTATCTTGATTTATTTAGTTCATAACTTTCACGTACTTATAAATATGATGAGTAACAATCACTTAGCACTTTTACGCATATCGTAAAATATCTTTATCGATTTTCATTACCCGTCCATTCGTTTTTTTTTTTTTTAATGTTATTTTTACCCATTTTTGGTTTCTAAAATAATAAGAAGGGAATATGAGATGGGGCAGTATAGGCAGCTTTGCAGCTACAGGGAAACCGTCCACAAAACAAAATGAAATTTTGAGCTGCAATCATAGATTTAAAAAATAAAATTGGTGAAACTGGCAAAAATAATGAATTGACTTTTATAAGCCGCTCGCCGGTCCATAAGATTACTTGGCTAATGTCCCATCTCGTATTTCTAACTTGAAAGGCCAAAAACATAGTAACTACTGATGAAAATAATTTTAAATGGATCTTATTTTAATACTGAAATGCATTGGTACCATAATCAAGTTAATCCATTGATATACAAGCCGCTCCTATGATCTTTATACCAATGAGTTGACTTGTTCACTAGATTAAAATAATTTTATTCAAGGGCAAAATTCACAGATCGGACTGAAGTTCTACTTTGCCAAGTAAAGTAGGTGTTTTATACAAATATCAACTTTACTGGCAATGTAATAAAATTCTTATTAGCATGAACCGTAAAGTCAAAGTAAGGTCTGTGAATTATGCACTTCGTCGCTTTGCTTGTGATCTTACAATTTGTAGTATACCTTGTGAATGAATGACTGTCGGAAACTTGAGCGTTACTTAAATTTTATTAGGTAGCAATATTTGTGAAAACCCACAAAATCTCGAGTTTCGTTCCCCGCTTCCTCTTACCCAAAGATTGCAACAAATTGTAATAAAACTAACTCGAAATATTTTGTAACTTTAAATTAATTAACTATATAAAAACGAGACTCGAAATTTGCAATTGATTATTTTACCATAAAATAACACGAATTATGCTCATTTTAATATTTTAATTTAAGATGTTGTCCGTATGTGATACCTATAGTGATTGATTTTGTACGACATATCAGTATGTTTATTTTTGTGGATCCGTTGAGGAAATCATAGACAAACTTTCTTTAACGAACGTCGTTGGTAGTATCATAGAGGCATATTGAAACTGCGCCCAGTTACCATAACAGAATGTCTCTACGTGACTGGCATTAGGTAGTATGTATTAGCTAATTTAATTTTATGAATGACAGGCATAATAATTTATTTATTTTTATAAATAATTGACGTAGGAAGTTCGTCATTCTCATTTATGTTATAGTAAATTCATAGGTCACGTATGTACCTATTATACGAGCTAAGGATGACGAATACACAACGTATTAACTATTACTTAAAAAAAGCTGACAAAGGAGGTCTGATGAATGAATCACATCATCCGGTCAGTAAGTTTGACATCACTTCTATAAATAGCGATTGTCTTTGACTGGTTTCCTCACGCATCCACAAGCTATATTGGGGCTTTTACTGTTTTGTATATTTGCGCTGATATACCTACTGTTCCTTAGGTTGTGTTTAATGCTGGTTTCCTTTTACTATCCTATTTCTATACATATGGGAGTTGTAAATAGTTCTTAATAAATTAGTCATCTTTCTTCAAACGTTGTGGTTTTATTTTGTTTACCATTTACCTACACATACAGGAAAAGTACGTAACTCGTGGCTAAATAATATAACAGGCGCTCGGTTCGATCATTAGGTTAAGCCGTGCTAACCTAGGTTTGTCCGAGGATGGGTGAGCACCCATTACATACCGAGTTTCCTCCGTGCCTCGGAAAGCACGTTAAGCCGTTGGTCCCGCCTGTCATTTGTAGACCTTTGACAGTCGTTACAGGTAGTCAGTAGCCCGAAAGTCTGCCAACCAGTCGTATAGCTTTGTACTAACTGGGTTGTGGAAGTCAGATAGTCAGTCGGTCCATATTGATACTGGTACTCAACTGCATCCGATTAGACTCGAAACCGACTCTAGCATATTTGGGGAAACGCATGATGAACCACCTCTATCCACCAAGTACTTAGCATTAAAACAACTCTTTCGGCAGTAGTTCAGAGTCACAGCACAGGTCTTCGGACACGTCTCCTGCCGCGAGAGCGCCTAGCCGTGCAGAAACAAGTGGACGGCCATAGACACCACAGGACGAGGAACGTCACCCATGCGATGTACCGACCTAATGAAGTCTGCTGTGGGCGGTCCCTTGCGTTGCTTGCACCAAGATCGAGTCGGCCAGCAGAGACAATTAGCGAATCATCTACCCCTACAGAAATTGCTACATGACAACCACGACCGTTCTGCCAAGAGTGTCAGTAGTGTCACTAAAAAGAAGTTGCTTGTCAGTAACCACCTCTGAATACCGTATTGTTTCTGTTAGATGTAAGTGACAACGAGTGGGAGTAGCATGTGGGCGCAAGTGGTTGATGAACTGTGTTACGAAACCCAACCCTCTACGAATGGAGGTGTTGAAGTATTACTATGGCATAGGAAACCGCTGAAAATGGATGGACTGCATGTACTCTTAGGTACACCTCCGCCTAACCCTTCAGGTATTACAGGCGTGTGTGTACAGGCATGTTATGTAAGTAGATAACCACGACATCTATGAACGAACGCATGAACTAAAATAATTGTTGCGCCAAAACAATCTCTGGTGGCAGAGTGCAAAATTATTTGTATGTGTGTATGTTATGAACATAACATCACCATCGCCTGTAAACCGAGGGGTAGGCAGAGGCCTGATAGCACACCCAGCATAGCACAACTTCTTATGAAAAAAAAAAAAAAATTGTAAGGTGCTGTGTAAATGACAAAAACCATACTAATATTATAAATGCGAAAGTCACTCTGTTTGTTTGTTACCTTTTCACGACTAAACGGCTGATCGGATCTTAATGAAATTTGGCAAGAATATAGATTTCAACCTGGGGAAGGACATAGGCTATATATCATCACGCTACAACCAATAGAAGCGGAGCAGCAATGAATAATGTTGCGAAAACGGGGAAAATATGACGCAGACGAAGTTGCCCGGGACAGCTAGTATACCTATATATTTCCTTTTAATTACCTAGTCAATTCTCTGTCCCACTGCTGAGCAAAGGCACCCCTATTTCATTCCAGTTCTGCATGTTTTTCCTTTTTTTTTTAAATGGTACAATGGTTGTGTATGTGTGTGTATCATACAATGGTATGTATGGTTTAGAAAATTATGGGTAGGTATAGTCCGCAACAAAAGTAGATTCAGTTCAAAAGCCTATCAATTTGTCTGGCTGTCTGTATTGTAACAAATTGTTGATATCAAAATTCTAAAATGGCCACAGAAAAAAATACAACTTTTTCTTGACTAAACCTAATGCAGAATATCAGTACTAGGCTTGTGGGAGTACATACTGAATTCTTGAACCCTAAACAATTTTGGCATTGGACTGTGTAAGCAACCATCCAGAACTGGAATATGTTGAAACTAAAGTGATGTACTGAATCCTCTGTCATCTATTTTGTCCTCGGCTGGGTGGGCCTGTGGTAGCCTGCTTCTCTTCAAAGTTGATCCTCTGACTAATGGCTTAAATAAAAATAGTGTAATAGGGTACAATAAAAAGCACAAGTAAATTATCTTATTGCTATATTAAATGTTTTCTTGCTATTCTTTTCAGCTTGAAATGCTGTAAGAATCTTAGTTCACCATTCCAATTCTTCAACACTTCCATTTGTTGACGATCGAGGAGGTCTGGCATCTGTAAGCCACAGGTTTCAAACTCTTCTTGCTCTTGTTTTTTGGTCATATTGATCATGTCCTCTCTGCTAGCATGTTGGCGGTTTCTCCTTTGCCCAACAGAATTCTTCAAAGCAATCTGTTCCAACTCTTCATCAAAACGCGCCAAATACTCCTCTATCAACGCCAACGTTTCTTCTTTATTTAAAACCACACATCCTTCCGGTATCCGCTCTTTGAACCATAGAATCTTTTCACCAATGAGGTTTTGCTTTATATGTGTACCTACTTTTTTTTCATCCTTCTTCTCGTGCTTCTTTGTTTTACTTATGAGTTTTAATGTTTTTCTACTGTTTGGATGCTTCAGTTTACTAATGTCCTTTTTAATTTTAGGCATTTTAAGGTTTGTTTTGGTTATAACTCGAAATCAACCCACGTGTTGTCATTTGTATTTTCAACCACAATGTCAGACAACTGTCAAAAAAATATTATAATGTCAAATCGTGGCGCATTTATAAATATACTTTACAAGAGTTAAGATCGACATCGACCTTTTTTGCTTCGTTGCTTATTTACATTATTGTACGGCTCGCATCACCTTTATTAACACGTAAACCACGACATGCGAACCTCGTTTCACTAGAACAAAGCTTAGGCTATTTACTATGTACAATTATTTACTATGTATATATCGTACTTCCTCTTCAAAAGTCTTTTTTGGTGTCCTTCTTTCTTTGTTTTCTTCTTGATTTTGACAGTTGACATCAGAGTATTACCCTTCTTGTGTTAGATACATCTTCCAGTAATAAGCAACTAAAGATTCGGTCAAGAAGGTTTCATCTTTCCGTTTTGGCTGTAACGAACTTTATAAACCTAACGCAAGTTTCTGTCAAAAGCAGGGTTGGATTATGTACTATAATTATAGTATTTATACTATATTTTCGCCCTTTGTACTATATACTATCCACATCTAAGGATAGTACGCTAAAATACTATAATTTAAAGTTTGCTCCTGAATGCTTAGTTTTACGAATATTTCGACCGTTTGTGCTTGCTTAAAAGCAAAGCTTTCAATGCTGAGTCCCGTTAAAACACTGAGCCAACATGAACGAGGGATTACTCCATCGATATTTCCGATTGTTTCTGCCTTTCCCAGAGTCACTGATATAACCAAAATGGATAACATACAGCGGCTTGCCAGTGGCGTGCCTTAGCTTCAGCAATACTACCGAAAGAAATCACTTCTGTTAAAGTCGATGTATTTTGGAGCAAACTATACCAATGGCATGATTAGACAAATGATGGGCCGTTTAGAGAAATATCAAAATTTGTCCTAGATTGTTTAGTACTTCCACATGCAAATGCCGACTGCGAACGAATATTCAGTAAAGTGAACCTTACCAAGACTAAAATACGAAACGAACTGGCAACACAACTAAGAAAAGCAGTAAATTTTGCCATAACTGATGTTGATTTTAATGACTATTAAGTTAAATAAAAAATAATGAAAGTGTACTATAATTTTTTATAAATACTATCCTTTTAATTTTTTTGTGCTATCTTTTTCATCGTACCTAAATCCAACCCTGGTCAAAAGTATGAAAATAATGTCAAAACAAAGTGACCTACTTGTTGTCTAAATATTTCTATGTGGACATATTTGGTAGTGTTATTAGCAATATCTTCATAAATAAATCATGTTCAAACGCCCCAAACCCGGTGAAGATGAAGACGACCTCCTCCGAATGCAAGAAGAGTTCGTAAAAGAAAAAGAAAAAAATCAGAACTTACAACCTGCCGCTGCAGTGACTAATTTACGACCGCAAGAACGTTCAAAAAGACCCAGTAATGCTGATGCAGGTCGGAAACCTTCTAAGTTTGCTCAGGCTAAAGGACTTAAAGGTCGGACGGAGAAAAAGGCGCGATTTGAGGACAATTCTGTTGTAGGAGACATTTTGGAAAAAAACGTTGAAGAGCCAGAGATAACAGAACCTGAAATTGAGGATGACAAGGTTTATTTTCCCCAAGTTATTCCTTCATTATTAGGCAATATTGTGGAAAAGAATGTGTCTGATTTTGTTGAATGTAATGCGAAAGAAATGCCTGCTCAAGGTTTTCCCGTTGCTACTAAGAGATCAACAATATTTAGTAAGAGAAATGAAATACAAACTGTAAGTAAAAATGAGAGTGTAAATATGGATATTGATGAACCATCAACTAGTAGTGACAATAAGAAATCATCGAACATCATGTTGCCAGAAAAAAGTTTTATAGTATCATCTCAAGACGCTGATGTCATTCACAATGAAAATGTAGAACTTTTAAGTGAAATGTCGGAACAGGATATTTTAGAAGAACGGAAGAAGCTGCTTTCAAGCATAGATCCTAAACTAGTTGAGTTTTTGAAAGCCAAACGGCAACAAGCTACTAAGTTTGAAAATAATACTGAAACAGCACTTGTAAGCAGAGTTACAAACAATTCAACTGTCGAAGAAAGCATGGACACTACTGTTGCAATATCAGAAAACAATAACCTATGGGAAAATGATGTTCTAACACATCCTGATGCAAACAAATGGCTGCATTTCGATTCATTAGAAAAAGACAAACTGGAATGGATGAAAGGCATCGAGGAAAGCAAGAGAATCAAAGCTGATGAGCCGTATGAAGCTAGATTTGATTTCAATGGATATCTTTTACCATACACCATGGAGTATAATGACAAAACGAAGCCATTGTTCCATCATGGTGATGAACCACATAGACCAGGATATTCTATCACTGAATTAGTGGAACTCACTCGGTCAACAATCACTCAACAAAGAGTTGTGGCACTCAACATAATAGCTGGTATTCTAGAATACTACAGTGCAGGCACATACAAAAATGTCATTGAAATACCCATAAGCAAATTATTCTTCATTGTCAGAATAGCTATGGATGACAACAAAGTTACTATTCTAGAACCTGCTCTGAGAGCCATGAGGAACTTGCTGTATAATAGGATTGATGAAGCCAGTTTAGATGCCTTGATTGGCTTCGAAGAAGGCACACTGCAGCCTTGTTTGGAAAATGATAAATCAGAAATTGAAGAATTACAGTCAAAAGAATCTGAGTTCACCGACTACCATTTAGCGGAGATTGATATAATGACAGCACTTCAGAGAACAGAAATTCTTCAGAGACTTTATTATATCTTGGAAACAATAAAGCCCAACTTTAACTGTGTACAATATTCTTTACAAATATTGTCCAGATTAGCAAGAGACTCAGTTGAAACAGCACTGAAGATTGTTGAAATGGAACACTTGATGAAAACTATTATAAGAAACTTTGTTCCAGTGACTAGCACCAATTTTGTGTTTGATCCCAGCATTGTGTATAATGGAAGACCCATATTGGCTGCACTGAAATTCATCAGGATCATGTCTTTGCAGTCTATTGATATCACCAGGATTTTACTGTCCAAATATGATGTCCTGAAACCTATATCAGAATACATCAGTTCCGGAGTTGACAGAACATATGGTTTGAAAATACAGATAGAAGCTTTTTGTACTCTGTCCAATTTGCTATGTTTTGGGCTAGGAACTGAAGTGGCCATATCTCTGTTTCCTGTTATTGTAACTGCCTTGCACAAGCATGTGAAAGGGACTGATATGTTTGTGGAGTGCTCTATTCTGTCAGCAACACACGCTGCAGTAGTACTACAGCTAGTGAATAGACTTTTGAGGTGTATCTTGGGAGGCATGGACAGTTACAAAACCCAAATCTATCCTTTACTAAAAGAAGGTGTGCAAAAATGGATGGGACAGTTGTCAAGTGCTAGCAGTTACACTTGTGGACATCTACGTCTTCTTTGTTCAGCTCTTGACTGCTGCAAGACTGTCACATTGATAGAAAATCTTCCAATGAAATTCCTAAATGATTCCCTAAGAACTTTGTCACAATCTCGAGGATTTGAAATGATTGTTAAAAATCTTATACCCAGTTCGAATTTACTGTCTGGATTGGAAAATAAAGACCTACATTTGACCAAGAATTTGATGTCTCTTGGAGGATCTGTTATAGACTCTGCTCAGAAAGTTTTACCAATTTTAAACATAGCATCACCTGTGCCATTTTTGGCTTCACTGTTCAATCTTCTAACTTATGTGAATGATAAAGAAATCTCCGAAACATTTTTAAGGCACCTTTCGATGTATTTGAGCAAGATTAGCAATAAAGTGCCAAGTTTGTGTGATAACTGGTTCACAAGAATGGAAACCAATTTCGTTTTCAGTTTAATTAAACTGTCTACACAATACGACATCTCAGAAGGAAGCAAAGACCTGCTGTATACTGTAGCCAACAAGTTATGTTACATCTTGAGGAATGACAAGAAATACGAATTAGATTTTCTGTTTGGGTATGTAGTATTCAACAAACATTGGTTCACTGCTGAAAGATTGTTACAGCTTGTAAACTTAACAGATGCTGACGGCTTTTCAAAAGCTTTGACGTCGATTGAAGAAATAAAACTATGCTACAGCAAAGTAGTAAACATCAATTACAGAGATACAGGTCCTAATATCCGATACAAGAGTTGGCAAGAACCGATATTGCCGCGAGACTGGATTTATTTGCCGATTCTTACGCTGTATGGCAGAAGTCAAGAGGTGGATAATAGTCATAAAATCATGGGAGAGCATTCAAAGAAAGTAGCAGAGAGAATCGCAGCTGAGAAAGAATTTATCATCAGATGTAGTTTGGAGTGGATATTATTCAATGAGCTGTGCTTCCCTGACCTCCTAAATGATATTGATGTAACGGACAGACTTTGCCGCATCATGTGCGTGTTCCTTTGTGACAACTCTTTATTTTTGGATCCCAAAATCAAAGTTTTACTAAGGAAGTGCACAAAGATTTTGTTCAAGAAAAAATCAAAGTTGAATTTCGACAAACAACTGGTTGGTTTGCATAATTTCCAAGATTTTTTTACGCAATTCTTAGAGCAGTTTCAATCAGTGAGTTATGGTGACCCTACATTTGCTGCTTGCGTTCTAGTACCCTTAGCCCAGAAGCACGACGTTAAATGGCGCAAACTATTGTGGTCAGAGTATGCAGGATGTCTTAGGGCTCTTGACTGCCCCGAAGAATATCTATGTTATGAGTTAAAAGACTATTTATATCCTGAAGAAACAGATGAGTCCCTCATACAATCCTATTTCCAAGCGCTGACTACTAATTTGCTGCGACCCGGAACGATAGCGCACACAATAGCAAGCCATCACGCCGAAAACTATAAAAATACTTCTGTATCTAAACAATAAATATTTGTAAGTAAAATGTTTCTGATTTTATTTTTGGCAAAACCTCCATGTACCTTTCTGTAGTTTCTTCCTACATTTTACTCCCAATTAATTCTTGACTTTTCAACCGAGCATCCTGTAAACTGTAAAGAATATGGACAACCCCCTGTTTTAGTCACTATCAGTGGATGCTACTAAACTAGGATGACCAGCAGTAGCGGTAGCATCGTTCTACACACGCAGTCATCCTCATGGGGCATGCATGTGGAAAGTGGAAAGTGTACATACCAAGTGGAAAGTGGTTACCACGTACAGTATCTATCAACTCGTAAACCTGCAGATTCTCTGGCACCCGTATCCCAATATAATTATAGAGAGCAGAAATAGAAAAAAAAAGTAAGATTGTTCCATAATTAAATTCTTGTTTTTGTTGTCCAATGTCAAGTGTATTATTAGTAAAACTAAATAAATCAGCTGATTGATAATGTCAAAGTTTTTGAACGCATCTATACATTTGGCGGGAATAGTGTATTTGACATTTCTGACAGTTCGTATTTGCAGGTGTTTTTCAATTCGATTTCGCTATTTCGTTCCCGTTATAACTTGTTTTAAGTGCGAAAAATATGATTTCCTGATCAAAAATCACCGGTGTTTACCTCCATGACGTGCCAAGATGTTCATAGAAGATATTAAAAACGATTTTTACAATCAGCTACTAGGAAACGTGAGTATGCCGAGAGCATTGTTTACTAGTTCACAACCAAACTTTGTTATCAAATTGGTTAGTTGAACGTTGTTTTTTGTTTCAGAGGGTGTTATTATTGGTTCATTACGACGTAGATGCCATATGTACTTGTAAAATTCTTCAGAGTTTGTTTAAATGTGACAATGTGTCATATACGTTGGTCCCTGTGGGGGGTATTGCTGAGCTGAAGCAGGCTTACGAGGAGAACAATGAGGAGATCAAGTACGTGGTGCTGGTGAACTGCGGGGGCACCATAGACCTGGTGGATATCCTGCAGCCGGAGGAGGAAGTTGTGTTCTTTGTGCTGGACGCGCACAAACCTACTGATGTGTGCAATGTATATAGTGATGGACAGGTATGTTTGTTTGTGTTTCTGCTGTAATTTTATCCTGCAGTACCTTTTCAACGATTTCAGAAATAATGACACAAAGACCTGTACTTTGTTATTTAACTTCTTTGAAAGGAGAGACTTGAGGGTACTTGAGTGGTACCCAAAACAGTCAATTGACTCTTCCTATCTCAGTTCACTGGACATAGGCCTCTCCTAAGCTGCGCAACACACTGTCCTGCCTTAGTATTGGTTTGAGGTCTACCTCAAACCAATACTAAGGCATGAACCTATAACTAGAACTTTATAATAATGCAATCTCTTAAAAGCAGGCTAACCTGTAAAGACCTCGGCCTTGGAGACTTGCATTATAGATGTGTATCAAGTCAATGTTCTTGCATGCACTCAAGTCTCTGGCAGACTACCAACTACTAATAAACCTGTACAAAATATAAATATATTTCAGGTGAGACTAGTGTATAAGGATAGTGAAGAAAACATTCCCAACTTTGATGATATATTTAAAGAAGATGATGAGGATGAAGAGGTGAGTTCATAATAATATTATGGTTAGTAGCTGTTGCCCATAGTCCGCATGGAAAGATTAAAGTGGATGTGTGAGAACAAAAAGTAGCCAACAACCTTTTCTCAGACCTACACAAAAGTCGGCCAAGCCGTTTTAGAAGAGTTTGATAGCAAACATTGTTATTTATTACACAAAAAACTAAACAAGAGCGAGTCGGACTTGCCCATCTTGGGTTCCGTACAAATTCACTTTTGTTATCTGCGTTAATTAAATCATAAAAATTATACTTAAAACATTTTAATTACAAATCTATAGTTTTCAGATTTTTTCCTGTACTTTTAGTTGAGAATATTAGTTCTAGGTCAACAGAAAGTACCCTATACATTTTGATTCTCTAGAGAGTGTCGAAATATATGTTTTTTGTGGCATAAACGGCTGTATCTTTTTTTTTTCACTTTAACTTAGAAGTCTGATTTTGTCACAGCTCGAAGGGATTGTAGATCTACATACATGGTTTTAATTTCAACCCAATACCTCCCACGTTCCTGAGATCAAGGGTCTTGACAGACAGACAGATGGACAACAAAGTGATCCTATAAGGGTTCCGTTTTTTCCTTTTGATTTACGGAACCCTAAAAATGGTTACAAAATTGTGTGAAGTCCCTGAGTCCTGTGCTAGGAGATAGACCTGTCTTACAAGAGCCAGTGCCCTCAATATTGAAATGAAATAGTCTGAAAAATTTGCCCTTGATTAACCAATTTAATATTGCATACTATTAACACAAATTAATGTTTATGCTACACTGAGTTTTCTATAACAGAATCAGATAATTTCCAAATACTTACTAGGACTTGAGTAGGTCTGTTATAAGATTATTACATTATTAATTTATTATAGTTTTCTACTGTGTGTGTTTAATTTTCTGGCTGGCAGGCTCCTTTACAGTCCACAAAGTGCCTAGCTTAATTATACATATTAGTGTTTGAGTTAGTCAGTTATTTGTTTTCTTGTCTGTGATAGAATGAGGAGTTGGAGAGTGGGCGTGAGGGTCTAGAGGCGATGGTGGAGAAGAGACGCGAGCGCCGCGCGTGGGAGGAGAGGAGGAACACGCTCATGTTCAACTATACACAGTTCTCTTACTACGGGAAGCCGGTGAGAAACCTGTTGTATTTAACTAAAAACTTTTGTTTGTAGTGACTTTATTTTCCTCTTTTTAATATTTGATGATCACAAAGATCCACAGGTCATAGTTATCCATTAAGCTCTGGACGAACTGGTCAATCTTATGCATGAAACCATTTTTTTTTCTTTTTTTTTTTCGGGACATTCGTAATCGCTATGTGTATGCATGGCAGTCCCATGTAAGATCGAACTTGTACTTGGTATAATGTGGCCAGCTGTTCTGGCGTGAAGTACTTTCGCATTTGCATCTGTGAGAACACGTAGGTTTCTACCGGCTATTTGGGCCTTGGATTCAATATACGACCCAACACTTTCGGTGCTACGCACCCAGCATATGGGTCGAACAACTTTAAACGTAGCTATAATGGCTTGCGTATACAAGTAAAAATGAATTATTTGAATTTAGCAGCAAAAGTGTTAAGAGCGTTTACATCTTACCACATTTCATACAAACTTTCAAGTCCTTATTTTCCGAAATGACTGAACCGATTTTAATGAAACTTAATTCGTATATGCAGGACACATAGGTCTAAAAGTTACTAAAAAAACATTTTCGAAATGTCTTTAAAAAAAAAAGATAATTGGAAATTTCTGTTTCTATAAATAATTTATAATCGGTCTAATTTAACTGTTACACTATTTTTCTAAAATGTTTTTTAGTATTTTTTTAGACCAGTGTATCCTGCTTATACGTATGAAGTTACGTTAAAATTGGTTCTAACATTTCGGACAATAAGAACTTGAAAGTTTGTATGAAATGTCGTTAGGTGTAAACGCTCTTAAGGGTCGAGCTCAGAATAACACGTTGTTTCTCTTTTTAATATCCTGCAGCTTTGGTGTTGAGAAGTGAGTTTGTCCTTATTGTTTTCCATATCTGTACATCAGAGCGCCTGCATAGCGCTGGAGCTGGCGTGGCGCGTGTCGCGCTGCGGCTGGGGCGCCGTGTGGGCGGGCAGCGTGGCGTGCGCCGCGCAGGCCGCGCTGCACTCGCGCTCACCTGCCGCCGCGCTACTGGACGCGCACCACCTGCACGCGCACACGCCCGCCGAGCACGACCCCACTGTACGTACGCACCCCCGACCCATAGCGCTGGAGCTGGCGTGGCGCGTGTGGGCGGGCAGCGTGGCGTGCGCCGCGCAGGCCGCGCTGCACTCGCGCTCACCTGCCGCCGCGCTACTGGACGCGCACCACCTGCACGCGCACACGCCCGCCGAGCACGACCCCACTGTACGTACGCACCCCCGACCCATAGCGCTGGAGCTGGCGTGGCGCGTGTGGGCGGGCAGCGTGGCGTGCGCCGCGCAGGCCGCGCTGCACTCGCGCTCACCTGCCGCCGCGCTACTGGACGCGCACCACCTGCACGCGCACACGCCCGCCGAGCACGACCCCACTGTACGTACGCACCCCCGACCCATAGCGCTGGAGCTGGCGTGGCGCGTGTGGGCGGGCAGCGTGGCGTGCGCCGCGCAGGCCGCGCTGCACTCGCGCTCACCTGCCGCCGCGCTACTGGACGCGCACCACCTGCACGCGCACACGCCCGCCGAGCACGACCCCACTGTACGTACGCACCCCCGACCCATAGCGCTGGAGCTGGCGTGGCGCGTGTGGGCGGGCAGCGTGGCGTGCGCCGCGCAGGCCGCGCTGCACTCGCGCTCACCTGCCGCCGCGCTACTGGACGCGCACCACCTGCACGCGCACACGCCCGCCGAGCACGACCCCACTGTACGTACGCACCCCCGACCCATAGCGCTGGAGCTGGCGTGGCGCGTGTGGGCGGGCAGCGTGGCGTGCGCCGCGCAGGCCGCGCTGCACTCGCGCTCACCTGCCGCCGCGCTACTGGACGCGCACCACCTGCACGCGCACACGCCCGCCGAGCACGACCCCACTGTACGTACGCACCCCCGACCCATAGCGCTGGAGCTGGCGTGGCGCGTGTGGGCGGGCAGCGTGGCGTGCGCCGCGCAGGCCGCGCTGCACTCGCGCTCACCTGCCGCCGCGCTACTGGACGCGCACCACCTGCACGCGCACACGCCCGCCGAGCACGACCCCACTGTACGTACGCACCCCCGACCCATAGCGCTGGAGCTGGCGTGGCGCGTGTGGGCGGGCAGCGTGGCGTGCGCCGCGCAGGCCGCGCTGCACTCGCGCTCACCTGCCGCCGCGCTACTGGACGCGCACCACCTGCACGCGCACACGCCCGCCGAGCACGACCCCACTGTACGTACGCACCCCCGACCCATAGCGCTGGAGCTGGCGTGGCGCGTGTGGGCGGGCAGCGTGGCGTGCGCCGCGCAGGCCGCGCTGCACTCGCGCTCACCTGCCGCCGCGCTACTGGACGCGCACCACCTGCACGCGCACACGCCCGCCGAGCACGACCCCACTGTACGTACGCACCCCCGACCCATAGCGCTGGAGCTGGCGTGGCGCGTGTGGGCGGGCAGCGTGGCGTGCGCCGCGCAGGCCGCGCTGCACTCGCGCTCACCTGCCGCCGCGCTACTGGACGCGCACCACCTGCACGCGCACACGCCCGCCGAGCACGACCCCACTGTACGTACGCACCCCCGACCCATAGCGCTGGAGCTGGCGTGGCGCGTGTGGGCGGGCAGCGTGGCGTGCGCCGCGCAGGCCGCGCTGCACTCGCGCTCACCTGCCGCCGCGCTACTGGACGCGCACCACCTGCACGCGCACACGCCCGCCGAGCACGACCCCACTGTACGTACGCACCCCCGACCCATAGCGCTGGAGCTGGCGTGGCGCGTGTGGGCGGGCAGCGTGGCGTGCGCCGCGCAGGCCGCGCTGCACTCGCGCTCACCTGCCGCCGCGCTACTGGACGCGCACCACCTGCACGCGCACACGCCCGCCGAGCACGACCCCACTGTACGTACGCACCCCCGACCCATAGCGCTGGAGCTGGCGTGGCGCGTGTGGGCGGGCAGCGTGGCGTGCGCCGCGCAGGCCGCGCTGCACTCGCGCTCACCTGCCGCCGCGCTACTGGACGCGCACCACCTGCACGCGCACACGCCCGCCGAGCACGACCCCACTGTACGTACGCACCCCCGACCCATAGCGCTGGAGCTGGCGTGGCGCGTGTGGGCGGGCAGCGTGGCGTGCGCCGCGCAGGCCGCGCTGCACTCGCGCTCACCTGCCGCCGCGCTACTGGACGCGCACCACCTGCACGCGCACACGCCCGCCGAGCACGACCCCACTGTACGTACGCACCCCCGACCCATAGCGCTGGAGCTGGCGTGGCGCGTGTGGGCGGGCAGCGTGGCGTGCGCCGCGCAGGCCGCGCTGCACTCGCGCTCACCTGCCGCCGCGCTACTGGACGCGCACCACCTGCACGCGCACACGCCCGCCGAGCACGACCCCACTGTACGTACGCACCCCCGACCCATCACTCTAACATTTATGTTTCTAGGACATGCCGCTGTCTGTCTGTCCGTCCGCCGTCATGTTTGTTCAAGTTTGGGAATACTTCCACAGGGAGCTCGTGTTACCCTGGAGAAGGACGTGTGCCTGCCGCTGTACCGACGCTGGTCGTTAGAGGCCGCGCTGTGCCACGCGCCCGCGCTGGCGCCGGCGCTGCGCCTGCACACGCTGGCGGGACACGCAAAGCTCCGGCAACTGTTAGCTGATACTGGGTATGTACTATACTATTGTGACTCTGTACTGGCGCTTCGCCGACACACGCTGGCGCAACACGCAAGCCTTTTTTTGGGGGGGGGGGGGGGGGAATCACGTTTTACGGTAAAACCCAATGTAACGCACTCAAAACATTGTGCTGATGGATGCATTGAATAGTAAACGGGTCATGGAGGTTTTTAAAGTACAGTTATAAAATTAAAAACTAGTATTTTTGGAACGAAGTTCCTTATCGCGCGTTGTGAAAGGGGGCTAGACGAAAAAAATTCTTACGAAAAGTTGTCACGACACTTTTTGCTGTAGTAAGCTATTGTAAGCTTTATTTCTTTAAAATAAAGTTGAAATTTCCTTAAATTACGTACAATTGGGGTGTGTATGTGAGTAAGGATAGATATGATTATTATTTTGAGTGACCGAACTACAAAGTACAAATTCGGTTGTGCAGTTAAGTAAGACGTATTGCTTCGAATTAAGGATTAATCTTCCTTAAATTAAATATTTTATTTTTCGCACACTAACTTAAATCTAAAATGTATTGATATTATGTACGTGAAAGGAACTTCGTTCCATCCGGGTGTCCCTTGACACCTCTCAAGTTTTTCTTAAACTTTTGTAAAAAGTGGAGCTTTGACCTCCTATATCTCCGTAAATAGAAAGTTCCCAGGTATGGTCCAGAACAAAAAAAAAACGCAATGACAGGGAAAACAGGTTCTTTTCGGCTTCGGTAAGGGTCTATTTGCACCCCAACTTTTTGGCATCGCTACTCTTATAAGAAGATTGTGAAGTGTCCTCATCATCTTCCTTCCTGTGCTTCTCCCATGTTACTTGGGGTCGGCGCAATAGTTCTCTACCGTCAACTTTTTCTTTTTCTTTTTTTATCTTATCATTCCTCACATAATCCATTGATCTTTTCTTTGATCTTATTTATTTCTTTCCACACATAACACTTAACAGGACAATACATTAAGATACAAGAGCACAAAGGTTCTGCTTATTTCAAAAGAAATTTCTTCTAGCAGACCTGCGGTGGAAAGACGGATTAGAAATGTAGACACAGTGTGTAGAAAAGATTCTTACTCAAAGCTGAAGCATTTTTTTTATCACAATTTACTGGTATGGTCTATGTACAGTACACCTCTGCCAAACCCTTCCAAGGTAACGAACGTGATGTTATGTTTACAAATCAAACCAATTAAATATTGAATGTGTTTCAAAAATGTATTTCCTGGAGCTTATAGAAATGGTACTCTGACATTTATCATCATCATCTGCCTAGCCTTTTCCAAACTATGTTGGGGTCAGCTTGCAGTCTTACCAGATGCAGCTGAGTACCAGTACTTCACTTAGAGACTGCCTATCTGACCTCCACACCCAGTTAGTACTGGGTACTGTACTGGTACAACCAGTCTTACCAAGGGGTAACCCTTGGTAAGACTGGTTGTCAGACTTTCGGGGCATTGACTAGCTGTAACGACTGTCAAATATTTACAACTGACTGCCAGGACCAACGGCTTAACGTGCTAAAAAATATTTATTTGTCTCAGGGACATGACAACCGCACTGGACGATCTTTAAGGTAAAGCCGTGCTTGCCGAGGTTGGTCCGTAGATGGGTGACCATAATTACATACCGAGTTTCCTCTGTGCCTCGGAAAGCACGTTAGGCCATTGGTCCTGGCTGTCATTTGTAGATCTTTGACAGTCGTTACGAGTAGTCAGAAGCAAAAAGTCCGACATCCAGTTTTACCAAGGGCTATCGTATTACCCAGTTACTGGATTGTGGAGGTCAGATAGGCAGTCGCTTCATGTAAAATACTGGTTATTCAGCTGCATCCGGTAAGACTGGAAGCCCACCCAAGATAGTTGGGAAAAGGCTAGACAGATGATGATGAAGACCTGATAATAAATTGATGACCTTTTAAACTATTTCATAAGGAAGTTGAAGATGATTGACCTGAGAAATAAACCCCAATAAAATAGAAATGCCACCTGGAGATAACCAATCTTATATAAACATCTTAGGTTAGGTATTGTTTGTTTTGGGGACACGGATATTTCCGGGGTTATTTAAGTCATTGCACTATTATGTTTTGAATATTGTGAACGCTAATCATGTCACGTACTAGTTTGTTACTTGATCTTTAACCTGGCGTTGTTTTAGGTATAACAAGTTTTGTTTCTAAAATCTTAAGAGCGTTTACGCCTTACGACATTTCATATAAATTTTCAAGTCTTTAATCTCCAAAATGACTGAAGCAATTTTAATAAAACTTCATTCGTATAAGCAGGATACATAGGTCTGAAAAGTTACTTATAAATATTTTCGAAAAATAGTGTTACAGCAAAATTAGACCGATTATAAATTATCTATAGAAACATTAGAAATTTCCATTTATCTTTTTTTTAAACACATTTCGAAAATGTTTTTTTTTTTTGGAACTTTTTAGACTTAATCAAATCAAATCAAACTTTTTATTTCAGACCATGGATCCATATAGTGTTAGTATGAACTTATCCTATGTTTATAAATAACAAATCACATGAACTTACTAATTGGCTACATACACATGTGCACGCACATGTCTGCCAGCTCAGAGTCTAATAAAAGGTCCGTCAACCTTGTCCGCCAGTGTAGCTAAAATACTGTTAGGGCTACCCCTGAATCGCCGCAACATCGATGCACACCGTTTGCGTATGATGGCATGAAAGTCATCTATTCGCGCTTCCGCGAACATGCCCGATGCACTGCAAAACCGAGGCAGCCCCAACAATATCCTCAGTGCATTATTATACTGCACGCGCAGAGCGTTGTAAGCCTTCTGCGTATACCTAACCCACAAACTGCACGAGTAAAACGACTACCAGTAGGCTCTGAAGAGCGTCAGTTTTACCTCGTCAGTGCACCGCGCAAACCTGCGGGCAAGCATATTGCACTTAAGTATGCTTATGCGTTTTAAGTTTCTTTAAAATCGGTTCGGTCAATTTGGAAAATAAAGACTTCAAAGTTTGTATGAAATGCCCTAAGATGCAAACACCCTTAAGATACAAGTTATAAAGTCTGATGTTATGTTTGGTAGCTAGTTTGTTGCTGTTTTTTTTTTAAACACGAGTTTTTAATGTATACCTTTAATTTTAAATACCTACAAGATTCTGTACTATCCCACCGTAAAACGTGTTTTTTCATCCAAAAAATGTCGTTTCCCATCAATATTTTTTGCGTAGAGTTACTTAATTTGTTTTACCTACAGAGTTTTTGGTTAACGGCTTCTTGAAGTGTCCGTTTACAGCTTGTATAGATAGTTGAACGCTGTCTTTGCACTGGACACCGCCGCCGCGCGAAGGCGACAATTCTGTCAAACAAACAAGACTTTCTAGCTTACTCCCATTTCTCTTGTCTCTGGCTGTAGGTCAGGTGCCTTCAGCAATTTTGAGACTTAAGCAGGCATTTTAAACCTATTTTCTCTGTATTTCAGAATACCTCTTCAGCAAGCTCGGCAGGCCTACCGATCAATGGACGTGGAGCTCCGACGCTCCTTACTGACAGCTCTGGAGACCGCGGCTCCGAAGCACAAGCTACCTTCACCCACACACACCACCTTCTTGTTACAACGCGTGCACTCGCCCACGCTGGCCGCTATGGACGTCGTGTACGCCATCATGGGCCTCATCGAACATGTAACGTGTAACTGTAACATGTAACACACTACTAGTACCCCACACACACCACCTTCTTGTTACAACGATGGTGACGCTTAGAGTGCATTCACACGGCGTATTTTATGCGCGTTCGGTCACATCGCACATTTTTATGGTCGTAACGTCAGTTTGCCACATTTATTAGTCATATGCATGCCCCGCTTTACTTGACCCATCTTCTTCGTTTTTCCTTTTTATGATGGGACAGGTAATGCAGTGTGCCAACCAGCGGATTTCTGCGACCATTACCAGGCCATCAGGCGCCCCTGTCTTTGCCCTACATGACATACAATAATTAAGTATCCATCGACTTGACATGACATCACGGATATTGAATTATGGGACACCTACTATTTCGTGTACTTACAGAAACGAATTTTATTCATAATTATTTTCATGTTTACAGGAGACGATACCAAAAGCAGAAGGCTTCCAGCACGCCCTCGCAGCTCTAGACACAGCGAGCGGAGAGAACGAGAGCAGACGCCTCGGCTTCCTGTCGGCACAGCGAGCGCTGGAGGCCGTGGCCAAGCTCGTGCATGCCACGCTCAGCGCACGCAAGCTGCATCTCGCTGGACCCTTCAGCTACTTCTTAGTGCAGGAGGTAATGTCTCACTGGTATACAGAGTACCCCGAAAAAAATGTCAGCCTATTTCTATATTACTCCAGGGTAACAACGTCATTTTATCGGATTAGCATTAGCATTGACCATCACGCTTGCCAAGTGATTTGTGAGTTACGATGAATTTCTTCACCGATTTACCAAAACAGTCACTAATACAGGGTGTAAAGGACAGCCCTCTACATATTGCATTTAGCTTCTTATTTTGAATCGGATTCCATCGGAAAATTTTAAATTTAGTTTTCAGTTACTATGCCTATTTCCATGTAAAATTGCGTTATTTGTACACAGCACTTCATTTATGTATATAATATAGCTATAATCATAAAACCAGCAATACGAAGGCAGTTTGATAGTCCGTAACCTTTGAGGCTGATTTACGGAGACACGGTTCTCGAAAATCACTACTTGTTAACATTGAACGCGTGTACAGTTTGGTGGCCGTGACAGTTCCATCGCTAGCAGAGCTAACTAGTGTGCACGTCGCAGGGCACGCCGGAGGCGCGGCTGGTGAAGGGCCCGCTGTGGCTGGGCGTGGCGGCGCGCTGGGCGGGCGGCGCTCGCGCTGTGCTGGCGAGCGCGCCGGCGGGCGAGGGGCTCTGTCTGCTGCTGGGCGTGCCGCCGCGGTACCAGCACGAGCCCAGGAAGTCAGTATCAGCAACTATATTCAAAGATAGCCTAAGAACAAGAAGCCTTAATCTTCTAGTTCCTTTTTTTAAATGTTACGGCACCATGCTGAAATAGACTACTTTAATTTGTCTTATTTTTAATTTTTTAAAGTGAAACTAGTTATGCGACTTCCAACAAGGTTGCGTTAAACGTTTAACTACCATGGAGGAGGAATAGAAAGAGACAGCGAAAGTGAATGTGTGGCACTCGAACGCATGCGTTTAGTATTACGAAGTTTCACTTCTTCCGAACGGAGGGACTCCACGCACAATTTTTGTTTTTTTTTATATTAACCTTTTTTACAATTTGTCTTATTAATTTTAACAGTTTTTTGTTTTTATTTGTGTCGTGTGGCTCGACTGGATAGGTCCAATCAAATCTGTGTGGACGCTGATCTACATGATGCATAATATGACTTAAACCATTTCTGGACGTGACCTCTGAGTTTGTTTCAGCTGTTTCTTCTCAGAGTCATCATCATCATTAGCCTATAATGTTCCCACTGCTGGGACTCGGGCCTCCTCTTCTCAGAGTAGTTGATACGAAATAACGGCCAAATCTAGTTTAAAAAAAAACATAAGCAGTCTTAAGGACTGTCGAGGGAAGTGAAAACTCAAAACAATGGAAGTACTGTGTTCTTTTTTAGAATTTTTAAATCTGCACACGGTACACGGGCCGCTGTACTACGCGTCGCTAGTCTGGCGCAATACGTCACGAGCATGTCGAAGTCATCAGTGACCCAAAATATTTTCCCCTACCAAAAATCACTCAATGCGGCTAAAGAAGTTTTCACTTCAAAAAGAGGACGTGCAAAAGTGTTTGTAAAGACCTATTTGCAAAATAAACATAATTTATACCACGAATTCCGCTAAGAGCAAGTTTGTCCGCAGTCTGTTCGGCGCGGCCTTCGAGCAGGCCGCGAGCAAGTGCGGCGCGTCCGTGTCGCTCGACCACGTGGACTCCTCCGTCGTCACTCTGCCGCTGGCGCAGCGAGCGCAGTTCCTGGACGCGTTGACCGCTCTCTTAGCGTAATGTATGCATACTGCACAGCGAGGCGCTAAGCCAAGCGGTTACACATGTTTCAAGAAAACGGCCAAAATGTCGAAATACATTATTTGATCTTATTTAATACAAAAATAAGATATGCATTTTCTTAGTTAGGGGCCATCCATAGCTTACGTCACACGAATTTCATGATTTTTTACCACATCGCCCCCGTCCTTGTCACAATTGTGAGACTCCTCCCTCCCTAGTGTGACTTCACATATTTGCAATTTTACATGTTTATACAGAAATTATAAATAGTTCAAATTTCTTGTTTTAATACTTAGAAAAATTAGATTTTGAAATGTGACTTCATATAATAACCCGTTGTCTTACAATATCACACTTCATGCCCCCCCCCCCTTAACGTGTGACGTTATTTATGGATAGCCCCTTAATTGTGCCAAAAAGATCCTGTTATTTTAATTAGTCATCACATCTGGTGCTTGATACTTAAAGCTGTCAGATTGGTCAACAAACCGAATATCCATCACATACCGCGTTTAGGTTTATGAGGGCAAAATATGTCCTAGCTAGGGAACAGCTGTGGGATTTATGTTGCGTGATAAAGTTCTAAGTCTATGTAGAATAGTTATTAAAAGCAAAATCCAAGTCATCGTCATGTAAATATGAATTTGTGTTTTAGCTCATATGTTAGGGAGCCGCTCGTTTTTTATAGGAACCCACCGCAAATAACGTCAATATTTAGACACGGAGAGATTTGAACTTTGTGAACATGTAATTTAAGGTGGAAGCGACACGGTGGCCCGCGAAATTCAAATTCACTTACTTTTTTTTGCAGTGTAAGGTTGTATGTTGATTAAAATATGATTGCCGGTAAAAATTAATGACTATTTCATGAAAAAGTCATTCTATGAGGTTAAATTATCTTAAAAGGGTTGTATGGATGACTAACCGTGGAACACCTAGGTGAACCAGGGGTACAGAAAGTTAACCGTGGAACACCTAGGTGAACCACTTTGGTGTTCTATGGGTCAGTAACCACTTTAACGATTATAACTCAGTAAAGCCATATTAGTTACGGCCGCGTATCATATTTTATTTAACATCAAAACTGACACGGACCCGCAAAGTGCATAAAACGTAAGAAAATTTGCATTTCGCGAGCTACCTTCTCGCTTCCACCTTAAAGCGACACCGCTGTTCTTCTAGTTAGGACACTGCCTTTCGGTACGCTCCGACTCCCGAAGAGTTTCAAAGACAATCATTGAAATATTATTTTTAAATGTTTTCACATACAGTTGCTGTTCAGTTGTTTCGGTGTGTAACAGCCAAAAGTATGAGAGCGCCATTCAGTTTACACATTTGAGTCAATCACAGTCTCCACTGTACTGTCACGAGCACCAATATGATACACTTTCCTAAATTGTAATGCGATTTTCGTGCGAAATAAGTATTGTAACTTTGGGATAGGATCTATTTTATACTTATATGAGTTCCAATACTAAGTTCGCAACATTATATTTTAATCAAAACAGTTGGAAATAATATTTTTTAAAGTTGATAAGTGTTTACATATTTGTGTTTGTGACTGCACTTATTGTAGGTCATAAATAATCGCAAATAAAAACGTTACAAATATAGCAGCTGGAATAATGTTAATATAGATTATGAAATTATTGCAGACATTTTTTTACGCAGTAGGTTAAAAAATAAATAAGTTAACAGATATGAATCAACAAATTCTTAGATAAAATAGTGCCTTTAAGTAATAAAAATGAAGTGTAGGTATAGATAGATGATTCAGTAATAATTGAAGTGCCTATTAAATGGAATAATAGTTATTATAATCAGTATATTCTCTGTAAATAACTATTAATTGGCAATTATCAAAATACTAATAATATTCACAAGTCATCCTTATTTGCTTAATAATTTGATGTAATAAATAATATTTAATATAATTTTCCTGTATTTGGTTGAAAACGGTTTCTAATTGAAATAATATGTATTTGTAGAATTATTACTAAGCGTGTGTGTTATGTTTTGAGAAGCAAAAGAACGGTAGTTTAAAAAAAAAATAGCCGTTGCAAGACACCCGCCAAAAGAGAAGCATCTATGTTAAGGGTCCATATTGGCTCACCTAAAGTTCTTTACCCGAAATTGTTCTTCCTAATGATTTGTAATCCGAATGATCACTCTTCCTAAAAAAAATCATCTTAAAGTTTTCAATTCATACTATTTGTAGTGCTACCGGCGTTGTTCATAACACTCATATTTCCGAAAATTGTAATTAATAATATCATTAATGTAAATATATTTAAACTCCTACTGTTTTTTTATCATAACGATTTTGTACCTAAACGTAATTACCATAATTTGTTCACTCGTACTCGGAAAGAAACATTTACCAAGTGTAATAAAAAATATATGTAGGTAGAAGATGATAGTTATAGTGCCCCCACTATGAAAAAAATACTTAGAAAAATTTCGCGACCAATTTCGAGGTAGCGACGGGTTAGACGTAGTTGGTCACAGTTCTAACCTAACCTAACCTATGGATGTCTTTGCAGGTACACACCACTATAAATAAAATTAAAGAAGACGCTTTAATTAATAAAAAATAAATCTAAACAAAAAAAAATATGACTTTGAATAATAGTGTAAAAGATGGTTATGTTGAGAAAATATAGGAAAACAAATAAAAGTATAATAGATGTTTATTGCTACTGACATTATGAAGTTGAATGCTTCGGAATTATGAACATTAGAGACAGAGTAGTTAGGAATTGTGATTGTTAGGATGAAAAATGTTAGGAAGAACATTTTCGGATTTCCAATTATCGGAGTTGAAAATTTAGGTGAACTTTGGCGCACCCGTATGTTAATATTGAGATTAAGCCGACAGGGCAGACCGCGAAATTCAAACTTTCCTACGTTTTTTTTGCAATTTGCAGGATAGTGTCAGGTTATACGTTGATTAAAAAATTTGGGCTTTGGCTTTACAGAGTTATAATCATTAAAATTATCAATACAACCCCTTTAAGTTCATTTAATCCCATTGAATGACTATTTCATGAAAAAAAAATACTCAATGGGATTAAATTAACTAAGAGATAAGAGGAGTCAAGCCAGTATCATAGATGGACATAGTCACATATGAATTTGACTAGATATTCGTTCGGTATAAGTACCCTACTCTTTGAGTTACATGCTGTAAGTACATAATTATACAGGGTGTAACTGAAAGGGTATATACATCCATAAGGGTGTGCTACAGACCATCAAACTGAACATGTTTCTAATCATAAATTTTATTTTGCAGCAAAACAAAATATCGGCAATTTTCTATGGGGCAGCAGATATTTTTTTTGCTGAAAAACATGTTTCTCAACATAAAAAAAATTTGCAGACAAAAAAAATATCGGCTGCCTATACATTTGGGTCGAATAGGTATTGTAATTTTCTATGGGGCAGCAGATATTTTTTTGCTGAATAACATGTTTTATGTTGAGAAACATGTTCAGGTTGATGGTTTGTAGCACACCCTTAAGGATGTATATACCCTTTCCGTTACACCCTGTATAGATAAATTCGCACTTTTTTTATTCTCAATAGTCGTGGTGGCGTTTTGTAGTTTTTCCTGCCCTGTGACAAAAAGGCGAGTATAGAGCCTGGTTATTGCTAAACAAAATTACTGTTCTTTAAACTTCTGTGTTAGTTGAAATGACTGTGTTTCTAATCATAAGTTCTTAGTTAATAATATTTATTTAGAAATAGTTGCAATATGAATTAAAACAATTGATAATACAAAAATCTTTAATTTTTCTTCCTCATGAAATAACAACGCATTTTACGTATAATACAAAATTGCAGTGCACTAGAAATAATTGATTTTGCAACAGTACCTAACTATTATTGCTCGCATCTACTACCCTTACAAAGAATTTAATTTAATGTTTAAATATTATTTAATTAACAAAAATATATTAGTGATCGCAATCTCAATTTGTATTTATCAAGCTAAAATAGAAATTCTTAAAAAAATAGTGATGAGATTCAGTGAATGAATAAGGGTCAGTTCACACCGAGACGCGATGCGACGCAACGCTGCGCGCACACTTTTAAAGAGCGATTCAAAATATAACTTTACTTTCTATACGAAAAGATACACATTTCGTTGTGAGAATTCAGAATACGTTGCGCCATGCAGCGCTGCGCTGCGTCGAGCGGCTTCGTGGGGTAGATTTCAGTAGAATTCAGAACACGTTGCGCCATGCAGCGCTGCGCCGCGCGGCGTAGAGCGACACAGCGCGAAATCACTGGCCTCTTCAAGTATCGTCGCGTCGCGTCGCGTCTCGGTGTGAACTGACCCTTACTCATCATCTGCCTAGTCTTTTCCCAAACTATCTTTGGGTCGGCTTCCAGTCTAACCGGATGCAGCTGAGTACCATTACTTTACATGAAGCGACTACCTATCTGACCTCCACAACCCAGTAACTGGGTAATACGATACCCCTTGATAAGACTGGATATCAGACTTTTGGCTTCTGACTACTCGTAACGACTGTCAAAGATCTACAAATGATAAGCGGGACCAACGACTTAACGTGCTTTCAAAGGCACTGAGGAAACTCGGTATGTAATTATGGTCACCCATCCACGGACCAACTTCAGCAAGCGCGGCTTATCCTTAAAGATCGACCCGCACCTGTTATTATGTAGCCACGAGCGCCTCCAGTAAGTGTAGTAATTAAAGCCTTGATTTGTTTCGAATCTTTGGAATGCAATAGATTTTGATAACAGTTGGAGTACCTACACATTCACAACATTCCGTAACTTGGAAAGTGTAATTGTCTCTATAAACGAATTCAGCTCTTCTTTTTCAATATTAGTTTCACTGGTCCTGCATGCTTGAACGGTGCTCTATTCACGCATGAGCACATCACGAACTAAACGCACAACCTTGCCATTAGATTGCAATCGGCAATCTTTTCACAGATTCGATGGTTGTCGCTCGAAGTTTTGATCGTTCCAATGGGAACTTGGAAACGAGCGCTTAGTTCCTTAACGTAAAGGCAAAGTCATCAGCATCACGAGATATTGATATTTTTCGTCTTACTAGAACCACCTTTCTGGACATAGTCATTATTTACAAATCTTGTGATCAAATCAAAGGACCATTTCGGTTGATCCTTCGGCACCATGTGACCAGAATTTCGTACCAACACTTCCGTAAGGTTGCCTGCACATTTAATGTACCCGGCTATACTATTCCCCACTCTCCAAATACTTCTGCTCACCCATCTGTAATCGTCAGACGCCGAAAACTTTAAATTATTTAGAAAGTTCACTGTCAGGGGGTACGCTACAATAATATCCATCTGGCCGTTATAAAACAGCATTCGGTAATGGGATAGTAGTTCGGAGATTGCAGGAGCCACGGACTGCATGAAGTCCAGTGCTAGCGTCAGATGCACGGTCTGTCCGTCATGGAACGCTAGGCCCCCGACGTGTATACTACGTCTGACCTCATTCTTGTGCATCAAGCTTAGAAAAGGTGTCTTATCGTTTATCTTTGACGTACGCAAATAATTGTAGTAGAAATTATACCCCGTGTAGAAGTTGAACAGCGAAAAATGCGTCACGCATCCGTCCATCATCCGGTCCATCATAATGTTCGCTTGCAACCATTTCTTACTCTTTATTGTTACATAAATCTCCATCTGAGCTTTCTGGAATACTTTCAACTCATTGCCGTCCAGCAAGCCATGTTGATACAAATAGTTACCGTAATCTAATTGATTTAAAGGATCGCAGTAAGCATTACCTAACGCCATGCCTTTTAAATTTATTTTGAATTTTCCTTTAGCATTTTCACGGTGTATTTCCATTCCTAGAGATGGTATGTACTTCCCCGCATAAGATTCGCCGGTCACGTAGAAATCATTGTCCCGCAAATGTGGGAATAGTTGAAAATATTGATGCAAGCCCTGATACAGTCCCTTGGCAATGCATTCTTCATTGGCGCAGTAACCATTGGTATGTTGGGTAAAGCTGAATCCGGTCCCCACTGGGTTATCAATGAAAAGTAGATGATAATTCAGTGCCCAGTGATATTTCCTTGTAACAAATCTTCCTTGTTTGGCTTCGAGAGGTCCTAGTTCTACGAACAGTCCATACAGCGAGCTACAACCAGGTCCGCCTTGAAGCCATAAGAGAACAGGAGCTGTCTTGTTCTTCGAAAATGGCAGAAAGTACCAGAAATACAGATTGGAGTTGTAGTTCTGGTCGACTGTAAAGAAACCTGCGTGGCTTTTGACTTCTGATAAATTCGCCAGGTTCACGCGTGATAGATTTTGGGCGAGAAAAATTTGACCCTTTTCTATATAAGGTGTTAAAAACAGTGGATTGCCTGCCTCACTGGCTGGTTTTGGATCCAGCTTTAACCTCGGATAAATTGGTAAGAACATCGTGTTTACGAAAGAAAACAAGCCGAGTATGCTGATCGAGAGTAACTTCACACACATATTTTTTAAACCTAACTGAAGCAGCTTCAGTTCAATGGTATATTGTAAAACACTCATACGTGGAAACTACACTATTCAAAGTGGAAGTACTCGGACGATCATCCTGAAAGCAGGTGATAGTATTTCGCGAATGACAGCGATATTGACGTCAATCATTGATAGCCTATGTTTGGCCGGTAGTCTAATGAGGTTTTCAGTTAATTTGTTGTCTTAAAATCGTAGATCACCCGTTTGATATAAGTATTCTTCTCTTTGCGGAGATCGTTCGGCAGCTGATGTCATTAATCTCAATGAAGAAGCGAAGGCTTCCTTCTTATCAAGACGAGTGGTATTTTTCTTTAGAGTAGTCATGCAACATTCCTATTTCTTTCTTTTGGGTCTAGTATCCTATATTATGTATTGTCTATCTCGACTACGGCGCTTGGGAATTCTTCAGTGAGAAGTTGATGATTGGTAAAAAGAGGCATGACCATTTGTTTTTTGACTCATTGACGACTCCCTTGTCAAAGCCTTGAACATCGTCGCAATGTTGCCAGCCTATTGGTTTTTTTATCGGTTACATTTCGGGGATCCCCATTCTATCATCGGACGAGTTTTTCTGGAGATACGGATAAACTTCACAGTTATATGGTTTTGAAATTGCACAGATCCGAACAAAGTGCTATCCTTTTACATTTATTGTGCGAACCGCCAGTCTGTGGAACTCACTGCCGGCTTCTCTGTCCCCTGATCATTACATTCTGGATCTATTCGTAGCTCGACTGAATCGGTTTCTTCTAGGCATGCGTGTTCCACCCTAGCCCGCGTCATTGCTTTACATCTGGCGAGTTGCGCCCAAACGCAAACCTATTAAGAGTTTTTTTTTTATTGTCTGTCGTTAATAGTTCAATTTCTGTTCATATTAATACCTACTAAATGCAAATGATATAAAATTTTAAAAGACCCAATTTATAACGGAACTATGAAAATGAAAATTTAGAAACGGGCTATGTCGACGGAAGAATGGATAAACTGACACATTGTCATTGTCCATCTGTCATTATGTAGATTGTTCCGTAGATAAAACTCGTTTCTACAGTGGTCATGCTACGCGTGCAGGACATCTTAAATATGATTACGTACACACGGCGACATATTAAGCTATCCATTTCCAGTATAACATGGCCTCGCTTTGTATGGATTTCCGGTACAATGAGATATCCGCTCATACTTGATTAGCATAGCTTGATTGGTCGTCTTGCGTATATACCATGCCTACATTAGTTAAAAAATCAACATAAAGTAACCTAGGGTTTTAATTTTAACATCACATTTCAAAATAAGGAATAATAAAAAAAATCACGTCTCATCTAATCAAGTTCATACATAGCCATGAGCCAAGTTTATGATATAAAGGACCCATAATGCTTAAAAATTAAAATCATTCTTAATGAATCTTGTGATCAAGTCATAGGCCCACTTTGGTTGATCTTGTGGGACCATATGGCCAGCATTTCGGACTAGGACCTCAGTAAGATTGCCAGCTCTCTTAACATACCCCGCAACTTCATCACCCACCTTCCATATGTCTCTTCGTGCATTTCTATACTCTTCAGCTGAAGAAAACTTTAAATTACGTAAAAAGTTTTCTGTCAGTGGGAATGCAACAACTATATCAAGTTGCCCATTATAAAACATCATCCTATAATGCGATAATAGTTCTGATATTGCTGGAGCTACAGATTTCAACATGTCAAGAGCTAAATGTAATTGCACAATTTGTCCATCGTTGAACGGTAATCCTCCAACGTGCACACTACGTCGTACATTGTCATTTTGCAACAAGTTTGTTAACACTGTGATGTCGTCATCACCTCCAGCTGCTTGCAAGTAGTTGTAGTAGTAATTGAAGCCTGTGTAAGATTTGAAGTATGAGAAGTTAGTTAACTCTCCGTCCATCAGGCGGTCTACAAGAATATCAGCTTGCTGCCAGTTCTGTTCCTTAATTTGTTTCATAATCTCATTCTGATATTTTATAAATACTTTCAATTCATTGCTGTCTATTAATCCAAGTTGGTACAAGTAGTTCCCATAATCCAACTGATTGATTGGGTCACAGTATCCATTGCCGATTGCCATCCCTTGTAAATTGAGTTTCTGAGTACTTTTTTTGTTTTCTTTATGTATAAACAGTCCTAAGGCTGGTATATACTTTCCTGCATAAGATTCGCCTGTAAGATATAAGGCATTGTTCTTCAAATGTGGAAATAGTTGAAAGAATTGTGTTAAAGTGGAGTGTAATCCTTTTGCCACACACTCTTCAACGTCACAATATGCATTATCATCCTCTGTGAAGCTGAATCCTGTACCAACAGGGTTGTCAATGAAAATTAGATGATTATTTAGAGCCCAGTGGTATTTTCTTAAAGCAAATCCTTCTTTTTTGGCTATAAGAGGACCCAACTCTGTAAACAGGCCGAAAAGCGAGCTTCCTCCCGGTCCACCTTGTAACCAGACGACAACTGGAGCCTCTTCATTCTTAGAAAATGGTGGGAAGTACCAAAAATACAGATTGGAGTTGTACTTGTCGTCAATCGTAACGAAACCGGCGTGACTTCGGAATCCTATTTTATCCGTAATAGATACCCGCGAAAGATTTTGTGCAAGTATTATCGAACCTTTTTTAAGGTAAGGAGTGATCATGAGAGGATTGCCAGCATCTTTCGTCGATCTAGCGTCCAGTTTTAACCTCGGGTACACATTTGGAAAGAAAGTTGCGTTTACCACAGAAACTGCACTCAACACTGCTAGAAAAATTATCCAAAGTTTGCAGGAATCACGCTCTGTTTGCGTCATGTTATTATCAAATATTACAGTCACATTAACTACTTATTTATAGTCACAAATAAAACCCGACAACATCGAGTACTGCATCGATGTTGTGTTTGTTTTGTATTCGGTTTCGTTCGTCGGTAACACTAGTTTGACGTTTGACATTTGACACTTCTGTCTTTCGGGAAGTCCATTCAAAAACCTGATCACGAAAACAACGAAAAGCTGGAAATATTATATTAGTTCTGAAACGAAGAAATAAACAAATGCAGTTAAGGTGGAGCGACCGGGTGGCCAGCGAAATTCAAATTTTCTTACGTTTTTTCTCCTGCTCTGGCTCTGGGCGGAGCGGAAGGGAGTGTCAGACTTGTACTGACTAAAACCCATCCATGTTCCTACTTTGTGTTTCAGGGCCGCGGTATCTCTTTCGAATAGTCTGCAGCCCTGGCCGGTATCGGCCCTCCCAGGCCCCCTTGCGATTTGCTGACATCTTGAGGCGCGCGTGGAACACGAACGCGCCGTCGACACGGCCTGTCGTCATAAGACGGACGGACGGTGAGCTATCCCATTAATCACCGTCCACAGGCCCGCGCCTACGGTGGCCGATGCCCAGGGTGACTCCCGCGACGGCTGGGACGCCGGACATGAGGCACTCCTTCTCACGTTCCGCAACCTCCTTGTGGATTGAACCAGGGCCTGGAGCTCTTCACTTCATAAGAAAAAAAAGTACGGAGAACCACGAACTTTCCAAATGCAAGTTTTACTAATTCTAAGTTTAAATAACATATGGCTTACACCTTTTTTAAAATCCGAGTTGGCAACACTGATCCATATCTATTGCCTTGCATTGCTTTGCTTAGCTAAAGGTACGGACAGACGTGCTCAAAAAAAGCGTATTTTTATGCTTGCTTAAACTTAGCATGCTCATGCAACTGTTCACATTTGCCAGCAATAAGCATGCTTGCTTGAAGCATACTCATAAATAAGCATGCTCAAAGCAAACGTACCGGACAGATGTGCTACTATTTGGCACCAGGCTCTTGGACAAAATGGATGTATAAAGATATAGTGACCGTGCTATCCATACAGAACTCAATAAAATAATCATATTGCTTGCAACGGAATTGTGTAAGAACATTTTGGGTTCAATTTTCGTTTTTATTTTAATTTGAAAAAACAGTCGCCCGCCGCGTATCGAGATCGAATCGATAATAGCATGCTAATAAACAAACCTGTTCAGACGCGCTCGGAGCACGCCACCTTCTACCCGCGCCTCAGGTAGCATGCTCGAAAATCAAACGTCGGTTGATTTTTGAGCACGCTCTAAATAAGCATGCTCATTACATTACACACGTGCTACTAATGAGCACTTGCTCAATAAAAGCATGCTTTCGTGCTAGTAATGAGCACGTCTGTCCGTACCTCTATAGATCAAAGACTACAATAGGTATATTATTATAATGTTAAGAGATTGCTAGAGCGCTGAGCGAGAACGAGTATCGGAATTCGGAGTATGTATGTGATGCGGGACGTATGAGGAATATAGCGGTCGTAAAAAGGAACAACAACACATTGATAAGCCGGCTACACAACAATTTATTATTATTATTTTTCGCTGAGGCATGATAAAAAGGTGAAACCAGCTTATTGGGTCAGCAGTATTCGGGTCGAGATGGCACGCACATTGTGGGCTCTGCTGATACTTCAAGTATTTTTCAATGCCGAGGGTTTCTTCCATCGGTATCCGAAGTTGAACCTTGGTGAGCGTGATGGAGGTGATCCTGGGTTACCGTTGTTCCTCACTCCGTACGTCGAGAGCGGGAAAATTGAGGAGGGCAGGCGTCTCGCTCGCGTGCCCTTTACGGAAAGTCTTCGTATCAAAAGCTACGCTGGATATTTCACTGTGAACAAGACATACGACTCGAACCAATTCTTCTGGTACTTCCCTGCGATGGTGCCGGACAACAAGAACGCACCCGTCGTCGTGTGGCTGCAGGGAGGGCCTGGTGCGAGCTCCTTGTATGGACTGTTCACGGAGAACGGTCCCATCAGAGTGCGTCGAGATAAATTCGAGAGGAGGAAGTACAACTGGGCGTTGAGTCACCACATGATATACATAGACAACCCTGTGGGCACTGGGTTCAGTTTCACAAACGACAGCAGAGGGTACTGTACAGATGAGACACAGGTTGGTGAGCAGTTGTACACCACATTGATACAGTTCTTCCAGCTCTTCCCTGAACTCCAGCAGAACAAGTTCTTTGTGACCGGTGAGTCTTATGGAGGGAAGTATGTGCCCGCTCTAGCATACACCATTCATAAGAAGAACCCTACAGCCAAACTGAAAATTAACATGAAAGGTATTGCTATTGGCAACGGTTTGAGTGACCCAGAACATCAGTTGGTGTATGGAAAATATTTGTACCAAATAGGTCTCATTGATTCTAATGGAGCTAAAGTATTTGAAGAGTATGAGAATAAAACAAAAACCTATATACAACAGGGAAAATGGGATGATGCGTTTGCCACATTTGATTCTTTGTTGAATGGTGACATGATAGATGGTAAAAGTATCTTCACAAATCTCACAGGCTTCAATTTCTACTTCAACTATTTACACACAAAAGACTACAATCAATATGAAGATTTTGGACCAATGCTACAAAAGACTGCAGTAAGAAAAATGATTCATGTTGGAAATTTACCCTTCAACAATGGTTCAGTGGTTGAAAGTCATCTAAAGCAAGATGTTATGAAGTCTGTAGCCCCTTGGATATCAGAACTCCTTGATCACTACTATGTGGTAATATACAATGGTCAACTAGACATCATTGTGGCATACCCCTTGACTGTTAACTATCTCAGGAATCTCAACTTCACTGGTGCTGATGACTACAAGACTGCCAAGAGATATGTTTGGAAGGTGGATGGAGAAGTAGCTGGTTATGTGAAACAGGCTGGCAAATTAGTTGAGATTTTGGTGAGAAATGCAGGACACATGGTGCCCGGGGACCAGCCCAAATGGGCACTAGATCTGATCACCCGGTTTACACATGAAAAAACTTTTGATGGCCCTAAAAAAGCTGTCTATTTGGGATTGAATTGAGTATGGTTAAGGATTTAGAATGCTTGTAAATGTTTTCTGTAAGATACACAAATTCAGCAAATGTAAAGGCTTGTGTAAATATCTGATGAAAAGTGCAGTGGTTCCAATGTTTTCTGCAACATTTGTAAGTTGATAATGACCCCTTGAAATGTTCATGTTACATCATTGACAAGTTAACTTACTGGGACTTGATGGTAAAATAATTATACATAATAGTTGTACTTCTAATGTTAAGTTTAAACCCAACAACTAAGTTGTAAGCACATTAATTGTGCGCCATGGACTAGCCTCTCATAAAATATTAATTTGTCTTTCTATATAGTGCCCTTTCACATTAGGACGCATAACGCGAAGCATTATGATGACTTAGGTTTATGAGTCTTGCGCGACAATTTAGTAAAATTAAGTAAGTACCTAAATATGCTATTATGTATTCATCATTTTATTTCTTTCATTCTTTTGATTAACCCCTGTAAATTGTCCTACGATTGTTTATTTAGCTGTCGTGCAGTACAAAGCAAGAAACCATTTCAAGTACTAACAGACCTTCTATGTTAATGGTTTTGTTATTTAGCTTTTACGCCATCGTTTTATACCCTACCTGTTTTCAGAATATTTTAAAACCACACGTGCGCATTGGCATTACGGCATACCTATTAGTGGACATATTATTGTGTTTGTTACGAACATTTTGAACAATAAGAATAAATATTTTTATCATATTAATAATGACTTTCATTTGTTTGACTTTGACTAATGCCCTTGACTGACTATGGTGGAATAGGTACCTCACATTCAAGTATCTTTATAAAACATTAATAAAAACCCATTTACCTTCTTTTAAACTTTGTAAGCGTTACATATTTAGGTAGGCTAACCCCTGGGAATCAGAATATCTCGGCTAACGTAACACACTGATGACGTACTAAGTACCTTAACCAATACAGCTACAACTTTCAATCTCTGCCCAGCCTATCAGGAAACAGGCGTGATGATATTGTAATGTAGGTGAAACAACACTCCTTTAATCGTGTCAGTTGGTTCCGATTCCTGCCTAAATAGCTTTAAGCTGTGTTATACAATCAATTTATTGTAGTCCCCCGACTCTAGATGTTTTTTTGGTACCGGTGCTGGCGACGGCGGCACCCTTGCTTACATGAGTGGCTGGTTATTCCCTAATAAATGATTAAATGGCACAATCCATCGATGAACCCGGAACACATTCCCTGGCAACCCCGCTAGGGAACGGCACGGCGGAACTCGGCACACGAGTTCAATACTCAACCCCGTGTTGTTAAAAAAACATAATATGCAGGACATATTATTGATTAGGTACGCAATGCTATCGGTTTTTACATAGGTAGGTGTAATAGTATCATGGTTTACAAAACAAGATCAAGTTCAAAGTCGTTGGTAATCGAACCGGCAAGAAGTTGATAAAAAACATTTTAATTTCAGTTTTGATCGTTCTAGAAACATGGAATGTAGTCAGATTTCAATTGACGCTTATTAAGTAGGTAACTACGTACGTGAAGTTTATTGTGTGACGATTACTGTTCACGGCATCCGTTGCGACTTGCAATGCACTTGTACCTACCTAGAATCTTGTACAAACACTCATGGAAAACATTTCAGAAACTGGCCAAGTGCGAGTCGTACATACACAAACAGGTTTCCGTAGCACCTAACAATAGAATAATTTCTCATCAACGAAAGAAGTATTTAAGGAACCTCAATATAATTTTTAAAATCTATCAACAGACCCCCCACACAGCACAGGGAGCCACCCTTATTTTTATTATTTGCCATCATATTTGAGTAGCAGTTCATATCATAGTTGAAGACATCTTGTGACCTTGTCTCCACTAGAATAGAATAGTTAGCTGTGTCACAGCAAGAATGAAAACTCTAACATTAACTGGTATGACAAACTACAAAAAAATAAATAAAAGCCAGTTTATCACAATATCAAATGTTATTTTAATTAATCTTTAACCTAGAGTTACTTTGTATCTGGATATGAGCAATCTGTGTATGAACAAACCACACAACACTACATCCCAGGAAAGTGAACATTACTTAGTCAAATAAGTTGAAACACTCTTGTGTTGAAAAAAACTACTTTTTGAATGCCTGGCATGTTACCATGTCAAAAAAAAAAAACGTATTTGCATGACTTTTTCATTTATATAATAACTTGTAAATCAAATAATGCTCGGGTACAACAAATCTAAGTCAAATTACGAATATGGTTGCATGGCATTCAAAAAGTTCAAACACTGGTAGAAAAGGAATGGAGTGATATAATAATTTATCGGCCTTCAATGTAAGTTGAAAGCTCAATTTCTTCTGGTAACTCCGTGATGTTCACATCGAAGCGGTCTTGAACTTCATTGAGGATTTTGGCATCATTCTCATCAGATACCATAGTTATAGCTAAGCCTTTAGTACCAAAACGGCCAGCACGGGCCACTCGATGTAGGTATGTGTCAGAATCTTCAGGCATATCATAGTTGAACACAATATTCACTCTTTCAATATCCATCCCTCTTCCAAACAAGTTGGTGGCAACTAGAATTCTCTTCTGGAACTCCTTGAACTGCTGATAACGGGACAGACGCTCATCTTGAGTCATGTTTCTGTGTATGCCAATAGCAGGGAAATTCTGGTCTGTTAGAAGTTGAGCTAGAGCTATGCAGCGTTGCACAGACTTCACAAATATAACAACTTGGTTGAACTCCAGTACATCAAGTAGTTCAAACAGCTTCTTATTCTTCTCGTTTTCCTTAAGTTTAACATAGTGCTGCTGCAGGCCATGCAGCGTCAGCTTGGCTTCGTCGTCCACATACACCTCCATAGGGTCCTGCATGAACTTCTTGCAAACTGGTCTGATTTCTTTGCTCAAAGTGGCAGAAAACATCATCACTTGCTTTCCGTGAGGGGTGTTTCTAAATATCTCCTGAACGTCGCGTCTCATATCTAGGGATTCAAGCATCTTGTCACATTCGTCCAGAATGAAGTGCTTCAAATGTTTCAGATTCAGTTTCTTACTGTTGACTAACGCCAAAATCCTGCCAGGTGTCCCGACGACGATGTGAGGGCACGCCGTTTTGAGGACCTCTTCGTCTTTCTGTACGGGCATTCCACCGAAAAACACTGATACTCTGACGCCGGCCATGTACTTCGAGAAACGCTCGTATTCCTTACTAATCTGGAAAGCCAATTCTCTGGTGTGGCACATTACGAGGACGTAGACGTGGTTTTCAGACGGCTCCAGCTGCTGAAGAGTCGCCAACACAAAAACGGCGGTTTTTCCCATGCCGGACTTGGCTTGACACAGAATATCCATTCCAAGGACGGCTTGCGGAATACATTCATGTTGCACTTCTGACGGATGCTCGAAACCGCAGTCGACAATGGCGCGCAATATCTCGGGTTTTAACAGGAAATCTCTAAATCCAGAGCTGTGAATAGATACATAAGATCCCTTAACCTCTTTCTTTGGCGCCGCTTCTGTCGCCCCATCCGCGATCGATTGATCTGCTTGCTCCTCGTCTTCGTAGTCCAGAAGATCGTCGTTGTCAGCCATGATTTATAGATGTGTTACTAATTTATGTAGTAATTAAGAGCCGCGCTCGTTTAACAGCACGTGAAAATTATTTTGAAAATTTTATTTCACAATAATGGATAATGGCGGCTATGGTTTCGGCGTCAATTACAACTTTTTTTTAAAAACTGGCAAGCGTAATCTCAAAAGTGGAACCTAGGCTTTTTGCCTTCAGAATAGTATTCTCTGTCTACGTCCATTGTTTATTTTTCGAAACTATATTTAGCACTTGGCAACTAACTATGTACATTACAACAATTAAAAACTTAAACTAGATAATAAAATAACTAAAATTTTAAGCTAGCTCGTTTACACCATTAACTATATGAAAAGGTGTGTGTTACGTGTAGAAAACATTGTCATTTATTTTTGTGTGGCTTTCATAATAAATTAGTACGAGGTCCCGCCACTGCGACAATCGTCCCGTAGCACTATTTGAATAAGTTCACTTGAGTTGTGACTACGCCATACACTCGCGCGCCATTCATTCGCGCGCTGCGGTCATTCGATCGCTCAGTTCGTCTTCCGCCTACGTATCGTGCGCACGCGTCTCTTCGCACCGCGCGCGACCTATACGACTTGTCGCCGCCGCAGGACTTCGGACTTTTAAACCTTACAAAAGACTTTTATTTTGTCAGACTAATCGCGTACTGGCGCTCTGTGCGCAACAGTGTGGATGGATGTATAAAACAAATTCTGGTAGGTTGACCCATTTAGGTCATTAAGCATCTAAAATAAAAATAAAACGCCGTAGTATACTTTTTTCTAACCAGAATTAATTCTCTGGCATCTTACTTTGAAAACAGACACACAGACTTTTATACAACTATTTATCCAATATATATGTCGCAGGCAATTTGTATGATTCGGCGTTTTACAAACGGCGTCGTCCGTTTAAAAAGGCTCGCTGTTTTAAAATATGCCGTAGGGTGACCATCACAAAAAAACACAGGTTGTTTTAATTTTGCTACCAGGTGAATTTGGATGCAAGAGCGAGCGAAGCGAGCTCTGGACTTGGGGCACCCCGACTCGGACAGGTTAGGTTCGAAGGGCATGGCGGGGTCTAGTAAGCGAGCGGAGCGAGCGAACTAAGACTCCGACATCCCCTTCGTGTTAGGTTACTGTAAACCCTTCAGACAGAAATAGGAGCCCCGCGTAGCGGGGCTACGTCGACTATGCTTTTTAGGCGAATATAGAACCAATAATATTCCGCAGGAGTCCTCCGAGCACCAGATTCCATGAATAATACGGATAACCTCAAAAACTTAAATAAGTAGTTAATTTTGCCTTCGGCATATTTTAAAACAGCGAGCGTTTTTAAACGGACTGTTAAGATGTGTGGACAAGTTAATTTGTAGAAAATAATACGACCAGACTGTTTTAATATAATACGTGTATTCGCCTCGGATGGGCGGACATAGACAGACCAAAGACAATGACAAAAGTAAGACCAGTGGTGCAAACCACAGATAACTAAATACGTAACATCTCCCTTTTTTAAAAAAATAAAAATAACAGCAAAATTCTTACACACTAAAATTGTAATAGGTATAGGTACGACAAGTGAAACGGAACGTTTCTTAAAAACTAGGTCTGTGACAGACATCTGTCAAATTTGGACAGCATCGATCAAAACAAAATTAAGTTATACATCTTATAAAAAATATATATAAAATAAAACTAAGTACAATAAGAACTTATTCTAGACTTAAAACTACCAAAATCTTCGGGGCTTTATGATAGTTCTACCGAAGGATGAGAAGGTAATTGTTGGACGGTTTGTATGACTATTTGGTGTGTTTATTGTGTTTGAATTTGTTTCAGGCTTTGGTGTGTTTAGCATTTTTGAATTTGTTTCAGGCTTTAGGACGGGACTAGTCGAACAAGGCGATTGATAGTTCGATGGAGGGGACGACGGCAATGAATTGGAGGATTCCGGAAGATTAGTGTCTCGTTGAACTGGTGGAAGAGTTACTGGACTTCTACTAGGAGCACACAAAGTGGGAGAAAGTTTAGGCTTTAGAATGTGTTGACGATTACGACGAAAAGTGCCTTCCGGGGAAACAATAGTATAGGATCTAGGCTGTGGACCTATGTCGGAAACCATACCAGGTGGCCCTAAGCTACATTAACACATTAAAATTTAGACACTTTATTAGGCTAGCAATACGCCTTTCAAAGCTTATAAAAGATAGTTTTGAGTGGTATTTATATAACTTAACACACAATATTATAGGTATAAAAAGACAAAAATGTAAATTATTTAGTTAATTATAATTTACTGCTTGCATGTAGGTAAGACGAAAAATATTTAACTAATTAGCTGATCACAGTGATCACGCAGTTTACGTATGTAAACAAGCGAACGAGCGACCAGTCAACAATCAGCGGACGGAGCCGCCCTGCCGCCCACGCTCTAGCGCAATAGTGACCGGGGCCGGGACGGCATGCGGCACCGAGACTCTCGGGGGTCAAGTCGCTGGTCGCATGCACTTCGGTAGGTGGGAACAATAGGTAGTGATGTGGTAGGCGGTAAGTGCCGTATCTATCGATATATGGTAGCTTGTCTACAGTTGTTGAGCATAAATTTGAGATTAAAGGGTTAATAGTATTTATTTTGTTTTTATTATAGAATTTTAATGAAACTGTGGTTGAATAGCAACGGAAGTTTAATATTTTTGTGTAATTTTTTAAGATTTGTTTTGAACTTACTTTTGTACGATATTTTTACCGCTTTATTCTGTATTACTTGCAGTAGGTGATGGTTGGAAAGACATCATCAACGATCAGTAAGACATTTTTTTAATATATTTTTAACTGTGCTAATGGTTCTTTCTACAAGACCATTAGAACGTGGATAATAAGGACTTGAGGTACTATGTTGTATTTGCCAGTCTATGGCAAAATTATTAAACTCTTTTGACGTTAAATGGAGGTCCATTGTCTGAAATTAAAATATTGGGAATTCCATGCCTGGAAAAAATAGACTTTAAGTGACTAATGACAATGTTACTAGTGGAACCACCTACTAGCTTAACAAGCTCTACATATTGGGAAAAATAATCAACGACTATAACATACTTGTCGGAATTGAGATCAAATAGATCAACACCAACTTTATTCCAAGGGATTGGTTTTATGTCATGAGGCTGAAGTGGCTCTTTGGAATTACTGCGTCTGTATGTAAGGCAAATGTGGCAATTGTTTATATATTTTTCTATATCAGAGTACATATTAGGCCAGTATACTAGATTTTTAGCCAATCTTTGGCAACTGTGAATACCCTGGTGACCTTCATGAATCTGTTTTACTATGTCATTTCTCATAGCTACAGGTATAATAATACTGTTGTTTTTAAAGACAATGCCATTTATAATGTGTATATCTGTTTTTAAAGGAAAATATGGTCTAAGGATGTCTGGAAGTGATTTTTTATGTTCAGGCCAACCTGATAAGCAACATTTACTTTACAAACATGTCACAAGCAAGAACAGAGATTTTATAAAATAAAAATAATTTCTGTTCAGAAAATACAGTATGGCAGGTCCTAGCGCATCTATGGATGTGGAAGAGAATGTTATGCGAGAGAGAGATTTAGAGATTGATAAGTTAGTTCTGATCATTGGTATGATAACAGAAGAATTAGGGGAGGGTAAATGTAAAGTTGTAAAGGCTCAGCTTAATGCTATGATTGTTGATGTAGATCTCTCGGACGAGATGGCTGATTTCTTAATGACAGTTTATACCTGTCTTCGCAAAGAGGAAAATGATAAGCCTGGTCATTTAAGGTTCCTTGAGTATACCACGAAAATTGGCGGAATAGATGTTACAGTCAAGTCAATTGTCGAAAAGATAAAAGTCAGGAACATAAAGATAAATTTTTTGATATGTACACCGATAGTGGAGTTAATCACCCTTTTTCGTTCATTTTACGATGAGGTAAGAACTGGGGTCACTAGGTTTAGAGTGAGGGAATCCGTTGCAAAACGCGGAGTAAAGAGGACTAGAGAGGGTAAATTTGTTCCTGTGAACAAACAGCAGGAGAACACTCAGAACATATCGCAATATGGTCTGACCAATCAACACATAGCCTTACTCCAAGGAATAACACTAGCTCCAGAGAGGCGAACAGGGGTTTTGAGAAGCTTAGGGCCACTTACACAAGCCATCTTAATGATTATGGAAGATAAGTTCTATGACAAACTCAAATCAGCAATGAATAACAGCCTCCAGATGTTGCCGATGGCTTCAGAGATTATATCCGCCCATATATTAAGAAATCATCCATCCAGATTTTGACTCCTGGGATATCCGAGAATTTTGTTTTCATGAAACAATTCTGGGTCTGCATTTATCCCAAAGGGAAGTCTTAGAAATCTATATCTACCTTGAGGTGTGATGAATGTACATAATTTTGAAGAAGTTTCGTCTAACTTAAGCATATAAAAACCTTTGTTTGCATCAAGAGTTGTGTAATATTGAGAACCAGAGAGACTTGTTTTGATTTCATCAATAGTTGGGAACTGATAATGAGGACGCATAATAGCTTTATTAAGTTTTCTTGGATCAATGCACAAGCGCAATTTACCATTTTTCTTTGTTGCAATTACAATAGTGGGGAGTAAGGGGAGACTGGAAATAACATCTCATCCAGCCCAACCGTCAACCCCTCCTGCACGCGCCGGATGGCGGCGATGTCCAAACGGATATTGTGGTGCTCCCTGCTAGACAACGAACGGGGCCCTGGCGACCGAGCAATGGCGGTATAACCACACACCCAGCCGGGCAACTGGCTGGATGAGGCTGAAGCGGGCCTAGAAGACTAAATACCTTCTAAAATGTCTCGAGTGAAGAGGGAGCAACAAGTATGGAAGCAAATTTGAAAGAGAATCTACCCCAGGAGGGTACCGCTAATAACGGAGAATCCCTCTCTGGGCTGAGTACAGCCGAATGTAACCCGACTGTACTGAGCCCAGGCCGCCCTTCGTATTCTGGGGGGGGGCACAACTTTGCTTAATACAGGAAATGAAAAACCATCATCTGCCGCAACACTAGCATCGTCCACACAAAAAAGCTAGTCCAGCAGGCATTTCACCCTGGCCTCTTTATGAACAGGCAGAGGTCGAACTCGTTAGGAAGTTTCCCCAGTCAACAAATTGAACCAGGAAACAACAACAAACCAACACAACCTTGCCCGCCTCCGTGGCAACGAATACCTGCCATGCGAGGTGCCAAAAGAAAAAAGACATCACAGACACCTTCACCTCCTCACAAAATCGAATAACCAGCAATAGATACAGTGACTTACCAATAGACCTAACCGAAGAAGAACCTATACAAAAGAAACCGAGCAAACCGCCTCCTATTATACTCTATGGAATTGATGATGTCAATAAATTAACGGAGCTCCTAATAACAGCCACTGAATGAGACACATTCACGTACAAAATTGTAAACAGAAACCAGCTGCGCATCAACTGTGGCGACTTTGCAGTTCACAAGAAACTTATAACACTAATTCGCGAAAATGGACTCATTGGACACACCTTCAACCGAAAAGAGGATAGATGCTTCAGAATTGTAATTCGAAACCTTCACCCTTCAACAACCCTTGAGATTATAAGAGAAGAAATCGAAAAGACTGGAAATATAGTCACAGGAGAGATTATAAATGCAAAATATGGTCCAGAAAAGAAGCCAACGTCAACATTCTTCGTGAATCTTATGTCAAGTGCCCAAAACAAAGCTGCAAAAGACCTCAAGTACATATATAATCAAGCTGTAGTTATAGAAGATCCTAAGAAGAGACGAAGCATAGTCCAATGTCAGCGATGCCAGCAGTATGGGCACTCGAAGAACCACTGTATGAGGCCCTTTCGATGTGTCAAATGCACAGAGTCTCACAAAACTTCAGACTGCCCCAAACGGGATCGAAACACCACAGCCCAATGTGTGCTCTGCAATGGCGCGCACCCGGCAAACTATAAAGGGTGCCAGGTATACAAAGAAATTTCGGCAAGGAAAGCAACAAATGCCTTTAAAAACAGAAGTGCAAAGAATAAAGAGCAACCACACGACCCGATAAAGGGACAAGACCAACCCAAAACTGCCTACAAATCACGAGACATTAGAAATCAGCAAAGATCGTATTCTGATGCAGTGAAATACATAGAACCTAATAACAAAGATGACTGCAAGTGGAGTTCTACAACATTGAGTCCATCACTAGAAAACATGCTTCTCAAGCAATCAGAGAAGTTTGAGATAATCTTACAACAAATGGGTACTCTACTGGGACTCATATCAACCCTTGTTGACAAGCTTTCAAAATAGGTCTCCGTATTATGGCTTGGAACATAAATGGATTAACTCCTAACCAAAATGAAATCATACCACAAATGGCAGAACACAAGGTTGACATAGTTTTAATATCTGAAGCACACTGCACTAAAAACAGCTCCATCAAAATACCTGGATGCTTCACCTATATCACTACACATCCAGATGGTACAGGACATGCGGGCACTGCCATTATTGTACGTAGCAATATAAAACACCATGTACTACCCAGCTATCAAACCAATCACTTGCAGGCCACTGTAATCGCAGTAGAAGATGAATGTGGGCATTTTAATGTGGCAGCAGTCTACTGCCCTCCACGACATACAATAGACTATATCAAGTTTTCTCACTTCTTTAAACAACTCGGGGGACGTTTCATCGCGGGTGGGGATTGGAACTCTAAACACCCTCATTGGGGCTCCAGGTTAATCACGACGCGTGGAAGGCAGCTAAAGACATGCGTCGATGAAAACAACCTAAAGATACTGACGACTGCGGAACCTACCTACTGGCCAGCAGTCCATCAAAAAATCCCAGATCTGCTAGATTTTTTTGTAATCAAAGGACTTTCTCGACACTACTTTAAAACTGAATCCTGTCTTGACACCTGTTCTGATCACACGCCAGTAATACTAACCACTAGTAAAACCGTTATTGAGACTGAAATGCCACAATCGCTGTATAATCATCACACGGATTGGGAATCCTTCAGAGAATTTGTAGAAGAAAACATCCAGCTAAATATAAGGCTGAAAACTGCTGAAGATATTGACATTGCCCTAAAAAACTTTACTAACACAGTTCAAGAAGCTTGCTGGAGAAATACACCAGATATCAGAAGGAAAGGAAACTACCAACCTCACACTACAGATCAAGCTTAAAATTCTAGAAAAGAGAAGGCTACGCAGGAATTGGTACCAGACTCGACTATCTTCAGACAAAACCCTTTTGAACAAGGCGATAGTAGAACTCAAAAGCCTAATTCAAAAGACTAACGATGACACCCTCCAGCTCAAACTAGAGTCCCTAACCGCAACCAAAGAAAGCAACTACTCGCTATGGAAATTCACCAAAGCCTATGACAGGCCTCATGAACAAAAACCCCCAATAAAAGATGATGACAAGTGGGGCAAAACAGGCCAGGAAAAGGCAGACATCTTTGCAAAACACTTGTCACAGGTTTTTAAACCAAATGATGAAACTGACGACAGGGATGTAGAAAGTCACGTTAATTCCATCTTAAAAGAAGACTTTCAACTTTGTTTCCCACTAAAACCAGTTACACCCCAAGAGGTCCAAAAGACTATAAGATGCCTTGACAGTAAAAAAACACCAGGCTATGATTTAATCACCAAGGAAGTACTGAGAGAACTGCCACGCAAGGGCATAATTATGTTTACAACCTTGTTGAACTCCATGCTGAGATTACAGTATTTTCCTGACCAATGGAAGATCTCAGAAATTGTGATGATTCACAAACATGGGAAACCTGCCCAAGAAAAAACGTCATATAGACCAATAAGCCTTTTGCCGACAATGTCTAAGATCTTAGAAAAAGTGCTGCTGCACAGGATGGCCCCAATACTTAAAGAGAGAAACATTCTACCCGACCATCAGTTCGGCTTCAGGAAACTACACGGGACAGTAGAACAAATACACCGGGTGTGCGAACACATAAGAAAAACGCTGGAACAAAAGAAATATTGCTCGTCTGTGTTCTTGGACATCCAGCAGGCTTTCGACAAGGTTTGGCATAAGGGCCTCTTAAGCAAGATTAAACAGCATCTGCCCCACCCGTTCTTTAGTATGCTGAAATCTTACCTCACAGATCGACTGTTCTACGTAAAAGAATCGGGTAATACCTCAGCCCTTCACAGAATCGAAGCTGGTGTACCTCAGGGTTCTGTCCTGGGGCCAATTCTTTACATATTGTATACAGCTGACTTACCAACGGAACCTGGAGTTGTTATAGCAACATTCGCGGATGATACGGCAATATTGTCTAGTCACACAAACCCAGCAGTTGCATCAAATCTTCTGCAGAGTGGACTCAACAAAATACACACTTGGATGAAAAGGTGGAAACTAAAGGCCAGTGCTGCTAAGTCTGTCCAAGTCACCTACACACTCAGAAAGGACGACTGCCCACCGGTCAAACTCGGAGATACCACCCTACCACACAAAAGTTGTGTCAAGTACCTGGGAATTCATTTGGACCGCCGATTGACCTGGCAACAACACATCAAAGCCAAAAAAGACGAGCTCTCATACAGATTAAAAAATCTTCACTGGCTACTGGGCCGCAACTCCAGACTATCACTAGATAACAAGCTCTTAATATATAAAGTAGTATTGAAGCCCGTTTGGATGTATGGGATACAGCTCTGGGGAAGCGCAAGCAACTCCAGTATAGCCATCTTACAGCGTCAACAAAACAAAATACTACGCACAATAGCCAATGTCTCATGGTTCACCACAAATGCTGAAATCCACCAACAACTATCCATTCCTACAGTTGGTGAGGAGATTCGGAATGTAGCAGGGAAATATAAAGAACGACTAGCCATCCACCCAAATGAGCTAGCTCGTCAGTTGACACAACGAGACTACGTGCTCCGCTTAAAGCGCCACAGTATCATGGCACTAGAAGACCGGCAGTAAAGCCGTAACACCTGCGAGTAGATGGCATCACTTGAAGCCACACTCTACATGACAAGCGACACGGAACTCATCCGCTCATAGTCCGAGGACTGATTGCAGATAACAACGGAAAAAAAAAAAAAAAAAATTACAATAGAACTAACCCATTCAGTAGGTTCCTCGACTTTGACTATAATTTGATCATTTTCTAATATTGCTAAAATAATTCCTCTTTTAATAGGGGATAATCCTATTTTTTTTTTCTTTGTCCGTCGGGTAGTTTATTGAAAAGTATTGGACACGTATTTTTTCTTTTTTCACGTGGTCATAAAATTACGGAGATATATTGAGTTGAAATGGCGCATGACGTCACATGTAGGTAAGTTTTATACCCACTTGTGACGTAGTAAGACCCCACTCTCCAACTTTAATGAGTTCTAACTAAGTAATTTTTTGATATTTCGATAAAACAAAAAATACGTGTCTAATATTTTTGTATTACCTGTCTGACGGACAAAATAGAATGTCGATTTCTTTACCCAGTCCGATCCCCCATTGTTCTATTAGACTGAATGGAATTCTACGGCAGGCATCGACAGAAGGTACCGCATCAGGCTTTACTGTCAAGTGACATTCGTAATCTTTAAGACAGCCTATTCCTGAGAAAAGATCTTGATATTCAGCAAGCTGTAAAACATTGACTGACTCATGGAATTGTATATTATGGACTCTTTTGACTAATTTTAAAATCTCACAGCTGTTGCGACCTATAATATTTCTACAAGGAATATCTATAATATGAAAATTAACATTATATACCATATTGTTGTGTGAGACAGACAAAATGCATTGACCTACAGTAGGCAAAACTTCACCACTGAACGTTGACAGTTTGTGACTACTTTTCTTTAAACTACTCAATGGCAAGTTTAGTTTCTTATAAGAATTGAATGATAAAATGTTTGTATCAGCACCTGTATCAAGTAAAAATTCTACGTCCTTACCATTTATAGACAAAGTAATATAATAAGGGTTATTTTGGCTGATAGAGATCTCATTAGTGAAAAGACTATTTAAGAAATAAGTATTAGGAGAATTACCAGTGCTTTCTTCTTCTATGAATCTCACATGCTTGCTACGGCAATACTTGGCAAAGTGGTTGAGCTTGTGGCAGTTATTACATGTGACTCCTATCGCTGGACATTTTGATCTATGTATTTGACCACATCTAGAACAGCTCTTAGACGACTGCTTGGATTGATGTTCTTGACTGGACGAAGTTTGATTTGAATTTGTTTGATGACTTTGACTTCCTTGACGGCTATGACTTCTTTGACGACTGTGGCTTCTTTGACCAGTATTTGTTTGACGACTGCGATGAGATTGACTGGCGACAACACTTATTTCGTGGCTTGATAAGGCTTTAGCCTCTAACCTGGTGTTTCTCAACATTTTAGCTAAACTGACAGCAGCATCAAATGAAGTTGGTTTTTCAATCAGTATGCGTTCTCTGATATACGAGCAAGATGAATTCAAATTCCAAGAAAATATGTCTTTTGTTATGTCTCCCGCAAGACTTTCGAAATTGCATTGCATGCTAATGTTCTTGAGATCAGTAGCATAAGTTTCAATTTCTTCTTCTGGGCCTTGTTTCCTGTTGAATAATTTATGTCTCTCGACGGAAATATTTACTCGTGTGTTAGAAAGGAGGTCTTTTATACTTCAATGTAAATACTATATGGTCGAGGGAACTCATTAGACGGAGTTTAAATCTGACATCTTTTGTATTGTGTCGATTGTTTTCTCTCTGTGTGTCATGAATTTTCTGATGGTATAAAATAAATCTATTTGTTACCAAAATCCGAGTATCAGTGAATACATTCCACATCTTTATTCAAGATAACTGCGTGCAAGTTAGTTGGTGTGAGCTATACAGTTATAGGCTTACACCAACAGGTTATGGACCGTTCGTAAGTTTTTCCTGATAATCTTGGACAGAAATCGTGATCGAAGACACAATCATGGTCAATAGCAGTACGAGTGGTACGACAACTAGTACGATGTCTAGTAGTAGCTTACCTGCATTCGAGAAGTTAGAGGGCTCGTCAAATTATTCGACGTGGAAATTTTTAATGCAGATGTCTTTAGTTCATGACGATCTGTGGACCTACGTAACAACTACGCCAGCTGCCACAGACTTGGAAGCTACAAAGAAGGACCAGAGGGCTTGCGCTAAGATCTGTCTTATGATAAATACTGATCTACTAGTATACGTACAGGAGGCTAAGACTGCTAAAGAGGCTTGGCAAGCATTGGAGAACAATTGCCAAGATAAAGGAGTGATAAATAGATGTCGGTTGTTGGGAAACCTTGTCAGCTTGAAGCTAGAGCAATTCAGCTGTATGAAGGACTATGTCACCACTATGATGAAGGTAGCTCAGCAGTTACGTGACATCGGTAAGGAAGTAGACGATGAACTGCTAGCAGCGATCATGCTACAAGGCCTTACTGAAGAATATGCACCGCTGAAAATGACATTAGAGAATGCCAACATCACACTGACATCAAATTATGTCAAAACCAAACTGCTTCAACAGGATAGTCCAATACCTTCGACATCCAACGAGAATGCTTTGATTGCAAGAGATAACCGTTCAAGATACAAGGGTAGTTCTTCGAACAGTGGAGGCAATAATAAGCAAACGCAGCAGAAGCGTGAGAAGCAAAAGAAAGAAATAAAATGTTTTGTGTGTGGAGGACCACATAAAGCATTGAGTTGTCCCAAGAATCCCAATGTAAACAAAGACAAGAAGGAATCTACATTACTTGCATACAGTACCATGGACAGCAGCAACAATGAGTGGATAGTAGACTCAGGAGCGTCATCTATCATGACCTATCGGAAGGATTGGCTGACTAATTATAAAGACTTTAGTAAAGTGCAGGACATTAGTGTAGCTAATGGTCAGAAGTTGTATGCATATGGTTCAGGAGATGTCATTAATGATGGTAGTATGCAATTCGGAGTAAAAGAGGTAAAGTATGTTCCTGGATTGTCTGCGAATCTATTGAGTGTGGATACATTGGTGAGTAGAAACAAAGTAGTCGTATTTTCCGAGAGAGGGTGTGATATATATGACAAGGATGAATGTTGTATAAAAGGAGGAGTGAGTTACAACTGTAAAAGTGAGAATGGAATTTATAAGTTTAAATCCAATAATACAGAACCTGACTCAGCATTTGCAGTTTCCGTGCCTGATGAGTACGAGCTTTGGCATAAGAGACTGGCACACCTTGGAATACCCAACATGAAGCTGTTGAGAGATGGTATGGCGACAGGAGTAAGTTTCAAAAATCCGGATTCCTTACAATGTGAGCCCTGCTTGAAGGGTAAGCAAGCACGAACACCATTTAATAAGAAAAGTACAACGAGAGCAACAGACGTACTTGAGCTTATACATTCAGACATTTGTGGTCCAATGAGTACGGACTCGCACGGTGGCATGAAATACTTTCTTTTATTTATTGATGATAAAACGAGGTACACTTTCGTTTATTTCTTGAAGAAGAAGAGTGAAGTTTTTTCCAAGATAGTGGAATTCAAGTCACTTGTAGAAAATCAAATGAATAAAAAGATAAAAATATTTAGGTCTGATAATGGAAAGGAGTTCGTGAACAAAGAGGTTAGTCAACTATTTAGAGAAAATGGGATTATTCATCAACTAACTGTTGATTACTGCCCCGAACAAAATGGCGTTGCAGAACGTGCTAACCGCACTTTAGTCGAGAAGGCTAGGTGTATGCTTGAGGAAGCGTACTTAGACAGAAAGTACTGGGCAGAAGCTGTTAATACAGCAGTGTATTTGAAGAACCGCTCACCCACAAAGGCTGTTGAGGTGACTTCCTATGAAGCTTGGTCAGGACTAAAACCCGACTTACGTGAGCTGAAAGTTTTTGGTTGTAAAGCTTTCATGCACATCGACAAAGCTAAACGCAAGAAGCTCGATGCGAAGAGCAAGGAGATGATCTTCGTAGGATATTGCGCAGAATCCAAAGGATATAGGCTTTGTGACCCTATCACAGCTAAGCTTCAGAAGTCAAGAGATGTGACTTTTTTCGAGAACCAATTCTTTAATAAAAGAGAAAAAGTAGTTCCAGAAGAGAATGCTCCTAGTGAATTTCTAAATGTTGAAATACATGAAAATGAAAGGCAGCAAGAACTGACGCAAAACAACAGTAACTCTGGTGAGGAGATTACTACGACAGAAACTATGGATAACGAAGATAACTTTGAAGATTGTACTGGAGATGCTACAATAGAAGAGATTCAAATCGAAAGAGACGAGACACCTGAAACACAAGTGGATAATAACAGGAGATATCCACAACGTGATAGAAAGTCCAAAAGTTACGATGACTTTTATTTGTATAATGCCACAGAAGGACATAGTGATGATCCAATCACTGTCGAAGAAGCTCTCAGCAGACATGATAGAGACAAATGGCAGGAAGCCATTAATGCTGAACTAAATGCCCTAAAGAAGAATGGCACTTGGAGCCTAGTCAAGCTGGATAAGTCCCATGTTAATTTTAATGTGGTGGATTCCAAATGGATATTTAAAATTAAAAAGGAGCAAGGGGGGAAAGAGAGATAAAAGGCTAGACTAGTAGCTCGTGGCTTTACACAGAAATTTGGACAAGACTATACGGAGACTTTCTCGCCTGTGATTCGGCACAGCACATTGAGACTATTATTCGCTATTGCTGTTGAGAATAACCTTTCTATTGATCAGATGGATGTGGTTACAGCATTTTTGAATGGAGATTTGACGGAAAGAGTTTATTTGAATCAACCTAGACTTTGTGAAGAAAAAGGCAAAGAAGACTACGTATGTCTGTTGAAGAAAGCCCTGTATGGACTTAAACAGGCACCCAGAGCATGGAATAAGAAACTACATGATGCTCTCATTGAGATGAAGTTCAAGAGATCTGAAAATGAACCATGTGTTTACTTCAGAAAAAGAGGAAATAACATTGTCTACATTGCAGTGTATGTGGATGATATCTTGATATTTTACGACAATGAAATTGAGAAAGAAAAAGTCAAGAACGAATTGAAAAACAAGTTCGAAATGAAGGATTTGGGAAAAGTAAATAACTTTCTAGGAATGAAGATACATCAACATGGTAGTAAGATTACTGTTGATCAGGGTGAATACATACAGAAAATTTTGAAAGAGTTCGGAATGTATGACTGTAAACCAGTGAAGACACCATTAGAGACTGGTAAAAAACTGGACAGACCCATGGAAGAGAATTTCATCCCACCTAAAGATATTCCCTATCAGAGACTAATTGGTTCACTGATGTATCTAGCTATTTGCTCGAGACCTGATATAAGTTATGCCGTTGACTATCTTAGCCAGTTCAATAGTTGTTATACAAGTGAACATTGGAGTGTAGCAAAGAGATTATTGAGATACCTGAAGGGTACAATCAACTATAAACTTAATTTTGAGAAGACAGGGAAACGTCTAGTTGGATATGTAGACGCTGACCATGCCGGAGATATCAGTGATAGGAAATCTTTTTCTGGCTACGTATTCATTTATGGAGGAGCTCCTGTATCATGGGAAAGCAAGAAGCAACGTACAGTAGCCCTCTCTAGTGCAGAGGCTGAATATATAGCCATGTCTGAAGCATGCAGAGAGTCAACGTTCCTCAAGCGGCTTATAGAAGAGCTTACCGGAAAGGAACGCCAAGCTATCATGCTATATTCAGATAGTCAGTCAGCTATTCAGATAGCGAAGAATCCAGTTCATCATCAACGGACTAAACACATCGATGTGAGATGTCACTACATACGAGATGCATTGAATGATAACATTGTGAAGGTGAAGTACCTGCAGACTGAGGCAATGACTGCAGATATTTTCACAAAGTCCTTGCCACGATGTAAGAATGAGTTTTGTGTGAAAGAGATGAATTTGAGTGCTTGATAATAATGATGAGGAAGCGGATACTATAGTTATTTCATTGAGGAGGAGTGTTAGAAAGGAGGTCTTTTATACTTCAATGTAAATACTATATGGTCGAGGGAACTCATTAGACGGAGTTTAAATCTGACATCTTTTGTATTGTGTCGATTGTTTTCTCTCTGTGTGTCATGAATTTTCTGATGGTATAAAATAAATCTATTTGTTACCAAAATCCGAGTATCAGTGAATACATTCCACATCTTTATTCAAGATAACTGCGTGCAAGTTAGTTGGTGTGAGCTATACAGTTATAGGCTTACACCAACATCGTGGCGTAAAATATTCTTCAAATTTGGATAGTAAGCTCTTGTATGTGATCTTGTCCATTTGCGTATACGAATAAAATATTTGAAGAGCGTCAGGGCCCATTGTTTGAAGTAAAATGGCTACCTTTCTATTGTCAGATTCGTTTTCCAAACCATTGGCGATCATATAGATATCCAGACTGGTTTTAAAATTTCTCCAAGCCAGCGGCATATTTGAGGCGTTGATATTAAGGCTAAAGTTACTCGGTGGCAAGGGAAGACTTGTATTACCTTTTTCGGCCATTTTTGAAGAGGACAACGTAGGACGTCTTTTGTTTTTTCTTTTATTTTGTGGAAAATTATTTTCTCGACTTGCAAGCTCTTGTGTCTTCTTTTACTTCTGACACCATGTTAAGATGTGTGGACAAGTTAATTTGTAGAAAATAATACGACCAGACTGTTTTAATATAATACGTGTATTCGCCTCGGATGGGCGGACATAGACAGACCAAAGACAATGACAAAAGTAAGACCAGTGGTGCAAACCACAGATAACTAAATACGTAACACGGACGACGCCGTTTGTAAATGCCGAATAATACAAATTGCCTGCGACATATACGTCGTTCACTTCTTTACAAGTCCGTTTGTTTCTATATTCAGCCAGTACTATCTCATCATAATAGTATTTACCATTCTGCGCACTCCAGCATGACCACACGGCCCAGTAAATGAAAGTCAATCATAATTATATTCTTTTGAAGTGGAACTTCTTATGCGACTTCCAAAAAATTTAACGTTTAACGCTATCATTTCTAAAACTCACCAAGAGATGGCAGTATTACAATATATCTCGGTATTTTCTTTAATATTGAGCCATAGAGGAATAAGCTATAGAAGTAGCAAGTAGCGCACGCCAAACCATCTGCCACTTTTTGCGGGAGGCAAGGTCAACCATACAGCACACTTTGGCAATTTGACAATCACACACAGAAACAATCGCAAACGAAAATAAACTATCAAACAAAAGAGAAACCCATACAAAAGACAAATTAGCGTAAATGTGTACCATTGTCCTACAACAAACAAACACCGGCCAAATGTGATTTGCACTCGCACACACATGGTTCAGTATTACCAACAAATTTAATTCAACAGCAAAACTAAATTTGTTTTTGTAGAATGTTTATTAAATACAAAGTTACTGCGGTTCATGTTCTACAAACTTACATTTTATCAGAATTTGCCTCCTCCTGCTTATGTAATTATTTAATTAAATAGATTAAAAAACGATGACATGATAACCGATGTCTGTAAATGTGTTGTATTTTCAGCTAAAAGAAAGATTATTTATTATTTCTATGATCAAAAATATTACGAGGAGTATAAAGAATAAGTGATGAACTGGTGGCGTACCATGACGTCTTAAAACATTATTGTTCCATTCTTATTCCAGACTGAAAAAGAGACGGAGCTATACAGGTCGTCTAGCTCCATCTCTTTCTCACTCTGGAATAGGAATGAAGAAGAAGAATAAGAAGAATAAATTTAATAAACCATAGTTACAGTAACTTTCTTAGTCTAACATCATTAAGGATATCGGTAACAAGTTTTATTTTAACAAACTTATATAACAGTGGACCCCAAACTAGGCTGTGTGGCCTGTATCTTGGGGGCCGGAGTTGCGATAAATTTATATTAAAAACATTAATTTGTTCTTATGCTAATTAGACATTTTGGAAAATAACAAAATATTATAATAGAAATTGGATATTTAATATAAATAAAAAAATAAAATAAAATAAGAACAATTTTATTCTAATGTTTAGGAATGATGTGTTTGTGGGTGTGTGTGTGTCTGTATGTTAGTGGGTATGTGTGGTGAAGGTTTAGCACAGATAAGGTGTTGTTAACTGATAATGTCTTCGGTTTCATCGTAAGGTAAGGAGAGAAGCAGTTTCTGGATCACTTTTTACTTGAGTGATCACTTAGACCTTTTATATTACAGTATTTATTTATTTAGTTGTAGACATGAGTGTGAGAGTAAGAAGGACACCGCCTAGCCAGGAGACTTGTTGCATCGGGAAGAGGGATGTGTAAAGTGCGTTTGGATATTATGTTTTGGTAATCTGGCTTATTTTTTACGGATTTGTGAGTACGTAGTGTGGCATTTAAAATAAATAACTGTCGCACTCGCAGCACAGGAAATTCTTTATAAAGCAATTCTGTTGGGAATCGGAAAGGTTTTTTAAGCATTACTTTGACTACCGCTCTTTGAGCTCTTTCTATTTCTATGAATGTGGTTTTACCAGCACTGCCCCAGATGGAAATTCCATACTGAAGTACAGATTGGCATAGACCTTCTAAGGAGTGCAGTCACGTAACTTTTTCATGACATAAAATAATAATAATAATAATTGTCGACATGTGGGACGTGAGTACAGCAGTCATTGTGCCGATAGTCGTGTCGGCCAAAGGCTTAATAGCCAAAAGCTTCAACCAACATCTACGGAGTCTTTCGCTTGGCAGTTGGATCAAGGGCTTGATTCAGAAAACAGTACTTCTGGACACGGCACGTATTGTTAGGAGGTTCCTCTCTCAAGAGCCCTGACCACCGGTAGCCCGGACCCTGTTCCCGATGCCAGTGGGCTACTATTTTTTATATTTTTAAATGTTTTTGTATATAATTTTGTAAAAATATTTAAAAATGTAAAAAGTATGTTTTTAAAATGAATAAAGGAGATAATAATAAAATAATAATAACTTTTTCATAGGCTTGTAAATGGCTTGTCGTTGTTATATCACTATAAGTTCTGTATTGTTAGCTGTAAGCCACCCAAACACAATAAAATAAAATAAAATAAAATAAAATAAAATAAAATAAAATAAAATAAAATAAAATAAAATAAAATAAAATAAAATAAAATAAAATAAAATAAAATAAAATAAAATAAAATAAAATAAAATAAAATAAAATAAAATAAAATAAAATAAAATAAAATAAAATAAAATAAAATAAAATAAAATAAAATAAAATAAAATAAAATAAAATAAAATAAAATAAAATAAAATAAAATAAAATAAAATAAAATAAAATAAAATAAAATAAAATAAAATAAAATAAAATAAAATAAAATAAAATAAAATAAAATAAAATAAAATAAAATAAAATAAAATAAAATAAAATAAAATAAAATAAAATAAAATAAAATAAAATAAAATAAAATAAAATAAAATAAAATAAAATAAAATAAAATAAAATAAAATAAAATAAAATAAAATAAAATAAAATAAAATAAAATAAAATAAAATAAAATAAAATAAAATAAAATAAAATAAAATAAAATAAAATAAAATAAAATAAAATAAATAAGTTTCCTGACGCGCACCGAAAGTATTTGAATGTGAGGTTTATATGAAATATTTTCGTCTATACAAATGCAGGTGCAGTCAATGAGTGGATGGTTATGATCACTGCAGCAGGTATGGAACTTAAGTGTCAAGTGTGGTGGAGGTTTAGAAGCGATAGTTTTGCAAAAGGTTATAAGCTTGGTTTTTCTCACGTTGAGGTTGAGGGTGAGAAGATTTTTGCTGAGGACCTCAGCAATTGTAAGCAATCCATTCTCAGCAAGATCATACACTTGATTCCATATTTTGGCGTGGAATACAATTGCCGTGTCATCTGCATATGATATGATTTCAGCGTTACTTATTGAAGCATTAAGTATGTCGTTCATGTAAAAAATAAAGAGGGTTGGACCAAGAGTTCTACCCTGGGGAATTCCGAAGCTAATTGATTGTAGTCCACTTACGGAATTACCTACTTTTACGAGTTGTTGGCGATCTGAAAGGTAGGACTTGAACCAGTTAAGCGCTACTCCTCTTATTCCTATTCCGTCTAGATTAGATAGAAGGAGGTCAATAGAAATTGTGTCGAACGCCTTAGCAAGGTCTAGGAAAACTCCTATGGCGTGCTCTCCTTTTTCAATGAACGAGGCTACATAATTAGTTAGCAGTAACGCGGTGTCTTCAGTTGACTTAAACCTCTTCTAAAGCCAAACTGTCTTTCAGAAATTAAATTGTTATCCTCTAAATAGTTGACTAGGCGGTTGTTGACAATTTTTTCTAGTAGTTTGGATAGAATACTCAAAAGTGCTATTGGGCGGTAATTCTCTGGTAGTTCTGGAGGGCCGCTTTTGTAGATTGGTCGAACGCAAGCAACCTTCCAACGATCGGGAAAAATCCCATTTTCCAAACTTAGGTTAAAAATATGAGTGAGTGGTTTGAGTAATGATTTTTTTAGTGATATAATAAGACGGGCACTAATCTCATCTAGTCCCGGGGCGCTGTCAATTTTACGTTGATGTATTAGTTTTTCAATTTCTAATTCGTCGGTGGGTTAGAAGAAGAAAGAGTGTAGTGGGGTTTCACGCGGTCTGTATTTATTCGCTAGGGATGCTTGCGTCTCGAACACTCGCGACAGTCTGAAAGATTTTTGCCCAAAGAAGTAAAATACTCATTACACTTTTTAAGTGTATCGTCGGGGTCTTGTGCGTTGGTTAAAAGTTTGGAGGAGTCATTTCTTTGTGAGTTTGGGTTATAAAGGGTGTAAAACACCTCTTAACGAAGCCGAAAGGCACTGGTTCTCCCTGTCCTTGCTATTATTTTTTTGTTCTACACCATACCTGGGAACCTTCTAGTTACGGAGATATTAGGGGTCAAAGTTCCAACTTTTTGACAAGTATTTTTTTAAATACAAGTTGTTAATGTAAGATTTTTACTTTAAACACCTCCAAGACCCCCGTACTATTCAATCCGTCCATCAGAACAATGTTTTGAGTGCGTTACATTGAGTTCTACCACAAAACATGATTTTACACCCCCCAAAAAAAAGTCGTTTCCCAGCAATAATTTTTGCGTAAAGTTACTTAGTTTCATGTACAGAACGCTTGGTTGACGGCTTCGTGATGAGGTGATTTACACGGTGTATATAGATTTTATTGTAGTCCAAAGCTTTTTTGGGTCGTTTTGGTATTTCTTTATAAGTTGGCTGTTGTAGTCTGTTTTGAGCTTATGTAACAAATTGTTACAAGAGTTTTTATATCTGGTGTATACAAGACGTCGCATTTCGTCTTTCGGATAAGTTCTTAAAGTTAGATGAAGTTTATCACGGTGAGCTATACATCTCATAAGGCCTGGTGTGATCCATGGTTTAATGTTGTATTTTCTACGACTGGTATTAACTTTACGAGTGTTTTTGGCGATTGAACATGAGTATCCGTAATGAGGATTTGCCAATTATTCCTACGGATGTATTATTAGTTTTTATAAAAATGTGGTCGAAACAAGAGCGGCCCCTGGTAGGCTGTGTAATCGCAGGTAGAAGACCATGGGAAGCTTAAAGACACAGGTATTCAATGTGTTTGTTGTTTGTAGTATTGAATCCTGAATATTGATCCCCGGTTACTATAATGGAACAATAATGTTTTAAGCGTCATAGTAACCTCCCTGATAACTGATAAGATATTTCTCGACAGCATGTAAAGCCAAGGCAGAGGCGCATGGGTGGCATAAAAAAGCGACGATTAATTAATTACAACTTGGCGTACTATGAAGATGAAGAATTTCATTTGGAATAATTTTACTAGGTAAATTGGCATTCTATAAAACAGCATTTTTAACCATAAATTAAAATATTGTCCTAAAAAGTCAATTTGAGTTGTGCTACAAAAGTTTGTGACAGAAACAAATCGCTGCAAAACCGACCCCACGTAGTCTTGTCTGCCCTACCCCTAGAGTGTGTAATTTAAGCCCGCAGCGAGGGAGCCGTGACAGAAACCGTGCCTGCTGCATGCTTGCTTGCATGCTGCAGGCATGGTTTCTGTCACGGATGAACCGATTTTGATGAAATTGGTTTCGTTTGAAAGGTGTTTTAATCGAGAGTGTTCTTAGCTATGTTTCGAGAAAATCTGCTCAGCCGTTTGAAGGTCATCACCTCTTTTCTAGTTGAAGGGAAATAAACAATTTCCACAAGTCTGGTCGATTCGAAATTTGAAATCTTGTCACTTGTCACCATGGGCATCGCCAGGGCTGCACCCCCCTTCCCTCCAGAAACTCGTTTTGTTTTGAATTTTGCTGTTTTCTTTAATTAGCGAGAAGACACGCAACACCGAGAAAAGTGGAAGCAATGGGGGAGGCCTATGCCCAGTATTGGGACAGTCAAGGCTAAGATAAAACAATACAAGTTTGCATGAAATAAAAATTAAATTAAAAATTAAAAAAAACCCCCGACACAAAAAACCTCTAAAAAAACAAAAATAAAATAATCCAAGCGTCTTAGCGTCGGGGGATCGCTAAGTAGACCGCTTAGTACAAGCACAAATCAAAACCCTGTATTCCCGTTGTCCCCGTAGGCCATGTCCCCGTTTACGGGGACAAAGGGAATTTAATAAAATAATTAAAATTACTTCCCGTTGTCCCCGTACGCTGTCCCCGTTAATTTCTTGTAATATGTGCTTTTTAAATTATGCCCGTTGTCCCCGTTGAGTTAAAATTAGAAGTGAGAGTGCCTTAATAGAGAGAATATTGTCCCTATACAAATGAAATGGAACTACAAAAAAATAAAAGAAATAGGTACACCATGTGATTGCAACAAAAGTATTTATAATTTACGAATGTATTTGTTTAAAAATATAAATAAAGACTTAAATGTATGAATATACTAGGTCTGCCCGCGGCTTCGCCCGCCTTTTTTCGGTAATTGTCCCGCGGGATCACACTACCGGGATAAAAAGTATCCTATATGCTATTCCAGACTATTTTATATTTTTACTAACTACCTCCTACCCCACCTACCTACCTACCTACACTACCCTACCTACCTACACTACCCCACCCTATTCCTTCATTTTTCTGATATCATAAGGTAGGTAGGTAAGGTTACCACGCTCAACTATCTCCTGGTAAGCTATGTTCTCCTAGTACCTCAATCCTGACCACGCCGCCCCAGATACGCTCGCAAAGAAAATAACGCGCCGGCATCACCAACTCCACGCCCAACTATCTCAGGCTTGCCGCGCTAAATAACCCACGTTTAAAAAAATTACAATAATTTAAAGTGGACAACGATACGTGACATCTTAACTGTCCGTTGTCCCCGTTGCCCATATCATAACGGGGACACCGGTAAGGAATCATATGACGTGCTGATGTCCCCGTGACGGGGACACAGATTACGGGGACAACGGGAATACAGGATCAAAACGGACCCCCGACGCTTTTTTTGTGTCGGGGGTTTTTTTAAATTTTTTATTGTGTGATATGATATTACATGCGTTATATGTTAAATGAGTGTTAGCAAAATGATTTTCTACGAAATGACGTTTATGCTATCCGCTGTTATGCAAAATTATATTATGACACTAAAAGTTCTACTATGAAGAGTAGACTCTCCAAAGAGAGTTTCTCGTAGGTAAGGGTGTCTAGTCTTTTATGGGCCACTTCGTTAAACAGAGATGTATAAAAACCGTTTGGTGCAAGGTGTTCTCTTTGATTAAAACCTCAAATTCAGAGACTTCTTCAATATGCAAAGGGATGGAAAAAAATATTGTCTTTTGTTTTACAAAATTATTTTTTTAAAAACTTGACAGATTGTGTCCGTCTAAGTCAGGCACAGAATAAAAAATGCCGGTAGTGTAATTGCTTTATGAAAAAATAAACTACAATGGCTCCGTAAGTATTTTAAATTATGTAATTATGCATAGGGACAGTAACGTAACTGAGCGTTTTCCACCGCATGAGGTCGCGCCGGGTTTGCGAGAAAGGGAAAGAGTGGAGGGAGGCCTTTGCCCAGCAGTGGGATAGAGCAGGCTACAAAAAAATAATTGTATGAAGTACGAGTTTCATTAGTTCTAGTTCTATGAAAGCCGTTTCCTATGATAAATAAATGGATTCTGGAACAGTTAGAGCCTACATTCGTTTCATCGATGACCTATTCGCAGGCAGTTTGTCGGGGATTCGTACTGATTATAATAACCCTGCGCAAAAAATATTGCTTGGAAACAACATGTTTTTGCTAAAAAATCACGTTTTACGATAAAATTCAATGTTTTGCACTCAAAACGTGCAGAGCCGTGTCAATGTACGCCGGGGGCAACAAGTGCCTTTTGGCTTCGTTAAGGGTCTAAGTGCGTGTCGAACTGACAAACAAAATGTGCCGTAGCACCAAACAAATATTAACAAAAGTTTTGTCGCTCATTCATAATAAATTATGATAATGAACATTTGCGCGCGTGGACCCACAATTCGCGCAAGTGCGCGGATTACTATGTGGGTGAATAGAAATCTACGATACCTACTTCTGCGACAGACATTTGCGCGACTGGACACTTGCGCGACTTCATGGCTCGTGAGATTCCTTACAAACAGAACATAACATCACGCCTTGTACCACACACCGCCAAAATAAGGGGAAAACAATAAAAAGTGAATAATTTTTTGAGATTCAATGTATTAATTTATTGTTTTCGCTTCGAATGTATTTGTTTATTTTATGAAAGAAAACAACAAAATGTGGGGATGTTAGAATTTATTGATAGATTTTAAAAAAATGGTCGCAACTAAAAAATATTGAAGTGATGAATTTAATCAAAAAAGTAAAAAAATAAGAATTAATAGCGTGTGTTACCTTCACGTGCTCTTTTTAGGACTTGAATATGTCTGCCCATGCTCCTGATGACATCCCCAATTACTTCCTGAGGCAAAGTGTTCAACCAGCGCCAATTTGAGTAGTTCACCATTTCTAGGGGTTGGATTTCTTTCTCGAACCCTTCGTCCAATCATGTTCTTTTGGATTCATGTGTGGTGAACGTGCTGGACAGTTCATCTCCGTTACAACCTACCTAACCTATGTGCGCAGTGGCGTTCGTGTTATCGTGCATAAAACACAAATTTTGAGTCTATGAATGGACCAAAAAGGATAACATGGGATTCTAAGACCTCAGTCATGTTCCTGTGTGCAGTCAGAGAACCGCCATCAATGATGAATAGAGCGATGCGTGCCGTCAAACTTATACCACCCCACATCAATACAGACCCTCCACCGTAAGCCGTTGTTTTGGAAAAAATTGGTTGATGGTAACGTGAGAATAAAACTCGACTCCACTCATCGGACCAATTTTGAAGCTGACGGGCGAACGATAATCTGGCTACTCGATGGCTCATCTCTAGTTTTGGCGCTTTTGCTCGCAAGTATGACTTCAAACCAATTTCATTTATCCTTCTTCTCACGGTTCGTTCACCAACACGTACGTAAAAAAACATTTTGGGTCTGAACTATGAATAAAATAGCTAGGATGGCCCTGGCTATTTGCTTGCTTACTCATTAACTGCATAATTATTTATGCAGTTATTCCTTCTCAAAAATACTCAGAAGCGTTAATTTGCGCGACTGGAAAGAAGACTGGAAAGAAGGTATAATTTCTGCAAGTGGGTTGAAAGATGTCTAAACCCATAAAGTTATTTTTAAAAAGGGCATTGCATCCAAATAACGGCACCACCACTTATCGAAATACCCAACAGTTTTGGAAAAAAGGCACCTTAGTGTTTGTGTTCCTCTAATTTTGTCAGTGTCAATGCCAATTTATGGGCTGAGTTATACCTAACTGTGAACGGTTGGGGTTGTATGGGTGTCGTTTTAATGGTTTTAGAGGTGGCTTATAACGAAATTGAGGTGTAAAAAAATATAATCTTCAAGTGTGTCTCGGACTTAACATACACAATCACAACTCAGCCCTACCCTTCAAGTGATATCAGGCGTGATGTTATGTTTTGTTTGTAAGGTCACTAGTCATTAAGTCGCGAAAGTGATCATCTTTAGCGCAAGTGTCTGTCGCGCAAGTACCTAAGGTTTTAGTTTGGTTTGGTTTTGGTAAATCCGTTTACGCAAATGTAAGTCCAGTTGCGAGTGCAACTGGCCAAAAAGGTTATTATTATTACATTAGGCATCGATATTTTAATAATAGGTACCTATTTAGTTATACTTATAAGTAAGTATTACGTAAGAACAAGCAGAAGCGAACTAATTTTATTTTTTACTTGCAGAAAGAAGGAAAAAGGGATCATCGAAAAAATATCATCGTAAGTATAAATATAATATATATATATATATACAGGGTGTAACGGAAAGGGTATATACATACTTAAGGGTATGCTACAGACGATCAAACTGAACATGTTTCTCCATCGGACAAACATCATTATAGCGAAAAAAATATCAGTTGCGCCATACATTTGGGTCGAATAGATATTGCAATTTTGTATTGGGCAGCAGATAATTTAGCATGGCACTAAAAAAATAATTATGTAAAACGAGGCAGCGTTGATGCAGCGACGACGCAACGTCAAGCCTTAAGACGGAAATACACTTACGTGTCGTGGCGTGTCGTGACGCGCCAGAAGCATAAGGTTTCATACATCGTTGCGACACGACACGCCATGCAAATATGTCCCTAACCATACTAATGTATGAAACCGATTTGCTTCTGGCGCGTCACGACACGCCACGACACGTAAGTATGTATGTTTCCGCCTTTAGCGTCCGCGCCGAGCAAAAGTAGTGCTATAATTCAAAATGGTAGATCAGTAGATGGGTTCGATCCCTACTAGTTATCTTATGCTTCATGACTTTTCGGTTTAGGTTGTGCCTTATTGTTAATGAAGTGTTTAGAAAGTTTATTTTAATATTTTTTTTTTGTTTCCAGGTATTTGGTTAATCCATTGTAAGTGTTTTATTCCTTATTTATTAGTCCAGTGCAATTAGAAAATGAGGTGGAACGAAGTTAATAGTGGTCGGATTTTCATGGGACTTTTTTTATTGAGTTCCTAGAGATGTGGAGAAGACAGTAAAAAAAATAATTTCGCCGCTCGCGACTATTTTTTTTTAGTTTGATTGGAATATAATTTGACCGAATTGGCGTTTAATTGCGAAACACAGGTCACACTATTACGCCACCCTATAAATTCGTCGAATTTCAAGCTATGCATAAACGAAAAAAAATATTCTAAAGAAAATTCATAAAAAAATTTTTTTTTTTTACTTCTCTAAACCTCTAGGCCCTCAATAAAAAAAAGTCAAGAAAATCCGAGCACTATAAACTTCGTTCCACCTTATGAGTATTTTTGTCTAATTATTGCACTCGACCTCTTGGTCGTTACTTACTTGAGATTTATATAGACCGGCCAAGCCCGCACGCAAAATACGCGCCTTAGACGTGGAGTTGCGGAAACCAGCCCGCTATACAATACAAACCGACCGGCGAAGTGCGAATCAGACTCGCGCACGAAGGGTTCCCTACAATTATTTATAAAAATGAGTAAAAAAATCACTTTTATATGGGAGCCCCTTACTATTTATTTTATTCTGTTTTTAGTATTTGTTGTTATAGCATCAACAAAAATACATAATCTGTAGAAATTTCAACTGGCTAACTATCACGGTTCATGAGATACAGCCTGGTGACAGACGGACAGCGAAGTCTCAATCCTGTTTGACCTTTGGGTACAGAACCCTAAAAATGTATGGGCATACTACACAATACTCACTCATACAAAGGGTGGAGCGTCACTTTTTTTTTCCAGTTTTTCGATTCTGTACAGTTTTGGAAAGTTAATTTAGTCATAAGGAATATGAAAAAAGATAAACATAATAAAAATAATCGAACCTATTTTTAGCCGCCGCCGTTCAAAGATTTAAGAAAAGCGTATACCTAAAAGAGCTGAATTTGGAAAGTCACATTTTATATAAATGTTATCTGAAAATTGACGTAAACAAAAAATACCTATGAAATTACAGTTTATATACAGAAACGTCTGCCTCGGTTACCGCCTAGCGGTCGAAGTGGAACGATGTCTGAATAAGGCTGCGGTTACACAGAGGCGGAGCGGAGCAGAGCGGAGACGAGCTGTGCCCCGATTCCCAATACCAATGAAGTGGAGAAGAGATGTGGATTTCAAGCCATGTGGGCTTGAAATCCACATCTCTTCTCCACTTCACTTCACTTCACTTCAAGCCTTGTGATTGGTGAATCGCGGCACAGCTCGTCTCCACTCTGCTCCGCTCCGCCTCAGTGGAACCGCAGCCTAAAGTCAATTAAAAAAAAAAAAAAACTATCACGCCATGTCCATGTTCTTCAGGCTGCTCTACTTAATAATTTAACCGACTGCAAAGAAAAGGTTTATTTTTTTTATCTAAGATTTTTATTTTTTTAAATTACTTAATTAAGGACCATATCCTACAGTATAAATCACAAAAGCACTAATAATATTATGCTTTTAGCAAAACTAAACCAGCTGAAAAAGCCCCAGCTGATTTTGGGGATCGACTTAACAACATAAGAGTCAACAACTTCAGGGGTCTCGTTGGCTCAATAGTACCACTGGTTGTACTAACACCCCTATGGAAGAAAAATGACGTGAGTACAACTGCCAAATCTGCACAGGGTTGAATAAGTATTAAAATGACAACGCACACTTTGACTGAGCACTGCGCGAGCTCGGTATTTCTTGAAACCGACCTTGAACATGAACAATTTTTTTGACAGAAAGTGCCGCGACCACGGTAGATTTTCCAACAGTGAAACCGAATTGGTTGTTATGAAATGTTGGTCCGTCTGGTAACAAATGTGGAACGATAAGGCGCTCCAGTTTTCCCAAAGATGTTAGTAGTGCTATGGGAGTTCGTCCGGTGGCTTGTCACCACTTTTAAGAGTATTTCGGATAAAGCCACGTCGCCATATACGACATATATGTTGTGGCGTGTTGTGCGCATGTTAATAAGAACATGTATGATTCGATAGGTTGCGGGCACCACGCATGCGTGCCTGGCCTGCACGCGGGCGCGAACACGCATGACAATAAAAAGGACCTAAGGGTTGTGTTGATGCCGAACTTATGACACGCGGGGTTGCGATAGTCCTGGAGAGAATCCGGCAACTGGGTCTCGAGGTGGCATTGCACAAGTCTGAGGCCATGTGCTTTCATGGGCCTCGGAATGCGCCACCGTCGGGATCCACACTGACGGTAGGAGGGGTTCCCATCGGCGTCGAGTCGACGCTAAAGTACCTAGGGCTTGTCCTCGACAGCCGGTGGAACTTCGTTGAGCACTTCCGACGTTTGGCCCCAAAACTGGAACGGGCAGGGGCTGCATTCAAGCGGCTCTTGCCCAACCTGGGGGGTCCAAACGCCTCCTGCCGGAGGCTCTATGCGGGGGTCGTGCGGTCCATGGCCCTTTATGGGGCCCCGGTGTGGGCGCGTTCTTTGAGGCGGCGAGCCGCCCATTACCTGAACGCGCCCCAGAAGGTGGTAGCCGTAAGGCTGATCCGGGGGTACCGCACGATCTCTGGCGAGGCGGCGAGCCTCTTGGCCGGATTGCCGCCATGGGATCTAGAGGCGATGGTCATCGCGCGCCTGCATGAACGGCGCGCGGAGGCACTACGCCGGGGGGAAACTCCGCTGCCGCGGCAAATTGTCGCTCAGCGGACAGACCTCCGGCACGATCTCATGGCGACATGGAGACAGCGACTGTCGCAACCACGTGCAGGGCACGCCACAATAGTGGCGATAAGTCCCCTCTTTGAGGAGTGGCTAGAGAGGCGGCACGGCGCCCTCACCTTCCGCCTGACGCAGGTCCTCACCGGACACGGTTGTTTCGGGAGGTTCCTGCACCGAATTGGGCGGGAGGAAACGCCCGGGTGTTACCATTGTGAGGATCGACCGGAGGACACGGTGGAGCACACCGTGGAGCTCTGCCCCGCTTGGGCTGAGCACCGCCGTGTCCTCGTAGCGGCGATTGGCGGCGGTGACCTCTCGCGTCCGGCCCTGGTTCAATCTATGGTCCGGAGTGAGAGGGAATGGGAAGCCGTCGCCTCCTTCTGCGAAGCAGTCATGCTAGCGAAGGAGGTGGCGGAACGTGAGAGGGAGAGAACCTCACGTCCCAGCCGCCGCGGGAGACGCCCCGGGCGTCGGGGGGCAACCAGTGGCCCCCGGCCACCGTAGGCGCGAGCCTGTGGACGGTGAGTAATGGGCTAGCTCACCGTCCGTCCGTCTTATGACGACAGGCCGTGTCGATGTCGCGTACGTGTTCCGCGCGCGCCTCAAGGAGATGTCAGCAAACAGGAAGGGGCCCGAGAGGGCCGATGCCTGCCCCAGGGCTGCGGGTTGTTCGAAAGAGATACCGCGGCCCTGGAACACAAAGGGCGAAGAAGGAACATGGGTGGGTTTTAGTCAGTACAAGTCATTTGATGATTTCCCATCCGAAAAAAAAAAAAAATTGTTGTGTTGATGCAGTAAGACAAGAGCTGAGGCGCGTAGTTTATTACTATTTAATTTTGTTTCAGAGCGTTAGAAAACTTGAAATTATGTGGATGTGGATGTTCTGGTTCTACTTATGGCAACCAGTTGCAGTTCCCAACACATCGCTTATTCCTGTATTTTTTCTACCCATGACTGGTGTTCTGCAATCGTCAGAAATTTGCTCCTGTTATATGGACGTAAGCTGTTTTAATACATCTTGTAATTATTATAATATTGTCCTAACTGTAAGAAGTTTCCTTTTTCTGAAAATATGTGTTTCTCCAATAATACCCCACAGAAATCTCAATCTCGTCTATAGGTGAGCATTATAGATGTCCAAATGAGAAATAGGAATGGGAACTAGGGATGGGAGATAACCAAGATGCAGTCCAGAATGGAGGTTTCAGGAAAAGCCAATACTGAGCTACGTGCAGAAATAGCATTATTGCGCAACGTTGGTTCAGCAATTAGGTCACCTGAGGCCTCAAAGTTGAACACGCGTCGGCAAACACAAGTGCCAGTACCAGTTCGATAATGCTGAGCAAGCGCTGCCCGCCGCCGCCGTCGCCCGCACCATAACACCGGCTGCGGAAACGTCACACGTAGGTAGTCTTCGACTCCTAAGTGGGCCTACGCTGCTATTGCCACCGGCAAATCAGATGTGTCACAGTCTAAGCGGCAAATCGAAAAAGGGGAATAACTGAAAAAGGGTGCTCAACCTGCCCTGACTGCGGTCCGTAGTTGCCGAGAGCGAGCCACATCGATGAAGAGGCTTTCATAAAACTAGAAAAGAAGAAGCCCTTTTCGCGAAACCAGTGCGGTACCGCACCGAGTGGAACCAACATGCTGCTGTGCCCTGCTGTGCCTACGACGCAGCTGTACATTTCACGTCTGCATCACTCCACGACCGTTGAGGAAGTCGTGTAGTATTTGAAAGTGAAGACCAAATGGACTCTGAGGGTCGAAAGGTTGGAATCGTGCCATAATATCAATTTCAAGTCGTTCGTGGTACGAGTTCCTACTCATCATATACAGAACTGCCTGAGAGAGTACTTTTGGCTGAAAGGTGTCGTGTATTGACGTTTCCGAGGACGGTTACGCGACACCACGCAGCGAAACAAGACGCCGACCACATTACGTGTTTAGTTATAGTTTAAAAATGTTTCACATGTATTAGTTTATTTTATTGTTTAAGATTAAACCGTGTATTTAAAAAAAAAATGATTGATTATGCACTTGAGCACTATGTCGAGCATTTTCACGTAATTTATCGTTCCCGCGAATGCTCGACACGGTGTTCAGAGTAATGCTGGCTTTTTATGTTTTTTTTTTGCCGTATTAACAACACTCAGCAGCACAGAATGAGGCCCAAGCGCGTTATATGGTTTATTATAAAAATTAAACGCGAAACAGTATTTTTTTTATGGTAATACTTAAATGTTTATTATAGTCTAGACTTAAATACGAATGATTAATTAAAAAAAAAATACCTTATCATTTTTTTTATAAAATTACAGGAAAATATTATGCTGTTCGTATTAACTTCATGGCTAATAGTATTGCTCAATAATTCAGGCATCGACAAACGCATTGCTTTATGGTTTGTGGCTTCTGGGGAAACTTCACAGTATTCTGGACAAAAGTAAGTATGTTTCACGGTATATTATGGTAAAAGCCATGTTTTGTGACTGCGAAGCAATGTTTTGTGGAGAGGCACTGGGGTCGCCGGAGAATTCGCATATGATCGTGATGTAACAATCCAAGAGTCGATTTTCCACAGGAACAAGTTAGCCGAGTGCTCTTATGAGATTAGACAAAAAATGCTCAAAAGGTCGGAACGAAGTTTATAGAGGTCGGATTTTCATGGGACTTTTTATTTGATACTTGAATAATTTTTGATGCTGATAGAAATATACAGTCATAATGTTCGCAAATATCAAGAAATCGTATATAAAGTCCCATTAAAATAGATGGTCAAATTTTTACACAGCGTTCAGTAAGTCAAACAAAAAAAAAAAAATACAAGTCATTTAATTTTGCTGGGAAATTACTTTTTGGGGTGAAAAATCAAGTACTAATACTTGATTTTTCACCCCAAAAAGTAATTTCCAAAATAATTAAGTAAACAAGACGAATGCTACTAATAGCATTCGTCTTGTTTGTATTAAAACGTTCTATTTATTTTAGGTTAGTATTCAAAACTGGTACAGCAGCGTTCTTTCTTTCAATGTTTAGCAGTCGGCTAATAGCGACATTAAATCTAACAGATCTTGTAACAAAAGCGTGTGAAAAACTAGACGTGAGTACATTTCTGTTTTGTGTGGTATTTTTCCCATGTTAAACCTCGTGCTTTCATCAATGTCGGCCGTTTCAGTAAATTTCATTGTTTGGGCTATGTAATTATGTATTGTACTTTTAATTTTATTTAAATTGTATGCTTTACAAATCCTAAGGCCTACACAAAAACACGGGTGCGTACCATTTTACATAATAACAGATGTTCTAACGATCACATGACCTAATTTCATTTACTATATTTTTTTTTAGTATAACGATGAAATGATATAATGAATTATTGATATAATTTCAGTTTACCTAATTTTATATGGTTTAATAAACATTTTCTATAATGCACATTTGAACTAATATTCAGTTTGTATAATATTTAGTTAGTATAATATTCAAATCCTATAGTCACGCTTAATATAATTTTGAATGGTTGGTGAATCATGTGGGTTAGGTTAGGTTAGAACCATGACCATAAGCGCGCGAAGGCGAGCGAGCGAAGCGAGCGTGCCGCGGCAGCGTCCGCCGAGCGCCAGATCCCTTATATTGTTGGTTAATCATTTGGGTTAGGTTAGGTTAGAACCATGACCATTAGCGCGCGAAGGCGAGCGAGCGAAGCGAGCGTGCCGCGGCAGCGGGCGCCAAGCGCCAGATCCTTTCTATTGTTGGTGAATCATTTGGGTTAAATGAGGTTATAACAGTATGATGTTTTCTGATATTTACTTATTCACTACAGAATTTGGGCAGAAAACGAGTAAATATGAAAATTAGGTCAACTGAACGTTATATAAGAAGTGCAATATACTAATAGAATATTACATGAGATGAACGTTACACTAAATGATATTAAAGCAAAAGAAGTTTATATGAAATGTAATATTAGATCACATGATATTAGGTTAAGTATTTGTTTTTATAGCATATGAAAATTATATCATGTGAACGTTATTTCAAGTGATAATATATTATCTGTTATTATGGCATATATTACACACCCCAAAAACACACCCGCACACACGTTGACAATCTTAGCAGTAGGACATAAAAGGGCCATGGAGGTCTATACTTCCTGTCACGAAAAGCTACGAAAGTTATCTGTATTTTTTTTGTATTTCAGCCATCCGGAAAGCAAAACGACGTGCGTCATATCCGTTACGTTGTTAATAATGCAATTCAAACCTCTGCGGCGATAGGTACGTAATAAAAAAAAAGTATGGTGATCTATGTATAAGCAAAATAAAACTAAAAGTGTATGACAAAGTCAAAAGTCAAAGTCAAAGCATTTATTTCAATTAGACCATTACAGGCACTTTTGAAAGTCAACAAAAACAAAATAAAACGCGAAGCTACAGTCCCAGTCACAAGGCATAATAACTTGTGAAAGTACCGTAGTTGCCCATTCCGTAGCGTAGATCTCTATGGAGAAGAACGGGCAAGAAACTCCATGGACACTCTTTTAAATCAAAATATGTTACAAAATCTTGGTTACATCATTCATGTCAAGAATTACAAATATGTGAGACAAACATTATAAATTCGCTGCCTTCAAATAAAGGCTGCACACAACAGAACTTAGTTATTGTTTGAAATTCGGGACTCACATTCAATCATTTTTGCTTCAGTACTTCTTTAGATAGAAAATCTTGTACCTGTGACAAATTATATCTGATACGCATATTAGTAATAGTCCTAACACAAAAAAAAATAAAATAGGTATTTTGTCTACAAAACGTAGTAAGGTGTGACCATGACACTAATCATTGTTAATAAAATTAAAATGTAATAAAAAATACTCCTGAACACTGAAATGGTGTGCCACAAAAACCATAATGATTCACTTTAACATGACAAGATTAGTACATTATGGTACTAGTGTGTAATGTTGGTGATTGCCGCTGAGGCGCCATTGAGACCCGAGACGTTAGGTGAGGGTCTTAAGGAGAGCCGAGGACGGTAATCACCAATACACACGTGTATCATACGACGTTTTTCAACACACTTGTGAATAAAATACAATAAATACTCATTTTATTTAGTAGATGATAGATATTTTTCCTTGGAGTTTTCAGGTAGTAAACTTTCCATAAAGTTCAGGGCTTCACATATCGTGTTTATATCGGGCGGTGTACAACATACATCATTTTCTTCGTAACTAGTACCTACTTGTAGACATTTTAATAATTAAATAACTTTAATTTCAACAGTGAAAACGAGTTGTGAAAAATGATTGCTATGGCGGGAAAAATTAATCAGTTTTCCTATACGCGCGCATTGCGATCAGCCACAAACTACAGGGATGAGGATTTTTTTATTTTCCGCGCATAGGGTTTGCGCTTATTCTGCCACGTACAAAATGGGGAATTAAAAGTTTTCTTTTATTACAGAGAAAACAAAAGTTATATTTGAGTAAAAGTTTTATTTATTAAACACGTACGAGTTAAAATTATCTATATAAATAAGAAATTGCATGAAATGAGCAAGCAATAAGAACATTAATTTATTTGTTCTATTGAACATGATCTTTTTTTTGAATAAAAACTTTTTTTAAAACAAAGCACCTCAACCAATAAAACTTAAAAAAAAAACTATAACTCACGAGTGAGTTATAGCAATGAAAAAGTCACAGTTTGATTATGGGTGTCATTCTGTGTCTAATTGCGGTGACCATAAAGCCACTTTATGAGCAAGTGTGTTGAAAAACAATTTTTACCATTGCCGCTCGAAAAAGGGCATTTGTTTCATCGATAACAGTTAAACAGTGGATTAAACGCTATTTACTCTCTAGTGAATAAAAACATTTTGAATTTAAAACAAGCACAAATTATACGTGAGGCATACAGGATTTCATTAAATCAGAGAAAACTCTTTGTCTTTTTACTCTTTTTGTTCACACACAAATTTTAAAATTAAAGCTAAGTATGGTGCTACAGTCTCAACTATGGATGTTTAAACTTTGATAGACATTCCCCATAGATTTTCGGTCAGTTTGATTTTTATTTGTCGGAAAGCTTTATTAAGTATCATAGGGTTTATGTGTAAAAAATTAAATTCAGCCGGGCCGCCATGCCAGACACGTTCGCCTTTAATAAAGCAAGTGAGACTTCAGGGAGGACTTTAATATTAAAATGATCAATACAACCCCTTTAACTTCATTTAATTGCATTATTTGGGATTAAATGAATATTGCAACCCGTTTAGGGTTGTATTGATGATTTTACTGATTACAATTTTATTCCATAAACACATACCTACGTTTTACTGTTGCGAATCATATTTTGTTCAACCTAACATGTACAATAAAACCTGACACACTGACTTGCTAATTGCATAAACGTAAGAAAATTTGAAGTTCGCCAGCTATCCTAACGCGCTTCCACCTTAATAAAAATCCCATTAATAATAATTGTTGCGTTTTACAGGTGGTCTCGCTATTTTGCACTCTTCTTATGTAAATTTGCTCTTCCGAGGATGTTTTCATGAGTACGTATATTGTAAAACTAATGTATTTTAGTAATACGTAGAGTAGAGGTATTCCTTTTAAGCCTGGGTAATGAACTTTTCGTTAAGGGGTCTTCTTTTAAACGCGTGGGATTTAAAGGGGGGGGGGAGGAGGGGGGCGAAAAAAATCACCATTAATGACGATGGAAGATTTTTATGCGCGGCGTGTAATAGTAGACTGTATAACAAGGGAGCAAAATAGTATTTTTACAGCGAGGGAGCTACTTGAACCTAGGGTTCTAGAATTCTTATTTATTAACTCATACAGAGGGGATGAAAAGTAGAGTATATTACTCGAGAGCAAATTATTTTTCCCTCGGGCGATGTACTATGCAAAAATGTAGGTATATGTTATTAGTCGCTAAATAAAAGATTTTTCAGAGGCGAATAATTTTAAATTGAAATTGCTACATATACCCGAAATCGTTTTATCATCAATGGCATAAAATTATGTATCAGTCAAATAAGGTTAATTCCATGGATATTAAAAACCTTTTTAAATTGTTTCTTGTTTATTTCTATTTAAAGTTCTCCGCCTATAAAATAACCATCTATTATTTCTCAATCGTATTATAACATTGTTATTAGCTTATATTGTTTTATTAAAGTTAATTTAGCCAATATGAAGTCATTACCACTTTTGTTATTTAAATAAAATATAAATATTTTAATTATATATATTTTTATTTATTTACAGATATACAGAGCCGAAATATCAATGGCCGGACATATTTAACTACTTTACATATTCGGCGTTTGCATTCCCTACAGCTTTTATTATGTTTATTGTTAATTTGGCTTACCACACGGTACTTATTGGCCAGTGAGTAAAATCATTATTTTCTTATGGTAGGACTAATAATTGAATTTACCAAGAGAAGAAAGAAAAGAAATCCAATAAGGAGGAAAACGCAGGCTATGTCAGTTTGACGTGGAGTAAACTAAGGATCGCTATAGATTCATATTTTCGTAAAAAGATAATACTGGGTTGTGCGTTGTTTCATCGCTAATTGTTTAATCGAATTTTGTTTCGCATATTATCATTTCATAATCAATACGCAGAATACTTACTTTGAAGAAATTTTATCGATTTTTGTTTCAAATAAAGTTTAATGTTCGAATATTCATATCATAACAACTCAAACAAATCAAATATTCTTTATTCACATATTGTTTGTTTCACATAAAACTTATTACGAGGAATAACAATTTACCGGCCGGCAAGCCAGCCAGCCTCAGCCGCGGCGGCGAACTTTAGCCATCTCGCCCCTCCGCCCCTACGCGGGCTTAAATTACACTCTAGGGGTAGGGCAAACAAGACTACGTGGAGTCTGTTTTGCAGCCATTCGTTTCTGTCACTAAATATAATATTTTAATTAAAGGTTAATAATTTCGTTGAAATAAAATATGGAAACATACATCGAACAAACAATATTCGTTGAAAAATAATTCCGCTGATTGATAAGTTTGTCAAATTAAAAAATGTGACTGTAAAATTATTTGAATTGTGTTTCTGTAAAATATGTTTCATTCAAGTAAATAGTAGTTGAAACAAAAATATTCGAAATAAAAATACAGGGACTAAATATAATGTGTAACATTTTCTGGGAAACGAAATTCTGTGAAATTTCTGTCCGCGAAACAAGGTGACACCATAACACTGGCATAATTATATTGCTTCATGCGATGAAATAAAAAAAAAAGATTCTTTTGATTTGACCATAAAGACGACGTGATGCCACCCGCTTCATTGAGAGCAATAGAATATAGTTTCAACATTCAGTAGGTCCGCTGGCGATGTTTGCTTGTTTGCGATTTGCGTTTATCTTAAATGACCTTAAGGCCCTGCTGTGCGGCGCCGTTACAAAACAAGGTCTAAAAGGCGCAATCGACATGTATTTGAATGTTAGAAACTTAAAAACCAAAAAATCTTACTAAATATATTTAACAGGGTTGCCAAAGATTTAACCGAACCACAGATGAAAGAATTACAGACTGCTTTTAAGAGAAACAAAGCTGAGATACCAGAGGATGTCAGTTTACATGAATGGGTATTTGTTTTTCATTATTAATCTTAGATTTTTTTACACATTCCTGATTTTTGTGACGATCACATGACAATCAAGTGTGAAATGTGAGTTTCACGCTTGAAGCGAAATTCACGTTGTCTCTTTTAAACCGACCACAACGCGTTGTAGTAATTTTAAAACGACCAACAAGAGAAATGCCAGAACGCGTTCTGAGCATTTTCCAAACAGCCACAACCCGATGTAGTACTTGCCGATGTTGATGGGTAAGGTGATGCCTAATGAAAATCCAAGATGGCGGGTGTGAAAATTTTCAACACTAACAGCCAGTTTCTTCATCAAAAGTAACAGCCAAGTAACGTCATATAGTAAAGTGACGGTGAAATTCGTTTCTTCACAATTTTAGCTGTTGGTTTAACTGTTACTTTTGTATTTAACTGTAACTAACTGCTCAATAAGGTGCTGCTAAAGCTGTCACTGTCATGTTGACAAAGCCGTAGAAGTTTTCATGCAAAGAATTAATAATTTAAATTTTTAGTTCTTTGAATTAATAACTTACCATTATTTTATTCTCTAAGCTATTGTTTTACTTAACCCATTTTTTTTACAGTTTACCGTAATTTTTCTCATTCTTTTATTGGTTGTATTATTCTTCCGATGGATACCGATTCTTGGTACGGGATGGGCCGAGTTTAGTGCTGCCACACCAAGTTTACCAGGGTAATAACTTGGCAATTGCCGTTGTAGTCATAAATTCATTTAATCAGTTCATTTTAATTATTAATTTGTTTGGTATTTAGATAAAATATGGCAAAAATAAGTAAAAAGTATATCATTCACCAAAGAAACAAAACAGTTGTCCATAAAATCTGTGAGTCATAAACTAAGCCTCGCTTGTATCTTGTTGTACGGGAGCGAGAATTTTGCAAAAAATAAAAATAGTGCGTGGAGTCCCTCCGCGCGGAAGAAGAGAATCTTCGTAATACTACACGCATGCGTTCGAGTGCCACGCATTCACTCTCGCTATGTCTCTTTCTATTCCTCCTCCATGGTAGCGTTAAACATTTAACGCAACCTTGTTGGGGGTCGCATAAGTTTCACTTCAAAACAAATCTTCTGACAGATTATAGCGACACCAATATATCGGTAACAAAACGTTGATGTAGTTGTTTATTCTCTATTCCAGATGTCAAGATGCGACAGTTGGAGCTATATTTGCTATTATATTACATGTTTTGCCTAAGAGCTTTGGGTTTCTGCAGATTTTCTCTGCTCAAAGTAAGTTACCGTTATTCCCGTCGTGGAAGATTTATAAAACTAAGTACAATTTTCAACGGATGGCTGGGTCGGTAGCAGCGAAGCATGCAGCCGGTGTAGATCACACCTTGTTTGAACCAGCCCATGATGCAGAGCCTGTAGTTATAAATCAGCCCCTAAATAATGGGTTCACGCAGATCCAGCCTGCCCCGTTGCTGCCCTCCCCCAGCGACGCCCTAAGCCGAGGCTCGTGCCCCGCGGGGTGTGTTTAGGCGAGTTGTCGCCTAGTTTCTACCCTGGCTGGAGGCTTTACACCCAAGGCATACACAGGGTAGTCCGGTTAAGCAGAAGCCAGCCTCAGAGGCTGAACTGCGAGATGCAATACATAAAAAAATCCTTGTGTGTTGAGCTTAAATCGAATTATTATATTGTACACATAATGGCATGTTTTGTTTCAGAAAAAAGTCAATTGGCCCTGAAACCAGAATCCGCCATTCTATGGTGGCGGTTTGTTGATAAGAACTGCAACTATGGTTATATATTTACATTTGGTAATTCAATATTTAATTTTTTTAAATAAATCATCATCAGGTTTCAAGACACCCGTCTTGAACCCCGTCAGGAACTCGTTGTGGCAACTCTATTGACCATTGGTTTAGCTGTTACTTGGATGAAGAAACACATTTGCTATAATATTAGTAATGGTCAAGTAAAAGTTAATACTTTTACCGATTGCTTTAGCTGTTGATGAAGAAACTGGCTGTGAGAATACCAGAAAAAAAACATCTTGTGAAAAGTTTTGAGTATGAATATGGATGGGTATAGGAGAATGTGAAGGACGATATGGCAAGAAAGGAGGTATCTGATGAGTTGACATGTAATAGAGAAGTATGTATGGAAGAAGACTAAATCCAAATAAATTGGGATAAGGGCAAAAGAGAATGACGTGCTTTAATAATTTTCAGGGGCCGGCTTTGCTCTTATCAATGCCAGTAGGATCGTAAAGATGGATCACGAAATTTCCGCTTTCATGTCGGGTCTTTTAGAAATGGACTTTAAAATCGGATTATTAGTTTCTGTGCTTGTGTCGGCGCTCCTATGCAACGTGATATCTGCAATGGCATCGTGTTCAATGTGGCTTCCCTTTGTTTTGTGTATGGTAATGTAACTTTTTGATTCTGTATAGGCAATAATTCATTGTTATTTAACAGTAGGTATTTTATGGACCCAATTATTAATGGTACTAAAATATCTCTCGGCAAAAGCTCATTCTATTTTTAAAATTTACACCATTTGTTGTGCCTAAACGGCGCGACGTCAGCGTTTGTTTTATTTTTCTTCTTGCAGTCAATTGATGGTCCGTATCCGTGGCCATCGAAGGTGTATATAGCGGCACTAGGTGTGGGTATGTCAAGTAATTTCGGATTCTGCGCACCCTTTCAATATACTCCGGGTTACTACTGTCATCGCTCAGGAAAAGTGCCGATCGAGAAGATGGTAAATAGGTTTAAATACTTTTTGACAACTTTTTCCCTTCAGATATGAGATAAACTCATGATTTCAAGTAATTTAAGTGATTACTAGAAATTATGAGTTTATCTGTCAATTTCTAGTATTCTCATTCTATTTTACGAGTAGGATTCAGAGCCAATTTGTGAAACTACAACTTCGGCGTAAAATCATATAATAGTTAGAGAGTTCATGAATATTACATTTTTCTGTATTTTATTACCAAAAAAAACCTGAGCCACAGGTAGGTGTTATTACTAATAACATTACCTACCTACGCTTCATTTCTTATACAGGGTGTAACCGAAAAGGGTATATACATCATTAAGGGTGTGCTACTGACCATCAAACTGAACATGTTTCTCAACATAAAAAATTTTTAGCAGCAAAAAAAAATATCAGCTGCCTATACATTTGGGTCGAATAGGTATTGTAATTTTCTATTGGGCAGCAGATATTTTTTATTATACATAGATATTGGTGCCTATTGATGATACTGAAATACCTAAGTAATAATTTACTTTTATTATTTTCAGATAAAATATTCCCTCATACCTGTTATTTATTGCGCACTTATTTTATATATTGCTTTGGCCTTTGTCGCCGAAAGTATATGGGATAGCGAAGGTGTTGGTTTTAACCCGAAAATGCCATATAAATATACAACTCTTCCGCCTAAACCGGAAGGCGGAGAGGGGGGCCTATAATACGACGATGAGTAGTTATTTCAGTTATTCTATTTTTAAGCAAGCTGTCTTTATTTTATGTGACTACTAGCACGCGTAGCATGACCACTGTAGAGACGAGCTTTGTCTACGGAAGAATCGACATAATGACAGATAGACAATGACAATGTGTCAGTTTGTCGATTGTTCCGTCGACATGCCCGTTTCTACGGCGGCCATGCTAAGCGTGCAGGAGCAAACCTATGTTTTTCTTCTTAGTTTATTAATTATACATATGTCTGAAAACTAAACGCCTTTTTTCTTGTTAAAAAAATTGGGCAGTTACAGGCTCTAGGGGGGAGTCTAGGTATGAACCAGTTATTGCCCAATTTTTTTTTCAGCAGAGCGACGAACCGTTTGCAAACAATGGTATTCTTTTCTCTAAATCGCGTACAATAAAAAAAAAAAATGTGGTTGAAATAAATTAATATAACCTCCGAATAAAATGGTGTATGCCCGCTGACATGCCGCATAACAAACCTGTACCTGCAATTATCGAAACTGGCACAGGCCACTACAAATGTCACTATAGATGTTCTGTTACGATGATTACGATTCTAAAATTCGTTTATGCACTGATCAGCCAATATTCATTCATTCTATAGCTTATAGCGAAATTGATTGCTAAAAATCAAATCGTAGGTACTATACTGTTATGAAAATATAAAAATAAATTACTTATCCTGGTTTCATTTATGGTCACCCTTCACACTGAATTTATAAGAAAATAGTTAAGTTTTGTACTGTTTTTTCAGAATGCAAAATACACACATCAAAAGTGTCTAGGGATCAAGCATTTTTATGCGGATTTCTTGAGATTGAGATGTGGCTTTGTAATAAATTTATGATTTTATAAATTTATATGGATCCTTTTTGGTGCATTTCATAATTTGAATCAGGAACTGTGAATCAAATTCGAGTAAAAGATGAAAATCAGCTGTCAATATTTTCCCTATAAAAACATACAACGCATTGAAGACATTATTAGTGCTACTGTTTCCCTACTACTGATTAAAACCAACGTTATTATGGAGCGGCGACGTCATTTAAGCAGGGAAGAAATGCTCAGAGCCGTGGGAATGATAGAAGCTGGTTCCCGGCAACGTACTGTGGCTTTAGCTCTGAATACAAGTCAGAGTGTTATCAGTCGACTTTGGACACGTTACCGAAGCACTGGTACCGTGGCTGAGCGCCATGGAGGACGGTATCGCTGCACCACACGAAGACAAGACCGATACATTCAAATATTAACTCGAAGAGCTCCAACAATAACCGCCATGATGTTAGCCGTGAGGCTTCATCACTCTTCAGGGAACTTAATTAGCGACCAAACAGTCAGAAACCGCTTGCATGAAGTGAACCTTCATTCCCGAAGACCGCTACGGGTACCACCTATAGCAATGCACAATCGTAGGATTCGATATCAATGCGCTCTTGAACACAGAAATTGGGCAGAAGAACAATGGCGTTTCGTGTGCTTTTCTGATGAGTCTCGTTTTGGTATGAGACCGGATACAAGACGTATACGACACTGGAGAACCCCTGGACGCCAACAGCGATTAAAATCCTGCCAGGAAGTCCATCCTTATAGTGGTGGAACCATCATGGTATGGGCGGGTATTTGGATCGGCGGAAGAACTGAGTTGATTTGGATCAGAGGCAACCTCAACGCTCAAATTTATGCTGAGACGATTGTATCAGACGTCATCGTTCCTCTACAAGTGCAAATCGGTCCCTTATTTCAGTTAATGCATGATAATGCACGACCGCACACCGCAAGAGTTGTAAGACAGACTCTCGCCGCAGCTAACATCAATGTCCTGCCCTGGCCTGCTCAGTCGCCAGACTTGAACCCGATTGAGCATGCATGGGATATGCTACAGAGAAGAGCTCTGCCGAATATGGAGGGTATCCAGTCGCAAGAAGACCTTTTTTTGTTGTTGCAACGAACATGGGCGGCCATTCCACAGCGTGATTTGGATGAACTCATTTTGAGTATGCCAAACCGATGTTCTTGTGTTGTTAGTGTTCGCGGTAGAAACACGGATTATTAATTGTTTAAGTTACCCAATAAAATTTTAAAGAAAACTGTTATTTCAGTCTTTTTTTCGAACTTTAATGTTAGTGGTTCAAATGTCAAAAATCCCTTTATTAGAAAATGGCAAATTTCTTTATTAATGCAAAGGTGACTTGGTTTATCGTTACTGTGACAAACGAAAACACTTTATTTGATGAATCCTTAAAGAAAATTTTAATTAATATCAATCAGGAGAAAAGTTATTGCAAAAATATTTGTTGATCCCTAGACACTTTTGATGTGTGTATATACATTGCTGAAGTGTGCAGATATATTTAGCAGACATTTCTGCTAAATGTTAGTACATCTGGCTTTAGATTCTGTTGAGATCTCAGGTGGCTACAGTCAAACATATACACACATCAAAAGTGTCTAGGGATCAACATATATTTTTGCAATAACTTTTCTCCTGATTGATATTAATTAAAATTTTCTTTAAGGATTCATCAAATAAAGTGTTTTCGTTTGTCACAGTAACGATAAACCAAGTCACCTTTGCATTAATAAAGAAATTTGCCATTTTCTAATAAAGGGATTTTTGACATTTGAACCACTAACATTAAAGTTCGAAAAAAAGACTGAAATAACAGTTTTCTTTAAAATTTTATTGGGTAACTTAAACAATTAATAATCCGTGTTTCTACCGCGAACACTAACAACACAAGAACATCGGTTTGGCATACTCAAAATGAGTTCATCCAAATCACGCTGTGGAATGGCCGCCCATGTTCGTTGCAACAACAAAAAAAGGTCTTCTTGCGACTGGATACCCTCCATATTCGGCAGAGCTCTTCTCTGTAGCATATCCCATGCATGCTCAATCGGGTTCAAGTCTGGCGACTGAGCAGGCCAGGGCAGGACATTGATGTTAGCTGCGGCGAGAGTCTGTCTTACAACTCTTGCGGTGTGCGGTCGTGCATTATCATGCATTAACTGAAATAAGGGACCGATTTGCACTTGTAGAGGAACGATGACGTCTGATACAATCGTCTCAGCATAAATTTGAGCGTTGAGGTTGCCTCTGATCCAAATCAACTCAGTTCTTCCGCCGATCCAAATACCCGCCCATACCATGATGGTTCCACCACTATGAGGATGGACTTCCTGGCAGGATTTTAATCGCTGTTGGCGTCCAGGGGTTCTCCAGTGTCGTATACGTCTTGTATCCGGTCTCATACCAAAACGAGACTCATCAGAAAAGCACACGAAACGCCATTGTTCTTCTGCCCAATTTCTGTGTTCAAGAGCCCATTGATATCGAATCCTAGGATTGTGCATTGCTATAGGTGGTACCCGTAGCGGTCTTCGGGAATGAAGGTTCACTTCATGCAAGCGGTTTCTGACTGTTTGGTCGCTAATTAAGTTCCCTGAAGAGTGATGAAGCCTCACGGCTAACATCATGGCGGTTATTGTTGGAGCTCTTCGAGTTAAGATTTGAATGTATCGGTCTTGTCTTCGTGTGGTGCAGCGATACCGTCCTCCATGGCGCTCAGCCACGGTACCAGTGCTTCGGTAACGTGTCCAAAGTCGACTGATAACACTCTGACTTGTATTCAGAGCTAAAGCCACAGTACGTTGCCGGGAACCAGCTTCTATCATTCCCACGGCTCTGAGCATTTCTTCCCTGCTTGAATGACGTCGCCGCTCCATAATAACGTTGGTTTTAATCAGTAGTAGGGAAACAGTAGCACTAATAATGTCTTCAATGCGTTGTATGTTTTTATAGGGAAAATATTGACAGCTGATTTTCATCTTTTACTCGAATTTGATTCACAGTTCCTGATTCAAATTATGAAATGCACCAAAAAGGATCCATATAAATTTATAAAATCATAAATTTATTACAAAGCCACATCTCAATCTCAAGAAATCCGCATAAAAATGCTTGATCCCTAGACACTTTTGATGTGTGTATAATTAGAACGTCAGGATTGAGGAGCCAAAGAAAATGCGTTAATTTACAAAATTTACTCTGTTTTACTATTTTATTCCTATACTGCAAAAACAAACACAACACCTGCTAAATGATCATTATGTCCAATATATGTATTGACCGCTCACATCAAGTATAAATTCACCTCTTGAGTGTAGATTGAGGAGCCATACTAAAAGTATTGTATTTTCTTTCATAAAATGAAACAGCTACAGAAGCTAAATTTTTAGCACATAATATGCACAATTGCTGCTAAATGATACAAGATTTTCAAAAATATTCATCTATTACTTAACGAGTTCCAGGTGGCTCCTCAGTTCAGACGTTTGGATTGAGGAGCCACTTTTTCATGAAATATAACTAGTGATATATTTTGCTGCTAAATCTAGAATTCGTGCTGCAAAATCAGCTAAATTGCTGCTAAATAATGGTGAGATCAGATTTGAAAAATCTGATGTGGCTCCTCAATCCTTACGGACACTATTATTTTAAAAGCTTTGACTGGCAGGGAAAGCCTTGTGGCATTAAGTCCGCCTATGTATCACTATTGTAAAAGAAGTTTAAATAAATAAACAATATCGCTAAAATACTTGCCGATGCGCTGGTGAGAAAAAAACTCAAAAAAAAATCTTCTGAAAGGGCTAATAAGAGTTAGAAGTCTTCGTTACGGTTAACCATGCTGACTGATGTCTAATCGTAGCAAAAAATACCACGCGAATGGCACTTAAGGCCGCCACTGTGCACGGCCGTGTGTTGTCGCGCGGCCAGAGCCGCGGCCCGCGGTTTGGCGCTAACGCAGGCCGCGTCTGCCTGGGAGTCGCTTTAGGGTGCGTAGGTACAGATTAAGTAACATGTTACACAACACGGCCACATTATACGGGGTTACTGACTAAGTCGACCTATTCCTCGAAAGGGGTTATACTAGAGATTATTTGCAATAAAATTAACTCCAGTAACAGTGTGGGCGGACCCTAAGATTGAGCAGAAGAAAGCGTTTTTGATGATGCCATATAAATTATGATGACAGAAAAAAAACCAGGACGCAGACGTTTGTTCTTCTGCATCTCTGTCACAAATAACAAAATTAATTTAAATTCAACTGTATGGTTCAAATGATTTTGACGACGACAAAAAGTGGGTTGTAAACAAACAAGATATAACTATAAGTGCCGCCAGAGAGTAGAATACTTGTACCAAACGGCTTGCCGCGTTGCCACACGATGCACCGAATTATTCGAAGACGCCACGTGCGCGTCGTTGTGGAACCAGAATTTATGATTGCGGTCGTCATCATTTTAGTATGTTTCTACTTAGCATTTTTATTCTTAAAAATCTCTTCTTAACGGGTGTTAAAAATGATATAACTACTACGTATTTTTAATTTACCAGCAATTCGAAAACATAGTGAAATGTCTATCGACCCATTCTCTCACATAGAGAGTAGGCTTGTGTTGCAGCAGAGGCTGATTATTTTTATGCTATGCTATCGCAGGTACTTGAGTAAACGGCAAAGCAGCTCTCAGTTGTGGGGTGTTCACTGGCTGGCTGTTCGCAAACATAAATAGCGCACGCTTACAACTTCCGCGAAGCTGTGAGCCTAAGCAACGTTCTTCGGTTATGAGACTGTATATCCCGCGGAGTTACGCCTCTCCACAATTCCGAGATATGCAGTCTCAAGGAATATTTCCTAGAAGCCGACGTGGGGATGCATCGAGATGTGGTCGCGAAGGACAAGGCCCTCACCCCGCTCTCGTTGGCTAAAGAGATCTGGCGCAAAAATCGCCGAGGTGTGGAGGTCGAGGGTTTTGAAATACCTAGACAAATTTTCACGGACGCTTTTTCTGAGCCCTGCATGGACTCGATGTAGAGCTATCAGCGTCCTGGGACCTCTTCGGGGAAACCCACAGTTCTGTCTGTGCAATAAATGGATGAAGTTATGATGACGAAAAACTACCGGAACGGTTGCTCACATAATATGTCGGGAGTGTTAATCGAAAGTCCAGTACTATAAGGTATGTGCCCGGCTCTGTTCTCGAAAACGGCAATAACACATTGTACTGGTATCAATCCATCATCACTGACAGGACTATAGCCAATAATTTAGTTGAGAAGTCGCCTCTAGAAGCAGCCGCCCCCAGCCAAGGTGTCCCCGTGTTTGAATAGGGGTGTGGACTGGGTAAAGAACACGACATTCTATTTTGTCCGTCAGACAGGTAATACAAAAATATTAGACACGTATTTTTTAATTTATCAAAATATCAAAAAATTACTTAGTTAAAACTCATTAAAGTTGGAGAGTGGGGGACTACGTCACAAGTAGGTATAAAACTTACCTACATGTGACGTCATGCGCCATTTCAACTCAATATATCTCCGTAATTTTATGACCACGTGAAAAAAGAAAAAATACGTGTCCATACTTTTCAATAAACTAATCGACGGACAAAGAAAAAAAATGTGATCATCCCCTATTGCATGAAGATAATAATTATGCATATGCTATTGCATGAACATTACATTTATTTAAATAGTAAACTATCTCTTCTTTCTTCTTTTGTGTTCTTCATTTTTGATTGACTCGTTGGTCTAGTGGTAGCAAGCACACTGCTGAGCTTAAGGTTCAGGGTTCGATTCCCAGGTGGGGTTTTTCCATCATGAATTTCTTAATAGCAGTCATGGAGTCAGGATTTGCGCCCGGTTGATGGCAATAAGCTCGATATGTTCAAGTCCCATTTAATAGGGTATTACATGGGACTTAAACATAACTGGCAAAATGTGGGTGTACGTAGGTACGCCTCTGCCTAACTTAGATTAGGTTTAGAGGCGTGATGTTATGTTTTTATGTATATATTTTTTTTAATTGTTTCTTGCCTTCGTCAGCTTGAATTCAGTAAAAAGCTTTTATTTTGAAATTACAAACAGGCACTTTAATATTATTTATTTGTATGTAATTATTTTGATTGGATGAAATAAATAATAATATTGTAACCGGTTCAGAAAGAAGAACAGATAAAGTGTTAGTCTTAATCAATAAAACAATTTACGTTGCTTTTCTATAAGTTTTATTTCTTATAATTTTATAAGATAATAAAAATCAGAACTAGTTTGAAATGAGCTACATAAGTTGAGCGGATTCATTAAGTGTCCACTTCTTTACCACATTATAAAATCGTTTAATATTTTAACCGGAGAACCAGCATGGCCTTACGTGGCTCATGAGCGCCCATCAGTCAAAGTGTACCTATAATACTAAGAATACTATGTGTGTGTGTGAACTGAGGGACGAAACTGGGGGTCTACTCTCTTAGCACGAAGTCCGTAGTTTCGGCCGAAGTTACGGTCGTTTCCTACTCCTTATCACTTACGGACATAAGATTCGTTAGGGGCCCGAACTAAAAATGAATGACAACACGATTGGACAGTTGTCCTTACTCCCGATGTGTTTTTAAAACTCATGAATCTGAAAATATTAGTGAGTAGGGTTCATTTCGAAGTATAAAGATCGTTACGGATGGACCCGTATTTTCGATGACGGACTTAGAGAGTAGGCCCCCTGATATTTCGTAAAATAAAAACTAGGATTTTGTGGTACACTTAAAACAAATTCCCAGATTTGTTCTACAATTGTTTTAAGTCTACTACTAAATCCTACTATTTTTATTTTGCGAAATACCAGTTTGGTCCCTCAGTTCACACGCACATAGAATACTGTGTCTATTTTATGTTGACAGCTTTTATTTTTTTTATTTTAACAATAGGTTTCAATAATAATAGTCATACAAAAATGTATGAGCTTTTGTCTAAAATTCTTACAACTTACTTACTAATTAAAAAAATACATAATTAGGCACGAAACAACTAATCACTACTGAGTCTACACGAAAACAATTTTACAATGGTTTCAAAACAAGAGAACTATAGAAATAATACTGGAATAACAAATGTAAGGCTAGGTTCAAACTGCCGTTCCTAAACGTGACTTGGAGTGGTTACAAGAGTGTAGCGGCACTAGAAAAAGATCTACGGCAACATCGTACAAAAACGACTGCAGCAAACATCGTACAATAAGTACGACAGCGCCATCTGTGGTAAAAATGAAGAATTAACACCGATATCCTCTTCCGCGTAGTTAAAAAAAGCCGATAACCACCGTCGACCAGCGGCCCACCAGACACGTACAGAAAGATAACCGTGGAACACCTAGGTGAACTACTTTGGTGTTCCATGGGTCAGAAAGGGTCTGGCCAAAGGGTCCCTTTTCTATGGGGGATAAAAAACTTTACACCCTATTCTTCATACCCCTATAAGAGTGTGAACGAGGTTTTATTCAAAACGTATGCATAAATTGCCTTTGTTGTGATTGCCTTTGGTGTAATATTGCAAACTAATTAACTCTACGCAAAAATGGTGGCGGGGAAACATTTTTTTTGGGGTTATACCATCATATACCATCACGGTTTAACACACAACACAACAGTACAGAGAACATGGAGCAATCGACCTACAATATCTGCTCCGTAACTAGAAGGTTCCCACGTATCGTCCACACCAAAGAAAATATCGCAATGACGAAACGAACAAGTGCCTTTCGGCTTCCTGAAGTGACTTTTGACACCCCTATTGTTGTATTGTACTTCCCACTCCAAGTCTATGATCTCAAAAATCCTACGGTAACTAACACTTTTCACTATACGGCTGCAACGGTTTAAAATCAGCATTCCCACTCAGGTAAGCATCAACGAAATTCTGGACAGAATCCGTGGTGATCTCATCACCATTCTTCATGGTCACCATGCGTTGTTTGGGGAAATCTATGGAGGTTAGCAAGGGGACTGCATCATCGAGTCCTATATGTTCTCTTAACATATCTGCGCTGTCAGTACCATCTATACCAATGTAAAACATGACGTGTTTGAACGGTTTTTTCTTCATTCTGGAGTGCCTAGACGTGGGGTAGTCAAAGTCCATGGTCTCATCGTCGGAAGAGTTCTGGTAGGGACAGAAGCCGGGGAACTGAATGCTGCACTCTTCGTAGTAGGATTCTGCTGACGGTGTTATCACGGACTCGGCGAATTCTATTTCTGAGTCTTCATCATCTGAAAAGGAGATAGGAATGTGATTAGTTAGATCCTAAAAACAAGAACAGACTTGGGTCGATCTCCAGAGGCATTTTTTTTCGTGTCGGGCAGGATAAACCCATTTTAAAATCGTAAAACGTTTTAAAAATATTTTTTTATAGACAGTTCGGTGTCTAATCTACGTGATACAAGGCTAATATTATGAATAAGTTTATTATAAATATTAAAAAAAAAATCTAAAACCCTAAAATCCTGGTCGCTCTGGGTTGACCCAACTCCCGATTGAATGAAAAAAATATTCTTTAACTTTTTAATGAGAAGTATCATACCAAACCACTTATTTAAATGACATAACAAATAGTTAATCTTCATAGTAATAAAATATTTTTAGTTATATTAACAATACTTTTACCACAATTTTAATTTAAAATCGTGACCGGACATTTTATCTCATCGCTCTGCGCTGAGATAAAACATCGCGCTCATCCCCAGTTACGCGACATAGACACTCTATTCCCCTCCTGCGTTGCAACGCCAGAAGTGGTCTAACCGCCGAGGAGCTGATCTATGTGCCACGTTCCCGCGTTCCAAAATTACGACGGTAAGTTTATGATTGCTCTGGATTTGGTTCTCGAATTTTATGATTGCTATGGCACGTTATTTAAATTCAATAGTAACCTTGTGACTGTCTTTGTTATGTGAATTAAATGATCGTTATGATGTTTTTTATGAGAAGTAATCACAACTTTCTATTGCTTTTTAATTCGGCAATATTTATGATTTTGTGACTTTTTCTGATCGCTATGGCTCTGATTGCTCTGTCCAAAAAGACCAGAGCGATGATATTTTGCATTAATTATGCGTAATAAATCTATTTTCAGTATTAGTTCCGGACTGTATATATAAAAACAATGAACTATGCATATAACCTTTAATTTATAATATTTTCTGGGTTTCTTCGGGTAGCCTAAACCCAAAACCCCTTTTTCTCTAAAATTTAATGGCAACTATTGTTGCAGATTGAAACATGTCACGGGCATCAAGGAAGGCAAGTCGGCCTTCGCTGATTAAGCGTTCCAAAAATGCACTCAGGAGAAGCAAATTCAGCTCCCACAAATACCAAATAATCAATCATTACATGACTCGGACCTGCCGGACAGTTTTTGGAATGAAGTCCCTATATGAAAATTTAATTACTCCCAGTATTTCCGAGGTAGTTTTATCTTCCTTGCAAAAAGAAGATTTACCCGACTCCGACTCCGAAGACTATTCCATTTTCTGAGCTTCCAATAAACTTTATTTTCTTAATTTTTTGATCAACTAAGCCTTATAGAAATTGTATTTTTTATACTTTTTATGAAAATTTATTATCATAATAATTTAAAAACAATATTTTAATTTGATCTAATTATCTGAATTGCATTTACTTTGTGTTGTTCTTTTTAATTCTTTACTTTCTACTAAAGATATAGTTAAGGAAAATTTGATTATTACAAATCTCTTAATAATCATGAAAATACTGTTATTTTAGTCATGATTCCGAGTCCTAATATAAGCATTACGTTACGTTTATAAATTGTTTATTTCTAAGAATTTTATCATGTTCTTTATAAATGACAAACGTTTATAAAGAACATGATAAAATTCTTTAATTACTTTAAAAAAAAATGAGTCTAAGTCATTTTATAAATGTAAAAGACTGTTTTTAATAGTTGATTTCAAAAGGTTTTTAATTTTGTCTCTTTTATCTTTAATTAAGTCCAAAGATATGAAGCTATGCCAAAAGTTGATTTTACAATAATGTTAATTTGTTATTTTTGCGATTATTTTATATAAAAGATTCCGTATTTTTAATATGTTTGACTGATAATATAGAAGTTTTTCTAAAATAATAAATTTTTCTTACATATAATCTTGTTACACTTAGTAGGTACACTGAATATGACTGAAACGGCTAAATAAATAATATTTTATATTTTTTTTGTTTCACTGATTTTACCATTTATGATCGCTCTGGCACCAATTATGATTGCTCTGGTCGTGAAATTTTTTGAACTTAAATATTTCCATAACTGTTTGTGTAAATTGAAGGCCAATAGTAAACATATACCATTTGAATATCATTATTTTTAATGAGATACATAATTACCATTAAATATCAATATCTGAAAAGCACCAGAGCGATCACACGAATACGCCCGTTTTGGAGATTGATCCACTTATAGATTTTATACTGACTACTGAAGGGAGCAACACTCATCATCATCTGCCTAGTGTTTTCCCAAACTATCTTGGGGTCGGCTTCCAGTCTAACCGCGAGGATGCAGCTGAGTACCAGTATATTACATGAAGCGACTGCCTATCTGAACTCTACAACCCAGTAACGGGGTAATACGATACCCCTTGGTAAGACTGGATGTCAGACTTTTGGCTTCTGACTACTCGTAACGACTGTCAAACATCTACAAATGACAGCCGGGACCAACTGCTTAACGTGCTTTCCGAGGCACGGAGGAAATTCGGTGTAATTATGGTCACCCATACACGGGCCAACCTTGGCAAGCACGGCTTAACCTTAGTCTGTGAGACTTTTATCCTTTAATGTATGATGCAGTTACCTATTACATGAATAAATGAAATGAATTCCCAATGGCGCCGACATCATTCAGGTTTCTTTAATTCCTTAATTTTTCTGATCTCCTAGTAGCTCGTTGCCACGTCACGCTAGGAATCTCACACAACCAAATCTATATTTCGATTATCATGCGGCATGCAATGGTACCTACCCTTGACAACACTTCCTTATGAGTCTGGTTTCCTGGTAGATTGTGAGACTAATATCCCCCTTGGTATCATTTCTTATCTTCTTCTTATCTCTCACTTGTCATTGCCAATTTTCTAATCCTTCTTGAAACGACGATTATGATATTTCTCGTTGTCCCCACTAGTGGGGTTATCCCAGCGGATATCGGGAATACACCGGTAAGACGGGCTTGCAGGCCAATCTGAGATGTATCTAGTTTGACAAATAAATTCTTACCGATAAATAAAACGACTGCCGGGTGTCGCGCCATCTTCAGGAGCGCTTGATCAGTCAACACCGAGACCGGTCGCTGTGCCCATGGGAAGTTCTGGCAACAAAGAAGTATGAGTTTAGAACATCATTCGTTTTTTTTTGCAATAACGGTCTTTCAAGTCGATTTTTTTATAACTTTTTAAATCAATCAATAATAATTACCAACCAAGGCAAATAAATTCCGTAAAACCGTCTAAATAGCTGGTTCGACATATGGTACAAAATGACAATAACATAGCAAATTCTTACAAATCCAAGCGGGTCAGCCGACAAATGTTGCCTCCCGTTCGCAGTGAGGATCTTGCCGGTGCCGTCAGTGATGACGAGGGCGGGTATGCCGGCGACCCCTAACGCTGCCGGCATGGTGAGGCGAGCGTCTGTGGCTGACCAGGGAACGGAGAGCGCGCCAACTGAAGAGACCGACTGCACTGTGCGGTTGTAGGATTGTTCACTCCTGGAATGAAGATAGAGCGCGGTAAAAGATTTGGAGGTAAAAACATACATACAGAAAGTCACGCCCAACGGGTAGAAACTACTACGCCACCGGCTATCCTTATAACAATGCCTCATATATCTGAGTCATATACACAAGCTGTTTGCGAATACTACGCACCCGACCTTATCATGGACCGGTTACTCCGGGTAGGGGGGGGGGTGTAGGGGTCTACTGAACACTCGAGATATAAGGACAACTTGCATTAAACTCCCAATATTACTAAAAATATGATTCTTTGATTATTAAACGTTTATTTGTGGTGACATCATACTACAAAAAATATTGCTTCTGCCAAACTGTAAAGCAGTTTGTTGGTAGAAGTAGCTCCCGTGTACAATTTTATATTTTTATGAGACTACTTGTAGGTACTAGAAGGTGCTTATACCACTTATAACTAAACACAAAAATTTAACAGTCTCACAAAGGTTGGCGTATTAAGTACGTAATGTAAACGCTAATAACATTTCAATAAACCCCGACGAAGCTACAAACATAAGCTAGTTTAGGCCGTTTCTCCAAATAAAACTAGGGGTCCAACTTGTACGATAACTGCATTAATTTCTCCTACACATCACATACAGACTTTTGTTAGCTATTTAAAAAATAAGTCGAAGTTAACAATCGTAATTCTTGAAATCAGAAAATATTCCCGCGTTAGTCTGGTTACTCTCTCCGGTCTCTCCGCCATAGACACGGGTGTTGTCAGCTACAACAGAATAACTCTATAGTGGTAACCATAGATAATAACAAATATATGGTTCGCCCACTAGTATAACTTAAATTTAATCTTCGCATCTCCACTAAGTACTTAAGATGGGATAAGAACTACGAGCCAAACGATAAAATAATGGTTCATTTATAATGGCTCTTAACGAGAAGATCCAACTTATCGCATTGAATGTCTAGTAGTTAGGAAATAGCCTATGCGTATTTTCCCTCCTAACGCTGCACCTGAATCCATACTTATCCCAATATATTACTTAATTTTTCTTTTCTTGCCATATTTTCCTTCACACAGTCCACCCATCGTCATTGGTCTTCCAGTATTCTAATACCCATCCACATTCATACTCAAAACATTCCTCTCGACATTTTCCGCATTCGTTACACATGGCCCATACTAAGCTAACCGATTACCACATAATTTTTCAGTTACCGGCGCCACTTTCAGACTTCCTCTTATGTGTAAGTCTCTTCGCGTAGCACCACACATCCCTTTTGGCATTCTGATCTCAGCCACATGCAAATGCCTTTAATTCATCCCTGTGGCCCAATATTGTGATATGAATCTGTATGAGTTTCATTAATAAAATATTTATAGGTACCCAAAATATGATTACCGTTCTAATTTTCACCTTCTATTAGAACCAAGTAATAAAAGGTACGATAACAACTTCTGAATTCATTACGAATTCATCGCCTTTTAATATTCACGAGTAATAAAACTCCATCGTTAAAATAAAATATGGCGTCTTCAAGACATCGAATGGTGTGACCAATAAATAAAATAACGTTTCGGAGCTATAAAATATTGCCAGCACGAGGCGATACTAAAATATACGGTATTCTTGATGCCTCTCTGGGCATAACAACAGCGTTCTGATACGCTATATTTTAACAACATGATGATCTTGTAAATAAAGCCCGAGGTGATGAGAATCTCACCACTCTCCCCAAAATATAAAAAAATAGCTTTCTTCTTATTCAGATAGAAACGCGAGTCTGGCAACATAACCATTAAACTGATAGCCTAGTAGTGTGACTGCCAAGTCATAGGTCTCCAGTTCCCCCTTAGGTCTGGAGCCTAGGGCGGAAGATTTTTGGGGCGGCAAATTTTGGGACCGTTTTTTTTTTATTTGCTAGCTCGTAGAAATAAAAAAGATTTCGGTATGGCGGTTTTCTGATGTTTTAGAGATAAGTGTCTGCAACAAATTTTGGGGATGACTTTCCCCTTTCATTTGTCACATTCGGTGTAGCAAACTTCCTTATTCTAGAGTAAAACAGCTAGTTTGCCGCCCCCCTACCAGTAATCGACTTCTGCGCCCTCAGCCCACACTTTACATGAGTGAAAAGAGCATACATTACACGGCGACTCCTCCATTATTAATCGTACATGATTGAGCTTTGATTAGCCCAAAAATAAACCCAAAAAATATTTTACGTGCAATTTCGACGAAATCGTTGGATTGTAAGAACAATCTAGGAGATGAAAATTGTAGAGGCAAGGGTGGCAAAAACTCTACAGCCTTATACCTTGAAAATTTGTAAATCTGCCACTGTCCAGTTCGATCCCGAGATCGACCTCTGATTTTTCGGTTTCATGTGCGTATTGTTTAATTTAATATCACTTGCTTCGGTGAAGGAAAACATCATGAGTGATATTATCTCGATGTAAAGCCAAGTCAGAGGCTCATCGGCGGCATTGAAACTCTGGCACCAGATTATGCACTAACCACACGATAAAGAAGAACCATTAGACTAGCGGAGTTTCTTATTGGGCAACAGGCCCAACATACATAACATAACAAACATCTATCATGGGTAAGACGAAGAAGAAAGAAAGTAAACATATTTATTTGGCACATGCCACAAGCGCACACAACAAAAAAGAAATTAGTTAAAACATAAAACTAAACAGAAAAAGAAATAATATTGTGTTTCTCACGGCTGCGCCAAATAGGCCCAGATCAGCAAACTGCCGACGCTGATTTTCAACTGGAACCAAGATAATGACGTGACGGACGAAAAACAGTTTAAAGGTATGTAGGTACTTTGTGTTGTGAATTATGTGTATGAATAGGTATGTACTTTTATACAATAAATATCAGTGCAATAATAACAAATAAAACTAGATATTAATAAAAAACAAGAAAAAAATAAATGCAAAACAAAACAAAAACCGATAGGTTTAGTTTGGACCTAAGTAAATGGGACGGACGAACGTAAACAAACCCGCACGTTTCGTTTCTAGGTACTCCCATCCCATGATAGATGTTACAGATTGTTACAAGAAATGCTAAAGATGGACTCTTTGTTTGGCGTTCGTGAATATAATACGTGCCCTCCGACTGCACGGCATGATTTTTAAGATTTGTCGGGATTTTTGTATGTTTTTTGTCTAAGTCTGTTTGGAGGAACTTCCTCGGTTCTTACTCCGGTCGTCTTGACAATAGCTTCAGAAACTGCGTTCCAAAAGTAAGGTATGCAGTGTACTGGTGTTGATGTACAATACTTAAAAAAAAAAGCAATCATCTACGTTAAAGTTCTCCCAAAGGCAATATACTGGATAAATCGCTGGAGAAAATAGTGAGAGGCAAACTTGTTGGTCGGTCTCGCAAGAAACTTGATTGCGACATACATAAATAAATTGTTATTCTCAAGTGCCGCAGTCGTTGCGGGATTGTGTTTGTAAATCCCGGACCAAGTCGGGTGCAATGAATACGGATTAGGGCGAGATTGCTAGTGGTAATTCATGGTCTAGGATTAAAGGAAATCAGACTGTTTTGTTTTTTCTTTAAGTTATAACGTTTTATGTGCTTAACTCATTGCATGGCAACCGCCTTCGACGATTTTAAGGCGAACATAACGAAAGGAGCGGCGGTGGCCCAGTGGTGGTAGCCCCGACTTACGAACAGTAAGCCGTGGGTTCGAACCCAGGCGCATTACTTTGTGTAATTTATTTCATCACCGCTGCTCTCAAAACGGTGACGGAAAACATCGTAAGGAAACCGGAATGTCCTAGAACTAAAAATTCGAAGATATGTGACATCTACCAACCCGCACTGGGCCCGCGTGGTGGATTACAGCCCACTCCCTCTCACTGAGAGGAGGCCTGTGTCCCAGCATTGGTAAAATTATAGGCTGATGATGATAACGCAAATTGCAATGACATCGCAATTTAGATAACACTACGTCACTTACGGTATTGCAGATATCCGATGTAACCACGTTAAGCATAATGCATAATTTCATTAGCATATAACTGTTTCGTTTCTTTTTGATTCTTTGTTTAAAAAAGGGGTCTTCGTCTTTGATAGATCGTGCCTAAATTACACAAAGTATTTGCCAGTTTGGGTTCAAAACCACAGCCTTTAAAGCTGTAGGTTCGGGTGATACCGCTAAACCACTATTGCTAGCCATAAAATAACATCCCCAGTCCGCCACGTACCTCCACACATCGACAAGGGTAGAAGAGGGTGAATATAAGTGCTGCGCCTGTATATAAATTATAGCATTCACGCAAATATCAAGTTAGTTGTGCGCAACAATAAATTACATTCGCACACTCCCTGCCACTGTCAGCAGAGGAGGGAGCGATCAAATTGCTTTTTTACGACACAAGTTTGTGTCGTAGTGTTGTGTCTTGTGGACGAACGTATACATACCAGTATATACGATGATATGGATTAAAATATATTATGAACATGTATCGTGAGGAAAATTACATGAGAAAGAAACGTTCAACATGTTCATAGATGTCTTGACTGCGGCTTCGCCTATCTCGAGGTCGGCGGTATTTATTCCACAGGAAAGTCCTACCGGTGTAGTAAAGAGTCTGCTCGTGGCATCCAAATCTGTTCAGGAGTAATGGCATCGAATTGGCTGAGTTGGTGATAGATAACCTAACCCTAATGGAATGTGGTAGCTCCGTTTCAGACCTCTATACACCAACAAACAGGGCGCCAAAAATAAAATAAAGGATAGCAAGCCTTATTAGGCAAAAATACGTAGATGTATATTGGGTGACTACTAATTAGTGACCGATACTTAAACACATGATTGTACTCATGATAACAAACAACTTTCCCAAAGAAACATTTTTTTATACTCATACACTTTTATCACAATAATACAACAGCCGTCTGAAATTCGCGCGCGCGTGCTTCCTTGGCCTATCAGCTGTTAGCCGCATGCCGCATGCCGCATGCGCATGCTGTTCTGTTTCATTACTATCGTACCGTGCCACAGTGGGTAAGCAAAGCACCTGCACGGCTCGCCACCCCCAATTTCATATGGCTGTATTGTGGTAAAAGTAAAAAAAAAAAACGTTGTTTCTTATCATGATTTTAATCACGTGTATCAGCCACTAATTACCAGTCACCTTATACATATACAGAGTAATTGGTAATTGGGTGCATTCCTTGAAATGGGTGATACTGATATTAGACCTGAATTGACCTGATTTGCAACAATTTTAACCCCGATAACTTAGGGTCCAGACTGGGTTATTTTGGAGAAATTACCAATCATATTTATGGTTGCCTATTTGCAGAATTTGTAGCTTACCTACCTACCATAAAGATGCATTAAATACCTAGTCCACTACACTGTGGCCGTAAAAATACAAAGTGCCTTCTCGTTTAAACATAAACACAGTTTCCAGCTAAATGCCCATCAAACAGCTTAACCAATAGAACTAATAAATTAAGTTAGTTATATCACGGAGACGATAAACCTATTTCTTAACTTGTCAGCAGAACGCAGTTAACGAACACATTACGGTTTTACAGCCGTAACTTTGACCGTTAATAATGTTGATGCCAGTAGGGTAGGAGGGTGTTAGTTAGCCATCTTATATTTATGAATAGACCTCACCTTAAACTTAAGGGGAAGTTTTATAGAACAATCGTTAGACGTGCCGTCTTGTATGGATCCGAATACTGGGCCACAAAAAGGATGAATGTAAGGCATTTGTATGTGCCTGAGATGAGAATGCCAAAGTGGATGTGTGGTGCTACGCGAATGGATAAAATAAGAAAGAAGGACATAAGAGGAAGTCTGATAGTGGCGCTAGTGACTGAAAAGTTGTGGGGTAATCGGAAACAATCGGTTTTATGGGTATCATCATCATCTGCCTAGCCTTTTCCCAAACTCTCTTGGGGTCGGCTTCCAGTCTAACCGGATGCAGCTGAGTACCAGTATTTTACATGAAGCGACTGCCTATCTGACCTCCACAACCCAGTAACTGGGTAATACGATACCCCTTGGTAAGACTGGATGTCAGACTTTTTTTGGCTTCTTACTAATCGTAACGACTGTCAAAGATCTACAAATGACAGCCGGGACCAACGGCTTAACGTGCTTTCCGAGGCACGGAGGAAACTCGGTATGTAATGATGGTCACCCAGCCACGGACCAACCTCGACAAGCACGGCTTAACCTTAAAGATCGACCCGGGCGGCTGTTATTATTTAGCCACGAGCTCCTCTTAGGGTATGTGATGCGAAAATCTTGAAAAGTCTTGAGGATGAATTTGGATGGGTATAAAAGTAGAGGAAGACCAAAGGAACGATGGATGGACTTAGTGAGAATGATTTGGCAATAAAGGAGGTATATGAGATGACGAGGAATAGAGAATAGGGATGGTGACTCATTTTTTTTATTTGTCTATCGGGTAGATTATTAAAAAGTATTTGACACGTATTTTTTCTTTTTTCACGTAATCGTAAAATTACGGAGATATTTTGAGTTGAAATGGCGCATGACGTCACGGCTCAGTACATTTTATACCTAGTTGTGACGTAGTGAGCCCCCAATCTCCAACTTTAATGCGTTTTAACTAAGTATTTTTTTGTTAACTTGATAAAACAAAAAATACGTATCTAATATTTTTGTATTACCTGATTGGCGGACAAAATAGAATTTCGTTTTCTTTACCCAGTCATCATCCCTATTATGGAAGAAAAAGACATGGTGAAAAATGGTAAGAATAGCTGATTTATCAATAAATACGGATATAAAACTATGGGAGGTATATAATACGTGGTTAGCGTTTGTGCGTCCATTCCACCCTGTATTAGGCAAATCCCAAGACCATCGACCACACTTTCGAAAAGCTCCATAAGTCCATACATATTTCATAACCACATTCAATTTCAAAGTTCCCGCAGAAAGCAATATTTTAAAACAAAACACATTTATCGCGTGTGGTTGAAACCGATGGCTGTAACTGCTGTTGCGCTTGAGTTTAATGTATAAAGTTGGTAACTTCAGGCTGGCTGACAAACGACTTCCTGACGAGGCTTATCTGCTTGATCTTCAAGTTATGCAGTGAAGACAGACTGACACGGTATTGATGTCAAAAGAAGACGGTTTCGATTTCAGGTGAAAAGTGGCAGCATTTGCATTTTGAGCTTTTGAATCCTTAATATTCGCTTAAACGTTATAAAGCCCTACAACGTATCCGTTCTGTTTGAGACTTGACAAATCAACATGATGAGCAGTCTATTTGAAAACTCTCGCTGAAGCAAATCAGCGAGAGTAGTAAGAGTACTCGTAATGCCAAAAACAATAAATTGACTACGTTCTATCGTGTTCATTTGACCGTTATGGTTGCTGTGATTTAATTGATTAATGATATTTTACAAATAGGTTTAATTACAAACTCTTTTACTCGTAGGTAACTTTTTTTTAAACTATGTGCGGCAGTTGTTTCATACCTGACTACTCTGTGAAGAAAAAGCCGAAACAAATTCAGAGGGCATTGTCTCTTTAAGGCATAATCTTGTCACCTTACATGAGGACTACGCAGATTAGTGTCTGAGATGGTCTTGTAAAGAAAGAAGAGTGGACCTGTCCTCTGTCCAGTCAGGGCAAGCATTTGTCAGTTATCGTATAGTTTGACGCATCACTCAAGGAGCTCAACGAAAAAATAAGAATTGAGTTATCATAATTAAGGATAAGTTTTCAATACTTTCAGATAAATCGTGCAAACACAACAAAATAATCAATCTTTGGAAATGCGGAGCCTTCCATCCTAAAAAAATAATTTATTTATCTACCGATATTACCTAATCTAGAAAGGCTCTATCTAGAATTTCACTTGTTCAGGCTTGCTAACACTGAGTTCTGTAAGATTAATAATATAACACTGTATATCAGAAATTCTGAAAACTAAAAAGTCCCAGAGACACAATAAATTAATAATGCAACGAGTTCATCTTTTATTTTCAAGTCACATTCGACCCCGGATCGACATTACCCTATTTCATTCAAATAAAATAACATAACCCTCCAAAATTGAGTTTATTCGCAACCGTATCTATCCCGTTAAATAAATAAGTAAGGCATATTCTCTATCCACGTCTCGACGATATTTTCCCGCCATAATTCACTTGCGCGCCATTACGCTTCGTCGCCATGACACCCGTCGAAAATAAGCAGTACAATATAGAACGTGAAGAAAGTTTACTTCTTTTTTGTAATAAAAGAAGATTAGCATATCCATGGGAGCTTTTTGATTAAATTTTTCGTGGAATTAAATTTACTTAGAGTTATATATTGTTGAGAAAGTTGGGGGTTTCGTGGATAAAGTTTTCTTTTGCGTACCCCCAGCAGCGGAACATATACAATTGAATTGGTAATTATTTCTGTTGCTTACATTCGCACAGAGTATGAAGTTTTGCGGGAAAATAGTTTTTTTTTTAATTGAGAATACAGTTGATACAGTGCTAAAGTAAGAAATGCTACAAGAATTTACTGGCGTTCTAATGAAAGTAACAGGGTCACTGTTGAGTAATTGTTATCATCATCTGCCTAGCCTTTTCCCAAACTATCTTAGAGTCGGCTTCCAGCCTAACGGGATGCAGCTGAGTACCAGTATTTTACATGAAGCGACTGCCTATCGACCTCCACAACCCAGTAACTGGGTAATACCATACCCCTTGGTAAGACTGGATGTCAGACTTTTGGCTTCTGACTACTGGTAACGACTGTCAAAGATATCTACAAATAACAGTCGGCACCAACGGCTTAACGTGGTTTCCGAGCCACAGAGAAAACTCGGTATGTAATTACGGTCACCCAGCCACGGACCAACCTCGGCAAGCACGGCTTAACCTTAAAGATCGACCCGTGCGGCTGTTATTATTTAGCCATGAGCTCCTAGTAATTGTCCAAGTAATCGTCTATTTATTAATTTAATAGGCCATTACAAGAGCTCAAGGAAATTGTTTTGTGTTCAACAAGAAACAGGATATCACGTATTTTGTCCACTTGTCCAAAGGTCCCTGTCTTGTCTGTCTTCTGGTTTATGAATGGGTATTGGACCCGAATGTTGATTAAATTGTTAAATTTCAGGATACTCTTTTGTTCAGTCTAAAAAACCTAAACCGTTGTATGTGTTTGTTTAGCAGAGTTCCGTACCCAAAGGGTCAAGCGGGAGACTGACTTACTGAGACTTCGCTGTCCGTCCGTCCGTCTGTCACCAGGCTGTGATACTGTGGCTCATGAACTGTGATAGTTAGCCAGTTGAAATTTCTACAGATTATGTATTTCTGTTGCCGCTAGAACAACAAATTCTAAAAACAGAATAAAATAAATATTTAAGGGGGCTCCCATACAAAAAAGATACTGATGATTTTTTTGCTCGTTTATAAATAATGGTACGGAACCCTTCGTGCGCGAGTCCGACTCGCACTTGGCCGGTTTTAATATTGCCAAGCGTGGGTTATGAATAAGGGCTTAGGTTATTTGTGTAAAGCGAGTAAGCGGCCAAGGGATTATAATTAGACGGATGGACAGAGCCTCCACCTACGTCCTAATGATTTAATGCTGACATCACTAGCCAACCCGTTTGTTGTGAGGGAACTTAGGACTTTGGTGGGTAGTTATAAGACCCGGTTTTAAGCAATACAAGGAATTACAAGGTGTACACGGACTCTTCAGGCCGTCAACCAAGCATTCTGTACATCAAACTAAGTAACTCTACTCGAAAATTATGATGGGATTGGGAAATGACTTTTTTTGGTGTGAAAAATTGTGTGTTTTACGGTAGGATGCAAAGTAATGCGCTCTAAACATTGTGCGATGAACCCAATGCATCCTATCGGGTAGTAAAGAGGCCATGGAGGTATTAAATAAAATAAAATAAAAAATGGTGCGTGGTGTCCCTCCGCGCGGAAGAACTGAAACGTCCGTCGTAATACTACACGCATGCGTTCGAGTGCCACGCATTCACTCTCGCTCTGTCTCTTTGTTTAACGCAAACTTGTTGGAAGTCGCATAAGGGTCAGTTCACACCGAGACGCGACGCGAGGCGACCCTGCGCGCACACTTTTAAAGAGCGATTCAAAATATAACTTTATTTTCTACACGAAAGGATACATATTTCTTTACAGGCGTCACGTGGCGCAGCGCTGCGTGGCGCAACGTATTCTCACAAGGAAATGTGTATGTTTTCGTGTAGAAAATAAAGTTAAATTTTGAATCGCTCTTTAAAATGTGCGCGCAGCGTCGCGTCTCGGTGTGAGCTGACCCTAAGAAGTTTCACTCCAATAAAATTTATTAAAGTAAAGTATGTAGTAAGTAAACTTGCGTTTTTTAAAGTTGTGTAAATTCCACCTCCCATATCTCCGTAACTAGAAGATTTGGTCCAGAATAAACAAAACAGATCGCAGTGACAGGGAGAACAAGCCTTTCGGCTTCGTGAAAGGTACTTTTACCTCATCATGTGTTAAATAAATAAATTCTTTGTTTCATTACATACTACATACATCATTATAAGATAAAGGAAAATCAATGGGCTGGTGACTGCTCAACGTTCATTATTGTTTGTGTGTGCTGGTATTTGGGAGTTCTTAATTTAGGTTTGAGCCTAAAAATAGAGTTTCGTGGTAATTGCGTATCCAACACACTCAAATTCCAATGCAATTAATTTTGACAATGTAACAGTTTGCATTTGAGCAGACGTATTTTGTTAGTCGTGTAATGTCATGTCACATGTCACTAAGTAATGGAAAACGAATTTCGAACATGAACGGAACATGAATAAAAAAAAAAACTGGCGGAAAACATAACCTACTTCTGTTCTTGAAGTCGGGTTTTTGGGGAAGCATTCGTTTTTAGTTGCTAGTTGAACTCGCTCTATCTCCAATCGCCAGCGATGGGAGCGGTGCCTCATATACGATAAATCGCTATCTCGCTTTAATATTTGAACTTATAGAGCTTGCTATACAATTGAAAGCAAAGCCTAATGGTGTGGTCTTTATTGATGTAGCCGTTGAAAGGCATAACGCGTAATTGGATTTTTCTCTCAGAAACCTGAAATCTTGGCGCCGTTGCGTTTATTGGAATTGTGGCTTGTAAATGGTGCCTTTCATATTGGAAATGTAATATTTTCTTAGGAAAAAATAGAAATCAAGAACCTTTAGCTATTGACTCGTTTTAGATATTCAGTTTTTACGACTTATCTCGTGTATATTTTCGGAAATGAAAGAAGATTCGATCTAGTACTTGTCTTTGTTCTTTTGCATTATAAATTACCCTAAGGATTGAGTTCTTTTAAAAATAGTTTTATACAAACATGTTGATTGAACCTAAGGTTAAGGTTAAAAAAATCGTCAAACATGAGTCTACAATAAAACTTGAAAGCAAATTAACTGAATACAAGCCCAAAAATGCTCTCCCCGCTTAACAAAACGCGAACAATCGTGCTGAATCTCAGTTTTAAACTGCAATAGTCACGTAGTCAGCAAGAACGGCGGCCATTGAATTTGATTCCCTTTTCTGCAGGGATGGGATTATACCCATGAACTGCCACGAGGGGGCGCTGGTGCGCGGGTCGACGACATAAACTGTGATAACGTCCTAAGTGGGGGACTATGCAGGCGGGCAGAGAAGATCCACTTTGTACAAAGCTGAAACTTACATTAAACTAAGTCACCCCACGCAAAAATTTTGATTTATTGCTGGGAAACGACTTTTTTTTTAGGGTGAAAAATAATCATTTGCGGTGGGACTCAATGGAACGCACTGTGGTGGTGTAGTGGTGGTTGGAGCTGGTGGATGCATTGAATAGTACGGGGGTCGTGGAGGCATTTAAAGTAAAGTTATAAGCTTAAAAACTTGTGTTCAAAAATAAAATCGGAACATTGACCTCCAATATGTCCGTAACTAGTAGGTTCTCAGGTATGGTCAAGTCAGAACAAAAAAAAAAACTGTGAAAAAGAGCTGTGAGTCAACAGCCCAAAGAAAACTAACGCTTATTTTGCTTTTTGAATTGGAGAAAAATGATTGAACACTGATTCTCTTACAGATTTGTTGGTAACCGTCTACCCAGCCTCTGGGGACCGCAAGCGCGACTGCTGACCATGAGGTTCTGGGTTCGATGTCCGGGTCGGGCAAAGTGTTAATGTGTTTTTCCATCAGGAATTTCTCAGTAGCAGTCACGGACTCTAGATTTGTGCCCGGTTGATGGCATTAGGCTTGCCCCTTTTTACACGGGACTTAAACATAACTGGCGAAATGTGTGTGGGTAGGTACACTCTGCCTAACCTTTCGGGGATTACAGGCGTGATGTTATGCTACGTTCTCTACCCAGCCTTTTCTATATTTATTACGGTCAGTATCCAATCTAACCAAATGTTGCAAAATATATTTATTAGAGATGTGCCGACTATGACTTTGGCCGACTAGCCGATTAATCGGATGTAAAGTGACCGATTACTCGGCCGACACGATCACGGTTTCGGGGGTATTCGGAAAGGTCCGTGACGCTTCGTTTAGCTAATTCGTGCACAAGTCGCAACCGTCGCCTGCGAGCATGTCGGAACATCTTTTGTTTATTTTTTTAAACGCATTTTGTTTCTTGAATTTTGCTTTTGCCCTGGTCAGCACGCGTAGCATGACCGCCGAAAAAAGGGCTATGTCATCGGAAGAATCGACAAACTGACACATTGTTATTGTCTGTCATTATGTCGATTCTTCCGTAGATAAAACTCATTTCTACAGAGATCATGCTACGCGTGCTGAGCGGTGTTTTTTTGTGAAAAAAATAATACAATACGTTATTGTACATAGTGAATTTTGTTGAGTAAAAATTCACTTTAATGTCTTTACATTTCATAAAAAGTCCTTAAATTCCTTCTATACATTTTACTGAGAAATACATACAAAGTAAGAAGCCGGATAGTCGGCGCTCTTTGCCGAATAGTAGCCGACTACGAAAACGGCCGGATAGTCGGGTTTACCGACTAGTCGGAACATCTCTATTATTTATATTATACCGCCATCTGATCCGTACCTTAGCCAATTAGTGCGGTCCCCACCTAGGTTGGCCCTTCTCAACATCCACGTTATGTACCGGGGTGGTTTATCAGCACCCCACAGGCGCATAATCGGCGTTTTAACCGAATCGGGTATCCGTGTAACGGGTTACCAGGGTATAATAAGCGTACGGGCTTTATTAGGACCTTGTGCCCGAGATGAATCTTAAGCGCCAACTTTGTTTAATGGTTATCTATTGTGTGGTACTTAAGACCTGTCGTTTCTGGTCATATGGGAGTCGTAATAGTAAGTCATTAAGAATCAAGGCTATATTCACTTAACACAGACCCTCTGGCTTAATTTCTAGGAAACCAGCTAAGCGAGCGATCGCGGGGAATGCAAAGAGGATTAACAAAAAAAAAACCTAAAAAAACACTTTAAAATAGTTTTATTTTAAAGTGTTTTTTTAGGTTTTTTTTTTTGCTTTCTGAATCAGGGCTTGTTAACGTTACCAACTAACAAAAAAATATCCGTTACTTAACGTTAATTCCAATGTGATACCTAATTAACTTTACAAAAATATAACGTTAATTGATAACATTACCAGTAATTTAACGTTAAATACAATTAACCTAATATACGATAATAACGTTACTGTACCGTTAATTTAGCTAAAACCCGGTCACATTCAAGGTTGTGTGTGGTATGTGAGATGCTAAGTTGCTAACCATATACTGACTCCCTCAACCATGACCTAGCGACCCACGAAATGCAGCGCTCGCAAGGTTTGTTGCAATTAACGGTTATAAAAAGTAACGATAAAAATTTGCAAAATTAAATTATTTTTAATTAAATTTAATATTAACGGTAACACTGACAAATGAAGGTAACGTTACGAAAATTTTACCGTTATTTAAAGCCCTGTTCTGAATATTTTGATCGGCTGTTTCATACAAAAGTGCAATACCTATACGTTAAAATGTTAGGAACTGCTTTTTTTAAATTACCGATGCATAATTTCTATATACATGTCCCTTCCACCCCGTATAGAGGTAGGAATAGTAGGTAAGTAGGAAAGGGGTAGTAGGTAGTAGTAGTAGGGTTTGGCGGCACAGTTGGCGCAGCGGTTGAGCAATTGACTTGACTACTGCGCTGCGTGTCGCGAGTTAGATCCCCGCATGAAACAATTTTTTGTATGGCCTACAGATAGTTGTTCCGGGTTTGGCTGTTTTTGTATGTGAGTTTTAATGTTTGTAAACGCATCCACGATACAGGACAAATTCCTAGTGTTGGGCAATGTCTAAAAAAAACCGGCCAAGTGCGAGTCGGACTCGCGCACGAAGGGTTCCTTTTTTGTATGGGACCCCCTTAAATATTTATTTTATTCTGTTTGTAGTATTTGTTGTTATAGCGGCAACAGAAATACATAATCTGTAGAAATTTCAACTGGCTAACTATCACGGTTCATGAGATACAGCCTGGTGATAGACGGACGGATTGACGGACAGCATAGTCTTTGGGTACGGAACCCTAAAATGGAGTACCTACAGTTGCTCATTGTATGCAAATTATTTGCTTCTGTTAAATTGTGTTCAAACTCAAATTGCCTACCACCCTTGGTTCATCGGTCCCCCACAGGCAGTTTGTAATGAGGGCCTTGCCCCAACCGTCAACAAAACAGAAACAGTTTTGTTTGTGATTTTCATGATTTTCAAAATGGCTGAATTTTCTTGCGTCATTTTGTAAAAAGTTCCAGGAAAAAGAATGGAAGTGAAAATGGTTGAAACCCAAATTACTACTGTTTAGGGTTAGCTTGCGAAAGAGACATTTTGCGCCTGAGCCTATCATTTTCACGCCGATTTTTGTTTTCTGTCGCATTCGTAATTACTATTCGAATTCGCACAGTTCAACAAAATGTAGTGAACAGCTGATTTAACAGATATTTTTTCTTAACCAAAGTAGCCCTTTTAATAAAAAATTCATTCAATGGGATTAAATGAACTTCGAGGTTTGTATTCATGATTTCAATGATTATAACTCAGTAAAGCCATATTCGTTACGGTCGCGAATTATATTCTTAGAACATACAGCCTGACACTGACTGGCAAATTGCAAAAAAAGTAATGAAATTTGTATTTCGCGGGCTACTTTGGCGCTTCCACCTTAGGTTGGTTAAATTGAGAGTTGTGAATCATTCCACCTCAGGTTAGCCAACCTGAGGTGGAATGATTCCTCGTGGAACATTTTTTTTCACAACTCTCAATTGACCTGAACATATTGTAGTGTCCTGTAAAAATTGTACAGATAATATATGAAAATCTGTTTTCTTTTGTGTTCGTTCGTGTCTCGTTTTATTATTGTATCTTTAATGCCAGCCAAGTTATAATATCTCTTGAAACACTAATAATCCCGCTTTTTAACACCGGGAAATGGGCCATAATAAACGCCTCGGCTCTATAACCACGTTAAGATATAAATCTCAAGAGAATTCGCTTACTGTTAGTGTTTAATTTACATTTGTTTGTTCCAATCCTGTTTTAATTAAGAATTTAGCGGGATCATTTCGAGCGCTGGCTGAATACAGTAATACCTTGTTTTGATATTATGAGTAGATTAGAACGCGGGAAATTGAGTTTTCTGTAGGTATCTGTTTTGTGTGTTAATGGCTATTGGCTTGGGTATACAATAATTTGATTCGGGTTAAGATCCCGTTTTGTGTTATACAATACAACAATACAATATCCTTTATTTCAGGCAACTCAGGTTATGCTAGGCTCTAACCTTACCGTAGTTACTGAATTGAAAATGATCGAAGATGCATTCCGCAAAATCACAGGCCGGCTGAAGTTTCAAACCGGGTTTGTCTGTAGGTCCATCATTGTTGAAGAGTTGCGAATTAAAAGCTTTTGTTTTGAAAAATCCCAACCTATCCATGCAACAAAATAGCGATATGGCGAAAATGACCGCTTGAAAAAATTTTGCTTTTATAGATATTTTGATGAATAGATTAAAAAAACGAAATCAAAACAAAATTAAACTTAATAAGATTTCTTCTTCATAATTATCTCGCGTGCTCGTGAACAGGCATTCAACAAATAGTATCTGTAGTGTTGCCAACTTTTTGCCGCTATTATGTCGTGAATTTATATGCAGTTAAAATACAAAGAATGCACAATACTGACACTGCGATGAGAATTCTTATCTCGAGTCTCGTAGAAATGCTGTCGTCGTGGAATATTGTTTGGCACTACTCCAGAATATAAATTAAGTTATTAATTTTATTTCTTAAATTATGACATTTGCGATATTAAAGAAATATTAGGTAAGTACCAGCAACAATAACAATAGCATCACAAGCCTTAGTCTATATTTGAGAAGTTGTTATTTTTCCACGAATAATAAACAAGATGTTGAATATTTACTTGAAATAAAATGAAATAATTTATTTGCTAAGAATGTAGGTACAAACATATGGTGTTAAGTAAGAGAAGGATCCAATACATTCTACCGTGAGGCATGCAAATTTTTTTGAAGTATAATTATGAAATAATTTATAAAAACAAAAATTTATCTAATGTCAAATGAATAAGATAGTCAATAAAAAATATAAATCATTCAATTTGTAAATTCATTCAGTGGTAAACAATGTCAAAAACAAGTTAATATTAGTCAATAATGCAATGTCAATAATAAGTTAATAATTAGTCAATAATATACAATGACAATAATAGGTTATCAATTAGTCAAATAATACAATCAAAATCTGTATCTGAAAATCATTGTTTATAAATAATCATATGGATTTGTTATTCAAATATTCATCTACTGTATAATAACATTTTTCAAGTAGCAATTTATTTAATTTCTTTTTAAATATTTGTAATGTACAATTTTTGATATCATCAGGTATTTTATTGTATACCACTGGTCCCATATGCATTATATTCTTTTTCAGCAGTGCTGTTTTAAATTGACCTATATGCAAAAGATTTTTATATTTAGTTTATTTACTTAAAAAGGCCTTGCGCGGAAAAAATAGATACTTGGTTTTAGTATACTCTAAAACTCTTATGGGGTCATAGTACATAATTATGAACGACTTCGAATCCTAAAATCATGAAAAGAAAATCTGTTGTTGTTTTAATTTTGACGATTTATGCCCAACCAAAATGTAAGTGCAGCTGTTTTTTTCTCTCAATTTGAGGATTGAGCCGAAGTAAAACTTGTTTATAATGACTCTACGAGGTTTAGGTAAAGTTAAACTAAGCCAGTATAGAGTTCAATCCTGAGATAAACCAAGAAAAAATCAGCACACAGTCTGACTTGTAGTCTGATCAGACCCACACGCTCATCCACCAGACCTACTATACCAATACAAATAATAATCACGGAATATAACTTCCGTATCATTCCAATATAATATCAAGGAGTGCAATTTGTGCGAGTCAATCGTGGGAACGGTGTGTGTTGCCCGATGGCGTTTTATGCACAATCATTTGGATTTTAAATCGAGTACGCTGCAGGGTATCATTTATAGTTGCGAGCATATTGAACTGTTATTCTAGTATTGCCTCAATTTGCCAAATTAAAGCGAGAATCCCAAACGAACGACTTTTACGATCAAATGGCAGATCTGGCCCCCTATTCACAAACGCTCGGATTCGATTTCGATTCGATAAGTCTTATGTCTGTCTTGTTTTTGCATTACGAAAGCAAGCGAGATAGACATACGACTTTGCGAATCGAAATCGAATCCAAGCGTTTGTGAATACGGGGGCTGGGCAGATTTTTGTTTTAGAAGTCATTCGGCGCGTCGAAACCTGATGTTCGGCTAAACCTTGGGTCAAATGGAATCATTAGGCCAACCTCGATAATTTTAAAATAATCATCCAGGAAAAATCATATGCCCAACGTCACTTTTAGGATACTTACATCATTTAAAAAGAGACACGAGAATTATTATGGTGTTACCAATCTTCAAACTATTGATTCGCCCGATTTCCCATTTCCAAAATTCTATTTTTCATATAACTTCCTAACCAAATCAAAGTAATCATTTGTAGCAAAACAAAATATTTGCCCCGCTATACATGCAGCTTGTATTTATAACAAATTCCATTTACAACACAAACAAATGAAGCGGTGGTAGAAAGCCATTCAAAATGGCACTCAGGCCACGGGCTACGCAATTAAATTAAGCCGATAACTGTGTAGGGAAACGAGAAAGCCTTGTCGCCATGACTGTGCGTAGCTCCCGGCTTCCCCCGTATAATTCCCGCCCTTTTCACTGAATGACGTTTTTTTTAATGCAAACCTCTGCCGGCTTATTATGCCAATGCAATGCAATGGAGTGGGATGATGGAAATGTAATAAAGATCTGTGAGAATATGTTTCGTGAATGCGCTTTTGAAAACAAGCGGATTTGTGAGAAAGAGCTGAACAGATTCTTGTTGGATTTTATTTTAACGACTTTTATTAAATGCGTTAACTTGATTGCCTCTTTTGACTTAAAAACATTATTTTGATTGCCCAAAATGTTGGTATGGCTCAGGGGGGTTTCTATGACGTCTTAAAGCAATATTGTTTCATTATTATTCCAAAGTGGGAAAGAGATGAAGCTAGACGACCTGCATACCTCCGTCTCTTTTCCACTCTTGAATAAGAATACAACAATACTGCTGACGTCATGGTAGGTACCAGGTCGTTAAAGTAACCTTTTGGTTTACAATTCATTCAATCGATCGATAATATTAATCTTGTTTTGCTTGAACGAGTTTTCAAAGTTATTTTCTCCTACCGGTACCCATTTACTTATTTTCACAGTGAGAATTAAGTACTTATGTTGTAAAATAAAGCTACCAACAAAACAAATCTAACTTTTACCACAACATCATAATTTGTATCCGAACACAAATAGCTCTTACCTAGTGTATTTTCAATCAAAAAGTGCTCCTGTTTTTAATTAAATTTTAACTTCTAAGAAACATGAGCACTCGAAAAGTTACCAGTATCAAAAAATGCGAAGTCCCCGGGCTCCGAAAACCCTCGGAGTTTATTACAGACATTCACTTTTATGTGAAAATTATCTTTTTTGAGGGAAAAAGGCTGTATAAAGTTTGTTTGGTCCCGTCAAGATAAAAACGGGTTTTATGAAGGTAATCATTTTTAGGGTGGACAACTACAAAGTAAGAAAATAGGAGCAAGTTTGTAGTGCTGTTGTTGTCACCAGTTTCGTAAGCTTTATGGAGAGTTTATTTCTTTGCGTTTATCCTCTGCGTTAATCTGTTACTCTAAATGAAATGATATAAAATTAGATTAAAGCTTGCTGGCTAGTTTAATTACCTAGACTGTTCTAACCAGGAAAATTAAATAGGTACAAATATATTAATAATTAAATTGCAGTTGAAAGCCAAGCGAAAAGCCACCACTGCTGACATGCATGATTTGTCTAATTTAGTGCAATATCTTCATTTATTTAAATTACAGCACTTATACAGACCACATACATACTTCATTTGTTAAACCACATTGGGTTCGTATTTTTACGGCCTTTTAGAAATGACTATGGCGTAAATTGGCGGGAAACAGATGCAGAATTTGCCAATTGCCGCCATTATTTTGCCGGCGCTGCCAATTTACAGACAAATGGGATGAAAAACAAATACGCGCCAATTTCGTATTCCATTTGGAATAAAAGGGTTTGCTACATTTTTTCTCTATAATAGATTTTTTTATTTGACAACTATCCTTTTTAATTGAACTAATGGTTGATGTTTAAATATAGAGTTGATGGAGCTGCACTTTACGTATTCATTGATGAAATTTTGATCAATATTTTAATTCATGCTATACCGCAGCCATATTACGCTACGTCCTAATTAGCTGTCGCAATACGACACAACTTTTGTCGTCCGACCGACCAACCAACGCGACAAAATTTAAACAAACCTTTTTGAATGGAGCTGTCCTAACTGCTAACTCGCACGGACGTGCGACGTCGCATTTGTTGGTCGTTGCGTTTGAATTTTAAACCTGTTCTATTTGGTCGTGTCGGTCGCGCGGAAGCCACGTGTTGTTTGTTTACAAAAATGAATAGTTTCAATGATTCTTTGATAACAGAAATACAAGGAAGATCTATATTGTGGCATAAATTGAACAAAAACTACAAGAATCGTATTCTAGTTGACAAAGAGTGGTCAATAGTAGCAAATACAAGGTGTTGTTATGCAACCTAGTCAAATTTCAGGAGGTGGTCACGAAAGGCATAAAATAATCAATGAAAATTACGGTACCTAGTTAATTAATAATAAACGCTGATTTTTTTGGTTGTTTAAGTTTGTCAGTATTTCAGAATAACCCCTTTAAAGTGGTTTAGGAACTAAGAAATTATCGAATAAACGTTTGAGATTGTTTGTATGTGTGTAAGAGAGGTTATAAGGCAAGAACCAGACGGGCCGCGTTTAAAACAAGGGTGGTTCACACTTGTCACACAATGTCCATAAAAAAAGAAAAAAAAAATTTTTTTCGTTGATTATTTTATGCCTTTCGTGACCACCTCCTGAAATTTGACTAGGTTGCAAAACAACACCTTGTATTTGCTACTATTGACCACTCTTTGTCAACTAGAATACGATTCTTGCAGTTTTTGTTCAATTTATTCCACAATATAGATCTTCCTTGTATTTCTGTTATCAAAGAATCATTGAAACTATTCATTTTTGTAAACAAACAACACGTGGCTTCCGCGCGACCGACACGACCAAATAGAACAGGTTTGAAATTCAAACGCAACGACCAACAAATGCGACGTCGCACGTCCGTGCGAGTTAGCAGTAAGGACAGCTCCATTCAAAAAGGTTTTTTTAAATTTTGTCGCGTTGGTTGGTCGGTCGGACGACAAAAGTTGTGTCGTATTGCGACAGCTAATTAGGACGTAGCGATACGGTTTGGACACAATGGCATTGTCGTACGACCAACTTGTTGTCGGCAGTGCGAGCGACCGATTTTGTCGTCGAACGACTTAACCAATTAGGACGTAGCGTTACCCAGTGCTAACTATGTTGTGCAGCAATATTGTCGAACCTTACCGAGATACTTCTCTTAGTATTCATGAAAAAAGTACAACGAATTACTACCTACTTACTGTTCACAGATGGCCTAAGGCTTCAGGTAAAAAATGCAAAAAAGAAATAAAACAACTTCTCCTACAATTTTCAAGCGTAAATACAGGAGAGGGCATTACGTAATTTAAAGCCGAGTCATAAAAACACCTTTCAGCATTTCGCAGTTTATTTCTTTCCAAGATTCAACTTCACAATTCTACCAACCACACAAAAAAGGCTTAACGTACACTTGCTACAGGCTTAACAACCGACACACGGACAACCCTATTAATTAGGGCTGCTGCGAGGGTCGAAACAAAAGCTATTAATTTGTGCGAATTGCTTTTAAGGACTATAGGTGGCGTTACTGGCGTTACGGTTGTCCTGCGTAATGGTCGACTTTCAATTAGAGTACATGGTCGTTTTGCTTTTGTTTCTGAAAGGGTAAACCGATGTGCAGCCGTAGATGTGTAAGGCAGCTTAGATTGGCAACACGACATCGAATTAATTACGGAATTTACATTGTAGTTTATACGCCTTTTTACCCCCAGAATGGTTCACATTGGCCCTGTCGGAAAGAAATATAAGTCATCTGAAGAGGCCTTTGCCCGACAGTGTAAGACAATGCAGGCTAACAGTAAATAAAAGAAAAATAGCCCTTAATCTCAAAGCATTAATTTTAGCCCACTTAGGCCATTACAGGCACTTTTAATTCAATTCAATAATATATCTAGAAAACGATCTATTGAAAACTTAAAAACTATGTTAGTAGCACTTAAACTAAACTAAAATATTACAACAAAAACTTAACTACTACATAACTCAGAAATATCAATTCAAATATCTCTCCTCAGCACCGAGCCCGCAGCTATGTTTACGGGACTAGTGTATTAGAAAAGGGCACTCTGCCCGCTCCACAGTAACCTCCAGGATGGTATTGGAGCTTCCACGTATCCTATGCATTACGGATGCAGTTCTTTTGCGCATGACAGTCTCAAAACTATCTATGCCTGCCTCGGCAAACATGCCTGACGCACTACAGAACCGTGGAAGCCCCAGCAACACGCGAAAAGCATTATTGTATTGAACACGGAGCGAAAACTAGGCCAGAACTGCCTTCTGTCTCCATTCTATGGTTATAATCTTGACAAAAATGATCACAGCAGTTACCTAAATCAGTTAAAAAAATAGCGCAGCTACTAGTCCCAGTCAAAGGGAATAATAACCAATAAAAGTACTGTGGTTGACAATGGGCAACCAAAGTAGTTGGAATGCCAAAGCTTAGCTCTCTATGTCGATACCTGGATTTTATATAGACCGTTTTCAATTCACTCAGAGCATACCGAAATACGATCTAAATCACAACGATGCCATCAGTTTACAAACAATTCTACGATCCGATGCTATAGATTCTCAGGTGACATTACGGGGAAGTGACATTACTTCTCAAAAAACAGATGATGACATATTGACAACCAACGCAAAATGGTGCAGCCACTCAAATTCATTGCTATCTTTTACTTTTGCTCACTATAGTTTCGACAAGCTATAATTACCTATACGTTACGTACCTATTCATCATCATCTGCCAAGTCTGTTCTCAAAAATTTTGGGGTTGGCTTATAGTCTGCCGTCCTGTTATGACAGTCAAAGATCTACGTACAACGTCCGGTTAAGAGGGCTATTACATTTTTTCTTGTATTTGAGTTTAGTTAAGGTTTTTACTAATGTATGTACACAAATTAAAATGTTTATTTAGAAGGCTAACTAAGGGCTAAAGACGGACAAATCCCAGTTTTGATGTGTTTTTACGGTTTAGATACGATCACATAATTAAAAAAATATATATGCCCAAGAAAGTTTGATTATTCCTCTAGGGAGCCTTCTAAATATATATATCAATTTGTGTAAATACATTAGTAAAAACCTTAACAACACTCAAATACAAGAAAAATTGTAATAGCCCTCTTATCATGCTTTCCGACACACGAAGAGGTCTTAGTATCACCTTGAAGATGGAGCCGTGAAGCTGTTATTGTTTAGTCACGATACCATCTAATCAATCAAATAGTCATACGTTATTTGCAGCACAAAAACCAAAAAAAAAAACAAATTAACACATCATCATCTGCCTAGCCTTTTCCCAACTATGTTGAGGTCGGCTTCCACATTCATCAGATGCAGCTGAATACCAGTATTTTACATGGAGCGACTGCCTATCTGACCTCCACAACCCAGTTAGTACTAGGTAATACTAAACCCTTTAGTAAGACTGGTTGACAAACTTTCGGTCCAGTGACTACCTGTAATTACTGTCAAAGATCTACAAATCACAGCCGGGACCAACGGCTTAACGTGCTATCCGAGGTATGGAGGAAACTCGGATGGTAATAAGTGGTCGCCCATCCACGGACTAACCTAGGCAAGCGCGGATTAATTTGAAGATCGACCCCTAGCGGCTGTTATTATTTAGCTACGAGCTCCTCACAAGTTAACAAAGCGTCACTTCCAATACTCCAGAAGTAAAAATAAAATCAGAACAAACCCTTTGCTATATTTGGTATCGATCGTTCGAGCTCGACAGCCCTACCGCCACCCTTCCATTAGTCTGGCTACCTGTCGCGACAAGTCTGTGACGTCACCCACCCTCCGTGTTGCATAGGGGACCAACCCAATATTCGCAATTATTGTTGTGCAATGGAGGTTTAACCCTTTCACTATCATATTTTATTCAACATAAAAACTGTTACTGAGCGGCAAATTGCAAAAAAGTAAGAAAATTTGAATTTCGCGGGTCACCCAGTCGCTTCCACCTTAAGGAGTAATAGTGGTATTAGAGGTGACAATGAAAGTATTTTAAATATTGAACGTTTTTTTTTTTATGAAAACTTATTGGGTAGGTACCTATATTTATGCAATTTGATAAGAAACACTGAGACTTTCATAAATGATGGATCTTATACATCATGCAGTTTTGAGGCACAGCCCCGTTGAATGAACGTACGAACTACGCGAGACATTATATGGAAATATTGTGTCTGTGATTGCGGTGTTCGAAAGGCTTCTTATTGCTATTTTATTGAGGATTTCCATTAGGCATTTCTCAGTAGAAGCCACGGAGTCTGGATTTGTGCCCGTTTGATGGCAATAGGCTTGTCCCCTGTTACATAGGACTTAAACATAACTGCCGAAACGTGGGTGTGAATTTTATTGGAATAAACGCTTTTCTAGATTTCATCAGAAAGCGCACGTGCATGTTACTTTGAAATTTGATTCTCTTTTTGCTATATAGTCTAAATAGGAAAGAAAGAAAAAAATGTTTATTGGTACATGCCACAAGTACACACAATATAAAAAAAGGAAAAAAATAAAAAACAAAAAAAATAAAACTAAACAATATTGTGTGTCTCACGGCTGCACCAAATAGGCCCTGTTCAGCAAAATGCCGGACAACTAGTGCCCGACGCTGGTTTTCAACTGAACCTTAATGGTGAGTGTACGGATGTCATTTAGTAACAGTAATTATATAAATATTGTGTACGATACGATAAAATTATGTAGTGTGTCTTATAAAAATAAAATAAGGTATCGGCGCGCGGCGGCGGCGGGACAACAATTACATTAGCTATTTAAAAAACTGGACATACCATACACCGGAATAGGAGGCATAACAACCACTTACCAAGGGGTACCCTGTTGTAAAGGTCAGATAGGCAGTCGTTCTATGTAAATAAAGCTGTATCTGGTTAGACCAATCCTAACGTATTTGGGAAAAGACTAAACAGATGACAGGCAAGGAAGCAGGGAGGCATCGTATATCATGTTGATTTTCAGTACAGTATGTACACAAAAAAGTATCGTTCTTAAAATTCATTTGAATAAAAACACCAATTAAATAAATATTAAAATATCTACACTGGATTGTTTTCGAATAAAAGGATCCAGTCTCGACCTGGCTGAATATGAAGCATTTTGTTTTACTTTTTTGTTAGGTTGGTAGCATGGTATTGTCACGGTACGACTGACAGCTGTCTGCCCTTGACTGTCCTTGTCATGCCTTGTTTGGGGCTACGGACTAATTTGGGGACTCTGTGATTCGCATCTAAAAGTTGATGTACCTGTAGAAATTATCAGCTTTTGTGTTTCGAGTTCTTTCAAAATATAGTGAAATAATGGTTTGTAGCAGTTCGTACAGAAAGTGCTACGAACCTACTATTTATTTGCTATTCTTTTAACGAAACCCGTTAACCGTTTTAAATTTTTTTTTCTAGTTGAATTTTATTGCATCCCTCTTTACTAAGTATTGAAACATTCTATAGGGTTTATTCATAAAGTGTGTTTAAAGTTAAGCAATAATTAGCGTCTTTATGCAATAATTTTTCTGTTAAACTATAGGAATAAACACTCAAATAACTAAAACAAAGTTTTTTTTTTTGACAAAACATACAAATATCGGGGTCACGAAAAAAAGGTCATGTATAAATAAGGTAATTAGGCCGTAAAACGAAAAGCTTTTAAAAGCCAGTCGATCTTCAATATATTATTATGGCTAATTCATTTCCCTCAGGTGCTGTACAATTTGTGAGACAATACGTAGGTATAAGGAGCTAGCATAATCTATTTTGGTTCTATATCACTCTCTGGGACTCGTTATTATACCTTTATAGTTATACTTATTTCCCATCGGAGGGTCTTAGAAGAATGGTTATTACCTCTCTTCAATAGGTAACCTCTCTTCAAGAGGTAATAGGACAACGTTGATTAAAGATAGGTACTTATTAGATTACCGACAATGCGTCCTACGTTAAAAAAAATGTAAAAATTAATGAGAATGTTACTTTGGCTAGGCTTGCAAAAGAAAATTGATGATTTTAAAGAAAATATGTAAGTAGTACCTTCTTAGCAGTTAAATTAGAACTAAACTTATTTATAACTCAAAACAAGAAAACCTTATTAAAAAAAACGAATGCAATTCCTGAACCAACGTATTTCCAATCCTCACCAAAGAAATGTTAATCTTCAAAAGCATCACAGACATGCTTCTAAAAAAAAAAAGAAAAAAAAAGTTGCACATGCCATAATGACACTTCGGTGACATCAAAGGGTATCAAAAGCACGTGCTCAGCTGACTGCAATCGCGACACGATCTGCGATCACAACCCTTTGACAACATAATGAGATGCAGTTTCAAATAGATTTACTAAAGAGGACCTAAAACTGATATGTCTGTAAAATATTTGACGCAGATGCCACTGTAATCAACGTTCGATGTTTGAAAGTCCCGAATGCTAGCTGTGCAAAAAGGGGCAGGGTTTTAAAAAGGGGATTTTGTATGTCATTCTTCTATGATTATGGCGGGAGCGTTAATTTGGCGGGAGAGTGAAATTATTTTCAACTTTTGTCTGTGGTGATGTCTTTTATTTTCTACTTGTTTAATTAATTTTCCTTTCCTCTCTTCTTCTTTCTTTCCTATCTTTCTGCCTCTCTACACAGGCCAATGCTGCTAGATACAAGTTAAAAACGAACATCATGGTTGTGAGGTTGTCTCTGCTTTATAATTTCGTGCTATTTGGAAGCGTGCCAAGGAATATACGGGTTACTGTGCCTATTGCTTGCATTCCAACATGTAGTTCTAATTATCTTGGTAAAAACTTCCTGGTTTCCCAAAATTAATCTCAAAAGCTTCAATTAAAATACAAAAGTATTTAAATCCAACTCCTCCTGTGAATAAAACAGAATAGTTGAAACAGCTTCGGAAACACGTCAAAAGAGTTTGGTAATTAAAATTCAGGCCGGGACGGACGGATGAAAGTTCTGAATTGTTCATAGAAACCCTTAGCCGCATCACCTGCGTTATTATAACTTACCTTTATGCTCTTTTACATCTAAAGGGATGAATTCATTTTTACTTTTGGTGATCTAGTATAAATACAAGTAGTTTGAATTGCTTACCATCTAGCTTGACAGTTGGTAAGCAATTCAAACTATTACGTCATTGTGCCTTCAGCTTGTTTATTGTATGTTTTGAATAGAGAGCCTTAAAAATTATTAATTGTATCACTATGATCATTGCCACCAACAAGTGTTATGAGAGTGGCAACACTGTGGAGACACAGGCTAGATCTAAGATGGCGAAAATAAAGTGGACACGTACTTGTGAAATAAATAAAGGAATTTCATTAAAATCACAACATAAATAACAACAAGAAAAAAAAACATATTAGTAAGTAGTTTTAGCTCAAAACTGACAAGACTCTCTCGCTTGTTTTTAATTCCGAAGACTTTAAATGAAAAGGTAAACTTCAACTTCAAAGACGTCCCCTCCGTAATAAATTCTCTACATTTTCCTTATACGACAAATAAAATTTAAAAAAATACTCCAACTTAATCAATTTGTGAGAATATTTGCAAGAAAGAAGTTCCGTGTAAAAACTCGCGATCGACCGGCAAACGTATTCAATTTGCAGTAACGACACTGTCCTACCTTCGAATACTGTATCGAACAGGGTTGCCATAGCAAAATATTATGATTACTTCATTAAATATTTGATGAATACCGTTTCTGGTAAATGAGCTTTGACTTACTATTTGAGAAAATTTATAAACTTATAATGTGGGTACTAGCTGACCCGCGTAACTTCGTCTACTGTCAAAAGGAATAAATTTTCCCCGTTTTTCATTGATGCTCCGCTCCTATTGGTCGTAGCGTGATGTTAAATAGCCTATATCCTTCCTCGATTGATGGGCTATCCAATACTTAAATATTTTATATATTCGAATCAGTAGTTCCTCAGATTCGCGCGTTCAACCAAACAAACATTTATAATAATATCTTTTATAAATTTTGTAATCAAACTCACGCTCTTTTTCCACAGCAGTAGAGTTAACAACTTAACACATAACACCTCGCTGTAATCCTCAAAGGGGTTAGCAGATGTGCACCAACAGCACACCCAAATTTCACATAGTCCCACGTAAAAAAAAAATGTCGTTATTTTTCGGTGTGTAGCGTCTTTCATTAATACTGGCTTTACTAGATTTTCTAGAAGACGAGAAGAAAAGAAAATCTGTGTGAATGTATGCCAGTGCGAACGCGAAGATTGCTAATATAATTAATGATTAGAATCTGTAACTAATACAGTTTTTTTAGGTAAAATGCCATTTCTTAACTCGTCAAGTCTAAAGCATGGCAACCCTAACGTGATCTAACTCGAGAGCAGCCGGGGCCTCACTTTATTATTCAGCATGCAAACCGTCTTATTGGAGTAAATAATACCCAAATGTTTATTTATATTCACTCCCGAGGTAGAAGAACAACATACACATAGTCCGAGTACATAAACTAGCTTATTTATGATAGCGCTGGCAATTAAAAACAGTACCACAGACAAAAACAAACGTCATATCAGCTGATGACGTAACGAAAACATGAACCATTGTATAAAAATAAATAAGTGATTTTGCATTACATTATAAGTTTTGTTAATTTTAAGATAAAAGGTGTTAACAAGATGTCTGATCGTTATCATTTGGGATCCCCGAGTCCTCCCGCTCTTATATCAGAAGAAAGGGATGAGCCCGAGCCTGAACCGGACCCATCAACGTTCTCGCCTGTCCTGCCGACCTCTCGACCAGGAAATTCGGAGGAGCTGAATTTACTTCGCTGCCAGATCAAGTTGCTGGAAAGAATGGTTTTTCGGAACCCAAACACGAGCACCCACAAGCTAAGCGAAATTTATTTACCTAATTATGACCCCGACGAACATAAAATAACAATTGAGGAGTGGTGTAAACAAGTTACCTCTTTAATCACCATGCGAGGTTGTTCACAGTTCGTTGCTATGATGAAAGGATTGGCATGCTTGCAAGGACGCGCCAAGCAATGGGCAGACACTAATGCTCACTCGCTTGCCAATTGGGATTCACTCCAAAGGGAACTCATAGCACAATTTAGTGGCGAAACTAGGTACATTGTGTACGTCAATGCATTTCGGGAATATACTTCAAATCAGGCTAAATGTTTTTCTGAATATGTTGCCGAATCATGGCGTTTGTTTTCAAGAATTTCTCCGAATGCTCCAACTGAGCTCATGGTGGAAGCTGTAATATCTGGCATAAGACCAAAGTTTTACCAAGCTGAACTCCTTAGGTCAGCACCAAAATCACAAGCTGAACTGATTGCCACATTGGCAAACTACCGTAAACGACCTGCCGATGCAATATCAGATGAACCCCGTGCTAAACAACCAAGGCTTGACCCTGCAACAATTGCGACGTGTTACAATTGCCACAAACAAGGGCATGTTTCTCGTGATTGTAGGAACAGACTTAATTGTGAAATCTGCAAGAAACCAGGTCATGCATCTGACCGCTGCTGGCATAAAAAGAAAAACGAAACACAATCCGAGAAGACTTCTGTTCCTGCTGCTGCGTCAACAGTTGCACCACAAACTTCACGTCGAGAAGTGAATACAATCCAGAAGGAAAAGGCGCCTAACGAAGTCCAACTACAAATTGGTGATATCTTTCTTTCTTGCTTAATTGATAGTGGTGCCGAATGTTCGCTTATTAAGAAAAGAGTTTCTGGGTCAATTAAGGGTAAACGCCAAATAGAACTTTTGCAATTACGAGGTTTTGGGGGCAGTAGCATACCTTCGAGTGAATCAATAAATACTGTAGCCACATTTAATGATGTGACATTCGAAGTAAAACTTCATGTCGTTAACGATTTAAATTATGATGTCATTCTAGGACTAGACTCTATCAAAATACCGGGAATTAAAATTTCAATTACAAACGAAGGAACATCAATAGAAAGGGTAAGGTACATTTTTAATTGCGAAATATCATCTTTGGCTAATATTGACACTGATTTGAAAGATACGTCTCAGTTAATAAGTATCCTTGAAAAACACAACGATTTATTTACTTTCAATAAAATTAAAAAAGTGACCACGGGCAAATTAACTATCAGATTAAAAGATCCTAATCGTATAGTACAAAGACGGCCCTACCGACTAGCACCGGTTGAGAGAGAAAAAGTTAAAACAATTATTGAAGATCTTAAAACTAAGGGTATTATTAGAGATAGTTGTTCACCTTTTGCAAGTCCCATTTTGCTAGTCAAAAAGAAAAACGGTGATGACCGGCTTTGTGTTGATTTCCGCGAATTAAATTCTAATACAGTTCGTGACCACTATCCTCTACCACTGATACAAGATCATATTGATAAACTTGGTAAAGCTCAATTCTTTTCAAGCCTTGATATGGAATCGGGCTTTCATCAAATTAAAATTTCAGAAGAATCAATCGAAAAAACTGCTTTCATTACGCCTGACGGCCAGTATGAGTACTTATCAATGCCATTTGGTCTAAGTAACGCACCTTCAGTTTACCAGCGTGCCATTAATACAGCCTTAGGTGACTATCGCGACAATATTGCACTAGTATATATCGACGATGTATTAATTCCCTCATCTACTGAGCAAGAAGGTTTAGAAAGGCTGGCCTTAGTATTAAAAAGACTGTCAGACGCAGGATTTACCGTAAATCCCTCAAAATGTAAATTCCTTAAGACATCCATAGAATATCTCGGTAACATTATAAAGAATGGTGAAGTAACGCCAAATCCCACTAAATTAACAGCACTTAAATTATCCGAACCACCCAAAACACTTAAGCAGCTTAGGCAATTCAATGGTCTGGCAAGCTATTTTCGGCGTTTTATCCCTCAATTTTCCCAACTAATGGCTCCACTGTATCAGCTAACAAAAAAAGACGTACCATTTGTATGGTCTCCCGATCACGAAACAAGAAGGCAACATGTCATCCAACTTTTGATCTCTGAACCTATACTTTGCATTTTTGATCCAAATCTACCAATAGAAGTCCATACAGATGCTAGCTCCAAAGGTCTCGGGGATATTCTCATTCAGAATGACAATAATCGTCGCAAAGTCGTTGAATACTTTAGTATGCGCACTAGTGATGCTGAAACAAGATACCATTCTTACGAATTGGAGACTTTAGCTGTTGTCAGAGCAATAAAACACTTTCGACATTTTCTATATGGCCGCAAATTTACAATTGTAACTGATTGCAATGCCCTTAAGGCTTCAAAACATAAAAAAGAACTTACACCTCGGGTTCATAGACTATGGGCATACTTACAAAATTTTGACTTTGATATTATTTACCGTAAGGGGGAACAAATGGCCCACGTCGACTTTTTAAGCAGAAACCCACAAATCAATATTTTAGTAAAAGATCCAGCGTGGATTATAGTTGAACAAGAAAGGGACAAAGAACTCAAAAGTATACGCGATGCCATAAAGAATAAAGATGACTATGACAGAAAATTTTGTATTCGATCGAATCTCTTGATGATAACCATACAAAACCATAAAGGAGAATCATTAACTCGTACAGTAGTCCCTGAATCACTTGTTTGTTCATTAATAAATAGATACCACGAAAATCTTTTGCATACGGGGTGGGAACGTACTTTGGATAAAATTCGGGAACAGTTTTGGTTTAAACACATGACAAAACGAGTACGTAATTTTTGTGATAACTGTTTACAATGCAAAATTGGCAAAGAACCTTCAGGAAAAAAACAAATGGAAATGCACCCTATTGATAAAATAAACATACCGTTCCATACGATACATGTAGACCTTATGGGTAATCTTACCGGCACAAACAAGAAAGCATACGTTCTGGTAGCTATTGATGCATTTACTAAATTTATACTTCTGTATCCACTGAAAGATAAAAGTACTAATATGATTTTAAAATGCTTCCGCGAAATAATTAATATTTTTGGCACCCCATGTAGAATTATTTCTGACAGGGAATCTGCTATTATGGGCACAGAAATTCAAGATTTTTTAAAATCTTTCTTTATCGAACATCATGCTATTGCCCGCGGTACCCCTAGAGCTAACGGTCAAGCTGAAAGACAAATGCGCACTCTTAAAGATCACCTCACAGCCATATCTCTGACGCAATCACGAGTTTGGGTTAATAAAATAGGGGAGTTACAATTAGCATTAAATTGTACGAAATCTAAAGCTACAGGACATTCCCCTTTAGAACTACTGTTAGGTAAAAGATGCTCTCCCCCTGCTATCGAACAGATATCCCTACTTAACGAAGACATTAACAAAGATGAAATTCGTTTAGACGCTAAGCACAGAATGGCCGAAACAGCAGAAAAAAATAAAACACGTTTCGATTCTAAGTGCGCCAAAATTAAACCCTTTTTAGAAGGAGACTTTGTTCTTTGTAAAGACACTCAGTGGTCTGGTAACAAACTAGGACCAAAATATCTGGGACCCTATCGAATAATAAAAGTTCTTGACAACCATAGATACGAAGTAACAGACCTTCGGTCACTACGAAATAAAAATACTGTAGTCACACATGAACACATGAGATTGGTCCCTAATCCAAATTTAACTGAATGAATAGACCGTGATAGCAAGAATAAATAATAATAACAAAAAAGGTGAGAAACTGTTTATAAAATTGCTTATGATTTAAAAATTAAGTTTATGGATAAAGTAAAATGAAACGTTTAATTTTGAATTGTTTTGGAACAAAAATAAAAGTCAAGTCAAGACAAGTCAAAGACTGGTCTCTGAATCTTTACGATCAAGCCACGATCTGCGACCTCTGAGTTTGATTTTGAGCTGGAAAAATGGTTGTATTCAAAGGTCTTGGTCATGGCCATGGTTACAGTTGGTTGGTTAAATAAATTTCAGTCAAGCCAAGTCAAAGACGGGCCTCTGAATCTTTATGATCAAGCCACGATCTACGACCTCTGAGTTTGACAGTTTCACCAGACTAAGCAATGCTGCCTCTGAGTCTGGTCTAAAAGGTTTTGCATTTATTTAACATTGCCGTGTTTTTCAGAGAGATTCGCTGGCCCTAGCAAGGCCCGCTCGTCAGTATGGCCGTGATAGCGCTGGCAATTAAAAACAGTACCACAGACAAAAACAAACGTCATATCAGCTGATGACGTAACGAAAACATGAACCATTGTATAAAAATAAATAAGTGATTTTGCATTACATTATAAGTTTTGTTAATTTTAAGATAAAAGGTGTTAACAAGATGTCTGATCGTTATCATTTGGGATCCCCGAGTCCTCCCGCTCTTATATTTATGTTTCAGGAGCAGTGTAGGTCCTTTGTTAAAGAGGTCCGGGAAAAGGAGTGTTTATTTATTTTGGCCGCCAAATAGTATTTGTTGTGTTCAGAGTGTTCAGAGATTTAAAAGATGATGATGATCTACATCTTTATCATGTGATTAATGCGAAACCTGCTTTCAGAGTTTTTATGCCGCCCATAGGCCTCTGACTTGCCGTTACATGCCGTCGAGAAATATCTTTCAGGCGTGCTTACAAGATCATGACGTCTTTGTGATTCAAGACTTGCAGATCACTGAAAACAATTTTAAAGTCTGACCGTGATCCTGAATAGTCATATTCGTATTGGTATTATTTACGGCGAGTTGCCGTAAAGAAAATAACGGTTATTTTCCTCCTGAACAAAGAAAATCTACCGGCGAATTGATTGTCAGTAGGTACTTATCTATGCCCCAAGCTTAGATAGAAACAAAATGAAAATAAAAGTACCTTTGTGAGTAATGAAAACGTTCTGAAAATTCTACACAAATTAATTCCCAACTCATTGTCTGCAAACGAAAAAAAAGAAAAAAAGGAGATTCCTATAATTTAATTAAAATATTCCGATTGGTAACAAAGGAAATCGTCGCTCTTTATTCAAAGAAACAGAAAAGAAAACATGGAACGTGCCAGCTGTTTATCTTTTACTGAAGTAGTATTTTCTTTTCTTTGAGGAAAATACATATTTAATTAGTTCTAGCCATAGCTTTGATAAATTGTACCTAGATTTTGTTTCGAGATTTGAGTAGAGCTTTGTTGTTTTAAAATTGCCTTGAGAGAAATAAATAAAACTTCTCTTTGAAGTAAGTATGTAACGTCGACAAAAGGTGCACGGTTCGGGTTGGTCGTTTCCAATGAAGAAGAACCGGCAAGAAAGTCCATGGTTACTCTTTTAAAATGCTTTGTTTTTTAAATATTATTATGTATTAGTGGCCGATGTGATCGCTAAGCGCCAAGCCATTTTAATCAAATAAAAAAAAAAACTAATGCCGGTTTACACAAACACGACACCTACATGAACACCTAAATACGTTGCAATTGCAACTCTTGCTGAGCTTCGAAATTCAAAACTTTGCTTTTCCATAGGCATTGGTTCTCACCTAAAGTAACTAAAAACCTTTTAAATTGCTAAAACTTATGCGTAGGCAGAAACCATACAGATCTATCTCTAGCATTAATTTCAGAGATAGGAACAAAGGGATATAAATGGGATCAGACAATTGAGATCTAACTCAAATAGACTCATTAGGAGATCTAAATTGAACAGACGAGGCGCCATATTTGTTTTATGATCGCACTTGAACACGTCTCGAGAAAGGAGATTATAGCGAACAAAGCATGTAGCTGTTATCTATCAGTAAGGTTCAAAAGTTTCCGACTTCAAATACAAAATTAAGGATTAATATTCAAACAAAAATGCATTAAAATAAAGGGAGACCATTTTGAAAAAAATACTACTGTTTTACTGTGGCTAACTAGAGGAAACTTCAGTTACTTATTGACATGATAGTTTTCTTATCTTATGTGGGTAGGGTACCATGTAAGTAAAAACGAAAAATCAATCTCGTCTGTCAAATGGATTTAAAAATCAAGACTGGGTAAAGAAAACGACATTCTATTTTGTCCGTCAGACAAGTAATACAAAAATATTAGACACGTTTTTTTAGTTTTATCAAAACTTCAAAAAAATACTTAGTTAAAACTCATTAAAGTTGGAGAGTGGGGGCTCACTACGTCACAAGTAGGTATAAAAATTACCTACACGTGACGTCATGCGCCATTTCAACTCAATATATCTCCGTAATTTTATGGCCACGTGAAAAAAGAAAAAAATATGTGTCCAATACTTTTCCATAATCTACCCGACGGACAAAGAAAAAAAATGTGTTCCCCTATTGGCGATTTGGTCACCTGCAATATGGGCATGCGGGCAAGTCTACCCGTCACACTGAAAAACTTTTCTTGGTGGTAGTATAAACTTATAAAGGAGAGAATAGGAAGTGGCATAAAAATATTTCAGTGACACAAATTATGAAATCTACTTCATAAACTATCTACCTACACATATATTACATTAAGAACACTCGTGGCACAGAATAATACTACAAGTCCCGTTGCTCGAGATGGATCGTAAAAGGCGACTGGGATTATGTCATCAAGTCAATGGGGAGCCGTGTCCTTATTCGTGTGAGCTAAGCTAATAAATACGAAATGAATGTTGTAATACTGTCAAACTGATTAGCATTGAGTGTGTAACGCCCTTAATAAGTCTTATGCTACCTTCCTGAATTTGTTAACTGACGAATAAAAGGATAAAACACTGTCTAATCGTTTTCGCTAAAAATATGACCTAAACCATTTACTTGAAATTTGAATCGTAAGATATCAACACTTCTTCAATTACGTTCCCAGTTGGCTCCAGACTACAAGCCTCAGCCCGCCGGGACCATAGAGTAAGACGTCTAGAACAGAGCCGCCATGTTGTTTCATAACACAGCAAACTTGGAAACTGGCTCTCAACTAGATTGGATTGCTGATTTATTTCTCTTCGTTCTGTTAGTTTTCTGAACGCGGTTTTCAGAAAAATTTGACTTCAAAACTGAAAGGTTTCAGAGGTGTTCGAGTTGTTATGAAAGACCCTCGTGTTAGGTTTAAAGTTGTGGCTTCAACAAAACCAGAACTGTGTTTATTTAATCGCAGAAGAATAAACCTAGTAGCAGTTGCTATTTATATTATCATAAATCTATAGTTATCACGACATCAGAAATTACAGGCGTTCTGGTTTACATTTACACAATCTGTCTGAAGAAGGAGGGACCTGATGTACAGATCACCTCTCTGGCTTAGATATAACTTATTATTTATTGCAAAAATTTAAGTCAAGATACGCACACAAAACTAAAGAAAAAATTGGAAGTAGGTAAACAAGTACCTTTCAAATTAATTCGTTGTTTACACTTAACATTAGACCGCATACAGTGGTTTGTATTTGGTTAATTTTGAACACGGTTTTAAAAGCTGTCAAAAGAAAAACAATCTCTACTACAGAGCGCGAAGACACCTCGACACTGCCTCGGCATTGTGGTGAGGGTGTAACGATTCCGTACTATGTGATATCCACTACGTCTGATAAAAAAAGAACTTGTTTCCCAAACCACTGATCCTAAAATCAAAGTCCTCACTGTAGGTTAGATCGATTCTGTTATACTGAACAAGAAATACTGTTTAGAGGCCATCCATACTTCGTGGTGTCACATCTAAGTTTTAAAAAACGTTTAAACAATATAATTAGAAAAAGAAACATAAAAAATCAACTCTATCCGTATGAATATATACATGTGCCCGCCATCGTCACAGCTGGTCACAATTGTGGGGGGGGGGGGTCAAAAAATCATAGTGTGACATAATTTATGGATGGCCCCTTACTACGTTCATTGTGATTTACATACTGAATACTAATTCACACAGGATTTGATTGCCCAAAAAGTTGTGTCAATGCTCCATTAATTAATGCCTACCTGTCACTGGAGACGAGTATGAGCTGCGTGTTGGCGTACTTGTTGCGTCGCTTGCGCACCGCCGCCAGCGCCGCGCATAGGCTCGGGGAGAACGAGCGGCATGGGGGACACTGGAACCAACACACATAGGTTAGAAAGTGGGTAAACGTCGTTTAAGGAGAGGCGTCACGTGCCTTGGCCCGCGTTTTTTAACGTCCAAACACAATTATATGGCAATGTATATTTGTACAATGTTGTTTACGAAGACGCGGGGCGTGACGGGGCGCGTCGTGCGGTGCGTGAGGAGCAGCGGTGCCCGCCATGACACCCGCGGTGGCTCTTGTTGCGTGTAAGGGTTGCTCGCGGAGGCATCGCTGCGGATTGCCCGAGGTTGCAGGAGTAGATAAACATGTCGTTTTTTTAAAACAAAACGATCGCTGATTCGATTCAAATCGAACATGATTTGCGTGTGACGCCGCGTGCACCGCTGCGTTGAACTAAAAAACCGAGATGTAGTCAAAAATAAGTCAGACTACGACGAAGATTACTTATACGGTATACCTACAGATAATGATTTTTAAATTTTCTTGAACTTACCCAATGTGCTGCAAAATAGAACACCCTGACAGCATCAGCAGGCAGCTGCTCATAGAGGCGACTGTCTCCATCTCCCTGCAGCTGTACACCCCTCAACACCTCAGTGAGGGGGGGCGGAGGCCAGGGGAACCTCTCCCCTAAGGCGTCGTCCAGTAGGGCATCCCTCACGTGACGGCCTCGGACGACCAGCATAGGGACGCCTACTGCGATGCTGTACTTCTGGGTTAGGCGTCGCTGTAAAGAAATTCTAGATTGTATTTTAGACCCGACCATAGCTGTTGCTTTCAAAGCGTTTCATATTTTAACCGACTTCTAAAAAAGAAGGGTTATGTATTCAACAAGGATCTTATGTTCAATCCAATGGTCCGTTCTGATGATTAAAGTGTTTTTTTTTTTTCATTTGGTAGAGGAAGCTCACTCCCTTTGAAATTGTATTAACTTTGCTTTGGTATAAAGAGTGTCAATACACCCCTAACGAAGCCTTAAAGGCACCTGTTCTCCCCGTCATTGCGATTTTTTTTTGTTCTGTATCATTCCTGGGAACATTCTAGTTACAGAGTTTCATATTGGAGATCAAAGTTCCAACTTTTTTACAAGTTATTTTTGTAACGGAATTGTTTTTTTTATTATTTTACTTTAAATACCTTTCCAACCACCGTGCTATGCAATGCATCCATCAGCACAATGCTTTGAATCCGTTACATTGTGTTCTACGGTGAGTTTTCACCCTTGAATTTCACACAAATCCTTGTCAAGTACAGTGTACTTGACAAGGATTTGTGTGAAATACCAGAACTGAAAAAGTTAAAATATTTTTGCAACCGACTTCAGAAAGTAAAGTTATTTTTTACTTTTAGTGTTTTTTTCTTTTTTTTTGCAATATGTTTTATTACTAAGACTTTTCAACAGTTTTCAAGTTCAGACTTTCAGTAGCAATGATAAGTCAATGAAAAGTCACCAAAGTGTTGGACTTTTGTGACTTTCCCTTCACCGAATGAGAATATCACATTATCCAGAAAACGTAGTAGTATACTTGGCACGCATTTCTTTGCTTTTGGTGATCTTGAATAGCGGTAAAGAATGTTAAGAAATAATCCTCTTGATAACCAGTACCTAGTAGTCCTATATTTTCTTCTAGCATTGTGATAATGGTCGTTACTTGAAGAGACCTATTAGAAGACTCATGACCACACTCCAAGATAGATTCCACATATCTTGTTCCCTAAGATTTCAACTTGTATTACATTACATAGCTGACCCGCGTAACTTAGGCTGCGTCACATTTTCCCCGTTTTAGCAACATTTTTCATTGCTGCTCCGCTCCTATTGGTCGTAGCGTGATGATATATAGCCTATAACCTTCCTCGATAAATGGGCTATCTAACACTGAAATAATTTTTCAAATAGGATCTGTAGTCCCTGAGATTTTCGCATTCAAGTAAACAAACAAACTCTTCAGCTTTTATAATATTAGTATGGATACAAAGTGCTCCTGAATAACCATAACATCACGCCTGTAATCCCCGAAGGGTTAGCAGGCAGAGTGTAGTACCTAATAGTACACCCCCATTTCGCCAATTCTATTATTATAGTCTCATGTCATAGGGGTGAGCCTATTGCCACAGACCGGGAACAAATCCAGGCTGCTATTGACCAGCACGCGTAGCATAACCGCCAAAGAAGGTCTATATTGACGGAAGAAACGACAAACTGACACTTTGTCATTGACTATCTGTCATTATTATGTCGATTCTTCCGTAGCCAAAGTTTCTACAGTGGTTATGCTACGCGTGCAGAGAATCGAACCAAGGAGCTCATGCTTAGCATTCGCGCTTGCATTCAGTAGACCACAACCACTAAGATAATTAAATAAGCCGACATTGATCAAAGTTAAATCGATAATTTTGGGCCATAATTCGCGATTAGTTTGAGTGCTTATCTTGCTAAACTTAAGTACTCAATCAATCAGTGTAATGGACATGCTCTTAATGTTGGATAGACATGTTGCTTGTACCATTTAATCGTAACTACATGATCAATCCGACTGGTTCGCCAACTGCTAAGAGTAATGTGTCGAGGGACATCCCAGGTGGTGGGTAGAAGATGAACTTTTACATGAAAATATAGGCATTGAATGGTTTTTTTTTTTTGTTTTACTACCTTCTGTAGTAAGCAACGACTTAGTGTCGGGCCTACGCTGTCCTCCCATACTTAAGTACCAACGCTGTAACTTGAAATATTGTAAGACCAAATGATTTTAAAAGAGTAACCATGGAGTTTCTTGCCGGTTCTTCTCCATAAGAAACGACAAACCCGAACCGTGCACCTTTTGTTGACGTTTTATAAGTGCCCATGTAGGCCTATGTAAAATAAAATATTTTGATTTTGATTAAACGGACTTAGAGTGTTGTATTGATGATTTTAATGCTTATAATTCTATAAATAAATAAAGTATTACAGCCGAAAATTATATTTTGTTCAACATACAGCCTGAGACCGACCGGCAAATTTGAATTTCGCGAGCTATCCTGGCGCTTCCCCCATTATAGATTTCATACTTCATAAGTAGTAGGAGGAGCTCGTGGCTAAATAATAACAGCCGCACGGGTCGATCTTCTCCTCTTCGCCTCTGAAAGTACTTTAAGCCGTTGGTCCCGGCTGTCATTTGTAGATCTTTGACAGTCGTTACGAGTGGTTAGAAGCCAAAAGTCTGACATCCAGTCTTACCAATGGGACTTATACAAGGTGTAGTTTTGCATCCTCGTCAAATTTCAGGAGGTTGTCATAAAACACATAAATAATCAATTTAAAGTACGGTACCGGTCTATAATTAATAAGCGTTGCTTTTTTTTGTTGTTGAAATTTAACAGTATTTCAGACTACAACCCTCAATTCAAAACACTTGAAACAGAATCACCCAACTACGCACACAGCGACAATGGAGCTCTGTGTGTGAGTGACTACGTCATACCTACGAAACGCAGGCGCGTGCGGCCGTGCGATAACCTACGGCGCGCGTCGACCGGCAGCAATAATTTTGCTCTAATTTTATTTCGAAAATCACCTACATTATTGTCAAAAATTTCGCTTGATACTTAACTCATTTTTAAGCATCATTGGAATACGGAAATCAGTACAGTACCTAATACAAGTGCACCAAAGAAAAGTTCATTGACCTGTAAGTTTGGTAGTTATCAGATGTTTAATAAAATGTTAGTTATGCTTTATTGCTATCCTGCTGAACGGACAATCCTAAAATTGGCAATCTTGGATCTTTATTCCGGATCCTGAGGCGCACTACTGAGGCTATGTTGCGCTAATGTTACTTACATACCTAACAAGCGCACCCGTCGCGCGTCGGGCGGATTTAGGTACCTAATAATAATTCATACACTAACACTCGGTACATTGTACGTAAATTCAGCCTAAAGTATTCGTAATGATTTTGTTTTCATTTGTGGATTGAATTGGTTGATTTGATATTTTTTCTTCCTACATAACGGGCTTAGGTCCATCAATAATTTAGTTAGTATCTAATAATGTTTTTATGTTTGATGGAAATGGAAAGATGTGCTAGTTAATGTGTATGTGGTGATAATTTCGACTGTTAGGTATTATTGGCGTAGTTAAAAATTTTAAATCAACTTATTTACACTATTGAATAAAATTGATTAATCTAACAACGTATTTAGAAAATGATAGTCGTATGAAAAAATAAGTAAATTACGTACCTAAGTTACCCGGAGGTATTGTTCAAAGTTGCCACCACCACACTCTTGGCACAGTCGAGCACGACATAGCTGGTTTTGCCTTCAGCTTACGTAGCACTAACACATTCGTTTTTACGAGTAAAGTGTCGAAAGCACTAAATGATCTTTACTCGTAATTCTGTTACACTTGCCACTTCCTCCGTGTACACTAAACTGTTAACGTCTCCCCACAAATAAAAGTCTAGAGGCGTCACGTTCGGAGATCGCGGAGGCCAGGCCACAGGTCCTCCGCGACCGATCCAGTGGTCACCAAACCTTTCAGCGTACTTGCCGACCGTAATGAGGGGGAGCACCGTCCTGCATGTAGTAGAGGTCGCGATGGAGTGCCAGGAGAACGTCCTCCAACATATCCTCAACAACGTGGAACAGCTGCTCCAGGTATGTGGCGCTGTTGAGGTACCCGTCGATGAAGTAGGGTCCAAGCACTTGTTCCCCTATTATCCCAAGCCCACACATTCAGTCCAAACCGCACTTGCAGTTTATACCTACGTCTCAACGATGTACATCGCAGTACCTAGGAGCGGAATTCGCAAAACGCATGCACTAGTCGGCGACATTAAACATACTGTTGGTTCCGGGGTCCGTCCGGGACCGCGGGGGGCGTGGCTACGCGCGTGTGCGAGAGAGTGCGTCGCTAGGCGCGTGAGTGAGAGAGTGCGTCTGCGCATTGGTTTTAGGGAATACCTACGACATTATCGAATGTTCATTGAGTTTGCGTTGTGTATGTATTGTTAGCGTTTTTTGTGTGTGTGAATGTGCGGTAATAAGGCTAGCAACAGACGGGCCGCGTTTAAATACGGCTGGTTCGCACTTACGGATTTCCGTAAATAAGAAAAAATATATAAAAATTAACCTACCGATTTTATTGTTGATTTGGGTCGAGAATCATTAGTAGAATTACCTCCTTGAATTTGACGAGGATGCAAAACAACACCTTGTATAGTAACTGGGTAAAACGATAGTATTACCCAGTTACTAGGTTGTGGTCTTGTGGAGGTCACAGCTGCATCCGGTTAGACTAGAAGCCGACCCCAAGATAGTTTGGGAAAAGGCTAGGCAGATGATGATGACTTCATCAGTAGTACTTATTATGAGATAATCATAGCATTTCACGCGTATAGTTCATACTGCAAGATAACAGAGAATATTCCACTCCAACAAAAAGCGGACCACAAAATCAAACCCAATATATGTTCGCCATTTAACTTATCTAATACTTCGATAGGAAATTAATATATTATTGGATCATTCCTCTCACGTACGATCAACCTCGGAGCACGCTGCTTGAATAATAACTACTGTTTTTATAGGGTAACCATTTCGATCTTACGAATTTTACTTAGAAGTAGAGTTACGAATTGGACTTTTGTAGTAGTTTCGATGTACCTAACCCGGAACGAACCTACCCATCCGAACAAAAATAAAAAAAAAGATTTAGGATACAGCCGTCGTAGCCGAGGCAGGCCCAGAAACGATGACGTAACGATCTGGACTCATTCTTAACTGATTGCTCAGAGAAGGCAAACGTTATGTTGGACAGAGTAGGTAGATATATAAATAACTGCGCTTTTAGCGAGTGCCATAGACGAAGTATGTTTCATCGTCGCGGGCAGAAGCTATTTGCAATAAAGCTTGGATATTTTCTTTCCTTTTCGAGTAAACATTAAGCTATTTCTTTTTCTAAGAAAACCCTTAACGGACAAATAATGTCAAGGTCTGATAATTTCTTGATGTGGGTCCAAAAGTGTCCGGACAAATCTGAACACATGGTAACTCTATGTGCATATAAATATAAGTACACTTGTGTACAATAGGTTCGATTGATCAAAACTGGAGGAACTTTTGCCCGTTAAAATTGTTATGGTTTGGTGATTTTTGGGGGAAAAACTGGCGTTCGTTCCTGTTTATTTTATTTTAATAACTTTAAGAAAACTTTTAGCTAATACGAGTGCATTCGAGAGCAGCGGTGGCCCAGTGGTGGCAGCCCCGACTTATATCACAGCTGCTCTCAAAAACGGTGAAGGCAAACATCGTGAGGAAACCGGCATGTTCCTAGAACTAAAAAAATCGAAGACATGTCACATCATCTACCAACCCGGACTGGGCCTGCGTGGTGGATTACAGCCCACTCCCTCTCATAGAGAGGAGGCCTGTGTCCCAGCAGTGGAAACATTATAGGCTGATGATGATGAATAAATTCGAGTAAACAGAAGTAATACGAAGAAGAAGGCCAACTACAAGTTCCCACTTATATCACAAAAAAAGCATCTGGGTGGAACTTACTAATATGAGACTTTGGGGGTACTCTACATAAATACGAAAAACTTTATTCCGATAGTCACAAGTTCGAAATTCAAAATGCCGATTGTCATAACTCCGAATGGTTCAAAATTCCTAATATAACAAGTCCGACTTATCATTACTCCTATTTATATAATTCCTAAATTTCAATATTCCTAACGTTTATAATAACTATTCTCAAAATACCGAGTTTTAATAGATCGAATAACAAAAAGTCCGACTTAATGATAATTCGAAACATTAAAAATATGAATTCCGATTATTAAAATACCGATTAATACAAATCCGAATTAAAAACGCCTTGTTCTCTTTTAAACTATGATTGTTTAGTTTTGAATTAATATTTTGTTTCGAGTAAAAATATTTTGTTTCTCTGGTCACAATTCTAACCTAACCTAGCCGAAGTGATTCATCAATAATACAGGGGATTTGCAGCATGCAGCCTGCAAGCAAGCATGCAACATGTAAGCAGGCATGCAACATGCAAGCAGGCATGCAGCATGCAAGCAAGTAAGCAGCAAGCAAGCAGGCATGCAACATGCAGCAAGCATTATTTCTGTCACGGCTCCGGCGCTGCGGGGTTTGGGCGGCCCCACGCGAGTTTATCGTCGCAGATGGTTTTAACGCTCACCACCGCGGCTTTGGCTTCAAGCCAAAGCCGCGGTTCAAACTACCTGCTCCTCAGCTCGCGGGCCGCTCCACCCCTCCCCGCCTACGCGGGCTTAAATTACACTCTAGGGGTAGGGCAGACAAGACTGCGTGAAGTCGGTTTTGCAGCAATTCGTTTCTGTCTCTAAATTTTGTAAGCACAACATGTTGACTTTTAGTTTATTCGAAGTTTTAAAAATCGGAATGTCGTTTTTCGGACCGAGAATCCTTCAAGCATTTGATTCTTCGAAAGTATGAAAATCGGAAAACTAACAAATCGCATTTACGACTTTCGGTAAAATAAATTTCGTGATTTTTAATAATAGACATTTATAATTCTTAGGTGTTATGAAATTCGGACTTTTGGCACTCGGATTATTGAAATTCGGAATAAAATATTTCGGAGTATTTGGGTGTTCCCGAGACTTTGGACTTTGTTTAGTGCAATACCAAAATAAAGTAAAACAATGGGAGACAGATGTCTATTTCGCTCGGTACTGAAGTACAAAAGATGACCAATCAAGCAATACAAAACCAGTTTATACGGATCTGTCATCCTACGGGATACCTTTGCAAAGCGAGGTCATGTTATACTGGAAATGTATCTTAATATGTCACCGTGTTTACTGACTGTCGACCTCTTTTCAACCTTATATCTCAGCGCATAAGGGTGAACGTGGTCGTTTGTCTGTGAGCGCGGGAGCACCTACAAAAACTAAATTGCATAACATTTCATCACGCCTGTAATTCCCGAAGTGTTAGGCAGAGGTGTACCTTATAGTACACCCACATTTCGCTAGTTATGTTCAAGTCTCATGTAATATGGAGTGAGCCTATTGCCACCAACCGGGCACAAATCCAGACTCCGTGGCTGCTACTGAGGAATCACTCGATATCACTTTGCCCGACTCGGATGAATAGGTGTTTTTTTTTTTCTTATTTGCGGTAATCGGTACGAGTGAACCACCCGTGTTTTTAACGCGGCCCGTCTGATACTCGCCCTATAACCGCGCTTTCATACATACAAACAATCTCAAACGTTTATTCGATAGTTTCTTATTCCCTAAACAACGTTAAGGGGGTTATTCTGAAATACTCACAAACTTAAACAACCAAAACCATTGTTTATTAATAATAAACTAGGTAAAGTAATTTAAATTGATTGTTTACGTCTTTTGTGACAACCTCCTGAATTTTGACGAGGACGCAAAACAACACCTTGTATAAATTAAGAAACTAAACATAGGATTATGCATACTTTACGGCCATGCCTAATAAATCCCCACGTCGCGTCGAGCTAGAAGGTAGGTTCACTATAGCAGTTAGGATCGGCAGTAAAAACTCCACACCAAACTTACTCCATCAAATAAATAGGGGCAAGAAGTCAAGGTGTTTAAAAAGTAAACAACAGCCAACATCACCCATTGTGTAAACGACTTAAAACCAGGGCCACACATCCACCACAGTTTACCATAAACTAAACGCACCTTGTTAATAATTAGTCTTCTAAATATAGACGCGGCGGGCACAGGAAGACGGACGTTATTCCTATAGTCCTTTCACAGTTTACCTCGGAAAATAGAAACCTTATAACAACCGCAATAAGGATCACTGTTACTTTAGAGACATTGTCAGAGCTGGCAACTTAACAGTAATCTTACTTTTACGAAAAATTAAGTTCGTTTTGATTTTGACAGCGATATAAAATCCGAGGTACAATAAATATGAAGGGACTGTAACGCAAGCGACAGTAACCAGTCTATGCGTTTTGGTTTTATTTTTTTGTTAACAGAGGTGTGAAAAATTATGTGTGGATAATTTATGGAGTCTTCAGCGACTTTGTTTTTATCTTGTTATAAAAAAATGTCTTTTAAATGTTGCTATTGGTAAACTTACACTGACACATACGGGATATTATCCGTGATTATCAATTATTATTATTGTGAGCTCCCGATATTTTGATGATATTGCAAGCGATCGCGGGATGAACTGTGAAAGAATCTTAAAATCTTTTCAAAATTAGAAGCGACTGCCATAATATAAACACGCGCAGTAAACACGAAATTGTAATACCAAAATTTAGATTAACAAAAACTAGCAATTCATTTCTTATAAACAGTATACGCTTTTATAATAAGTTGCCGAAGTCAGTTACAGAACTGACCGATGGAAAGTTTAAAAATTATATCAAACGTGTCCTAATTAAAAAAGCATATTACAAAATGGGAACTATATTTCTTGTCACCAAAATTTATATTTGTCATCAAAGTTGTATCACCTAATAAATAGATCTATCGCCACGAAATATTTTCGTTCTCAGATAAACAAAAAGTGTTCCCAGGTATGAATTATCAAATAAATGTTGAAATATGTGTAAAATAACAGATGGATTACCAATAAAGTTGTAGTGCATTAGATGAATATAAACTTCGTTCTTATAATAATAGTTTTATTACTTAAATAATAGCTTTGTGCTCAGAATGGTAGATCTGTCACCAAATAAATAGATCAGTTCCTTATTTCTATGAAGAAAGGCCTAGTACGAGACATTGGGCACACCGACTCGGACAGGTTAGGTTCGAAGGGGAAGGCGGGGTCTAGTGAGCGAGCGGAGCGACCGAACTAAGACCCCGACATCCCCTTCGTGTTAGGTTACTGTAAACCCTGCAGACAGAAATAGGAGCCCCGCGTAGCGGGGCTACGTCGACAACGCCTTAGTTTGGACCTGTGGTTTGGAGTTTTTATGTAAACATTTTTACATTGTTTGATGATTCAATTTTCGTGACACTTCTATTATTTTGAAACCTAATAAAATTACTTGATATTAAAATAATTGATATTAAAATTTATTGATATTAATTCCAAGTAATTCTTAATTAATATTTAGGTAAGCGTTTTGATATTATTTGATGATTCAATTTAGGTGACAGATCTACTATTTTGGGAACAAATATTATTTATTAGGTCACTGAAAATGCATTTATTAGGTTATTGATAAAATCATACCCTTACAAAATTAAGGACTACGTTGAAGATAGAGAAGTTTGGCCTGAGCCCCTACGCACATGCGGCTTCTCTGGTAGCTCATAAAACGGCACAAATGTGTGGATGTCTCTAACTATTCTCAATCTTATTTTTATTTTATTTTTTTTATTTATGTTTTATTTTTATTTACTTTTTTTCCATTATTTTTAATCAGATGTTTTACAATAGTTTCTTAATCATTACACCATTTTGTTTAGAATAGTTACAGCACGGATGACAACCTTTGTGTCACTTGTTTAATCTAGTCTTTTTGCAATATCTACTTTTTTTTTGTATAGACTCTTTTTCTTATTTACCGATTGTTTGTAAATGTATGGACATTGTAGGCCTTATAGATTCCTAGATCCTTGGTAACTTTTATCTTGTTCTACGTTTTGTAGTAAGCAACGACTTATTGTCGGGCCTACGATGTCCACTCATACTTAAGTGCCAATGCTGTACGATAGAAAAATTGTAAAGCCAAATGATTTTAAAAGAGTAACCATGGAGTTTCTTGCCGGTTATTCTCCATAGGAAACGACCAACCCGAACCGTGCACCTTTTTGTCTACGTTTTACTAGTGCCCATGTAGGCCTATGTGAAATAAAAATATTTTGATTTTGATTTGAAAGTTTAAAACCATAGAGTATTAAATTAATCTTTGCTTAAAACATTGGATGCTATTCATGCTATTGGTTTCGTTTAGACAAAATATCACTCCGGTTTGGGCAGACGTACATATACCAGCATATTGGCAGTTCTGTTTAAGTCCCATATGCTCGAACCTATTGCCATCATACGGATCCAAATTCCGATTCCGGGCTGCTGCTGAGAGCCCTAATATCACCCTGGCTGACCTAAGAACCTATCCCTGGTTATGAGGGCCCAGCACTACGCACTTGAGACCACCAGCCCAAAGAAGAAGTCGAAGTTTTATAGTAGACATGCTGTAGGACAGAAAAATGAGTCCCCTTAATCTTAATATCTATTACTCCAACAATTTTTCATTAAATATTTAACTGTAAATAACATCATGCCTGTAATCCCTGAAGGGTGAGGCAGAGTTTTACATCCATATTACGCCAGTTAAGTTTGTAAGTGCCATGTAATGGGGGCGAGCCTATTGCTATCAACCGGACGCAAATACAGACTCTGTGGCTGCTACAGAGATTTTTTTTTATGGAGAAACCTATTTTGTTTTGCCTGATCTTGAAATCCAACCCAAGACCCTCATGCTCAGCACTCAGCAGCCACTAGACCAACTAAGCAGTCATCTTCCTTCTTTTATAGTATTTTGTTATATTTTTATAGTATTGTATATATCCTTTGTAGTTTGTTTTAGTATTCAATGTATAATATTTTACAGTTAGACACCTTCCACTGTTTGTCTCTGCATCACCCAAAGGTTGACTGGTAGAAAATGCCTATGGCATTAAGTCCGACTCTGTACATTGTACTTGAAGTGTTAAATAAATAAATAAATCTTCCAACATTACCATTACAACAGTTAGTCAGTGTTTCTGTAAAAATGTCCGTTAAGTTCGCCAAAGCTTTCACGTTATTATTGTAGGAAAATAAAAAGGAACCAAAGTTTTCGGGACTTGCCGAAACAGTTACAATAAATATAGTTTCCTTTAGTTCGGTAATGGACGAATATTATTTATTTTTGTGTTAGAAATGGAGAGAATATTATGAAGATTGATAAAGCGTCGGATTTACGATTACATACTTGTAGGGCGGTGTTACCGAACACATGAATGATGCGGTGTAGTGCGCAGACTACTTTAGGGAATTAAAGATAGTTTCAAACTGGCTTTTGAGTTGGAAGTAATGGTTGAATTAAGTTCTGTAGTAGGTACAGACCTCAAAGACTTAAGTTACATTGATATTTGACGACCACGTTAGGTCAGGACCAATATTACTTCTGTAAATAGACGATTTGAAGTTGTTGGTAGTGTTGGTAGTCTTGAAATTCTGACAACCATATACGTTAGTAGCATATTACCAGAGGCATTAGAGCAGCGGTGGCGCAATGGTGGCAGCCCCGACTTACGAGCAGTAAGCCGTGGGTTCGAACCCAGGCAGGCTGCAGGTGGTGAAGGAAAACATCGTGAGGAAACCGACATGTCCTAGAACAAAAAAATCGAAGACATGTCACATCTACCAACCCGGACTGGGCCTGCGTGGTGGATTACAGCCCACTCCCTCTCATAGAGAGGAGGCCTGTGTCCCAGCAGTGGGAACATAGGCTGATGATGTCGATATTACCCAGTCATTGGGTAGCGGATGAAAACGCAGTCGTTCAATAAAATAGCTGCATCCAGTTAGATTAAAAGCCGACCCCGGCTTTAGTTGTAGGCTGAGCAAATGATGATAATACTCTTCTGTCTCCAGAATTCTAGATGTTTGGTTTGGAAGAGTAACTTTTTGATCCCAGTCTGCCGTTTACTATGACTTTTTATTTAATTGGCTATTTAACGAAACATAGCAAACAAACTGCGGGTTGGTGGATGACTTCCAATTCTTCGATTCACTCACGATGTTTTCTTTACCATTTTCGGATAAAAATTAACCAAAAAACGAGTAAAACTAAAAGTTGCTTAAGTCAGCTTAAATATTGAAAAATACTCGTGATTTTAGGATTCCGAAGTCCATCCGTTTGACTGTGTTATCGTATTTCTTCAGACACTTTATTATATTTTCTTTCCTTCGTCCATTTACTTTAAAAAAGCTCCCAACCGAAAACATTTTTCGCTTCACAGCAGGATTATGATATTTTAGGTTCGCTCTGTTGAACGTATAAATAAATTCGGTGACGCGGAAATATTCCTGCATCGTATCGTGTACTTCGTAGTAACGTTGTAGATGTCGCAGTCGAAACTGTAAATCAGTCAAATGTTGACTGATCTGCAAAATAAACCAAAAGTACCTACTTTTAAACGGTTACAATTTATATTACGAAAGTTAAAAGATTTTACCAATCGTAGCGGTATTTAGTTTAACCTTTCTTTCTTTCTTTCTTTAACTTTCAGAATTACCTATTTTCGGGATCAGGTAGGTACCGCAGCGCACCTTACTGACTGACTCTTTGTGATTTTTTATAGTGATTCTAGAATTTACAACGCTTGGTCGGGAGAAAATGCCCTAGCAGGATATACACTGACCTTATCAGTGGTGGTCTTCAGAAAGGTCAGGTCCGCAGTAGACGCATTCAGCGTATGGCCATTGGCCACATATATGAATGTGGACGAAGAAAAAGAAGTATGTAAGGGAAGCAGGTCATTTTCGCATGTAAAAAGGCGTCTGGATAGGGATGGCCTGAGTCTGGTGTCGGGGACCATCACTGGACACTGTTCACTGAATAAACACTTCCACACTCTAGGAATCACTGATACTCCCCTGTGCAGAGCATGCATGAATGCGGAGGAAACGGTGGCGCATGTGCTGCTTGAGTGGACCGGCGTCACCAAGATTCGCGAGGAGACCCTGGGAACACCAAGATCCCTTGCGGATGCCCTGAGAAGACCGGGAAGTGTGATCTGCTTCTGGAGGAAGGTGGGCTGGTAGGAGTAACGACCACTATGGCCACCAATGGTCCACTTAAGGGACTAAGTGCGGAAACCTAAACCCCATAAAGAAGAAGAAGAAGAAGGCGTCGCTTTATGTACTTATACTACCTGCTTGCCCGCTTCGCTCGCGTAAATTTTTGATTTGACAATAACCGTCTCGAACACGTGGCGCCATATATTATGATAAGAACGTTATTGTTGTTTTCCTTGGGATCAGTTCTTTTTTCGGGATGAAAGGTACTAACCCTATGTCCGTTTCTGTTCACCTGACAATGTATAATATGCAAAATTTCAGGATGTTCGGTTCAGTAGTTTAGGCGTGAAGAGGTAACACACAAACTAAATTACTTTCGCATTTAAAATATTTGTTAGGAAATTAGGATTAATTAGGGTGTATGTATTTGTTTGAAGAATCAAGGGGTTCTGTTAAAACCGATATTTAAAAGAGAAAACGCGATGTATCTTAATTACGGTTTTGACTGAAACCTGCAGTCAAAATTACTTTTGACCGACAAACTGTTTTAAGCTGTAACATACGAGTAGCACAGCATTTTGTTACAGTTCTGCCGTCATAATATTCTTCGGGGCCCTATGTGGCACGAACCGTGCCGTTATCTCGAATTGTTGTGCGTAAAAATGTCTGCCAAGTTTGCTAAACAGACAAACATAGTTATATGTTCAAATGCATGACTAAGCAAAGCGGAGAAAAATACAGATTGCAATACAGGTTTCTGTGTATTACATGTTTGGAGAATTGAATTCTGAAACGATAGGAATCGTTTAAGAGATTACAATCGTTGACCACCTTTTGACATTATAACCGTCACAGGTTTGCTTGTCGTTGGGTTTCTGGTTTCGAAACTAAAACTGTAATTTGAAGCTCTTATTTCTTTACTTACTGTTACGATCTTCGTTCGCGTGAAAATGTTACAAAAACATTACTTCCCTATTTGCATCTGATTTTGTTAACAATTGAGGGGTTTCCAATTTTTCAAAAACCATTTCTTTTTCTAAAAATAGCCAGTAAGCCAGTAATTTAACTGTCTTTTAAAGAAGGTGCTAGCAAATAGACAAGACTACTTAGGAAGGAACACTTACTTTCACAGACTATCTACTCACTGTCTTAACAACTTAAATAGATTTTTCGAATTTATCTTTACAAAGTGGATGATTAAAGTACGAAGGACAACAAAAGACGAAGAGAGAGGGACCCTTCGTCCTTTAGTCCTCAAAATCACTAGGTAACCACTCCTATTCAAACCCCACGCACACTCCTCATTGCACACAGAGAGGCTTTCGTTTTCATCACAATATGCGTCGCCCATTGACGCTCACAATGCGGGCAGCCAATCACGCTAAAAGCTATCTCCGTCAGTTGACGTATGGTTTAATGAACCATGACTGTGGCTTAGGTGGCTTTGCTATGGGGATTTAAGGAAAACTTAATGGGAATTATGAGATTACTTGAAGTAATGGTGGAGAGGACAAAGGTGCAGCTAGGATATCTGGACAGGTTCTTAGAGGATAGTATTGTCAGAGTGCTAATGAACAGTGAATTTTTGATTTCGCTTGAATGTTAACACAATGGTAAGTTACAGCGAGGTTACTGAAGGGACATGTATAACAAGAATGCTAGCGATGCAAAGTGCAATTTTTCTCGCGCATATTATAGTTTAGCGGAAAGTCGTTTGCCCGCGGCAATAACTTGTGTTCAGGGGGCTTAGACAAAGTGACATCGCTTCGTAGCGAAACGATATCTAAATTCGTCATCGTCTCTGAGATAACGACAAACATTTCATAGCCAATGTAACATAATGGTCGCGATCGTTGTGTCGAATCGTTTGTTCGTTAAAAAACAAAAACATTGTTTATGGTATCGAAATTTTAGCTGTCAGTGTCAGTCAAGCAAGAAGTTCAAATCGGATCAAACCCGCGAGTTATTGTTGTTTTGAAATTTTAATAATAAGACTAAGTGAGTATTGCGTTTAATTGTTTTCATGTTATAATAAAAACAATATTTTTAAAGTGGTAAGTGAATAGAGTGTTCTTACTTTTAGATCGTCTCCAAAACTTAATGATAATCAAAATACTCATTTTTTTAAGTGACTGGTGTTCAAACGATGATGGAGTAATCTATTTTAATTTTTAGTGATAAAACATGGAATCAAGAGTGCGAGCAAGTCCCGAACAATTGTCAACGCTGCTTGAATATATGGAAACGTAAGTACATTCAAGTTTTATTCATGAGTATGTAATATAAACAATGACGCGATCTTAACAATGAAATACTTATATTGAATCTTTGTTTGTTTATGTTACAGTCATGGTGACCTGGCGAGGCCTCTTGCTGGATCTCAAGGTCGGGTACGGTCAGACCGACTGTGGACTGAACTGACCAACATGTTGAATGCTGTTGGTGGTGGTGTCAGCAAGACTACAGACAAGTGGAAAAAAGTAAGGATCTAATGAACATTTTTGGAAAGACTGATGTGATGGAAGAGTGGCTAGAAATCTTAACTATGTTCTCAAGAGTTTTGGACATTTGGACACACCCTTGCGGTTATAATAATAATAACCACTTTATTTCAAGCTACTTGGGCCAACCTTAATAGACTAACAAAGCAAATATTTAAAAGAAAACTTCACAACTAAATAGTAACCGTCTTACTACAAAAAGTCAAACAAGTACAAGTATATAGTACAAGCTATGCTTTGGTGTCCGATGGCTATATGAGAAGATGCCCCGCATATTATTGTTATTTTTTAATTTATTTCAAAAGTACTTACCAAATTTTTGGCTTTTTAATCTCATTTACACTTATAACATACTTATAACCATGACTAATTTTTATTCAATAAAGGTGTGGGCAGATTGGAAGTCCAAGACAAAAAAGAAGGCATTGACCATAAGGCACCATGCAAGAGGCACTGGAGGTGGGCCAGCAAGCGGGCACACCTTGTCAGCTAGCGACGAAAGAGTGCTGGCTATAATGGGTGCTTTAGCAGTGGCAGGACAAGTCTCTGTAGAAGAGCTAGGATTTACTGTAAGTATTATACACCTTCAAGGCTCCTGCTCAATAATGAGCTATTTTTCTCTAGTAGGGAGATGTTTTATAAAACATTCCTATTAACATTGGTCAACATGTTAGTTAATGGCAACAAAAGTTACTTAGTTAACATGCAAGACACCATTACATTTTTATTTTTTTATAAATTAGTTTAACTTGGTTAAACTGGTTATTAATTCTATAATTTTCACATAACTACATACTAAAAATAAATACACTTTTTCAGTAATAAATAATTACATTACTATAAATAACATTATTTTTTATTAAATCTACCACTGCCAATTTTTTTCAGAGACCTCTAAATACTGCACAAGATGATCCCGTCGCCCAAGATGATCCCGTTACCCAATATGAAATTGTAGATGGTAAGTCTAAAGACTTAAAATCTTACTTCTGACTAATATTATAAACGTGAAAGTTTGTTTAGATGGATGGATGTTTGTTACTCTTTCACGCAAAAACTACTGAACGGATTTGGATAAAATTTAGTACACAGATAGTTTATAACCCTGATTAACACATAGGATCGTTTTTATCCCGATTATGGGCGAAGCCGCTGGCAACTGCTAGTATCATAATATTTATTTGTTATGTATATGTAAAATATAAAACTATCTAAAATTCCTAGGGAACCTCAGTTTTGCTATTTATATCTTATATCTGTGTGCCAATTTTCATCGAAATCCGTTCAGCCGTTTTTGCATGATTGAGTAAGAAACTAACAAACATCCAAACCTTCACATTTTACAATATTAGCAGGATTTGATTTAAGAAAACATTTTGAACAAACAAAGGATCCGTAAACTGTCCAAAATAACACATTTTCTTTTGCAGAAACTCCCCAACTGACGTCGTCACCTCAACCATCCACTTCACAGCCCTCAAATAATTGGCTTCCACCTTCCTCATACCACACACCACCACCCCTTCCGCTCGTGCTCACACAGACTTCGGCTCAAGGACGGCAGCCTGTTGCGCCAGCCACACCAGCCCCGGTAGCGCAATCCCCGCCAACTCCTGCAGCGCCCACTACTCCGAGGCGAAGGCGGCCACCTGCCCCCCGCACGTCTGCTATTTCTCCATCTACCAGGCGTCGTCCGCGGTTGAGGTCGCCAGCGACACCGCAGTCTGCTGCCTCTCCCGACCGCCCTCGTTTGCGCGCCCGCCGTAGACGGGCACCGACCCCCTTCGAGAGAGCGGCAAGCGAGTTCACGGCCGTGGAATTACGACGCCTGGAGCTGGAGGAAGCCCGGACTAGGCTACAACACGAGCGAGACTTGCGAGCGTTAGAGGTGGAGCACGAACGGAACCAGGTTTTTAGCTCATTGGTAAACGTCGCTCAAGCTTGGCTTGACTATTATCGCAGTAGGGACAACACAGAACCGCTGAACACTGAGTAGTTCAGTAATTGTCTTGTCCCTATTGCTATAGTAATCAAAGGTTTTTTAGTATTTATGTCTGAAGCCTTAGGCATTCTGCATCTCAGACTTTTGCGAGTGGGATACTAGCAAGTCTGAGATGCAGAATGTCTAAGGCTGTTTAAGTTGGTATGTGTGTTAAGTTTGTTTTTACATTGTGAACCCTATGAGCGAAAGAAGTGACTTCGTTAAATTACCTAATATGTTGCTTCTTTTACTGTCCAATTTTAAGACTGTAACTGTGAGACTGATTCTTGATTTTACGTTTTTAAGTTTTGCTTATATTACCTATTATAATAGTAAAAAGAAGCCTTTCTGAAATGTGGAACACCAAAGCAGTTAACCTCGGTGTTGCATGGCTAACTTTCTGTACCCATGGTTCATCTGTTTAATTAACAGACAGTGTGTGACACACATTGGCATTTATTTTAGTTAATAGTGAATATAATATTTAAGTTAATAGAGATTTGTTATCCATTAGATCTAGCTTGCATGTTGGATAATGGCCTATTGAGGTGAGGCTGGTGTTGTGCCCAGCAGTTGATGTATAAAGGCTGATTAATATAATTATTATGTTTAGTAGAGATACTTATTAAATAAGGTTAAAATTTTATAGAGTTTATCAAGTGACTTAATAAAAATATTAAAATATTTAATAGTAATTTTATTTTATTCACCTATAAATAAAAAAATCAAAATCAAAAGTCATTTATTCTAACTAGGCTGATAATCAGCACTTTTTGAACGACAAAATTACAAGAGACAGTCCCCCAAAACGCCCGCCCTTCGCCACTTCCTAGTGTTTTAGCTGGGAAGAAGAAGTGGCGGAACAAACTCCCCAGCAACACATCTGTCTGTTAGGTTAGAGGAACCAGATTCTATACAATAGTGTTCAAGTTTATATTAAACAAGGAATCCATTACATCAAATTAATGTCACATGTCAGCTAGCACACACCAATAATAAAATAAAATATTAAAAAATATACTCAAGATTAAATAAAGCCTCCAGACAAAAAGGGCGTGCCCGCTTACAAGCGCATAAAGACGAATAAATATATTACATCCTACTAACTAAGCGATTACGCATAGCCCTGCCTCGGATTAACTCATTTTGGTTATCATTGGTGGAGGTGCTATATTGTACAGCATGATCTTCACTATCTTCTAGACCCCCAGCTGGAAAATCACTTGGAGGTGGTATTCTAGCATCTAATGCAATGTTGTGCAGCACACAACATGCATTAGTGATTTTGCTAGCCATGTCAGGGTGATAGTGAAGAACTCTGTGTCGAAGCATACACCTCCAACGAGCCTTAAGTAGTCCGAAACAGCGCTCAATGCGAGACCTGGCTTGGACATGACGTCGTGTGTACACCTCTTCCTGGGATCCTGCTTCAGCATTTAATATGGGCGTCATCAACCAGGGCCGCAGTGGATAGCCAGAATCCCCTAAAAAAAACGGAAATATATTTTTGTTAATAGTCTACTCCAGTTCTAATAAAGAATTGAATAAACATTGTTTATTTGTAGTCATGCTCACTTAAATATAGTGCAATCACTGCTTGGCGTATAGGGCTATCTCAGATGTTGCACTATTTATAATACCTATACGGAACACCTTACCTAATAACCAAACATGTTCACCACTTTCATGAAGTCCTTGCATGTATGTGCCCACATGACTCGCAGACCATATATAGGAGTCATGTGTTGCTCCACCAAATTTTGGGTTCACATTTATTATGCGTAAGTCATAATCACATATCTGAAAAGAAAATGAAATAAAACTATAGGTACTTATTGTTTGGTTTCCACAAAGAAGCAAATTGCAAGGTGGGGAAGGCATTTTATTTCCAATTAAGGCCTACCTTAAGACCTACTTACAAAACATTTAAAAGATATTTTATAGATTTGACTATGTATACAATAATAAATGTCCCTTTATTTTGCTGTGCCACTTGGCTCATAGGCTTCCTCTTACATTATCCATTAAGTTCATATTATAAATAAGGGTTATTTTATTTACAAATACATATATACATAGTTACAGTGAATTTTGTTAACCACATAGTTTTATATTATGATTAGAATTTATCCAGCGGCTTACCATTTGAACATTTAAGGAATGATATCCTTTTCTATTAAAAAATGCATGTTCTTCCTCAACCGGTCTTGTGATAGCAATATGGGTACAGTCAATGCACCCTATCACACCAGGCAAATTATGTGCCCTTTGAAATCTGTAAATTATTTAACAATTTTACAACAAAATATATCAAAAAGTAACTATTTAGGTATTTAGGAACCTAAGAAAAATTTTAATTAGGTATTTAAACTATTTAAAAATATATAGTACATACTTCTCTTTGATTATGGATCTCTCGTGTGGCGTTTGTGGAAACACTATCCACCTGCTGACCATCCAATTGTGATTAAGGGCGTTCACAACCTCCCTGATGCAGCGACTTGTTGTCCGCTGTGTCAAATGCTGGCCCACACCCACAATCTTCTGGTACGACCCTGTAGCTAAAAAGCTAAGAGCACACAGCACCTGAAAAATATAATAATACATAGGTAGGTTAACCTATTTAGGTTGATGTGGTTTTATTTTTATTTACAGCAGTTAATAAAGTATTGTGTGGTACCACAATATTATTGTTGTATAGTACCGACGAAGATGCTTTAACTCAAGTTACAAAAGTGCAACAACCAACAACATTAAGTACCTAGTTGCCTACAATACCTCTAATTAAATTGTTCTAATAATGTAAAATTTCTTACCTTTACTTCCAGGGAAATTTCAGGGGAACCTTTTAATCGGGCATGAGCTTTTAGGTCCTTGCATAACTTCCTAAATGCTCTTTTATTAAGCCTGAAATGTTGGATGAACAACAATTCAGGCATATCTTCTATTGTCTCCAATTGCCGTCGCTGTCTTAATCGCTTTTGGCGCCTTTCCCAGGTGTTCTCATTGTGTGCAGCCCACAATAAACGTAAAGAATGCATTTTATAATTTATTTGATCTGCAGTAATGCCTTTATCGCAGAATAAATACTAAGAGTATGTCATCAATCAGTGTCAAAAATCTGCTGCTGAATGAAATCCGGCCATATTGTTTCAATATCTACAACGTTTTAGCATTCGTTTCGTTATCTTTTTTGGCGATCACGATCGAGGCGAAGGCGAACACTGAAAGCGCTGCTTGGCTACGCATTTGTATGGGATAAACACGATAACGATTCGGTACTTTATGGTTTCGTTACGAATTTATAACATTGTCTACCAAATTGCGATAACGATGTCGATTGACCACGTGACTTAACGCGGCTTATGTCAATCCTATACATTTTAGTCTTTTCTAACTTCGTTATCGTTTTGAAATTGTCACTTTGTCTAAGCCCCCTGATAGCTTATGTATGGAAACGTCAGGTACTTGATTTTGGTGCTCTAGAGATTTATTTACTCTCCTTTCTCTGACTAATTATAACCCAAAAGTTATAAATCTAATTACGGAAGTTATAGTGGATTGCTTCATTACATACGAATCTAGAAAATACTGTCGTAATTTCTAGGTTCATCTTATTCCGTACGTAGGTACTGTTAAGAATCAACTTAAAGGCGGAAACACACCTAGGTGTCGTGGCGTGTCGTGACGCGCCAGAAGCTATCGGTTTCATACATCGTTGCGACACGACACGCCATGCAAATATGTCCCTAACCATATTAAATGTATGAAACCGATTGCGTCACGACACGCCACGACAAGTAAGTGTGTTTCCGCCTTAAGAGTCCGAGTATGTTTAATTACAGCCCCTAAAAGTTAGTTAACTGCGCAGTAAGCAAAAATCATTTAAAAATAAAAGGTTTTTATAAAAAATATTTAAAAAAGGTTTTACATTGGCCCCAACTAAGCAAACCCTATGTTGGTCACCAATAAAGAAAAAAAACGAATATGTACTATACTCCCCGCCACGAGAAGCTATAAAAGTAAACAAAGAACTTCTACTAAGTTACGTAGCGACAATTCAATCAAAACAAATAATCCCAAATTCATTTAACTCAAAGTAACATACGTGTAGTACGAAACTAACGAGCAATTTCACTTGTTCGGGTTATATGTATTTTGCGATATAAAGCGCTGTCGTCTAATATTTTGTGGGACTGGAACGCATTTGACTTACTGGAAGGTAAATATTTAGGCCGCCATTCGAGTTTCGAATGATGCGTTTCAGTTTGTTTTCGCGGATTAGGTTATCATTTGATCCAAAGGTTGCGAACCCCTCACTGCGTTTACAAAAAATATTAGTTCATTTCCCAGATGTTTTATCAGCAAGTAGAGACAGAATAAGATAATGTTTCCTTCTAGTATAAAAGAAAGTCGTGAGAAACACGCTCCGCGAACATAATGAGATGTGTCTATTTGTTGGGTATTTTGTCAGTAGATACCAGACTACTTGTATTCACAGCTTATGTGCAAGACAGTGTTGTATTTTTCGCCAGAAAAGTTAAAATCTGATGTATTGTGTTTTTTAGTGTCGTGTATACGCGAGCTTAAACACGACACAAAAAACATCTTTAAATATACAAATAAATTAAATTGAAGTGTCTGTTTGTAATATTAAAATAATCGGTTTTTTACATGCATTATGAATGTATATACGGTACATAATACCAAAATAACATTTTTTACAATGTTTGTCTGTCTGTCTGTTTGTTCCGGCTAATCTCTGGAACGCCTGGATCGATTTTGACGGGACTTTCACTGACAGATAGCTGATGTAATAAGGAGTAACTTAGGCTACTTCTATTTTAGAAAAAATATAATTCTACGCGGACGAAGTCGCGGGCAGTGCCCGCGACTTCGTCCGCGTAGAATTATATTTTTGCCCGCCGGGCACAGCTAGTATGACATAAAAAAGACACTGTGCACGATACGTAGGATTCTCTGATCCTGCGATAATTGAAACTGTGTTGCATTAGTTAGTGTCCTCCTCTAATAAAATGATAGATTTTTTCATGACAAAAAGCAAATAAACGAAACCCTCTACTTTGAATAAAAATACATACAAAATATAACATGATAAAAAAAATCATTTGACTTAAGCGCGAGTGTTTTTATGTGTATAACGTGTGCTTATACATGTGTAACTCAAATAAAAAAATAACCACGTATTTTTAGAAGTCGGACACAAAAGGCTGCCCAGCATCCAATGGATACGCAAGTAATGATACCGAAGGTTCATTGAACAACCTTCCCCATAACCTAGTTCATATATACATATCAATACAATGGGGGAAAGTAACCCCTTTCTTTGTTTCCACGTCACGTAGGCAACCCGAGCCATTCTATGGAAGATTTCTTTGTTGGTCCCCAAACTCAGAAGGGGGATCGAATAGGAATCTTTTAGATGCAATGCGAGGAAATATGGGATGTTGTTTCAATTGCGAAGAGAAATGTAAATAAAGAAAAACTGTGTATTTGACTCGTTGGTCTAGTGGTCGCAATCCCGACTACTGAGCATGAGGTCCTAGGTACGTTCCCACGTCGGGCAAACTGGAACACGAAATTCTCAGTAGCAGCCAAAACAAATCCAGACTTGGCTGCTACTGAGAATTTCCTGATGGAAAAACCCAATAACACTTGGCCATATCCGGGAATTGAACGCAGGAACTCATGCTCAGCAGCCGCGCTTGCAATCACTCGACCAACGAGGGAATCAAATAAGCCTTTTCAAATACATAGTATAAATTATAAAAAAACAGTGCGTGGAGTCCCTCCGCGCGGAAGAAGTGAAATTTCATAATACTGCGTTCGAGTGCCACGCATTCACTCTCGTTATTTTATTGAGCTTCTAAATAATATTTTGTTGTTGTCTTGCTGTATTATTTTTATTACATAATTATTACATAAGTTTATCGAGGTTATTCTACTCATGGAAATTGAGCGAAGGCTGGTTGCTGGCTGGACTACGTAGTCACAAATCTAGTAATACTGCTATCTGTTAGTGAGTTTTAGAAAATATTCCCCCACCCCCTATGGTAGCGTTAAACTTGTTGGAAGTCGCCTAAGAAGTTTCACTTCAATAAATAATAAATTTTACTTATTTCTTAAAACGATTTACACCCAGCGTTATTAATGTTGAATAATTTGGGTAAATATTTTATACAAATTAATTCAAATCGTTTCATTCCGTTTCATTGATGTGGAATTTTCAATTTCTGTTGATCAAAAACGGTTATTAAAGCTAAATTCAATATTTGCACAAGTTTTGAAAGGTGAAATTAATTTCCCAATCCTTAATTAACTCGTACGGAAACAAAGAACTCACGGCGACACAATAACCTTTACATTTTCAGTATAACATGGCTTGGCATCCTATAGATTGTCAATACAATGCGATATCCGCATAAACTGGTTTTGTATAGCTTGTTTGGTGACCGTGCGTACCATCAACGAGTGTTGGTCATGTCAACTTATGGTTTGTTTGAATTAGCTCGTGGATAAATAATAGCAGCCGCTAGGATCAATGGGGTCATGAGGTTAAGCCGAGTTTGCTTAGGTTGGTCTGTGGATGATGATGATGATGCCTTCCACCCATTTACCCACCACCCACTTATCGAGTTTTGGAAAGCACCTTTGGTCCCGGCTGACATTTGTAAATCTTTTACAGTCGTCCAGCTAGTCAGTGGCCCAAAACTCTGACAAACTGTTTTACCAAGGGTAACGTATTACCCAGTACTAACTGGGTTGTGGAGTTCAGATAGGTAGTCGCTCCATGTAAAATACTGGTATTCAGCTGCATCCGGTTAGACTGGAAGCTGACCTCAACATAGTTAGGAAATATTTAAACACTAGGCAGATGATGATGAGTGTTGCTCCCTTCAGTAGTCAGTATAAAATCTATTCTTTAGGATCTAGCTAATCACATTCCTATCCCCTTTTCAGATGACCAAGACTCAGAAATAGAATTCGCCGAGTCAAAGATATGATGATTTGTTTAAATTCACCTCTCTTTCTCTTTTCACCTCTACATACGTCATCATCTGCCTCGTCTTTTCCCAATTAGTTTGGGTCGACTTCCAGTCTAACGGTATACAGCAAGATACCAGTAGTTTAAATGAAGCGACTGCCATTCGACTCCACCACACTAGCCTTGGCAATTTAGTGTTACCCACGTAACACTAAATTGCCAAGGGTAGCAAGAGTGGTTGTCAAACTTCAGGTGGCGTACCATGACATCTTAAAACATTATTGTTCCATTCTTATTCCAGAGTGAAAAAGAGACGGAGCTATACAGGTCGTCTAGCTCCATCTCTTTCCCACGCGTTCAAGCGTCATAGTAACCCCCCAGAGGGGTGTCTATGACGTCTTAAAGCAGTTGTGACTCCAGTGTGAGAAGGAGACGGAGCTGTAGAGGACGTCTAGCGCCATCTCTTTCCCACTCTGGAATAAGATTAAAAGAATACTGCTTGACTTCATGATAGGACACCAGGACTTAGGAGGACTATCGTAGCGACTTCTCTCTACATATCAACAAGTAAATTGGTATTTTTAACATGAAAATCATACTCATTTTCAACCGACTTCAAAAAAGGAGGAGTTTATCAATTAGATAAGTTCTTTTGCATGTGTGTTACCTTATAACTCCGTTATGAACCGATTTGAATAAATCTTTTTTTTATGTGAAAGGCTACTTATATTTTCCGATTGGTCCCATTTTGATTTCATGAAAATCGGTTCAGTACTTTAGTGTTTTTTTTTCTGGAAGTCTAAGTCGTCTACGAAGTCTAAGTTTAATTAATGCAAATGGTGTTCATAATAAAAAATATTCTATTCTATTGCATTTTTAAGTACCTTTAGTCTTATTAACTCGTAGATACTTTGCTTTTGGTCTGAGCAACATATGATAAGTCCGTTCTTTCTTAATCGATATGGACATTATGGTGAAAGCTTATCCATGGTATTCCTACCATGACTGATAACAGTATATTGTTTACTAGAATTATGCCCACGCCTTCGCCCGGTATTACCCGTTTTGATCGGTAAATGTCCCACGGGATAATACTACCACGATAAAAAGTATGCTTTTCCTGACTTATATCTATCTGTTTGCTAAAGGACCTTGAGTAATTTTGGACCAATTACTCAACAGTGATAAAACCTATCCCATATGCAAGCTTTTAGGGTATTATTAATTTCTTATTACGGCAGCTACATCGAATTCGAGCGCGAACATGGTGTTTTGGAACGTTTTCCATACTGACAAAGCATCAGAATTCAGTGTCTAAACTGTAAACAAAATATTTTTTACTATAAATAAATTTGTAACGGGATATTTACCATGCTATTTATTCTGACAAAGTTGAAAAAAAAAAAAAACACAGACATTTCTAATATGTTAATATCGGCTCTTAACCAAGGAACTAGGATGGATTTTGAACTTTTAGGGTCATTAAGTGAGAGTGACATGATTTTTGGACTGGACTTAGTATTGAGCAATTTAATGCAGTTGTAGAAGAAACTTCTTCACTGAGCCAAGTGGCTAACCGTCCTCGTACTGTATGGTATTTATTTGTCCAAACTTCGTACAGATGAGTCCAATGAACGATTGGCGAGCCTATTAAACATGTCACGCAGAACTCTGGAAAGGAAACTGGCACTAGCCAGAGAACATCTGACTGGAGATTTTGTCAATATTCATTTAGGCATGGACAACATAACTAGAGAAAATATGTTACAAAGGAATTTACTTTTACCAAAGGGTTGCAATGACGACAAAAAGCGATAATTATCTGATCTTTATTGAAAAAATCAGTAATTTTCTCTTTCAGAGGCTATCATATAGCCATCATAAGTTCCAAAACCTTTTAAAACCATTTTTAATAGTTAGTAGTGACGGTTACATTATAGATGTTCTTGGTCCGTACCCAGCTCCAACAAGTGATGCAACAATAATGCGCAACTGGTGTGAGGATGAAAATCACGCTTTTCACTGGTTTTTTGAACCAAATGATGTTTTTATATTAGATAGAGGTTTCAGGGACTGTATTATAGATTTAGAATCACTGGGATATGAAGCACATTTTCCTCCTACAAAGGATGGAAATGAAAGTCAGTTGACGACAGAGCAGGCTAATAGATCTAGATTAGTAACAGCAATTCGCTGGCTGGTGGAAGCAGTCAATGGCAAGTTTAAGAATAGATTCAAATTGCTTCGCCATGATTATTTTATAATAGAGCGTTGCCACATATTATTATGTTTACGGATTTTAGAATTGCAGCTGCGCAAATAAACGCGTCCTATAGAGTAGCCGTAAATAATAGATTTGCTGGAGACATTTTGCGCATTATAAATGCTAAGATCAACACCCCGAATCTTTTATTTGACTATGTGACATTAAAAAATCTTAACAGACAACTTGTTGCGTTTGAAAGGATAGATGCTCATCTTCCTCAGTTGCAAGACTTCCCGGTATTAATGGATGATGATTAAGTACTTATGTCCCTTGATTCATATCAGTTGAAACTTGCACGTACATACACTAGCGATTCCCAGCAATAATTTTTGCGTAAAGTTACTTAGTTTCATGTACAGAATGCTTGGTTGACGGCTTCGTGATGAGGTGATTTACACGGTGTATACCTATATATGTTATAAATAAAATTGAAGTGTCTGTTTGTTATATTAAAATAACCGCTTTTTACTACATGCATTTGAATATATATACTGTACATTATATACCAAAATATTTTTTTTAATTTTTTTCTGTCAGCCTGTCTGTTTGTTCCAGCAAATCTCTGGAACGGCTGGACCGATTTTGACAAGACTTTCACTGGCAGATAGCTGACGTAATAAGGAGTAACTTAGGCTACTTCTGTTTTAGAAAAATCTAAAATTATTATAAAACTAAATAACTTTTTTGTTAAATTCCACGCGGACGAAGTCGCGGGCACAGCTAGTTCAAACTAAATGTTAATCAATACACGAATAAACATGTTGTTTTATTTTTGTTTATAATAATAATATGTTTAGTTCCTCGCTAGAACCTACCAATAAATATATTTTTTGATGTTCGAAATCACCTTGTTGGCGCTCGATTTCGGGTTGCCTCCCATAGTAACAGTTAAATAATACCCCAAAATCTTTCTTTTGGAGTAGGTTTCATTAATGTTGAGGATTTGGTCCAGTCTCCATACAAATTTGCCCATGGTCCTTTCGTTCAAATCCTTTCAATAGTTTTTGCGTGAAAGACTAACAAATATCCATCCATCCTCACAAGTCAACAATATTTTTAGTGGGTGACGAGTCGTAATTGTGGGTGACGAGTGGTATTCGCGGGTGACGGTGGTAATTGCTTCGTATTTATACGACCTACAACAGAATTGACATACTTATGCTTTTTGATGGTTATGTAACAATTCAAACATTCATCATCATTTCAGCCGAAAGACGTCCATTGCTGGCCATACGCCTCCAAGTGTCGCCACATTGACCGGTCCCGTGCGACTCGCACCCAGCGGATTCTCGCAACCTGCATCGGTCCACCTAGTGGGAGGCCTTCCAACGCATCGTCTTCCGGTTCGCGGTCGCCCTTCCAGAACTTTTCGGCCCCAACGGCCGTCCGTTCTACGAGCAATGTGACCTGCCCACTGCTACTTCAGATTGGCAATTCTTCGGGCTACGTCGGTAACCTTGGTTCTCTTTAACTCTTGGTTCAAACATTGGTATAATTAAACTTACACTGTCAACTTACAGGATATTTTCCGTGATTTTCAACTATTGTGAACTCCCGATATTTCGAAGCTATTAGCGCCATGAACATCCGCGGATCATAGAGGATTTCCCGTAAGTGAAAGTATTAGTTTATTTTATATTTCTGACTCATCCGTCGTCAATAAGGCTGGTAGAATGTCCTCTTGTCTCGGACCTCAACTAACGCTTCGCTGGTTTAACCAGAGGACGCTCTTATAATCCTTTTAATACCACAGCAAAAGTCAACGCCCCCACACAAAACAAGTAGCACTTTACCCCAAAACCCTAATTAAGTCATCCAGCAACCAAATAACCAAGATTAAGGAGCTCTTCGGACGACTGGCTCAAGAACGGGGGGGTGTCACGCAAGACTAGCCACCCCACCCAAATTACAGGCGATTACAACCCTTAGACAAGTAACTTTATATCTTTTGATACGCTACAATGCAGATTGGGTCCTTAAGGGTTATTTTTCGGTGAGTGGGATACTATCTGGAGTCTGAACAAGTTTTTATCGGTGTTCAAGTAGATGGGCACTGTAGATTGCTCTCCAGAGTTGAGAATTTTACGAATTTTGTTATGCTTTCGGACATTCATTTGAAGTTATTTTGATTCGAAAAATAGTTTCGAGTTTGTTTGGAGTTGGAAACAATGGGCCTGGTGAATTTTTATTACGATAGCCATTGTGGTAGAAAATGATAATAGTTTAAAAACACCGGAACATGGCAAAGGACCGTATAGAATTCTTTATTTGAAACTTTGCAGTCTCTGCTACATATTTATGAAAACTTAATAATCAATAATGATCATTAGCTTTTACTAATTGTTAATAAGGTCTTTACTCTTTTCGGTACTAAACTTTTTTCTATTGTATCCTTCGAACCTGCTAACTGCAACACACGCATACATATGTATATTAACAACACAAAATCCAAGATGGCGGTTGTGAGCGCGCCATTTCTTCAGCAACAGAGTATAAAAAGCGTGTTTAAGCCCGGGGTAGCGCTTGAAAGCAGTGTAAATGTCTGTAGAAAGCGCTGTAGGGCGCTTTCAAGAGGTTTTGAGGGCCCTTAGTGTGACGACAACCTACGTCTACGTCTAGCTACAAGTGTAGCAAGCGCCTTGCTTCTTTTTGAAATGACGTTTCTACGGGATTTTGCAGGGTTCCTTTTCAGAAACTAGTGTGGAAGGAACACTGTATTTCTGTGTGTTTGAAATTCGAAATAAATTCCCATGTAACAAAGTTTTTTCATTCAAACATAACAAAAATTAACATCATGCTTGTAATTCAAGAAGTATAAGAAAGAGGGACACCCATGGCAGGTTCATCTTATTTGACCAAATGTTTTAGTCTCATGTAAGAGAAAGCGAGCTAATTGCTATCACCCGGGCACAACTGCAGAATCCTCGCAGCGACTAAGATATTCCCGATTCCAAAATTTGTGCTCAGCAGCTGCCTTACGCCCACTAGCTCAACGCGGCAGTGCGAAGATTCTGCCAGTAACATTTCAACAAGGACCTTAAGTACTTATTAGTTCCATGCATTTCAAGGATTTATTTTTAAAATAAGTTATTTCTTACGACCAACGGTCTTTCCTGCCAGTTCTGCCACAAATAATGGCTACTTGTGTTATGGCGCCACAGATGTGGCAGAAATATTAAATTGTTAGTCGTTATGTGTGGGTTCTGCAGAGAATGGAGGCTATTTTCCAACGTCCAGTAATTTATACGAGATTTAACTTTATTGTGTTTAAAACGAAATGAAATTGTCGTGTTTTATTACAAATTTGTTCATTGTTTAACATGAGTTATAGACGTCATTTTACAAGTTAACCGTAAAGTTATAATAAGCCGACTATATTTATATATATAAGTTTTTAAACTGGCATGGTCACAATGCTACTGTCCCGTTACAAATGTTATTGATAGTTATATTTATAGATTTGTTCCTAGTACAGAAAGGCAGAGGATTCTGTGTCCCAGTTGTGGGAATATACCAGTGGATTGATTATGAGACCGATCATTAGAATAAAAAAATCCTATATCGATGGTATTAATGTATGAAAAATATACAAATTCTTGATAATAAATAACAAACGAAATAGATATTCAATTGTTGCGAGTGAGTTTTTAAGTGGGCGGGTGCCATCATCTAACAAGGTCATGAATTTAAAATATGGTAGAACTACTAATTAACGTTTTTCCTATACCGTTCCTTACCAGAATGTTATCCTTATTAGCGACACTATCGAATGGTGTAACAATACGGTATGTTTTTTTTCCAAATCAATGGGTTCCATTTCTGGCTACAAATATTGATTTTTCAAAAATCTAATGATACATTTTTGGGGGAGGCCTATGTCCAGCAGTGGACGTCTTTCGGCTGAAATGATGATGATGATGATGATTTTTACTTCCCATCAAAATCGGGCTAGAGCCTCCTTTCAGTATTTTTCGCTATTCCTCATAGTTTCGGATTTGGCTATCCACGCCCACTTGAATAATTCAACCCGTATAAGGTAATAAATTCCGAAAAAAATATTTGACCTAAAACATTATCCACAAATGAACCAGTCAGTAATACAGCAAAAGAAAATCACTTTCTCTTTCAACAAACCCATTAAAAAGACAAATGAAACATATTTTCCACTAGAACTCGGAGGGTAGTTATTGATTTTCTCCAATACATTCACCGGTAGTTCAGTGAACCTTGCCGTGAGTAGTGAACATAAAGACTGCAGGTTCGACGCCCCGATAGCGATCGGCGATAATGAAGTTATGTTAATTGGGTGAATTTCAACAAATGCCATTTTTTTTATCATATCGGTGAACTTTTTCATTTATAATTTTTTTGTATATTTTTCAGGTTTAATGTAATCTTTAAGATATCAAATATCCCTAAATTTAATATCATCAACGTATCATTTAAGACTAAGGAGAAAATTCAGTTTGAATTCTGGTTTCCACCGATATGACAAACCGGCACCGATTATTTTTTTTGTACACCGGTATGATAAGTTTATCCACCGAAATGATGTACATATCCAGCGATATGATAATCTATCACCCTTTGAACATCAAAAAATGAAATAGTTAGTAGGTACCTATATATTTTTACAAGGGTGACTTAGAACTGAAGACCTGAACTGAGGGTCTTATGTAAGTAGATCACATCCAAAGAGAACTGAGTTTTTAGAAATTCAGTTGCAATATATTTTTTTAAATTATGTATCTATTTTATTATATTTAATTTGTTTATTATTATTATTTACTATAGGTACTATGAATAAAAAAAAAAATATTTTTCTTATCATTGTCTTTGTGATAGTATATACTTTACTTAACGAAATGACACGGGATCTACCGATATGATAAAACGAATCACCGAGATGATAAAATGATCTACCGATATGATAAAGTAATCCACCGATGTGACAAAACTGTGCGTTGATCATGAATCAAAACACCGATATTAGATATAGGACACCGATTGATATTTTCGGTGTAAATTATCAAATCGGTGGTAATAAAGACCACCGATTACAGCGATATGAGAACAGCGACGTGAGAAATAACACACTTTTCCGAAAATTAGAAAAAATGCATAATATCTAGGATAAATTCAATAACAGTCAATGAAGCTAATTTACTTACTAACTGTGTTAGAACCAAACAACAAAAATAAAACTTCTCATTACACTAGAAAAATTCAACCACCGATACTATAAAATAATTGTCCGGGAGCAACTGAAATGGCGTACTTATGTTATTGGTGAGAATATGCAGCGATTTAACACAAATCCGTCCTGACTGCGCACTAGCACACACTAACGAGGAAAATAAAATTGGGGTGGGGACGCTGTCGGACTCGTCGATGAAAAGTTAGGTTTAAATTACTTTTGTCCAGCGATATGAGAACATTTTTCAGGACAGGTACGTTTGTGCCTCTCAGTAATAATAATCGTTAATTATGTAATAAAATATGCCATATATTAATAACAAAACTAATATTCTATAAAATAGAATAAGTTATATACTTAACTTACTTATTTCTATTAGTGTATAAGCTTTTTTGTTTGTAAAAAAAGTAAAGGGACAGCACCGATTTGAAAAAAATAGAGGTTTATGAATTTATTTCAACCTTTGTAAATAGTCCTAGGCAAATTATATTTTTGCCACAACCCAATAACTACCTATTAAATACTAAAAAATATAATTCAGAACAATATTCCTTTTTTCAAATACTAATTTCACCGAAGACAAAAAAAAAAGTCATTTGGGAAATTCACCCAATTATTTGTTGCTTTAGCATTGGGACAAGGTTTTATTATTGATGGGATGTGATGACGTCTTGTTGGCAGGAATTCGACGCGATCTTTGAAAGATAACGGCTGTAGTAGCGATGTAAGGTGGAATTTATATGGTGAACTGTCTACATTCTATCAATATCTATTCAAGGTCGGATAAATTATGTAGCAAAACTCTACACACGTGATTGATATGAATATCTACAAAATGTTTTAGATCTTTTTGTGGTCAACAGTTTAGATAAACGCAGATAAATGTTTTATCTGATGGGATTCTTACCTTGTACTTTTACTCCGGCACCTGCGCCATTAGGATCACCCAAGTCTTATTTAACCAGAACCTCCCTCCCCATCCATCTTTCATCCTAAGTTTCTCTCATAAACACCACGACAAACTCCTAATTTCATCACTCAGATCATCAGCCTATTCCGTCACGCAACCCTCCTGCCTTCAAAAATTATTATCATCAATCTCCCATCTATAATTCTACAAAGAACTGACGCAAAAATGACCACGATGTCGTCCATGCCATAACAATGACGAGGTTTTAGCGAGGGGAGTGAACTCAGCCCGATTGTGATTGTCGATTGTTCAAAAATGCAAGGTAGGCCGTCTGTATTGGTGAGCCAGCCGGTGTATGGCTGGGTGTAATGGGAGGCCTTTTGTTATTTCGATGCTGATAGGGATTTTTGTAATGTTTATCATTGGTTTTTTTTTTAATGTTTTTAGGGTTCCGTACCCAGAGGATCAAATCGGACCCTATTAGTGAGACTTTGCTGTCCGTCTGTCACCAGGCTGTATGTATCTCATGAACCGTGATAGTTAGCCAGTTGAAATTTCTATACATTATGTATTTCTGTTGATGCTATAACAACAAAAACTAAAAACAGAATAAAATAAATATTTAAGGGGGCTCCCATGCAAAAAAGTCATCTTTTTTGCTCGTTTTTATAAATAATGGTACGGAACCTTACGTGCGCTAGTCGGACTCGCACTTGGCCGGTTTTTTTGGCTTCTTAGAAGTCGAAAATTTCATCCACTTTCCGGTTACCAATTAAGCTGAAATTTTGTCAAAACAAAGAAACTATTATTTAAAGAAAGATAGGTAATCATAAATGATATGGCTAGCAAACGAGTGACTACTGAGGTGGGTACTAATAAGTAGAAAATAATGTTAGAAGATGTCTGGCAGCATCGACCTCAAATGAATTGGAATAAGGGCAGGATATTGATGGTGATTATAGAGAACTTTGAGTTATATTATTTAATTCTCTAGAGTGTTTGAGAGCTGATTGGCTGATGTTGTTAGAAAACCTTATTTTAGGTATCAATACATTTAACTCAAAACAAAAACGCAAATTCACCAGAAACCAATTATCTTCTTTGCGTAATAAAATTTATTTCATCACGTCATACAACCTTACAAAGTTTAGAACAATAATATGTCTATTTAAAAAAAAAACTTTCAGACGACGGGATAGAATTACTTGGAAACTTTCTGAAGAAAGCTTCGAAATATGTTTAACATGGAAATCTTAAAATCTAAGTAAACAGAAACGTATTTAGGAATAAAGGAGAGAATAAACAATGTGTATTAAAGATAGTAGTAAGGTTTTGTCGTGGGGATACAGATATGATTCAGTTCAACAGTCACGAGACATCCACAAGCCAACACTGGGTACTTTACTGTTTTGGCTGATTAACAGGACGCCTAAGATATATACAACATGTAACTTAATTAACGCACATCCTGAAAATAGTTTGTTCAGAATCGTTTACTGAATCGATTTCTATCATTCTTAATATCTATGTAATTTTTTATCCCAAAAATAATTAAAAGTAAGGAAATTATTGTCATATTAACCCTCTACAGTCAAAACAAATTGAAATGGACGTAGTTTCGTCAAGTTGTGACGAGCGGCGCGATAACTGCTTGTGCGAATGTGTGCGTTGCGTGCGTAGTAGTATGACCATAACGTTCTCCAAGAATTGGTACAACTAATTTAATAAATAACAATGCATTTACATGTTAAATTAAAAATTCAGTGTATGTATTATGATTATAACATAATATTGTAATTGGGGTGTTTGAGGGCGTGCGTTAATTACGTTACATGTTGTATTTCATAATTCTCGACTGAAGCGCGATTGACGCTCGTGCGACAAAACTGAACTGCGACTCACTATAGTTCGAATTCACGCTTGTGCGATAAACGGGAGATCGACATCACGCTAGTGCGAGAAACTGAAGGTAGACATCACGGTAGTGCGACAAGAATCTAGTGTTAACTAAATCAAAGTCAGTTTATTTGAGAGAGGACATAATAACAAGTTCTCAATGAAAATTTTGTGAGATTTAGTATTCCAAGAATCAAATCAATTCTAAGGAATATAGTAAAAAGGAGAGGAATTAAAGAAAACGAACGAATATCGCTTGTTAGGGTTCTGTAGCCGTAGCAAAGATGAAGTCCTGGTTGCACACAACCCTTTTAATACTCGGAACGGAAGCCATTGGCATTACATTTCTAAACGGCATGTAAAACCAAGTCAGAGGGCCAATGGCCAGCATAGAAACTCTGTCATGTTTATGCACTTCATCATCTGCCTAGCCTTTTCCCAAACTCTCTTGGGGTCGGCTTCCAGTCTAACCGGATGCAAAGTCAAAGTCAAAGTCAAAGTATTTAATAGTGTGATTTTTGGTGATACATTAGGTCTTATAGTTAGGTTGTGGTAACTCAAAAAACTACCCATTCAGGCATACACTATTCTACAATATAAGAATTTAAAATCCATGTTACATACAAATTAACAATAAAACAATATTTATAGGCAATTAAATTCAATCAATTATATAAATACTCAGAATACAATTAAGTCAAGTTTTAGAATTTGCAAGCATAAATACATGATGCAGCTGAGTACCAGTATTTTACATGAAGCGACTGCCTATCTGACCTCTACAACCCAGTAACTGGGTAATACGATACCCCTTGGTAAGACTGGATGTCAGACTTTTTTTTTTGGCTTCTGACTACTCGTAACGACTGTCAAAGATCTACAAATGACAGCCGGGACCAACGGCTTAACGTGCTTTCCGAGGCACGGAGGAAACTCGGTATGTAATGATGGTCACCCATCCACGGACCAACCTCGGCAAGCACGGCTTGACCTTAAAGATCGACCCGGGCGGCTGTTATTATTTAGCCACGAGCTCCTCCATGACATGTTTATGCACTTACCGCACGAAAAAAAAAGAAGGCTGATTAAACTATTAAAGACACATCTGAGATCGTCATCATCTGCTTAGCTTGTTGGGGTCAGCTTCCAGTTTAACTGGATGCAGCAGAATACCAGTATTATACATGGATTATCTATCTGACCTCCCAACTCAGTTACTAGGACTAACGTAATACGATAACACTTGGAAGGAGCATAGAGCTAACGTACGTCTATGCAAATATGAGTCAATAGGAGGATGTTCTAGATTCAGTCTAGCTTTCAGTCTTCATTAGAAAAGACAGGAAACAATTGATATGATGACCCAGCGCAAGATACATTTCCTGAAGGAAGGAGCTTTGATCAATGTCTGCGTATTACCAATTTCTGTCAATTAAGTGCATGTATCCTTTTCTAACGATTTCTGAATTAATAATAATCCCTTGGGCCGTAAGTTTTCAAATTGACGCAGTACTGATTTGCTGTTTTATAGCCACTTGATTGAATTATCAAAGAATGTTGATTGTGATTTGAATTTGGTTGGTGTCTAGCAAACGTGCTAATCTTTTAATTTCTCTGACTTAAGCTCCAAAAGTTTCCAACCTACTTACATTACATTAATCAGATAAACAAAACTATCATGTCACTAAATTACTGAAGTTTTCTCTAGTTAGTTACCCACAGTAAAAAAAAGGATTGTGTGGTTTTATGAAACCACGGTAAAAGTGAAAGTTTTTTTCACACTATAGACATTTAACTAAAAAAATTTGGAATAATATTCCATTAAGGGTATAAAACGTATAAAACGCGGAGTAGGGATAAAGTGAACATTAACTTTATCCCTACTCCGCGGCCGAGCGTCACGCGACATGCAACACACAGACGAAACAGTTTGAGACGACGTAATAAAAGTTTCACTTTAAAAAGTAGTATTTTTGTTCAATATAGTCTCCCTTTAATTCAATCCGTTTTTTTTTTGGATATAAATCCTTAATTTTATCTTTGAAGCCGGAGACTTTTGTACATAACTGGTACGAGTACATCAATTTCTAGTAAGCAAAGATATAAGAAAGATTTCAAAAAGTCATGTTGATGTAAACACATCTCCGAACGACATAAACAATAAATCTTTTAACAATGTCAGAGGCAACTTCGTTAATATTTTGACATAACTATTTCGGCTTTCCGTTTGCGCGAATTTCCTGTTTCCTTTTCCGAGTAGCATGCATTGGGGGTGACATGACATGATAGCCGGGTTTAAACAATGCTGTCAGGGCAAAACATTGCTGCACTGTGCAAAGGGGGTTGAAAGGCGAAGGGAAGTGAGATGTCAAAACTTTTGGCTTTTAACTTAAAAAGCGAACTATTTCCGGATTTTGTTGTAGACATGGAGATTGCAGACTTCCTTTGTTTGGTGGTCTATTTAGTAGTTATCTATATACAAGGTGTTGTTTTGCATCCTCGTCAAATTTCAGGAGGTGGTCACAAAAGACATAAATAACCAATTAAAATTACGATACCTAGTTAATTCTTATTAAACGCTGATTTTTTTGGTTGTTTGGTTGTTAATATTTCAGAATAACCCCCAAAACGTGGTTTAGGGAATAAGAAATTATCAATTAAACGTTTGAGATTGTTTGTATGTGTGTAAGTGAGGTTATAGGGCAAGAACCAGACGGGCCGCGTTTAAAACACGGGTGGTTCAAACTTACCAATTTCCGTCAATAAGAAAAAAAATAAAAAATTCTTACCCATTTTATTATTGATTCGGGACGAGAAACATTAGCACAGTTATCTCCTTGAATTTGACGAAGATGCAAAATAACACCTTGTATATAGCCATCCTCGTTATTTGCCGTAGCATTTCCCAACTATGTTGGGGTCGGCTTCCAGTCTAACCATGTAGATGATGCAGCTGAATACCGATATTTTACATGGAGTGACTGCCTATCTGACCTCCACAAACCAGTTAATAGTGGGGAACTATTACTCACTATTGGTGGCCCAGTGGTCAGCCCTGACTTACGAGCAGTAAGCCGTGGGTTCCAACCCAGGCAGGCGCATTACTATGTATAATTATCACCACTGCTCTCAAAAAAGGTGAAGGAAAACATCGTGAGGAAACCGGCATGTCCTAGAAGTAAAAATTCGAAGACATGTGACATCTACCAAACCGCACTGGGCCCGCGTGGTGGATTAAAGCCCACTCCCTCTCATAAAGAGGATGTCTGTGTCCCAGCAGTGGGAACATTATAGGCTGATGATGATGATGAACTATTACCCACTATTAATATTAGCGACTGGGCAACCCTTGGTAAAACAGGTTGTCCAACTTTCGGGCCACTGACTACCTGTGAAGACGGTAAAAGATGAATCAGCCTACACAATACTGTGGCCGCACTGATATACTACGATACTGCCATCATCTGATCATCTCTATGAGATGGGAAATCGTATTTTTGTAATGAGGATAAATCTCTCACAAATATTACAGTTTGGAAATCCGTAGTTGCAAGATTAACTTTTCTTTTCAAAATAAAATCTACACAGAAAGACTCGCGTCATTATTATAACCTGGGTTCCTTTTAGGACGACTTCTTTGTAGTTTATTCATGTTATAATTATTATTTTACCTACTCATCCAATTTCATCATTCCACCAAAAGATCCGACCTTTATATTTTCCTTAGACCTCGATTTGTTAAGCTGGGATTACTTACGGTACCGCATTATTCATCTACCCTCATTTCACGCGGATTTTACTTAATTTATCGGTATAATCCGTCAGTGTTGTCACTTCAAATAAAAAGAAAACAATATTTGAGTTTGTTGTATATTATGAAAGCTATTAAGGTAGCTAATGTGTTTTTATTCTCCTTAATTGGAAAATAAAATGTTTTCTTTTTTTAATAAGAGAGCAAAAAAAACAGCTTTCATGCAGATATCAAACTATACACGTTGTAAATCACCTCATCACGAAGCCGTCAACCAAGCATTCTGTATATGAAACGAATTAACTTTACGCAATTATTGCTGAGAGACGACTTTTTTTTTTGGGGGTGTAAAATCATGTTTTGTGGTAGAACTCAATGTAACGCACTCAAAACATTGTGCTGATGGACGGATTGAATAGTTGTGTAGTGTTTAAAGTAAAAATCTTACATTAAAAACTTGTATTTAAAATAATACTTGTCAAAAAGTTAGAACTTTGACCCCTTATATCTCCGTAACTAGAAGGTTCCCAGGTATGGTGTAGAACAAAAAAATGATCGCAATGACAGGGTGAACCAGTGCCTAGCGGCTTCGTTACGAGGTGTTTTACACCCTTTATTTCTACCTTTCATGCAAATAGTAGTAATAGTATTTTGCAGGAGGAGCTTGTTGCCCCGCTTTTCTCCCCAGCTAAAACTCAAAAAGTGGTGAAAGACCAGGGGGGTTGGGGAGATATCAAATGTCATTTTGACGTTCAAAAAGTGTTAATTCTGAGCCTAATTTGAATGATTAAAAAAATATAAAAGCAGATGTTTATGGGAGGGACAACCAGACCACCCATTCGCTTTATTACCTAAATGGCAAAGGACATCGCTAAATATTACTTCACAACAAATACACATCCATTTTATTTAGAGTGCATGAAAAGCATGTTTGGCAATACAGACATAACACGGACCCGCCGATACGGCCCCGGTCCAAGATAATGCTCTCGGGAACAATGCGATAGTGACTCCTATCCTTGTGAACGTGAGTCAACAGCGGGCCACGGATGCGAGCCACAGATTAAAAAGGATTTTGTTTTGAATGTAATGTCTATGGATGTGTTTGGATGCCACCGCTTTGTGCCCACAAAGCGGTGGCATCACAAAAATGTCGTGAGGAATGATTTGAGTACCTATGAATGGTGGATGGACTGTGATAACGAGTAATAGCGTATATAAGTATGGAAAACAAGACACGCCGACCCTAATATTTTCTGATCCATGTTCTCAAATAAAAACCCGGGCCAAATCATAAAAAAAATAAGATCTATAGCTTAATGCCCGCGGCTTCGCCAGCGTTTTGTTCGGTAATTGTCCCACGGGATCGTACTACCAGGATAATAAGTATCCTATATGCTATTCCAGACATGATATGCTATTCAGTAGTTTTTGCGGGACACCAAAAAATCTACTTATTAAACTGAGGTGGCTTAGGTGAAAATAACATAGTGGAATAAACCTAACAAACATCCAGCCATTCAGACATCCTCACAAACTTTCTCAATTTATAATATTAGTAGGCCCGCCTGGCCCACTCCTTCTCATAGAAAGGAGGCCTCTGTCCCAGCAGTGGGAACATTATAGGCTGATGATGATAGGCCTCCTCTCTATGCGAGGGTGGGTGGTCGGTAATCCAATCAATGTAAAAGGTATCATTACAGCTAAGCCATTTTAATTGACAATCACTTAAAACTGACAGCCAATGTTTCAGGTAAGCTGTCATCGAGTTCGAAAGTTTTAGTGGTTTCATGCCTCGAGGGAAATGTACACAGAGCCTACCGGTTGACGTAGATTGATGTTGTAAACAATGCCGAGTTGGGAGCAATAAAGTTTCCTGCTATATTTCACTCACAGACATCCCATACAAGAAGTGAGAGGAATATTAGATTTAGCGGTCGAGAGTTCGTGTTTTAGCCGATTAATTTTATTAGTCAACTAGCTGTCCAGCGCAAATTCGTCTGCGTCACATTATTCACGATGCACGACCACGTTCAGCGTGTTATCAATATGATGTGGGGTCGATATAGGGTATTATCGATATGGTATATAGGGGATAATACAATTTTTTTTTCTTTGTCCGTCGGGTAGTTTATTGAAAAGTATTGGACACGTATTTTTTCTTTTTCACGTGGTCGTAAAATTACGGAGATATATTGAGTTGAAATGGCGCATGACGTCACGTGCAGGTAAGTTTTATACCCACTTGTGACGTAGTAAGCCCCCACTCTCCCAACTTTAATGAGTTTTAACTAAGTAATTTTTTGATATTTAGATAAAACAAAAAATACGTGTCTAATATTTTTGTATTACCTGTCTGACGGATAAAATAGAATGTCGTTTTCTTTACCCAGTCCGATCACCTATTGTCGATACATCGTACTGTCGATGTAGCGTGCCGTCGATTTAGTGTACTGTCGATGTATGGTACCATCGATTTAGGGTACTGTCGATTCATTAACCCGTCGATGGTACGTTTTCGATACAATGTAACAAACTTGCTTATTCCTTGATGAAAGGAGTAAACAGATTTATACATTAAAAAAGTAATTAGGGGAAAATGAATTTAATAAATGATGAAATGAAAAATACAATAAATTAGTACAAAAGTGAAGGGCAGGTTAACCGAGAACGTTTTAAATATCTCCGCAAATCTCTGAGCGTGATAGTAACTGAAGACAAACTTGCAGTCGTAGAAAGCTGGCTTGATTAAGATGAGCTTGACCACGACGAACTTGATGCAGGGCGATTTGGTAGGACCCACCAGCAGACACGTACCGCCCAATGCCAGGCTCGTCAGCTCGAAGAGCAGCTTCCAGCAGACAGGTAATGAGCTCCAGTGCCAGGCTCGTCAGTTCGCAAAGCAGCTTCCAGCAGACAGTTAGCAACAGCCACGGCAGCACTAAACGAAGGCCGCTCTTTGACTCCACCAGGCTGTGCTCAAAACTCAAGATATGACAGATCTTGACTCCAAACTAGACTTAGCTGTTTTATTGATTTTAGACTATACTGATTTCTCGTGTCCAGACTGAACCGACTCTTAACTCCAGACTAGAACCAGGGCATCTGTCAGAAATCCCTTTTATACCCTGATCTTCCGTTTCTTTTCTTCCAATTTTCTTTTTCAGATTCAAAACTGCTGCGCTCTAGTAAGACGCAACCTGCCAGTATTCAAAGCAGCCAGTAGCAATTGGTCAAAAACCTTGCGCATAATATTTTTATAAATATAACTCAGAATATCTTTACACAGCAAATATTCGCAATTAATTATAAAATACAACAATTGAACTAACGAATTGATGATAATAATTTTTAGTAATATATAATCTAAATGAAACCTTCATAGAGAGTTTGGCTGGTAAGAATCAAAAATAAAAGTAAATGACATCTGACAAATTTGAAGTAAACATGTCACAACAAAGGATATAAAGAAAATATTTATAAAAACGAAATGATTGGTAATATGCTAATGTAAAACCAATAAAAGTATGAATATGGATGATAAGTGTGAGTATAGAGTGTCTGTAGTAGGCAGATACTATATTTCCCCAACGACCCCGAGAAAATTTTTGGCCTAGAACAAAAATTTTGGTAAGGTTAAAGTATTACAACATTCACAAAACTTTCATAACTCATTCAAACACACCGACATCTTACGAAGTTAGGCCAGGTAGGATTCACATTCAATGATCACTACTCCACCTGATAAATCAATAACAGTAGGCTTATTTTTGGAGTTGTAATCCGCTCGCGTCTAAAACCCATAATAAGATGAAAAATAATAATAAGGGATCCACCCCAATCAACTTTTAGAGTTGAAGATTAGCGAAGGCTTATTTTAAGGAAGTCGCAACCCGCTTCAGTCAACTTTTAGAGTTGAAGATTAGCGAAGGCTTATTTTAAGGAAGTCGCAACCCGCTTCGATCAACTTTTAGAGTTGAAGATTAGCGAAGGCTTATTTTAAGGAAGTCGCAACCCGCTTCAGAGTCAACTTTTAGAGTTGATAAGAAAATAGTTATACCAACTTATAGTACAGTTAGTATAATAGAAGGTTAGATAACTTGTACCTAAAAGCACTTCAAAGAGTTATCTGATAAGAACAGATATAGAAGAAGATTAAAAATAATCTTTTAATGGTTTAGGAACCAATGAATGAACAAAGAAAATAAAAACTTAAGAGTTTAAATAGACCGAATAAAACTCTACAGTTAGAAGAAGGGAAGAGGAAGATGAGTCATGAGTAAGTATAAGATAAAAAAGTTAAAAATAAAGTAGATAAAATTAAAAGGGAGAGAGAGAGTCAAGAGAGTCTGAGTTATTATTAAGAAGGACGCAAACAGCGCCAATAATAGTTCGAGCCCACGACACTAAACCTTTTTTGATGAGATTCATAGAAGATATAGATAAATATATGAATTAAGTGTTTAAGAGTATAAGTAGAGATTTAGTGATGTAATATGATGAAAATATGATGAAAATAGTTACCAAATATAATCTCTTGTGGAAGTTGTTTTAGAATTTAGGGAATATGTTTAAGATCAAGACTTGATTTTGCGTTAGGCGCCAAAATGTAACAAACTTGCTTATTCCTTGATGAAAGGAGTAAACAGATTTATACATTAAAAAAGTAATTAGGGGAAAATGAATTTAATAAATGATGAAATGAAAAATACAATAAATTAGTACAAAAGTGAAGGGCAGGTTAACCGAGAACGTTTTAAATATCTCCGCAAATCTCTGAGCGTGATAGTAACTGAAGACAAACTTGCAGTCGTAGAAAGCTGGCTTGATTAAGATGAGCTTGACCACGACGAACTTGATGCAGGGCGATTTGGTAGGACCCACCAGCAGACACGTACCGCCCAATGCCAGGCTCGTCAGCTCGAAGAGCAGCTTCCAGCAGACAGGTAATGAGCTCCAGTGCCAGGCTCGTCAGTTCGCAAAGCAGCTTCCAGCAGACAGTTAGCAACAGCCACGGCAGCACTAAACGAAGGCCGCTCTTTGACTCCACCAGGCTGTGCTCAAAACTCAAGATATGACAGATCTTGACTCCAAACTAGACTTAGCTGTTTTATTGATTTTAGACTATACTGATTTCTCGTGTCCAGACTGAACCGACTCTTAACTCCAGACTAGAACCAGGGCATCTGTCAGAAATCCCTTTTATACCCTGATCTTCCGTTTCTTTTCTTCCAATTTTCTTTTTCAGATTCAAAACTGCTGCGCTCTAGTAAGACGCAACCTGCCAGTATTCAAAGCAGCCAGTAGCAATTGGTCAAAAACCTTGCGCATAATATTTTTATAAATATAACTCAGAATATCTTTACACAGCAAATATTCGCAATTAATTATAAAATACAACAATTGAACTAACGAATTGATGATAATAATTTTTAGTAATATATAATCTAAATGAAACCTTCATAGAGAGTTTGGCTGGTAAGAATCAAAAATAAAAGTAAATGACATCTGACAAATTTGAAGTAAACATGTCACAACAAAGGATATAAAGAAAATATTTATAAAAACGAAATGATTGGTAATATGCTAATGTAAAACCAATAAAAGTATGAATATGGATGATAAGTGTGAGTATAGAGTGTCTGTAGTAGGCAGATACTATAACAACGACCGTCGATGTAGTGACTGTCGATATTATGAACCAGACCCCGAGCCTATTGCCATCAACTGGGCACAAATCCAAACTTCGTGGCTGCTGCAGAGACATTCCTTATAGAAAAACCCAATAACACTTTGAAACCGAACCCAGGCCCTCATGCTCAGCAGTTGTGATTGCAACCACTAGACCAACGGGGCGGGCTGCTTTGCTTAACTTATTATTATTTTTAATTTTTTTAACCTGTTCAGTTAGAGTTGAATCCGCTTTATATTCTCTTTTTTACTTCAGCCTGGATTCCTCAACAATGTTTCCACACATCTCGCTCCATTGTTCTCCGGGTCACTGATGTTACAAAGCAGTGATAAATAATCGTTGCAGGCTCAAGTTGCAGCAACAAACAAAGCTACGCTGGTGTTGCAACAATGCGTCGTAAAGTGAATTGTAGGGTTGGCTGTAAGAGCTTTAGACAAGAGGTGGGGTTGTAAAAGAAATGTTTTGAAACGGTTTGCTATTAAATTGTCTTCAACTTATGTTTGGACTGGTGAGAGCTCGTGGCTAAATAATAACAGCCGCACGGGTCAGTCAGTTACGATCAGTCAGAAGCCGAAAGTCTGACATCCAGTCTTACAAAGCGGTATCGTGTTACCTAGCTACTGGGTTGTGGAGGTCAGATAGGCAGTCGCTTCATGTATGTATAATACTGGTACTCAGCTGCATCCGGTTAGACTGGAAGCTGACTCCAACATAGTCTAGGAAAAGGCTAGGCAGATGATGATTATGTATAGAGTACTCGTAAAATATCTATTTATTACTTTTACATGCAAGTTTTTACAAAAATACCAATAAAATCATAACAGAAATCGGCATTTTGAGATTTCCAAAATATGTAGACTGTACATCATAGTCAATCATAATTATTATTAGTTGGCAAGATTGTAAGTCACAAAGACCACTTTTATTGGTATTTACAAATCTCAACAAAAATAAAATATGTAAAATATCGAAGGCAATCTTCACATAAAAGATACCCCGTTATAAATAACTGAAGGGATTATCAAAAGAATCTCATTATCAGTATAAGAATTTAATACTCACGGCACAAAGGTTACATTAATAATAATGAGATTTTTTCGCTCAAAGTTACTAACCCTTATTGATAAATTAAATAGGCAATAGGTACATTTCTAACCCATTTAATCAATGCAAGATAAATATTAAAATACTCGGATTCTAAAAGCCTGATTTTATCAGCTACTAGCTGTCCCACGCAACTTCGTCTACGTCACATTTTCCCCGTTTTCGCAACATTTTTCATTGCTGCTCCGCTCCTATTGGTCGTAGCGTGATGATATACACGGTGTAAATCACCTCATCACGAAGCCGTCAACCAAGCATTCTGTACATGAAAATAAAAATAAGTAACTTTACGCAAAAATTATTGCTGGGAAACGACTTTTTTTTGGGGGGTGTAAAATCATGTTTTGTGGTAGAACTCAATGTAACGCACTCAAAACATTGTGCTGATGGACGGATTGAATAGTACGGGGGTCGTGGAGGTGTTTAAAGTAAAAATCTTACATTAAAAACTTGTATTTAAAAAAATACTTGTCAAAAAGTTGGAACCTTGACCCCTAATATCTCCGTAACTAGAAGGTTCCGAGGTATGGTGTAGAACAAAAAAATGATCGCAATGACAGGGAGAACCAGTGCCTTTCGGCTTCGTTAAGAGGTGTTTTACACCCTTTATAGCCTATGTCCTTCCTCAGGTTGAAATCTATTTTCTTGCCAATGCCAATGGTTGGCAATATTGCCAACCTTCTGGACATTATTCCCGTTGACAGTGTGAAATGAATGAAATGCGAAAGAATTTTCTGACGCCGCCCTTTAATTCTGTTTTGCTTTTATCATGTAGGTACATATGATAAAAGCAAAACATGACATTTAAGATTCTATCTTTGCCAAGAAATTTTTAGCTCTAGAACGTCGTATTAGGTGGGTATACCACATTCATTCATGCTAGATAAACCAAAAGTAAGGAACCTTCATAGTTCTGTTTCGAGTCTGAGAAGACTTCTGGATTATTTCATTCGGCCCATAAAGTTCTTACAAGCCCTCTAATGATATTACACTCACTGAGCTATACAACTAATATAGTCTCCGTATGAACACGATCAAGAACACGTGCGCCGATGCTTTTGTACTTGAATTTAATCTTCCTTGCGAATGTGTGTGTCTGTCTGACCGGTCTCAGGGTATTCCGTGTGGCGGTGTGTGTTAAAACTGTTTTCAGACTTATAAAGTTGGTTGCAATCGTCCGGTAATAATGAAGCTAGGGGAAATTATCTTTCAGTTCAATTGTTTTTTGTTTATGTTGGTAGCAAGTCTCAGGAATCGAATCTTTACTATCATGATGGTTTTTACAAACTTATGGGGTCAAAGAAAATACAGCAGATATTTTTCTTTTTATAGCTTTCTCTTTAGAATCTTTCTTTTCCTTGTTAAAATCAGCTACACAGGTTTTCCCTATGGCAAAAATAATACGTTCTACAATTCTCATTTCATCTGAAGGTATCTCATTTCTATCGCAAAGTATCGCTGCTTTCATCAGTTTTTATTTCCTCCCATCTTTTATGCTCCTATCATTTGCGCCGTGCAATGAAAGGCAGTGCTGCCGGTCAGTATCATTTGCACCCTCTTTCTCGAGTGGATTCCGTGATATTCCTTACTTAATGGGTGCTCATGGGTAAATGGGGTCTGTGGGATTCTCGAGCGAAATCTTTAGATCTATATACATGAGCTTTTATTATGTAGGGACCAAATTGAAGCCCTGGGAACAATTTAGCGAAGCGAGACATGTAATTGGGAACTGCATGGTGAATCTTGAATCCTGGAATCTAGTCTGTAGACAGGATTCATCATCATCATCAGCCTATAATGTTCCCACTGCTGGGAAACAAGCCTCCTCTCTATGAGAGGGAGTGGGCTGTAATCCACCACGCGGGCCCAGTGCGGGTTGGTAGATGTCACATGTCTTCGAATTTTTAGTTCTAGGACATGCCGGTCTCCTCATGATGTTTTCCTTCACCGTTAACAGTTGACAGGATTGCTCAATTTATTTACTAGTAGATTCCGCCAGTAACCCAATTCATGTCTATAAAATGTAGATAGAATGAAATTGCCTGAAACATTGGTCAAGACAAAACACTCGCAAGGTTGAAATAAAAAAGATTGTTTGCGCAAAAAGCCTTAATGTTTTCTGGCTATCGGCCCGGTAAATCCGATCCAAGTTAATACAATTATTGGCATTGGTGAAATTGCTTGTTCAGTAAGGTTTCTTTTCATTTACATAATGGAAACAGCTAAGAAATTACAAAGAACGTGCTTGTCAGGGCTCTTAGAACAAAATTAGATTCAAGTGAAGGTTTGTATAAACTTTTACGAGTTTTTTCTACATAATCTTGTTAAGGTAAGAAGGGTATTGTTTTAAAAGAATCTCTATGTTAACGAAGATAGAGGCTAGTTTAACATAAACAGACGACGTTAAAGTATCAACACGCACCTGTGTACATCTAAAAAAGCCCCTCCAAGCGAAAGTGTGGGGTGGAGAGAGTAATTTAGGGTGATACATGGCATTGACGCAACCCTCGGCTCTTACCCGTAATTACTAGGGGCCCCCGTTTCAATGAACCTAGGAACTTTCTAAGGTACCTAGTAGAAGTTATGCAGATGTGGACGAGCTATTCATTCCTTGGATTTTATGGACGCCTGGTAGTTCTCGAGGGGATTTCGCGTTTTTACTTGCGTGGGGTGTATTTTTTCTTGCATCTTTCTTGATACATTTTTAGGTTGACTTTTTGAATGACGAAGTTGTTAGGAAAATATATCAAATAGTGAGTGTCTTTTGTGGGACTAATCCTATTCGTTTTTTTGGTATAGAAAGATCTGTACCGTCACTGTCTTATTATGTTTTGCATTAATAGTAGTGTCATTGTTTTGTCATGGTCATTGACGGTGATTTATTGATCGCGCATTTAGTGGAGTCGTCTTAGTTCAAGACAGTACATCTAAACGGTGTTCAAGAATTGTCAACTTCAATGATTCCATTACAATCATGACACTTACAGCTTTCGAACGCATTCAACTTCATTGGTAAAACCGCTCTTAGATAGATTAGTAGGTATTCCGGTGTTTAACGTTGGGCAACATCTCCAGTAATAACTTGGAGCTTGCCCTAATGATCCTATCTTTAATAGCAGTAGGTACTTATACCTACTGCTATTAAAGATAGGATCATTTCTCTACCAAACATAATCAGTCTTCGGGTTTCAGACACCGGGGTTAACAAGACAGACCTAATCCATTAGTGACAACCTCAATCGTTTCTCCCCGATGACTGACAATTTACGTGGGACTGACCAGCTGCTGATAGCGCATTTTCTTCGCTTCCAGTTGAACGCGAAAACGATCTGAGATTAATGACTTGTCTTTAAGTAAAGACAAGATCAATATCAAACTAATCTAAGTAGATTAGTTTGATATTGATCGTAGTTATCTGCTGAAATTAATGGCCTGGAAAGGTTACTGCGGGGTTATTGCGTAATACAATCCGAAGGGTTTTCAAGCAATTCGGAATTACTATCTTCCTGCCCTTATAACATGATTACTCGGGGTCGGTGCAACACGTTTTTTTCTTCCATTCTCTTCTGTCAATGCTATTTCACATTTACTCCTTTTTCTTTTATATCATTATCATTCCTCACACAATTCATCCAGCGTTTCCTTGGTCTTCTTCTTCTTCAACCCTTGCCACCCAATACTGAGTGTAGGTCTCTTCCAAATTTCTCCACTTTAAGCGGTTATGTGTCATGGCTATCCAGTTTCTTCCGGCCACTTTAATGAGATCATCTGTCCACCTTCAGAATTCGAAATCAATTGCTTCAAATGTTTGAAAAAATCGTCTGCTCGACAACGAAGCTACCTAAGTAGCTCAATGAGAATTGTATTGCCAAAATATAAACCAGTAGCTCTAAGATAGAAATTGCACAATGCACAATTGCCGCGCTTGTTAGGGTGTTGGGTTCATTTTAATTTTAAAGTGAAACTTTTATTACATCGTTTCAAACTTTTTCGTCTGTGTGTTGCATGTCGCGTGACGCTCGGCCGCGGTTATTCCTACTCCGCGTTTTATACGTTGTATACCCTTAATGGAATATAATTCCAAAAATTTTTAGTTAAATGTCTATAGTGTGAAAAAAAGTTTCACTTTTACCGTGGTTTCATAAAACCACACAATCCTTTTTGTATTCATCTATTTAGTTAGCAAAGTAGTTTGAGTCAAATGAGTAAACTTAATCAATAGTGAATTTGTGCTACCATTTAGTAACCAATCATCATAATGATTGTTTTCGTTGCCTGTTGCGTTGGTCTCTAACTTCAGCCAGAAGTTAATAAGTTCTAGTGGGTATAACATATATTTGAATGTAACATAGTAATGTATGCAAACATTGTATCGTCCTTTCTTGCTACCGACACGTTCGCAGAACCTACGCGTTTGTTATCGACAGGAACAAGGTCTATTAATGTCATAATAATCAGTTGTAGCGATGCATGTCGCGTGTCGATAGCGGCAAATTGTGAGTGAACGAACATGGCCGACAAAGAACGACATGGTATCATGCACAGGGGACAGGGGTACATCTATCTATACTAATATTATGGAGAGGTCAAATTCGTCTGTATGTTTGTATGTAGGGGGTTATCTTCGGAACTACTGATCCGATTCCAAAAAATCTTTCAGTAACGGCAAGCTACATTATCCCTGAGTGTGATAGACTAAATTTAAAACGTTCCCTTCGGTTAATTTCCGTACATAACGGGAGAGACGCCGCGAGCTAAAGCTAGTTAAGTATAGTTAGACTGTGCGTGTTACAGAATTATAGTCATATTTAGGGGTGTGTTAAAGACCGTCAAACTGAATAACTTTCTCCATGGGACCAACAAACGTTAACACAAAAAATATATTAGCTGCCCCATAGATATTTGGGTCGAGTAGGTTCTGAAGTTTTGTACAGGACAGCTAACAATTTTGATGGTGAATACGATACATGGACAAAGTTTACTACTTTTCTGGTCTGTACTGTATCGTAAAACATGACCACCTTTCTGTAGATACTACTTTTTTACTATCGTAAAAGGTGGCTAGGTGGGTCACAATCAAACTGGATGCAGAAAGGCAAAAGGGAGGGTGTTGGGGCACAATTGGGATAGGTATACATCCAGCTATGGACCGTGATAGGTTGAGTTGATTGATAGATTCATTTCGCCCGTGAGAAGGTCAATAATTATCCCACGGGAACGTACTGTCGATACGGGGATAGAAGTATACATGTCCTATAAACCTATTGCATCTTCTTCTTCTTTGTGTCGCTGGCACAACAATTTTTAATTTTGTTAGCCCAGAACTTCGCCACTACCTTCACGTCGTCAGTGGCAGCGCAGAGGTCACTTCGGCATACATTGCATGATCTATCCGTATATCAAACTACCAAATCCGATCATCCGAATAGGCGTGAAAGGGTGCCTTACAGACAGACGGAATTACTTTCGCTTAATCTACATCATTCTTTGGCCCTCAACCCAATTTATTTGTGGTCGGCGCAGCATGTCTTCTTCTTCCATACTTCTCTATTACTTGTCATCTCATGAGACACCTCCTTTCTTGCCATATCATCCTTCACACAGTCCATCCATCGTTTCTAACTTTCACGTTATTATAACGGTTTAATGCACATGCGTGTTATTGTGATGGCCATTGTCATCGGTTACTGAGGGACGTTCTATGGACGTATACATATACATAATTATTTACCTCACAACTGATGCAAATCGATGCAATGTATAACGGAATGGATATTGTTCAGTTTACATTTGTATAAAATGACAATGTGGACGTAACAATGTGACAATGTGGGAGAGTGTTCACAAAATATAAAAGAATTTGTCAAGGTAAACCTACTACTCAGGCTTTAATCCGAGTAATGATGAAAGAGCTAGAGACTAAAATAACGTTATTGTTTTCGTATTTTTTTCTCGAATCCTGGAGCATCATAAAGTTATCAAAATATAGCTAAGAAATATAGTATTGGAATGAACCCATATAGCCAATTGAACAAAGATGGAAATGTTTCGCATACGAACGAATTCTAAATTATAACCATTTAAAAGCTGACTTTCAAATTACCAGTACTTAAAAAAACAAACAAACATGCTCCCAAAGCCCGCAAGCAAACTCCCACAGAGTATCAAAGGTAACATTTATAAAACAAATTAAAACAGAATTAAAGGCAAATCTTCAAGTGTTTGTGCGAAGATTTAACTCAAGCGTTTGATGTTATAAGCAGTTTAACATTTAAGATATTTCCTCTCTTAGTGATTTGTTTAATTTGCTTGAAAGCTTCCCATGTTTGTTTTTCAAGCTCTCGAAGATCCAAAGAGGTTATTAGCGATTTCATCATGAGAGTTTTAAGACGTCAATTAGTGAGGATTATTATTTAAGCTGCTTAGTGTGTTGCTATGAGTCGAGATGCTTGAAATCGTTTTTTGGAGATTATAGAATCCACGAGTGGCTATTAGTCTGTGTTCTTCTGAAAACCGTGTAGGTAGCATACCTTATATATAAGTGTTTATACTAGAGTATAAGAGTAGAGGAAGACCAAAGACTATGGATTGACTGTGTGAAGGATGAAGCAAGAAACGAGGTGTCTGGTGAGGTGAATAGAAAAGTATGGAAGAAGAAGATAATTATGCTGCGCTGACCCCAAAATAATTGGTATAAGGGCAGGATATTGATGATATAAATGTTTATACTTTTGTTAATAAGCTGCAGTTAGTAAAAATATTAGTGATTCGAAAACCACTAAGTTGTAAAATGGTTTATATTAGTGCTGGTTATTTCGAGCAAAATGTATTGCACGCATGCATGAAAAAATAAAAATGAAAGACTGACCACAATGGCTAATGGACCAATGAAAATGGAATTATTTATTGTGGTCCATAGCTAAAGATCTTTGAGAAAATGAGAACTATGCCGCCGTCTGGGCAATATCAGTTTTGCAAAACAATATTAACAACGTAAGTAGATTCTGTGAAATATTCCATTCAAATTGGTCCGATGGTTTCTATTTCTGTGGTCAACATTCAGAGTCGTTTGGGGTCTAATTTCTATACTCTACGAATGAAGTTTTTATGCAGTTTGGAGAGTGGCCAGACTGAGTAGCGAGCCAAAACGACTCTTATCGTAACTTATGGTCTTTTGAGCCCAATATATTGAGCTGAAAAGATTTTCATAGTCTATCAAACGTATGAGAGTAGGCGCGTTCTAACTTTGTTAAGCACGATAAAAAAAAAGTGTGTGTAATATGTTCTTGCCTTTGTATCAACATCATGGAAGGGCACAGCGAACCACGGCTTCCCCATCAGACTTCTCCGGAACCCTGCCTCCCGCTCCACCAGCCCTTCAGGAGTGCCAACATGAGCCCACAACACCACCTGTACGACCCTCAACCGAGGATGCACACGTTTGTAGATCTCTTCCAAACGAACACCGAAATCGTCACTCGTATCACTTATATTCGCGAAAGAAAAGTATATTCCGCACACTGTCCCCTCACCCTCATCCACACAGTCAGACAAAGCTTCCAACGTCGAAATATTTTCGAATTTCCCATTCTGAGTCCCCGATTCACACTTGACCAACACCTTCCCAAACAGTTTTTCGCGCCAATCCATTTTTACTTTTTTATGATTTAGAATTTCGAATAGACATCCATAATTTTCACACGGGTGCACTCAAAAAAGTTTGTATATTTATCTCTATGTTCGGTTTTCAAATATTTACTAAGCACTATGGAGCAGACTTGGTTGCATAGCACTACAAACTTCAAAATAAAAATACTGAAATATTTAGCACAAGTTTGCACGCCTCGAAAGGAATGCGAATCAAAACGTTTTTTGTGTGGCTGCAAATTTAGTTAAGCTTTAAACTTTGGTAGGAATTAAAAATTGGGGATGAGTTTTAAGTCAGTTTGGTTTTGGAACACAGGATGTGCAGCAGCGAATACAAGTTTTATTTTTAAATTAGTCACGCGTGCGCGTCGGCGTTTCTCGCGGGAGGTGCAACGCCCGCTCGTCCCCGTAAACAAAGCCGTACTGGAGTGGAGGGAACGCGTAGCCCTCCGTGCAGACATAGAGCAAACATTTTAGAACAAACAGACACGAGATATCAAAAAAAGATGCGTTCATATTTGTTTTGTTTGAACGTAAATACCTAAGCGTTGTCGCCTGATTTGTTTGCTTTTAAATGGCCTTTGGGTGTACGTCTGTCCTGATGTGATGTTGAGTATTTGACTCTTGCCTCCTTGGTTATAGATCTATTTTTTGTTCCAGTCTGTCTGCATTTATGTTTTCTTTATTCTTTTCACGGTGTCTAACCGCACTTGTGTTGTAGAAGGAACTTAAACGTGCACTGACTTCTGCAGTATTGTTGTTGTGGTGCCTTTCAAGTATTATATGGGCAATTGAGATTCTTCATTGAATAATTTTCTAATTACTGTCATGAAAGCGTGGGGAGGCATCAAGTGCTCTCTCTATGTCTTTCAAGTAGAGCGAGGGGAGCACTTCGTTTACCTGGATGAAATAATAGTTTTTTGTAAGAGAAAACTTGTAGTATCTGTAACCAATTTACATACTTATTTTTGCGATTGATTTTAATATAAGCAGGGCTACACGATTCCTTTAATTTGGACGAAAACCCAATAAAGCTCTGCCTAGTGCCTACACTGATTGCTTACCGTTGAGATGACTTATATTAGTCCTAAGATAAGGAATTTATAATCCAAAAAACTGTGGTTCTCATAGGTAACGAATATTTAAACAGACTGACACAGGTGCCTCTCGTGGCTCTCGTACCGTAGGTACCAAAAAATCGATCAAATGGAATTCTAACTGGCGAGCAGTTTTAGTCGTTTTTGCATTTTGATTACTTACAAATCTAACATTCACGAATTTAATTCTGATTGATTATGTCATTGATGATGCAATGCATAACAAAAAACAAAAAATAAACTTGTGTAGGTATGCTAACATTAGTTAGCATACCTACACAAGTTTTTTTTTGTGATGCATTGCATCATGTTAGCATACCTACACAATTTTAGAAGCTGTCTTAGTAATCTAAGACAGCTTATAAATTTCTTAATACACTCTATTTGCATAAATTGGCATTGATAGTTAAACTTTGAACAAAAACTTTTTTAAGAACAAAGCACCTCAACCAATAAAATTAAAACTATAACTCACTATAGCAACGAAAAAGTCACAGTTTGATTATAGGTGTCATTCTGTGCCTAATTGCGGTGGCCATAGGGCCACTTTATGAGAATGTGTGTTGAAATAGTTATTTGTGCAACAAGAGAGCAAAGTTGTTTTTTGCTGCGAGTGCTGATTTTGAATCCTGAGCGTGGCGAGGGATTCAATGGCACGAGATGCAAAAATCTTTGCTCTCGTGTAACACACATAACTTTTCACTTCAGCAGCGAGAACACTTTACGAGATAAAATAATAAACAGGAATTGATTGAAATAACTATTTAGGAGTATGAGGAACAGGGTGTAAAGTTCCACGATACTCCTTAGAAAAGGGAGGATCCTCCGGCCAGACAGGTGTTATGTCTGGCGGGCAACTGCCCGATAGTTGTTATCGGGTTTCTGTATATATACTGAAGTCGATGTAAATTTTGCTTGTGACTTGTAGGAAATTGATGTTAGTTCCTCCGTCGTATCATAGATGGCGCTGTAGACTTTTTGTAGTATGTTGCTTTTTTGTGGTCGCTACATCACTCCCCCCCGGAGACCGGAGGTCGATAGTTGAATGAGTCTACTCTTTTTAGTATTTAGCCGTGCCAGTTGAAAGCTCGTTGCCGCATTGTTCGCGGTGAGTCGGAACAGTCTGCGGTGGTGATGCGAACCCCAGTGAGTCGGGGCCGGCGCTGCGTTTGCTCCGGTGTGTCGGACGTGGTACAGCGCCGCGATGTGGCAGACAGCTAGAGAGGTGTCGACCGGGAGGTAGAAGCTCTCGACCGGCCGAAAGTGCAGTATGCTGTGCCATGGTCGCTTGATGAGAGGCTGAGGGTGCTGACCAGGAATGCGCTTCCGCTGCATGCTGGTGGTCAGGTTTACCCAGTTGAAGCTGGCTGGCTGTGAGACTCGCTGCTCGAAAGCTGGAGGAAGTAATGCTGATGTTGATGACGTCATGTTGCTCGAAGGCTGCGCTGACGTCCATTTCGGGGTCACCAGTTTAGGAGTATGAGGAACAGGGTGTAAAGTTCCACGATACTCCTTAGAAAAGGGAGGATCCTCCGGCCAGACAGGTGTTATGTCTGGCGGGCAACTGCCCGATAGTTGTTATCGGGTTTCTGTATATATACTGAAGTCGATGTAAATTTTGCTTGTGACTTGTAGGAAATTGATGTTAGTTCCTCCGTCGTATCATAGATGGCGCTGTAGACTTTTTGTAGTATGTTGCTTTTTTGTGGTCGCTACAACTATTTATTGTGAATCAAAATAATTAACATTATAGATGATCACCTCGTCTGTGATAAATCTAAAAAATAAGATAGCAACACCGTGTCCGAAAAACTGCTTGCGCCCTTTGTAAGTCTCGTTGAAGACATGGTATGCTTTCAGATATTTCTTGCGAGACTTCTCAGGTAGAAAACTTAATTCTGCATTAATAACTGTCTTGTTGTTTTAACTCTTCCGGTGTTACAATACTGTTCTCGTCGCTAGTTTCACTTATATTTTACGATTATTTTAATATTTTTAACTTATTCAACTCTTTACGCCAGGCACGATTTTTTTTTCCCGCTCTTTCATTTAAATGGCGTGTTCGGAAATAGCACCCGTGATATTTTATTATTCAAAATATATTACGTAACATTATTGAAACTAGAAATAAATATTTATAGGTTAAATATCAGTTTTATTTGCAGTAATTACTTATTTTCGTTTAAATACAACAATAAGTTAAAAATTCAATAAATTACATTAAAAGACATTTTTTCAAAATCTCTTTAGTTAGTACGAAATTCCGAACGTGTTCGAATTCAAAAACGAAACTTCGAAAGGGCTGGTCTTTCTCTCTCTCTTTCTAATGGGCGGGAAAGAGATAGAGTGTGAATGTTTCGTTAACCCAAGGCTGAATAAGAAATTCGGGGCTTTCAGAAAAAAAATAATTAAAAAGTTACTTTTCACACCACCTGCTCGATAATGTCAAATTATATGTCATGCAAACCTAACCTAAAGTAAGTCATTAACGACCTGAGGTCTAGCAGGGCAATAATATTGTATTATGACCCGCTGGTCAATAATGTCATTTAAATTTGGAACATAAATCGCATACGAATATTCACGCACTCACCATTATTATCTGCAAAAAAAAAAATTGTTCAAAAATCGAACTGGCCACCGCGAGATAGAATATAATTAAAAGAAAAATAGAACACAAACTAAAAAGAGGCGCGAATACTGGAAATTGCTTTGCTTTGTTCATTGTTATACAACAAATTGCTTAAAATATTGCAAATTCTCACAAAAATGTTGAGTGACGATAGTTATATGACTCCGGAATACTTGTAGTACTACTGCTTTTATTCTCTCGTAGATGGTGTGAAAAGTAGAGTATTCACCTCGGGGATAAAGGTGCCTTCGTCTTGGGCGACCTTGATTCCCACGCTGCACTCAGGATTCTTGTCTAAACTCCCTCGCTGCGCTCGGGAGTTAACGCTAGAATCCTTCGTTTTGCTCGGGATTCAATACGGTGCCCGCTACATAAGACACTACTTTATCCCCTTGGTGCATAATCTACTATTGTCTCACTCAGTGAGCAAAATCGCATTTTGCTCACTGATTTCAGGCAGCAAAACCTACATGTTTGAGCTACTGAAGTGAAAACACTATTAGTTTCCAGATAGCGAAATGGGTTCTCTATTGTGTCACCTAACTTTTTTACCCATAATTTAAAGTGCCATAACTTTTTTTGTCCTAATCATCATTTGTCCGAATGATAATTTACCCGAACTTAATATCACATAATATCACATGCCATAAAATTGAAACCCCTAAATATAATATGTCCTAAATCCGTTTGTCATAAATATTACAATCAATAATATACAAAATACATAAAAACCTTTTCTATAAAAGTTATGTCCTAAATTCAAATTACATAATGTTTATTTATAATAATAATATTCTTTTTTATTATACATAAATAAATATATTATACATGTACTGAATAAAGCAGTTGATTGTGAACATGTGGTTTTTGTAAGCAAGCAGGCATGCAGCATGCAAGCAAGCATGCAGCATGTAAGCAAGCATGCAGCATGCAAGCAAGCATGCAGCATGCAAGCAGGCACGTAGCATGCATCATGCAAGCAAGCACGCAGCATGCAGCAAGCAAGCAAGTATGCAACATGCAGCAGGCATGGTTTCTGTCACGGCTCCGGCGCTGCGGGGCTCCGGCGGTTCCACGCGAGTATATCGTCGCAGATGGGTTTAACGCTCACCCCCGCAGCTTCGGCTTGCTGGCCGGCTCAGCCGGCCAGCCTCAGCCGCGGCGGCGAGTGTTACAACAACCTGCTCCTCAACTCGCGGGCCGCCTCGCCCCTCCACGCCTACGCGATTTTAAATTACACTCTAGGGGTAGAGCAAACAAGACTGCGTGGAGTCGGATTTACAGCGATTCGTTTCTGTACTTAAACCTAATTTTTAGCAAATGTTTTAGGACTAAAATTTTGTTATAAATGAATATTCGGAATACTACACATTATTTAACACAATACTTAGGACATATGACTTTAGGTTAAGTAAAATTAGGGGATTCAATTGTTATAGTACTCGATATTATGACAGAATACTTTTAGAACTCAAGATAATTATGTTAAACAAAATTTCGGGATTTTGAACATTATGGTTACTGAAGTTTATAGCAAACGTGTTATGGATAATGATTTTCGGACAAACAATTTTAGGAGAAGAAAGGGAGTACCAGCGAAATGTACATCAAGAATAGAGGGATGCTGATGAGGGAAGAAACAATGGATAAGAAGATTTGTAAAAGATGATATTATTATAGCCTAGACTAGAAGCCTTTCAAGGCCATAATTTACTCTTTGACTGTGAAGACGAGTGGTATATGTGTACCTAGTGTAGAATAATGATGATTTTCTAGGACACAAAGATCAAAAGGTCTAGAAATGAGTGATTCTACGTGAAGATTTTCTTCAATATATTGAACATGATTCATTTAATTATACTTGTATTGTCCCACGGGGTCGTACTACCAGGATAAAAAGTATCCTTTGTGCTATTCTAGACTATTATTTATCCAAAATTATTCAGTAGTTTTTACGTTAAATAGTAACAAACATACAGACATCCTCACAAACTTTCGCATTTATAATATTAGTAGGATAATATTTATTAACGGGAACTAGATTCACGATCAATCATTCGCTCCCTGTTTTGTTTAACTATTGATATTGTTCGATTAGTGCGTGACACTACTAATACTGCCTTAATGAGCTGCTGAATAATTTATTAGCCAGTTGGTAGCGAACGTTTTCAAACCTATCCGGAATTTGGGCAGTACTGCGCGAAACGGGGCCGGAATTCAGCTCAACGTTGGTTTCGTACAGTCCTGAGTCCAGACATAGCTTAGCTTCCAGTTCTATGACTAGGTATGGGTTAAAAATTACTGATGTGCAGAGCTTCCGGAATGACAATTGTGTGACCAGAATTTCAATTAAGCGGCGCATGCTTGGAATACCTATCATCAATATTATTGAATCTTGTTTCCAATTTAGATCGATCAGTTAATATGTTCAGCAAGAAAGTCACCAAGACCTGGCGGGTGTTAGCACACATTTCTGCTTGGGTTGTTAAAATAGTGTAAGTACAAAGAATATATAATGAAATCAGAATAATTGCGAATAATTTGCGGCAAGAACCATAATGGTTCTAAAATAAAATTATGAATCTATGTAGGATTGCAGGCTAACTGTAGGACTGTTATTTTCTAAAATATCTTAATACTACCTGCTGCCCGCGACCTCGTTCGCGTGGAAATTTTAATGTGTTTTTCTAATAGTTATAAACCTTTCTCTTGTATCAATCTGTCTATTGATATAAACCGCATCAAAATCCGTTGTTCTGAGCGTACAGACGGCGGGAAGCGACTTTGTTATAAACTATGTAAAGAAGTACGTCTAGTCTTCAATACCTACTATCAACTTCCATCAATTAGATTGGTAACTAAAGGCGGAAACACACTTACGTGTCGTGGCGTGTCGTGACGCGCCAGAAGCATTCGGTTTCATACATCGTTGCGACACGACACGCCAAGCAAATATGTCCCTAACCATATTAAATGTATGAAACCGATTTGCTTCTGGCGCGACACGACACGCCACGACACGTAAGTATATTTCCGCCTTAAGTAGGGTCCTACTTAAGGCGGAAATATACTTACGTGTCGTTCAACAATTTAAAAAAGATATCGCAATGAAAGCAAAATTTATTCCTAAATTTTCCTGCGATGCCGTGTTGTCTGAAGTTCCCGAGATGGACTGTGCCGTTTCGAGAATCTTATCGTCCAGCATGATCTTGGTACATTTGGCGGTAACCACTATCGGGTCGTCGTTTTATGTTTTGAAATGTAGCTTGGTTGGGTAGGTTAGGTAGGGTAGGGTAGGGTAGGGTAGGTAGGTAGGGTAGGGTAGGGTAGGGTAGGTAGGTAGGGTAGGTGGGTAGGTAGGTAGGTAGGGTAGGGTAGGGTAGGTAGGTAGGTAGGGTAGCGTAGGGTAGGGTAGGTAGGTTGGGTAGGTAGGTAGGTAGGGTAGGGTAGGTTGGTAGGGTAGATTGGTAAGGTAGGTTGGTAGGGTAGGTTGGTAAGGTAGGTTGGTAGGGTAGGTTGGTAGGGTAGGTTGGTAGGGTAGGTTGGTAGGGTAGGTTGGTAGGGTAGGTTGGTAGGGTAGGTTGGTAGGGTAGGTAGGTAGGGTAGGGTAGGGTAGGGTAGGTAGGTAGGGTAGGTGGGTAGGTAGGTAGGTAGGGTAGGGTAGGGTAGGTAGGTAGGTAGGGTAGCGTAGGGTAGGGTAGGTAGGTTGGGTAGGTAGGTAGGTAGGGTAGGGTAGGTTGGTAGGGTAGATTGGTAAGGTAGGTTGGTAGGGTAGGTTGGTAAGGTAGGTTGGTAGGGTAGGTTGGTAGGGTAGGTTGGTAGGGTAGGTTGGTAGGGTAGGTTGGTAGGGTAGGTTGGTAGGGTAGGTTGGTAGGGTAGGTTGGTAGGGTAGGTTGGTAGGGTAGGTTGGTAGGGTAGGTTGGTAGGGTAGGTTGGTACGGTAGGTTGGTAGGGTAGGTTGGTAGGGTAGGTTGGTAGGGTAGGTTGGTAGGGTAGGTTGGTAGGGTAGGTTGGTAGGGTAGGTTGGTAGGGTAGGTTGGTAGGGTAGGTTGGTAGGGTAGGTTGGTAGGGTAGGTTGGTAGGGTAGGTTGGTAGGGTAGGTTGGTAGGGTAGGTTGGTAGGGTAGGTTGGTAGGGTAGGTTGGTAGGGTAGGTTGGTAGGGTAGGTTGGTAGGGTAGGTTGGTAGGGTAGGTTGGTAGGGTAGGTTGGTAGGGTAGGTTGGTAGGGTAGGTTGGTAGGGTAGGTTGGTAGGGTAGGTTGGTAGGGTAGGTTGGTAGGGTAGGTTGGTAGGGTAGGTTGGTAGGGTAGGTTGGTAGGGTAGGTTGGTAGGGTAGGTTGGTAGGGTAGGTTGGTAGGGTAGGTTGGTAGGGTAGGTTGGTAGGGTAGGTTGGTAGGGTAGGTTGGTAGGGTAGGTTGGTAGGGTAGGTTGGTAGGGTAGGTTGGTAGGGTAGGTTGGTAGGGTAGGTTGGTAGGGTAGGTTGGTAGGGTAGGTTGGTAGGGTAGGTTGGTAGGGTAGGTTGGTAGGGTAGGTTGGTAGGGTAGGTTGGTAGTGTAGGTTGGTAGGGTAGGTTGGTAGGGTAGGTTGGTAGGGTAGGTTGGTAGGGTAGGGTATGTTGGGTAGGGTATGTTAGGTAGGTAGATAGGGTAGGTAAAAAGTGCATTGCAACGCGGGACAGCTAGTTATTAATAAAACAAACACTACCAAATCTAATCAAAATATATTTATTTCACATAGGGGACCGTCCATTAATCACGGGGGGTTTAGAAAAATCACGAAATATTACAAGGGGATGGGGGGTGTAGTAAGGTATCACGTGTATTTATTTTTTCGTCAACCGCGCTATTTCTAACCCGAAAAGCGGCGTGTAGTGTGACCTTGAATCGTCGTTGCGAGGCAGCGACCGAAATACCTGTATAATATTCTAAAACAAATAAGATTCTTTGTAGGTAAAAAATACACGTGATTTTGGGTGGGGGCGGGGGTTTAGTCTTTAACCTCACCACGTATCACGAAGGGGGAGGGGAGCAGTTAAAAATGCTAAAAAATCATCACGTGATTGATAGACAGCCCCTAGGCCTACATGGGCACTTGTAAAACGTCGACAAAAAGGTGCTCGGTTCGGGTTGGTCGTTTTGCTTTGGAGAAGAACCGGCAAGAACGTCCATGGTTACTCTTTTTTTCAATCACCTACAGAGATCTACGACCCAGCATTGCTGTTGTGTCTAAAGGAGCATAGCGCTGCAGCCTAAACAGCGCTGGAAGGAGACATGATATTTACGACTGTTTTACGGAAAATCAATGGGCGTTTAAGCTGTCTAGCTGGCTCTCTTGCCGAGCTGCCAAATCAGCCATTTTTTATCTGTGTATGTTGTTTCCCGTGTTTTATATGGCCTCTTTGATAAAGCTTCAGTGAAGCACAAATGGGCAGTTAATAGGAGTTATGGGTTGCGAAGTTTATTTTATGGGTAATCGTATCGGTCTTTATGAGTTTGTAAGGAGTCGAAACGATAAGTGGGATCAGAAACTGCATAAAAATTGTGTTATTTTTTTTAACCGACTTCTCTTTAACCGACTTCTAAAAAAGGAGGAGGTTCTCAATTCGGATGTTTGTATTTTTTTTTTTTTTTTTTATGTTTGTTCGCGCATTACTCCGTCGCTTGCCAACCGATTTGAAAAATTGTTTTTTTGTTGGAAATGGTCCCATAGTCACCAAGTTGGGATCTGATGATGGAATCTTGGCGAAATCGAGGGAACTCTTCAAATTTTATAGGAAAACGTACAGTGATTTTGGTATTTTCTACAACAAATGAAGCATTTGCGTCCAATAAGAACCATCAGATCTGATGATGAATCCAAGAGACAGGCTTCGGAACTCCATAACAAGGCAATGAATCTTTGCTTTGTTTGGGCTTGCGTCATGTTCGTGAACGGGCGCTGTCAGTTGTGACTGGTCATCTCTTAGCTGCCACGGTTTATTTTAATTACTTTATTTTTAATTACTGATTTGATCTTTTACTCTGGACGCTCTTAATTTGCCCGTATTTCTACATTGTTCTCACATATTTGTAACATATTTTGATTTAAAAGAGTGTCCATGGAGTTTCTTGCCCGTTCTTCTCCATAGAGATCTACGCTACGGAATGGGCAACTACAGTACTTTCACAAGTTATTATGCCTTATGACTGGGACTGTAGCTTCGCGTTTTATTTTGTTTTTTTAACTTTCAAAAGTGCCTGTAAAAGTCTAATTGAAATAAATGCTTTGACTTTGACTTTGCTTGTTGGAATTGTAACGGTATGCGCTTTCCAGGTGTATACACCGATTACGCTGAGATTTATTATCCGATTTGCGTGATTCTTCTTTAGTTTGATGTGGAATAGCTGCCATTTGGTCCAATAAAAAATTAATATAGTTTGGCCATATGGTTTTCATTGTATTAACATTTTTTTTTATATGTATATTTTTCACGTATGTACACCGATTTCTCCGTGATTACTGGACCGATTTAGACGATTTTTCATTTATTTGGTAGAGAAAGATTGCCCGGTGGAGCCATATGAATTTTATTATCTTTGCTAAGGTACTTTTTGAGTCATCCTCTTTATTATGCATTTTGACCTTTGTCGTATGTATGGACGATGTGCTGGTGTCTAGTTAAAATGTAAAAATTATACTTGACTAGGATTAAAGTGAGATACCACAACTGAAAAGGCTAAAATAAAAACTTTTTTACAAAAAAAAATAACCGACTTCCATAAAACACTAAAAAGTGGCAAATAATTTTAGTTTCGGAAGTCGGTGGCAAAAAAGTAAATGAAACAATCAAGTCACCGACTGCCGAAACTAAAATTATTTGCCACTTTTTAGTGTTTTATGGAAGTCGGTTATTTTTTTTTTTTGTAAAAAAGTTTTTTTGATTATAGCAATACAAGATGTACACGGAAGAATTCGGTATCTATTATTATAATAGTGCGTGATGGAGGAATAAAAAAATCCGCGATTATGTTAACGACGAACAATCCTACTAGAAACGAATAGTTTGGTGAATTTCAATGTGAATTACACTTAAAACAACCCTAAATAATTACAAATTCTCCATGCTCAATTGTGCTAAAACAATCTGCCACTTCAAAACTGCAAAACCATGGTGTTTCGTATCACATGATGTACACGTACAAAAAATTATTGTACTAAGAGTACAATAATTTTTTGTACGTATACATCGGTGGTTTTAATCAATGGTTTTAATTTAAGAACATTGTCGAAATTCTTTTTTACACCGTTACGATTGAAAATTTCGTGTCACAATATCGGTAGCTCAAATATAGTACACTCGGCGACTAATCAAACTATGCACAAAAAACCTCAAAAAACCAAAAATAAAATAATCCAAGCGTCTTAGCGTCGGGGGTCCGCTTTGTTTTGTGCTTGTACTAAGCGGTCTACTTAGCGGTCCTCCGACGCTAAGACGCTTGGATTATTTTATTTTTGGATTTTTAGAGGTTTTTTGTGTCGGGGGTTTTTTAAATTCTTAATTTAATTTTTATTTCATTCTTTTAAAACTTATATTGTTTTATCTTAGCCTTGACTGTCCCAATACTGGGCATAGGCCTCCCCCAATGCTTCCACTTTCTCGGTGTTGCGTGTCATCTCGCCAATTATTTAACGAAAACAGCAAAAAATTTAAAAAAAAGGGGTTGTGTGGGAGAGGGGGGGGGTTAGCACCCACCCCCCCTGGCAATGCCCATGCTGACAAGTGACAAGATTTCAAATTTCTAATCGATCAGACCTGTCGAAATTGTTAATTTCCCTTCAACTAGAAAAGAGGTGATGGCCTTCAAACGGCTGATCAGATTTTATCCAAACATAGCTAAGAACACTCTTGATTAAAACGCCTTTCAAACGAAACCAATTTCATCAAAATCGGTTCATCCGTTTAGGAGCTACGATACCACAGACAGACACACAGATACACAGATACACACGTCAAACTTATAACACCACTCTTTTTTGGTCGGGGGTTAAAAATCAGTTTATGCGGATCTCTCATTATACGGGAAATCTATACAAAGCAAGGCCATGTTATACTGGAACTGTGTAGCTTGATGTGTCACCATGTGTATAAGGGTTAACAGGTAGGTGATTTGGCATAGGGCTGGGACAACGGGAACGAATGAATGATAAAATAAACGTTTTTCAGTACATTTATCAGTTACTTATTATTATGTTCATTAGGTTAGGTACGAGTATACCTTTATGCGAGTACTAGGTAGCGCCGACAATACGACAGTAAATGGAAACACTGGAAGGCGCTCTAAACGAATATGGGGTCAAAATCAAAATCGAAGATGGCGTAAACGATAAGTGGCGAATTTTTCGTCATGGGTGTCACGACCATGGTAATGGAGGGCGCCCTAAACGAATATAAGGTCAGAATCATAATCAAAGATTGCGGAAACGACAGTTAATACTAGTTCATAGGAACATTTTTAAACTATCAAATAAATCCTTACAACTAATTAATAACTGTTGACAAAACTTTTTTTGTTAACCGACCGTCACCGACTTTAAAAAAAAAACAATAAAGGTGAAAATTAACTTTACTTTCGGCAGTCGGTCTTTTGTTTGTCATTGAGTCTTTTGCTACCTACTTCCAAACTGTGTTTGTAACACAAATCGTTGTCAAGTATAATTTTACATTGTAACTAGAAGAATAAAAAATGCATATTATCGAGGATAACTTATAAAGTTTCGAAGCAAAGTTAATACAAATTGATATGCTACTACCGCGCAAGCTTCTCCTACCAAATGAAAATACAACACCATTAATGATTACTGGTTTACTAACCTTAGTTTATAAATCGCATCTGGAAATAAAATTAAGAAACGAATTAAGCTAAGGTTTTGGAAGTAGTGAGTAGTGAGTAGTGAGTTGGCAACATTGTGCTTAGTGTCTAAACAAAATGCGGGGGTTAACTCGTCACCTACATGAGCAATGGCAAAATACGCTGACGCGTGATGCCACACTGAAGAAAAAAAAAAAAACTCGTCACCGTCTAATAATGTCCTGTAACTAAACTACTGATCAAATGATTTTTCATATGCAGACTGGGAACGTCACGAGATTTAAGCAGTTTAATTCATTATCGTAGTGTTGGGGCCACACTGTATAGTTCTCTTCAAACTGTGCGAAACGCTCTATGCCATCTCCAGGGGTTATTACTCTATGTTTTGATTGAAAAAATTCCGAATTGATCGTCTAAGGACCACCTTTAAGATATTGAATAACAGAAAAACACGCTTAGATAATTTTATTTATGAACGAAAACAGAAACGTCACTGTCAGGCAACACCACCGCAACAATAACAACAAATCAACATAATCAATCAACAATGCCATGCCATCCATGCAATGTTGATTTAGTGCGACTGCGAAGCCGGTAACCGCAAAGTAAAATCGACCTCGGAGGGAAAAAGAAAACATAAAGTTCACGTACCGCGAAGAATTTTGCTTTGGATAGATATTTGAATTGAAATGTCAGAAGTATACGTAATAAGTTCTGGAGAGAGCGATGATGACTTACCATATATGGCAGGGGCTGGAGAAAAAGCAACATGTAAAGATCCTAATATTTACATTCTTTAATTGTATGAAGTACAAACACATTGGTACAAAAAGTTTTCACATACCTATTTCGCTCAAATCATTCAGCAAAAAACTTAAAATAAAATTAATAATAGTATGCTTCCAATGTAAGTAGATGTAAATTTTACAAAATATTAGGAAAAAGACAATGTTTCCTATGAAATTAAAATTCTATCATAATTTAAAACACTCTAAAATGTATCTTTATAAAATTAGGAAATTTATCAAGATACTCTTAAGTTCAAAAATACACATTACTGCAAAAATAAATAAGACAGAAAAAAAAAAAATAACAAAGTTGACAGCAATAAATTATGCTATTTAACTATTTTATTAAGGGGTTTGTAGGTCAAAAACTCATTTATTATATAGAATACACAAATGAAACCTTTCTTCAGTTTGTTTTTAAATAATTAATTGCTAGTGTCCTGATTTTGTTTTTGATCTTGTGTTTGTTAGCTCCAGATGAGTCGTTCAACATTCCCTCCAATGATCATAGCAGCAGTCCAAACGTTGACATGGAACCCATAGATAATGCTGTCAAACATAAAAGTGCAGGTAACAATTGTTTTAATTTTGCTATGAATCTTAAAAACTCAATTACGAGATCATTCTTAAGAACTGCTTTTTTTAAAAATCGGAAACAATATTTTCTGTTTTGTGAAGAAATAATTTAAAAATTTCTGTTAACTCCAGATGAGTCGCTCAACTTATTGTCTAATGATCGTAGCAGCTGTCCAAACGTTGACATGGAACCTGTAGATAATGACGTTGATCAGCAAAGAGCAGGTAACTTTGTTTTAATTTTGCTATGAAACTTGCTTAACGAAAAATGAAATCAATGATAATTTTATTTATGTGTCATTTCCTCATAACATTTCAGGTAGCCAAAAGGGTAAGAAGAAATCAAACAAAGGAGTAGAAAAACAAATAAAAAAAAAAAAGCTAGCAGCAGAAAAGTTGGCTAAAAAAGCAGCTGTGGAAAGGAACAAAATATACCTACCCGGAGAATGTATGAAGGTATTTTGTGGCCTAGACTGATTTTTTGGTAGACAATAGTAGTAAAATGGAGCATTTATTATAATGCAGTTACAGAGGGTCGAAAAGTAGTTTTGGTTTTAGCTAGCAGATTTGTTTTAAAAATCTGTCACCATAGACTTCAACTTGATAGCCCTGTGGTATGACCGTGGGACTGCCAAGTCATAGGTCTGAACCCAAGACGTCTGACTTTTCAGATTCATGTGTGTATTGTATAATTATCATTTGCTTCGGTGAAGGAAAACATTGTGAGACAACCTGCATGCCTGAGAGATATTTCTCGACGGTATGTAAAACCATGTCAGAGGCTCATAGGCAGCATAACAACTCTGACACCAGCCATATTCACAAATGCTAATTTCGATTCATAAAGTCGTATGTCTATCTCGCTCGCTTTCAAAACAAGGTAGACAATAGGACTTATCAAATTGAAATTGAATCTGAACGTTTCTAATTAGGGGCCCAGGTTAGGCAATGACCACACAATAAAGAAGAAAAGAAGTTGGAGGTCGACCCTAGCCAAGCCTTATTTATACAAGTTAATGTACCTTGTGTAAATTATTGAAGTGAAACTTCTTAAGCGACTTCCAACAAGTTTATTGCTGCAATGGAGGGGGAATATTTTATATAACTCACTATGAGATGGCAGTATTACAAGATTTGTGACTACTTAGTTCTACTAGGTACGCAAGATGGCGTGAAAACAGTCATGCATTCTACTCTGCGGTGTGACCAGCCTTCGCTCAATCGCTTCCATGAGTAGACTAACCTCGATAAGCTTATGTAATAAAATTAATATAACAAGAAAACAACAAAATGTTATTTAGAAGCTCAATAAAATAACGAGAGTGAATGCGTGGCACTCGAAACGCATGCATGTAGTATTACGAAGCTTCACTTCTTCCGCGCGGAGGGACTCCACGCACTATTTTTAAAGTGAAACTTTTATTACATCGTCTCAAACTTTTTCGTCTGTGTGTTGCATGTCGCGTGACGATCGGCCGCGGAGTAGGGATAAAGTGAAAGGGACTCGTCAGAGCGCCTTTCACTTTATCCCTACTCCACGTTTTATACCCTTAATGGAATATTATTCCATTTTTTTTTAGTTAAATGTCTATTGTGTGAAAAAAGTTTCACTTTTACCGTGGTTTCATAAAACCACACAACTGTGTGGTGGGTATCCACAACCTTGGTGGGAACGATTTAGAGAGACTATGCTTCGCAACAATTTTCTCTTAAAAAATAGCTTTAAAAATATTTTAGGCAAGTACAACTTATTGTCTTCTAGAGCCCGACTTCGCTTATAGTTAGACCTCTATACGGCCTCTTTATGCATTTTGTATTTCTTATCACTGGTATAGCTCGTGGCTAAATAATAACAGACGCTCGGGTCGATCTTCAGGTTATAAAGCCGCGCTTGCTGCTGGCCTAGGTTGGTCTGTGGATGGGTGACCGTGACCAGCCATTACTTACCGAGTTTCCTTCGTGCCTCGGAAAGCACACTAAGCCGTTGTTCCCATGTGTCATTTGTATATCTTTGACAGTTGTTACAAGCAGTAAGTGTCCCGAAAGTCAGACAACGAGTGTCACTAAGGGGTATTGTATTTCCCAGTACTAACTGGGTTGTGGAGGTCAGAAAATTCTGGTATTCAGCTGCTTCCGGTTAGACTGGAAGCAGACCCCAACATAGTTTGGAAAAGGCTAGACAGATGATGATTGGTATGTTTTTGAATTTGCAGTACATGAACGTTGAGGGTCACCCCAGCTTATGGTCGCGGTGGTACATGGCCGGTGTACCGCGGGAGGTGGCAGCCACCGGCGCGCACGTCATACAGACTCCGTCGCTCTGCAACCCTGCGCTCCTCGTGTGGACCAGGACCATCCCCAGAACGCTGGATAGTGAAGGGGGGCAGGTCAGTCACTTAGATAGATAGATTCCCAGATGGATGCTTCTTAGCTTTTGTTAACTTTTTATCTTGTTCTACGTTTTTATATAGTAACCCTAGGTTAGGTTAGGTTAACCGGGCTGTTTCTGCACTTAGCCTCTTTATTGGGCCATTGTACATATGAAAAATCCTCTGGGTATCCAGATGGAGTATTCCAACCATCCCAGGTCCTCCCAGAAAGCTAGCAGCCTTTTCAGGCTGCTGCAGGCCCCCGGGAGCGATGCCGGCGATTGGAGAGTCCGTGCCCGTTGATCTGTCACGCTACTGCACGCCATGAGCAGGTGCTGTGGTGTTTCTTCCGCCTCCATGCATCCTTTATACAGACGGCTATGCGTCGCACCTATGGTAAATAGGTGTTTGTTCTTGCTTGTTTGGTATTTTTATTTCACATCGGCCTACATAGACACTTGTAATACGTCGACAAAAAGGTGCTCGGTTCGGGTTGGTCGTTTCCTATGGAGAAGAACCGAAGATGATGAGGAATAACAATTTCAATGTGTTTTCCAGGTTAAACTAAGTCCACTAAAAGAGCGATGCGACCGCGCGATCTACGTAGCTGAAGTGGAAGACCTCTGTGAGATGGTAACCAAACACACGCTGAGTCCACATCTGGCGGAGATACGTCAGCTGTGCGACTGCAAGCTCACGCTGGTCGTCTTCAATGCTAACGATTACTTCAAGTGAGTACTGCATGTGTGAGGGCTGAATATTTTGTTTGGTTGAGCGCGCTAATCTCAGGAACTACTGGTTCGAATTGGATGCCTTAGTTCTAAAAGTCGCTTTTCTTTGTTTTGAGATAAGATCTAGTCCTGTATGTTAAGAATTTAATACTGATCATTACATTAATTTATTTTTTTAAGAACATAATATTAAAGCCTACACCTAAATTTATTTATAAGACCAAATTCTTTAAAAAAAAAATGTTTGCATGCACTTTAAATTATTTTATCTCATTGGAAAATTATTTTAGGTACTATTGGATAGCCCATTTATCGAAGAAGGCTATATCTCGCTTAACTTCGTCTGCGTCACGTTTTCCCCGTTTTTGCAACATCGTTGATGCTCCGCTGGTCATAGGTCATATGTTATATACAGTGGCGGGCTAAGGCGTGCGCGACGTGAGCCACCGCCTACGGCCTTGCGATCCGGGGGGTCTGGCCCCTGGAGGTTTAGACATTACTTAAAAGCATGCCCTGAAAATCGTTATTAAAATAACTACTTTTCGGAAATTCAAAAAATTATGTATTTTTATTAATAGACTAGCTGTACCCAGCATGCGTTGCAATGCACTTTTTACTACCCACCTACCCTATCCGACCTACCTACCCTATCCTACCTACCCTACCCGACGCTACCTACCCTATCCTACCTACCCTACCCGACGCTACCTACCTACCTACTCTACCCTACCCTACCTACCTACTCTACCCTACCCTACCTACCTACTCTACCCTACCCTACCCTACCCTTACTACCTACCTACCCTACCTACCTACCCTACCCTACCTACCTACCCTACCCTACCCTACCTACCTACCCTACCCTACCCACCTACCTACCCTACCCTACCTACCTACCCTACCTACCTACCTACCCTACCCTACCTACCTACCCTACCCTACCTACCTACCCTACCTAACCTACCCTACCTACCTACCCTACCCTACCTACCTACCCTACCCTACCTACCTACCCTACCCTACCTACCTACCCTATCCTACCTACCTACCCTACCCTACCCTACCCTACCGTATCCTATGTCCTTCTCCTGGCTCTAAACTACCTCCCTGCCAATTTTCAGCTAAATCGGTTCAGCCGTTCTTGAGTTATAAGTGAAGTAACTAACACGACTTTCTTTTATATATATAGATTTACCTTTACGAGGCAGAAAGCTAAAATTTTGAAGCTCGCTTCGCTCGCTAATACATTCTACTTTAGTTCTGTAGTCTTTAAGAATGATCAAAAGGAAATTTAAATTCAATTTATGTTTTTTTTTTATTTTTTACTCCCATTTCTTTACTTTTTCTTTTTAAATTTATATATTGTTTTGTTCCATGTTTTGTAGAAAGAAAGGCAAAGGCCGCGGCTCTCAAAACTCTGGTCGCAGTGGACAGCGCCGAGAGACATCGAATAGTAACCGGACCCCCATGACTGAGATCGAGTTCCAGTTAGCTACAACAGGTAAGCCTATTGATGTGAAACTGGACAGTAAAATCGACTCGTATGTCATGACGGGAAATAGTGCTGCGCCCATACCCCAATCAAATCAAATCAAATCAAAATATTTTATTTTACATAGGCCTACATGGGCACTTATAAAACGTCAACAAAAGGTGCACGGTTCGGGTTGGTCGTTTCCTATGGAGAAGAACCGGCAAGAAACTCCATGGTTACTCTTTTAAAATCATTTGGTTTTACAATATTTGAAGTTACAGCGTTAGTACTTAGGTAGGGTAGGACAGCGTAGGCCCGACAATAAGTCGATTGCTTACTACAGACGGTAGTAATAGAGAGAAAAAAAAAAAAAATACAAAGCCTACAATGTCCACACATTCACAAAAAATAGGTAAATGAAAAGAATCTATACAAAAGTAAAAATAAAACAATAAAAGAACACTAACTTAAACAATAGACACATGTTATCATCAGTGCTGTAACTATTCTGAACAATGAACGAAAGGTGCAATTATTAAAAACTGAATAAAAAGAATGGAAAAAATAGTATTGGGAATAGTTAGAGACATCCACACATTTGTATCGTTTATGAGCTACCAGGGAAGCCGCATGAGCAGAAGGAACTACAGCCAAACTTCTTTATCTTCAACATAGTCCTTAATTTTGTAATATGCTTTTTTAATAAGGACACGTTTGATGCAATTTTTAAACTTTCCATCGGTCAGTTCTGTAACTGACTTTGGCAGCTTATTATAAAAGCGTTGTTTATAAGAAATGACTTGCTAGTTTTTGTTAATCTAAATTTGGGTATTACAATTTCGTGTTTACTGCGCGTGTTTATATTATGGAAGTCGCTTCTAATTTTGAAAAGTTCTCGGTTTTTGCGGACATATAAAATACATTCTAGGATATAAAGTGAAGGCAGTGTCAGTATATCGATCTCTTTAAATTTTTCTCTGAGGGACTCGCGAGGACCCATTTTATAGATCGCGCGGACTGCTCTCTTTTGCAAAATGAAAATTGAATCAACGTCTGCTGCCGATCCCCATAGCAGAATGCCATAAGACATAATACTGTAGAAATAAGCGTAGTATACTAACCTAGCTGTGGCTACATCAGTTAACTGCCTTATTTTCCTAACTGTATAGGCAGCTGAGCTTAACCTCCCCGAAAGACTTCCAATGTGCGCAATGCCGCGTCAAATTATTCATTTCCCCATTCAAATAAAGTTTGTTTTGGATTGATTATTGATCTTGTTTTGTTTTTTATATTACCACGTTTATTTTTTTTCTTTTACTCCATATTTGGTTATACGTTTTTATTAATTCTACTAGCTGTCCCGCGCACCTTCGTCTGCGTCACATTATTCCCTTTTCGCAACATTTTTCATTGCTGCTTCACTCCTATTGGTCGTAGCGTGATGATTCAAATCGGACCAGTAGTTCCTGAGATTAGCGCGTTCAAGCAAGCAAACAAACAAAGAAATTCTTCAGCTTTATAATATTAGTATACATTAAAAACAAAGATGTTTTATATCTGCTGTCTTGTCCCGTCCCGTGACGGCCAACTTTTTATTTACTGTACTTTATTCATTTCATTTCAACTAGGCCTTAGTAGAGTGTTATGAATTTATGATCGTAGAGTGTTACGACCTAGGTAAAGTTACGTTTATAAGCTATATATATATATCATCATCCGCCTAACTTTTCCCCCACTACGTGGTAAGGTTCAAAAGTTTGTGGCTTCAACTATAAGATTTCGATAAATAGTGTTAAAGCTAAATTAGACCGATGTATTAGAACCATGTTCGGTTTAAAAAAAACCGACTCATGCAAGCCTTTCTTTGTAAAATTAAAATTTTTACCCTCCCATCACTTTATATCTTTGAAATAGCGATGTTCGTAAAATCAAACCCGCATCTGTTTAAATAACAATCAGATATGGATAACCGTAACCGGCGCCATAAATATAGGCACAGATTGTGTGTGAGACCATCCAATACAGCACTAATGCGTAATAGTAGATTGTTGCATCGAGCGCAAAGTGAGTTATTAATGCACGAGTGTTATGTTGGTGCCCGAGCGCACGCGAGGGCACTAAATTAACACGAGTAACACAGTAAAATTACCACCTGCATTTCGCCTGCTTAACACCTGCCTATCCCCTGCCTACATCTGCCTAACATCTGCCTGCATACGTCCTACCTACCGCATGCCTACGACCAACCACCACCTGCCTACCGCCTGCCTACCAGCAACTTAGTAGCCAAATGTTTCTATAGTATTGCTGAGTTTCTAATGGAGAAAACATGCTAATTCTAATGTAGAAGTTTGTTCTGATGACTGTTTTTTTTTTTTTTATCTTATTTTGTTTTTATTTTTTGATGTTTTTTAACTTTTGACATTTGATTTTTTTTTGACATGACATTTTGTTCTCCTACTTATCTAATTTGATTATTGCTTGAATTGCTTATGATGTACCTATATTGTATATGTAATTTATTGCAATCGTTACCAATTGAAATACAATTTTTTTTTTTTTTTTAATGTTTAATAATTAATAGTTACAATGAATTAAATAATTGACCAAATGTTATTATAATACATATTTGTACACCGTAAAGGTAAAACATGACTGTGATCCTTTCTGCAATGTATTTAACATCTTGCATGCTTTGTGTGTATACTCATGTTTCTGACAAATAAATGAACTCTGAACTCTATAAATTTTCTATAGAAACAGAAATTTACAATTATATATTTTTTTAAAGACATTTCTGAAATGTTTTTTAGTGACTTTTTAAGTCTTTTTAAGTTACATTAAAATCGGTTAATTTCGGAAAATAACGACTTGAAAATTTGTATGAAATGCCGTAAGGTGTTTAACGGTCTTAAAAGACTTGTCCCTATTCTCCCTATTAACCACGTCTTACCGGTACAGTAAAAAAAAACCGTTTGTGGATAGAGAAAGCTTTAATTAATTGGTGGCATGATACGATAATTATGTTGACTTCGAACCATGCCTGAATTTACTGTTTTTTTTTTCAGATCTTTTAGTATCAGCTGACTGTGATACCTTGATAGCAAAGTCAGCGAGTGAACTGGCTCAGGCTATCGTGCAGATCACCAAAGCGAACGCTGAAGCACCAGCTAAGTTAGTATTATATTATGTATTCCTTAAAGTGCGCCTGATTTAATGAATGCCTCTAACTATGAATATCAATTCTCGACGCTGAGTGTAACGTTGAAAATCCAACAAACCATTTTTAGGGTTCCGTTGCCAAATGGAACCCTTTTGGATTCGGTCTGTCCGTCTGTTTGATTTAGAGATATGGGACTTTTCATGAAACTGCAGCATTAACTTTGTTTTCTTTTAACATACTATGAAACACAAATTTAGTTTTGCTGTTGATTGTAAATTTACATAAATATGAATGAGCGTTCAAAATATGATTAGTAAGAATATTGTTTAGTGCTACGGAACCCGTGTGCGCGAATACGTACTACTCGCACTTGGGCGGTTTTATTTTATGATTCGAGTGTTAGTAAGACAGAGCATTTATGTAATAGTATTTTTTTTGTTAATGCTCGCCTTGGTTGGTAATCATTACTTTAAATAGTGCATCCACGGAGTCTGGATCTGTGCGCGGTTGATGGGAATAGGCTCGCCCCCTATTACATGGGGCTTAAACATAACTGGCGAAATGTGGGTGTACTATGAGGTACACCTCTGTCTATCCTTTCGGGGATTACAGGCGTGATGTTATGTTATATTCATAATATAAGATTGAACTGTCGACGTGTTTTCATGCTCTGTGTGTAACATTTATAACTAAAGTAAAAAACCGGCCAAGTGCGAGTCGGACTCGCGCACGAAGGGTTCCGTACCATTATTTATAAAAACGAGCAAAAATATCTTTTTGGATGAGAGCCCCCTTGAATATTTATTTTATTCTTTTTTTAGTATTTGTTGTTATAGCATCAACAGAAATACATAATCGGTAGAAATTTCAACTGGCTAACTATCACGGTTCATGAGATACAGCCTGGTGACTGACGGACGGACGGACCTACCCTATTACTTTGACTTACTTACATATACTGTGACACTATTGACTTTGGTACCCTTTGGGTATGGAACCCTAAAAAAGGATACCGTTTGTTTCTTTTTCTAGAAAAGCGAAACGTGATTGCGACGACCAAGCTCGGTTCTACATGCGAGGTGACAATAAAAACTGTGTCGGTGTTGATAAAGATGGTCAGTTACATTACATTTACTATTGTTAAATCACTTGGTAAGATTGGAGTAAGAGTAACCCTAACAATACAGAGTGGAAGCGTCACCGACTAGTAGTGGCAGGTATAGCATTTTTTAGGAAACAGCTTTTTTTTAAAGTGAAACTTTTATTACACCGTCTCAAATTTTTTCGTCTGTGTGTCGCATGTCGCGTGACGCTCGGCTGCCGAGTAGGGATAAAGTGAAAGGCGCTCCCAAAAATTTTTAGCTAAATATCTATAGTGTGAAAAAAAAAGTTTCACTTTTACCGTGGTTTCATAAAACCACACTTTTTTTTTTTAAAGTGAAACTTTTATTACATCGTCTCAAACTTTTTCTTCTGTGTGTTGCATGTCGCGTGACGGTCGGCCGCGGAGTAGGGATAAAGTGAAAGGCGCTCCCAAAAATTTTAAAGTGAAACTTTTATTACATCGTCTCAAACTTTTTCGTCTGTGTGTTGCATTTCGCGTGACGCTCGGCCGCGGCCGCGTTTATACGTTTTATATCCTTAATGGAATATTATTCCAAAAATTTTTAGTTAAATGTCTATGGTGTGAAAAAAAGTTTCCCTTTTACCGTGGTTTCATAAAACCACACAATCCTTTTTCTTAATATGTCAGGAAAAAATAAATTAAACAAAAAAAAACTGAATTAAACTAATTTTTATACAATTTATTTACGTGTACATTTTCAGGTGTGGGTGTAGAACGACTATGGCAACAGATGCTAGCGATACTGCCACATTCCAGCCTAGACATTGCGAGAGCAATCTGCGCGCAGCACAAGTCACCTTTTGACTTATATGAGGTTATAGATAACTTTATTAAAAACAAATTGGTACTGTCCGACCTCAAAAAGGTGGATTGGTCACACTAGTTATGGAAGGCAAGTCATTGTACAAGGCTCTGTGGCGCAGCGCATTGAACTGCGATAGACCGAGTTGATTATGTCCCAGAGCATGATCTGACACATAGGCTCATGTAAGGATTAAAATAGCTTTATTTATAGCAGGAGGCAGAGCTGTCTTTAATAAAATCGGAGGCCCTAGTCACTTGAGAAAAATGGGGCCCTTTGAGAATGCAAGAGCGAGCAGTGAATATGAAGTTCTTTACCTCTAAAAATACCCTTTTAAAATGTAATTTGCGACTTATGCTGAAAAGCTCCTGCGAGCTCGAAAATTTGTCATTCTGCGGTCCTGCCTGCAACAAGTTAAGTTTATTTTTGACAGCCTCTAGCTTTGACAGTTATACAAACCTGGGGCCTCCTTGTATCGGGGGCCCTGGGCACGTGGCCAATGTGCCCAGTGGAGAAGATGGCCCTGGTAGGAAGAAGTTCGTCCCACATGGCTGTCATTTTTACATTTTACAATCGTAACGGGAAGCCCGAAAGGCAGGAAACCAGTCTTACTTAGAGGTATAGTGTTATTCAATAGTAATAAGTTAGACTGGAAGCCGACTCTAAAACTTTAAGGAGAAAGCTTGGCATGTGGAACATCTATGTAACGAAATGTGAACTAAAATAAAACAAAAAATTGAATGTGGAACTTTCAAAAACAAAACAAAATCATTAATGAATCCAAAACAAACTTTATTTTAGTGGGAAAAGGTTTGTCGTAGTTAGGTGTAATTTATTCCGTTAGACTCGGTCACCATGTGGGTAGAACATGGGTTTCGTCCTATGAGAACACACACTACACACGGTACACTGCTTTTATCGAACTAACAAATTACTTGAAATTACTATCCAACACAATAACACTAGGCACCATGAATCGATGTACAGTTTCGGGACGTCTTGACTCCGCCGCGATCAGAAACTCACTGTCCTGCAGCAAGCACAAGAAACATCACGACTCTGTAAAAGCGCGCTTAGGTGGGGGTAGACTGGTAAGTAGGTCGAGTGACGACACCTTTGGCGCGCCTTTGATTCATTTTCTGTCCGTACTAATGACCGGATCCGACAGGTTGATTTAACGTGGCATAGGGGTTTGAGGAGTATGTTTTATGTTTCCCAGTGCTTCGAGTCCGCGTCAGCCGCAGACAGCATCGCTGCGCTGGCGGACGTCGGCGTGTGCCGCGCGGCCGAGGCGCGCGCGCGACGTGTGGGGCGCGAGTTCGCGCGCAAGCTGCACGTCTTGTTCACGGCCACTGACGGAGACCAAACCATACAATAACGTGCCCTCGGAATACCCAAAATACAAGGTGGAAGGGACACCGAAGAGAAAACGGTTACCAGGTACCCAGCCATTCTAAACAAAACAAAAACCGTCCAAGTGCGAGTCGGACTCGCGCACGAAGGGTCCGTACCATTACTCATAAAAACAAACCAAAAAATCACTTTTTTGTATGGGAGCCCCCCTAAATATTAATTTTATTCTGTTTTTAATATTTGTTGTTATAGCGGCAACAGAAATACATAATTTGTAGAAATTTCAACTGGCTAACTATCACTGTTCATGAGATACAGCCTGGTGACAGACGGACGGACAACGAAGTCTCAGTAATAGGGTCCCGTTTGACCCTTTGTATACGGAACCCTAAAAAACAGCTGTTTCTTACAAAAGTGCAATACCTACACGGTCAAAATGTATGGAACTGCTTGTTTTTTTTAATTTACGATTAAAAGTTTCGTTTTTGCGTCGGTTTCTCTTCCTCCCTGTATACAATAAGGACTATACTCACATCAATGACGTAAATAAAAAAAAATCCTGCATCTGCCTGACGGTTGCTGTCGGGATGTTGTATGTCGCGGATAACTCCTCTCCCCTAATTGATTGTGCGATGCCGGAATTGTTTTAAGTTCTTAAATTTCGTCATAGATGTCACTAGTTACAGTACTATTTAAATATTATGACTTTTTCGCCAAACATGCGGGGCACGCATCTGTATGCGTTTTAATAATATAGCCTTTGTTACTTTGATGTGTGAACTAAAATATTTCAAAGTTTCATTAAAATCCATTCAGTAGTTTTTGCGTAAAAGAGTAACAAACATCCATACATCCTTACAAAGCTTCACATTTATAATACTCGTATTCGTATGAAATAGGATAACACACGATTAGAATATGGACATTACAGAATACTTGTATGTAAATGTAGCTTCCCATTAGTGATATAATAGGGATGAAGACCTGGTAAAGAAAACGAAATTCTATTTTGTCCGTCAGACAGGTAATACAAAAATATTAGACACGTATTTTTTGTTTTATCAAAATATCAAAAAAAATACTTAAGTAGATAAAACTCATTAAAGTTGGAGAGTGGGGGCTGACTACGTCACAAGTAGGTATAAAAATTACCTACACGTGACGTCATGCGCCATTTCAAATATCAAATATATAATATAAATCAATATATCTCCGTAATTTTATGACCACGTGAAAAAAGAAAAAAATACGTGTCCAATAATTTTCAATAATCTACCCGACAGACAAAGAAAAAAAAATTGTGATCACCCTTAATGTCAGAATCTGATCAGTTTTAGTTCCAAAGATTACCCCATACAGGCAAACTTACAAAGTACCTTTATTTATTTTAGTTTATTAGGTTAGTACCATATGATATTGTATTATTTTAAATTATTACTGTGTTTAGTTAGGTTAGTTTAAAGTGAATAAATATAATACTTTTTTAAATGAATGTGGATTTTATTTTTATAATAATAAAAGTTTGCTCCGGCTGAGGCTCCACGGTCTGTGCATCGCAGGGCGCGTCCCCTATCTGCTCGATATGCGCCGAACAACCCATGCGATGAATCTGCTAAGCGCCCTGATTGCACAGGAACCGCATCTTGATACCGTTACGAGTAGCAGAAAAGCTATGTTACATTATTGCATAAAGTCATTTAGTTAATGTTATGTTATTGGTTTGCTGCTCGATTTGGTGCAAAGTGTAAGTGCAGCAAGTTGCTGTATAAATAAAAAGGCAAGATAAGATGTTACACAAAATTGAAGTATGGATTTATGGAAGAGGGAGATCAGATTTTTTTGAATTAATTGTATATTTTGTGAATGTTGGGGTGTGGCAAAAGCGGCATGAAAGTAGAATTAATGCTAGGGAAATGCAATTTTTAACATACTGCTTGCTGCTATCCTCATATGTGAAGCGTTCATTTCTAAACTAAGGTTAAGCATAAAGACTCGTATCCGTGCTCAGTAAACAAAAACACAAAGTCAAATTAAAATATAATAAATGTCAAAAGTCAAAACAGTAAATCTAAGCATAACCTCAAACTTTATGTAATAATTATTAGAACGCATTTAAAACTGCATTAAAACTCGTTTTTACTAATTTAATATTCAGTACGACTTAGATATGACTGTGTATTTATCAAGAATTGCGTTTAACACGATTCGGTGTGCTACTCCGAAGTGTTTTTCTGCGAATTCCGTTGTGGGTTTTGCAGTGCATAAAACTCGATTGTTGTTACCAAAGAACGATGTATTTAGTATTGGAGGGGTAGCAGTAGTAAGGAATTATGCAAATGATGCAATACAGCCGACTGTGCCGATAGAAAATGGCACGATTCCATTAAAAAAGAAGACTGTTCACAAGAAGGCTAGTCTATCAGATTTAACACAGAAAGAGGGTCACTATCTTACTATGGCTTATGCTACAGCGAAATCTTATGACCTGAAGAGTCTTAAAGAAGCTCTCGTTCAACAGAAGCTGTATGAACCCGGAACGTAAGTAGTTTTATTCAGAATTCGATGTAATAATGAACAATGTAATAAAATAAATAAAAACAAAAATGATTATTTCAATTACAATGGACTTTTCGATACATATTTTTGGACATATCCTTTTAAGGAAGGAATTGCTTGTATTAGGAGTCTCTGCACTTCCACTTACTATTTATTTTTATACAATTGAAATATAGACAATGTGAAACATGCAACACTAAAAATAAAATAAAACTAAAAATAATAGGGTAACTTAAAATTATACAAATCATGTAAAGACGTTTGAATGGGACCAAGTAGATCACATCTTTGGTTAGGACTCAAGATACTTCTAACCCAACCCAACTCAAGGAGCTGCTGGCCTTTCTCGGGGAGCTGGGGTGGTTGGAATAGTGTTCCCACCCGTACGCAAAATACGCGCTTTAGACGTGGAGTTGCGGAAACCAGCCCGCTATACAATACAATACAATACAAACCCAACCCAACCATGGGATCAAAACCTATGCAGGTGAAACCGAAAGGCGATGCTAGTATAGGTAGGTATAAGCGTAGGTTGGATTTTAGGTTGTCGGTTGTTGGTTAGCCCTATGACAATGTCTTGGGATCGAAGGAAGCAAAATAAGTCTTCTTTCACTAACTATGTACAAAACAAACCGAATGTAACCAGTTTGGTTATTGCAAAGTAGACACAATAGACGCAGTATTGTTGTAGGATTTAGTTGTATGCCAAATGGTTACAACTTTTTTACAGTCTCGGAACTTCGTGGAATATATACGTAATTGTTTATTCGGCAAATTGTATAGGTGAGATGATTGCCTTGGTTATTGCCTTTTAGCGAAAGCAGATCTAAAATTGACAGTTAGAGCGACTAAGTAAGTAATAATTATGCAATAGTTGACATGAAACTGCAATGTTTATTGTTAAGAAAGAGGTATTTATAACAGTTTTGACGTTAGTAGAAAATGCTACAAAACTTGCACTTAAATATTTAATTCCGCAGCTTTAGTTTAGCAAGTCAAGAATGATCCGTCATGAAGTCTGTACAAAAGCTTTCAGTGATTTTTCAATCAATGTAGAAAAATACACAGTGTAAATCATCTCGTGGTAGAACTCAATGTAACGCACTCAAAACATTGTGCTGATGGGCGGATTGAATAGTACGGGGGTTGTGGAGGTGTTAAAGTAAAAATCTTACATTAAAAAATGCATAATAAAGAGGATGACTCAAAAAGTACCTAAGCAAAGATAATAAAATTCATATGGCTCCACAGGGCAAGCTTCTCTACCAAATGAATGAAAAATCATATAAATCGGTCCAGTAATCACGGAGAAATCGGTGTACATACGTGAAAAATTTACATATAACAAAAATTTTAATAAAATGAAAACTATATGGCCAAACTATATTAATTTTTTATGGGACCAAATGGCAGGTATTCCTCATCAAACTAAAGAAGAATCACGCAAATCGGATCATAAATCTTAGCGTAATCGGTGTATACACCTGGAAAGTGCATACCGTTGCAATTCCAACAAGCCCAAACACAGCTAAGATTCATTGCCTTGTTATGGAGTTCCGAAGCCTGTCTCTTGGATTCATCATCAGATCTGATGGTAGAATGGTTATTATTGGTCGCAAATGCTTCACTTGTTGTAGAAAATACCAAAATCACTGTACGTTTTCCTATAAAATTTGAAGAGGTCCCTCGATTTCGCCAAGATTTCATCATCAGATCCCGACTTTGTGACTATGGGACCATTTGGGAAGTATACCCTTTCCAACAAAAAAAGAATTTTCCAAATCGGTTGACAAGCGACGGAGTAATGCGCGACCGAATTGAGAACCTCCTCCTTTTTTAGAAGTCGGTTAAAAACTTGTAAGTATTAAAAAAAAAAATCTTGTCAAAAAGTTGGAACTTTGGCCCTTAATTTCCGTAACTAGAAGGTTCCCAGATATGGTGTAGAACAAAAAAATGATTGCAAGGACAGGGAGAACCAGTGCCTTTCGGCTTCGTTAAGAGGTGTTTTACACCCTTTATACAGGGTGTAACGGAAAGGGTATATACATACTTAAGGGTGTATACATATACATACTTTGTATCGTGCATACTTTTAATAAAATCTGCGTTAATCATAGCTAATCCTTTGATTTTGTACATTTTACCACTGAAGTACATTCTACTGTACTTCAGTGGGAACAAATCCAGTATAAGTTGGCCTTGCATTTTATTAAAACTCCTAACTACACAAGTTCGACAGCCACATGGTATCAGGAAATTTTACAAATCGGTTTCAAAATATTTTCAGGTTAAAAGCAAATGAAATTGGAGATGTGGTGATTGCAAATGCAGTGTACAGTGTAGGTACTGAACCAAGGGAGATCATATTCTTCAGAGAAGGTGGCATTGTCTTCTGGAACTGCACCGAGGTGGAAGCCGGCAATGTGCTGGAGTTTGTGAAACCGTACGTAGACTTATATTATTGAATGGATAGTTGAATTACCTATTGAAATACTAAAAACGTTTTACAGAATTCTATTCTTTAGACACGAAAACAATTCATGATCTTCCTGTCCTTGTTCCAACATGTTTTCTTCTTCCATTCTCCATCATTTACTCCTTTCTCTTACATATAATTCGTCACACAATCCATCCATCTCTTCTTTTGCCTTTTTCTCCCTCTCCATCCATTAACATTCATAGTTCATTCATTCTCTTTTAGCCACTTTTGTTTCATCCCTTCTCATTTCATGTCCATACGACGACACAACAGCTTTTCAATTTTTTGTAACACATTCAAACTTATAAAATACTCCTTCCTTACTTTATCCATAGTTCTTGTCCCACCACACATCCATCTGATTATTCTCATCTCCGCCACAAGAGCTGCTACTCGGAAACAAAAGCAATTAAAACTTAATAAAAATAAACATTCGAATACGCACGTTCCGTACGCAAAATACGCGCTTTAGACGTGTAGTTGCAGAAAACAAGCCCGCTATACAATATACAATACAATACATAGACGGCACGGTAGGCGCAGTGGTTGAGCGATTGACTGCTGCGCTGCGTGTCGCGGGTTCGATCCCCACACGGAACAAATATTTGTATGGCCTACAGATAGTTGTTCCGGGTCTGGCTGTTTGTGTATGTGAGTTTAAATGTTTGTAAACGCACCCACGATACAGGAAAAATTCCTAGTGGGGCAAATAATAATAAAAAAAAACATTCGAATAATTCCATCGCTATGAATGCTTTTAAGCCTACAAACAGGAAAGAGAATATTTGGTAACATTGGATTGCATTGATTTCAGGTATGAAATAGAGAGCTACCCTAAAGAAGTGGTGGAGAAAGAAAGGGAAGTCATGACTTACGTCTATCACCCCAACTCGTAAGTTTATTCCTGCATTACTTTTATTTGTGTGAGCTTCACATAGACGTGAAATATTAATATTTATTGTATTTTGTAAGTACAACTACAGAGCAAGAAAAATGTTTACATTGTACAACTTTTTTTTTACTACTTTCTGTAGTAAGCACGACTTATTGTCGGGCCTACGCTGTCCTCCCATACTTAAGTACCAACGCTGTAACTTCAAATATTGCAAAACCAAATGATTTTAAAAGAGTAACCATGGAGTTTCTTGCCGGTTCTTCTCTATAGGAAACGACAAACCCGAACCGTGCACCTTTTTGTTGACGTTTTATAAGTGCCCATGTAGGCCTATGTAAAATAAAATACTTTTGATTTTGATTTGATCAACATTCATCAACTAGTTTAGAAATAATAAGCAAATGAAACCATCAATTTTGCTTATAAATAACAAATATTAATTATACTTTTTTAAGCTTTCACGGTTTATAATTAAACTTACACTGTCACTTAAGGGATATCTTCCGTGATTATTGCTTATTGTGAGCTCCCGATATTTCGACGCTGTTGCAAGCGCCATGATCGCGAGACGACTGGAGAATGCGGGTGAATTATAAATAAAAAAATATATATTTAAAAAGTATTACAAAAAATGTACATTTATGCGCAGTAGTATTATTTCTCATAAAATGGTATAGTTAGTCCTTATAAGTAAACTATAACTAAAACATATAGTTGCAAGTAATGATCGTTCAATTCGGATGTTAGGTAGCGACCTGCCCGAACTAGGTTTATTTAAACCTGTGTTTCAGGCCATCACTTTACATAGCACAATTTAATTAGGACGTAAAAATTATAAAATAAAATTAATCTATTATCAACTTTAAGTATAATCAAACTGGTACAAAAGAAAAACACTAAAAATAGTTAATTAAGTAAATATGTGCAAATAGATACGAGAGTATAACATAACAAGTACATTATCTAGTACATGGAATCCAGTGACAGGTATGCTAAAAAAAAACAGGAGTCATTATAAGGACTCCACAAAACCTGCTAATATTGTGAGTGTATTTTGCCGTGACTATGTTTCGAGTTCCAGTAGTGCGCGTAGCAAAAGGCAAAGAATGAGGGTAGACAGATCGCGGCATGGCGCTGGCAACAACGTCGAAATATCGGAAGCTCACAATAAGCAATAATCACGGAAGATATCCCTTAAGTGACAGTGTAAGTTTAATTATAGGTTCTCATAACATAAAATGTCGGTCGCAAATATTAGTATTCAGCTGCATCCGATTATATTGGAAACCGATCCCAACATAGAAAAAAGCTAGGTATAGGTGATGAAATAGTTCTGTTCGCTGGTAACCTTGGCAATTTAATAGAAAAAAAAAAAATTGGTGATGGTTCTTGTTCTTTGGCAATGTATGATGTGTTTGATTTTATATGCTTGCACTTACTCAAAATGCTTTGCTTGTGTTTTATAGACGGTAATTGGGGTAAACAATTCTCAACTATAGCCTCGGCTAGTAAAACAATTTAAGCACTAAAAAGTTCTAGTTTCTTTTTTACCAAAGACAACCAAAGAGCACCTCTTTGGTTGTCTTTGGTAAAAAAGAAAGAGTTGATTCTCAGACTTATCCATGATATGTCTTGTTTTTTTTTACTTGCAATTTATATGGTATACATAATAAAGAGTCTATCTATTTATTTACGGTAAAGTCATTTCTTATGAAAAGTTAGGCTATAATTGAGAATAAATAAACAAATGGTGACTTGTTTGTTACGCAAGCCGGTCTAAGAAGTCTGGAGCTCAATCCGATGCTGTCACTAACTCAACTAGAGGGCGCAGGTGTGTTTTTACAAAACTTAATGTGCTATGCTCATTTAGAGGATGGTTTTTCGATTGGCAAATTAAAAAAATGTTTGTTTTTTCTTTCTTGTGTTGTTAAATTAAGTTTGATGATTATGATCCTTTTTACAAAATATAAACTACAATCAGTCGTAATTAAAATACACACGCGGATAATACGCACGCGGATAATCCGCCGCGGATCATCCGCTAAGTGTGCACAGCCCTTTAATCATTAATCTTTTAAATTATACAGAGGATGATCAATATTCTTTTGAATTTAAATCCATGCCTTTTTCTTGTAGAAAAAAGTGCCATTTACAAGAGTCGGCGTTTGTGTTGGTGCCAAAGAGGGATAACTCATTGGAAAAGTATACATTTAGGTAAGTAAGTAAAATACTCTGCATACACAATTGTACTCAATTTATTTTTCCCTCGTGCATTATCATCAGCTAGTACACTTGTGGACATAGACCTCTGCAATCGCACACTAATCAACTCTGTTCTCGACCACTCTTATCCAGCTGGTACCTGCGAAGATCGTCGCTCCACGTAGCCTAATCTTCCTCGATCATTATAATCTGGATCTCTTCAAGGTTCCAAGGAATCTGTTACTTCTAGGCAAGCGTGCTACACCAACGCTTTACATCAGGTGATATGCGGCCAAACAATTTCGTGTTAACGCGTGTGTGTGTTCGTGTTTCATCTTGAGGAGCTCGTGGCTAAATAATAACAGCCGTTCGGGTCGATCTGCAGGTTAAGAAATGCTTGCCTAGGTTGGTTCGTTGGATGGGTGACCACTCGGTACATACCGAGTTTCTTTCGTGCCTCGGAAAGCACGTTAGCCGTTGGTTCCGGCTGTCACTTTTAGATCTTTGAGTACGTTAGTAGTCAGTGGTCCGAAAGTCAGAAAACCAGTCTTACCATGGATTACCCAGTACTGACTGGGTTGTGGGTTAGATAGGCAGTCGCTCCATGTAAAATACTGGTATTCAGCTGCATCCGGTTAGACTGGAAACCGACCCTAATGTAGTTGGAATAAGGCTTGGCAGATGATCTGCACACAAGAACTCATATACACAAATAGTCATCGGACTAATGACCGGACCATCGCCACTTCTACTTGCGTACGTTGTGAACCGTCAAATCTAAGGGTTATAGTTGTTAACTACAACAACGATAAGACTTAGATTTAGAACATAAATATAAGAAGAAGAGAAAAATAGAAAGAAAGAGAATAAATGGAAGAAGAACGTAAATATGCATACTAATTAGAGTTGCCGCGAATAGTGTTTATAGCGAATAATCGAATACCGATTAATCGCCATTCACTTTGGTGAATAGTCGAATAACTCGACATTACTATTCGACATAAAAAAAAAACATTAAACACATTAAAAATATTTCTAATGTCTTCTAAGGTTGTGAGAAAAAAAAACAATAAAGTTAAAGAAATCTCAATCTGAACGGATCTCAAGTTGAACGGATCCGTGGAGCTGCGCTCAGAGAAGGTCTTAGGCTTTCTTTAGATGACGAAAATGATGATTCGGATCCAGAAACGGCATCCAAAAGGTCTCGTTTAGACAATGAAAGTGAGCATGATTCGAAACTCAAAAACTATTTTGGGCATGTTTTGAAGAATCATCTATAGAGCAACCTATTGAAGAGCAACCCAAGAATGCCACTGCTGAAGAAATCGCCAACTACATCGCATTAGCAAAGGCTGACAGAAAAATAAACCCATATGAATGGTGGGCTTTGAGTACCAATAAGAATAGATTTCCTATTTTAAGTAAGCTTGCTAAACGATACTTAATCACACCAGCAAGCTCTGTTTATTCAGAAAGACTATTTTCCGAGGCAGGTTTAATTTACGAGGAAAAACGAAACCGACTTGCTCCAGAACGTGCAGAAAAAATTGTTTTTTTGCACCACAATCTGCCTCTGTTGGATTTTAAATATTAATTAAAAAACCTTACTAATTTAATTTCATGAATATGATAGGCACAGGCACATATTACAGATAATAATTGATATTGTGTATTGTTTTATTAAGGAAAATAATTAAATGGTTATTTTTAACTCATTAGTTCTTTTGTTCGTTAAAAGTTTATTTTCGACGACTATTCGCCGAATGCCGAAGAATACTAGCTATTATTCGGTATACGACGAATATCAAAAAAAATACGAGTAATGCCGAATACCGAATAATAGCGAGTATTCGCGGCAACTCTAATACTAATGTATATTTAGGTTAAATTAGGTATTTATGGGTGTTTGTTACCTGATGAATGGGTTATTATTCTTCCGTTTATTCATCTTCTTCTTCTTAAAGTATTTTTAGTAACAAAATTATAATAAAAGAATATTTAAAAATAAAAAACATTGTAGCCCACCAGCATTGGTAACATGGTCCGAGCTACCGGTGCTCAGGGGGCTCTTGAGAGAAGAACCTCCTCACAAAACGCGCAGTGTCCAGAAGTACTGCTTTCTGACTGAAGCTTATTATTCATCTCATCTGCCTAGCCTTTTCCCAAAATATCTTGGGGTCGGCTTCCAGTCTAACCGGATGCAGCTGAGTACCAGTATTTTACATGAAGCGACTGCCTATCTGACCTCCACAACCCAGTAACTGGGTAATACGATACCCCTTGGTAGGACTGGGTGTCAGACTTTTTGGCTTCTGACTACTCGTAACGACTGTCCAAGATCTACAAATGACAGCCGGGACCAACGGCCTTACATGCTTTCCGAGGCATGGCGGAAACTCGGTATGTAATTATGGTCACCCATCCACGGACCAACCTCGGCAAGCACGGCTTAACCTTAAAGATCGACCCGGCTGGCTGTTATTATTTAGCCACGAGTTCCTCCTGTAGCTTATTATTATGATACTGATACTAGCCACGCCATGGTCCAGTCTGCCCGCCTCGGTGCTTGGGAGTCGCGGCTAGAGGCGCTGGCGGCGTCCGTGTCGTCGCACACGGCTGCCATGCAGCACGACGGCGCAGCGCATGTGGATAAGAAAGAGGTGGCTAGCTCTTACTTATCCTATTCTTACCAATATTATAAATATACAGGGTGTAACGGAAAGCGTATATACATACTTAAGGGTATGCTACAGACCATCAAACTGAACATGTTTCTCCTTCGGACAAACATCGTAATAGCGAAAAAAATATCATCATTTGGGTACTACACCCTGTTACAAGGTGTTGTTTTGCATTGTCGTCAAATTCAAGAAGGCAACTATGCTAATGATTCTCGACCCGAATCAATAAAAAATAATAAAAGGGTAGGTAATTTGTATTTTTTTCTTATTTACGATAATCGGTAAGTGTGAACCACCCGTGCTTTTAACGCGGTCCGTCTGATCCGCGCCCTATAACTGCGCTTTTATACATACAAACAATCTCAAACGTTTATTCGATAATTTATTATTCCCTAAACCAAGTTAAGGAGTTATTCTGAAATACTGACAAACATAAACAACAAAAAAATCAGCGTGTATTAATAATTAACTAGGTACCGTAATTTTAATTGATTATTTATGTCGTTTGTGACATCCTCTTGAATTTTGACAAGTATGCAAAACAACACCTTGTACATACATAAGCATACATCCTCACAATCTTTATATAGAGAGATAAAGTTTGTGAGGATGTATGGATGACTGCATGTTTGTTACTCTTTCACGCAAACTAATGAATGGATCTGGATGGCACAGGGATAGATAATAGTCTGGAATAGCACACAGGACATTTTTTTGTATCAGTACGATCTCGTGGGACAATTACCGAACAAAATGCCAGCGAAGCCGCGGGCATATGCTAGTTATAAAATAAAGAACTCTGCACCTCCAGCAACTAATAAAACAATGTTCCTTCTCAGGTAGTTCGCAAACTAGGCGACCTGTTCTCTCTCCGCCACATGTTGAACGTTGAGTCAGACCTGCTGGACACTCCTGACTTCTACTGGGAAGAAGAGCAGCTGGAGCGCCTGTACTCCTCGACAGCGGCTTACTTCACCATCTCCAGAAGGACCAGGGTATGTTGAGAAGTACTTCTGTAAGCATACACGTAATCAGTCTACAATGTTCCCACTGCTGGGACACAGGCCTCCTCTCTGTGGTGAGAGGGAGTGGACTGTAATCCACCACGGTTGCCTAGTTTGGGTTGGTAGTTGTCAAATGCCCTCGGATTTTCTATTCTAGAACATGCCGGTTTTTAGGGTTCCGTAGCCGAATGGCAAAAAACGGAACCCTTAAAGATTCGTCATGTCTGTCTGTCTGTCTGTCTGTCCGTCCGTATCACAGCCACTTTATTCCGAAACTATTAGGACTACACAGCTGAAACTTGGTAGGTAGATGTATTCTGTGAACCGCATTATGATTTTTGTACAAAATTTTAAAAAAAAATATAGATAAGGATATCCCCCCATACATGAAATTGAAACTAAAAAAAAAAAAAACTATCAGACCTATACGTGTGGGGTGTCTATAGATAGGTATTTAAAAATGACATTGAGGTTCCTGAAACCATTTTTTTTCAAAGTCAATTGTTTGAAAGATAGACACTTCCAAAGTGGTAAAACGAGAGTCCCCCCCCTCTCAAAAATCTGAAAAAAAATATGGGGATGTAGACCGTAAAAAAAACTTTCAACGAAAATTGGTTTGAATAAGATTTGATATGTAGTTTTTGAGATATGGGACTTTTTCACCAAACTGCAGCAGTAACTTTGTTTTTCATTAACTTACTATGAAAAACAAATTTAGTTTTGCGGTTGAGTGAAGGTTTACTAATGAATGACCGTTCAAAACATTGTCATTATATTGTTTGGGGCTATGGAACCCTGTGTGCGAGTAAGACTCGCACTTGGCCCGTTTTTTTTAAGAACGCAATGTAGCTTTTCAAGATATTCAGAAGAAAAAGCTTTCGTAGCGACAGTTTTCCAATAGGATCCTATATTACAGAATGGATGGGCTCTGTATGATATGCAGCTGAATGCCAGTATTTTACATGGAGCGACTGCCTACCTGACCTCCATAACCCAGTTAGTACTGGGTAATACGGTACCCCTTGGTAAGACTGGTTGTCAGACTTTTGGGCCAATGACTACCTGTAACGACAGTCAAAGATCTACAAATGACAGCCGGGACCAACGGCTTATCGTGCTTTCCGAGCCACGGAGGAAACTCTGTATGTAATGATGGTCACCTTTCCACAGACCAATCTTGGCAAGCGCGGCTTAGCTTTGTTGATCGGCCCGTATGATATACTGTTTTCAGTTTACTTTATTGAGGTCAGCTTCCAGTCTAAACGGATGTAGCTCCTAGTGTTTTACATGGAGTGACGTCTTCTCTGACCACAGTAATCTTGGTACGACTGGTTAACCGACTTTCAGATTCATGCTTCCACTCAAACTTTATTTTTCCACCAGGTTCTAAACGAGCGTCTAGCCCACTGCGTGGAACTGCTAGAGCTGCTATCCACCTGGGCAGCAGACAGGCACCACGTCCGCCTCGAATGGATGGTCATAGCCCTCATCCTGGCTGAGGTCTGCTTCGAACTTCTGCACCTCTTCGAAAGGTGGGTCGCGAGGAATGCGGTTGTAGATAGCTAGGGCTGGGCCATTTCAGAGCCACTTCAATCGGAATTGGGTGAAGTGGCCTCTGAAATTTCTGAAGTAGAATTGGAGTCTGGAATTTCTGGCGAAGTAGAATTGGAGAGTGGAATTTCTGGGGAAGTGGATTTAGATTCTGGAATTTCTGGTGAAGTAGAATTGGCATCTGGAATTTCCGGTAAAGTGGACTCTGAGGTTTCAGAGGGGTTGAATGTAGTCATGAATGTTTATTATGGGAATTATATTGATACCTTATGGTAAGATCGAGATGTAATTTAAGTATAATTTAGTAATGGATAATGGAAAAGCAAATTGAGAATAGTTTAACAAAAATAAGTCATAAAAATTCTAAATAATATGTTTACTAATTTAAAAAGAAGGCTTTTGATATTGCCCCTGTTTTACTTTAGTGATGTTTGTGCTCAAAATTATTTCTAAATTGCCATTTTTTTGGCTAGTTCTAGTGCTTATATTATGACAAGGTGTTAAAAATGTATGAATAAGTAGTAGATAATTCTTGTTACTATTAAATCGTTTCATAGTGTTAAAGACCGAGGTAAAATTATGTCTCACAAATTTTTTCATCAATCATGTTTTAAGTATAAGTTTCTTGCCCATTCTCCATAGAGATTTACGCTTTGGAATGGGCAACTACAGTACTTTCACAAGTTATTATGCCTTGTGTCTGGGACTGTAGCTTCGTTTTTTTTTTTGTTTTTAGACTTTCAAAAGTTGCTGTAATGGTCTAATAGGGATGATGACTGGGTAAAGAAAACGAAATTCTATTTTGTCCGTCAATCAGGTAATACAAAAATATTAGATACGTATTTTTTGTTTTATCAAGTTAGCTAAAAAATACTTAGTTAAAACGCATTAAAGTTGGAGAGTGGGGGCTCACTACGTCACATCTAGGTATAAAATTTACTTAAACTAGACGTCATGCGCCATTTCAACTCTAAATCCTCCGTAATTTTACGATTACGTGAAAAAAGAAAAAATATGTGTCAAATACTTTTTAATAATCTACCCGAAAGACGAAGAAAAAAAAAGAGTCACCATCCCTATTAAAGTAAATGCATTGAATTTGAAGTTATACTTTTTCTTTGTTTGAAACTTAACTATTTAATAAATTAACATGACGTTAAAAAGTATGTATGGTGCACTAGGGTAATCTTGAAAATGGTGATATTTTCCTAATTTCCATTAGGAAAATATAGCTGGGCTACGATTGGTAGATTTTTTTAAACTTTCGCATTATATACCCATTTTCGTGATTACTCCAGTAAATTAAGTAATTGTTGTAATAAGTAGTTGTTATTTAGAGTATGTATCACTATTTACTGTTAATTGGTCATTATGTAACAAGCCAGTGTATTCTATTTAGAACGTTGCCAAAATTTTAGAGTTTATTTTAGGCTTACCTAACATAATTATAACCTACTATTTAAGATTGTAAGAAAAACTATGACGTTTTTATTAAGTGACAAATAAAAGTTTACAAAGGACAATTACTTTTATTTTTGAGCTCATTAGCATACCAACTTTCATAGTAGGACCTAAACATACAACTGGCGAAATGTGGGTGCACCTCTGCCTAATCCTTGGGGGTGCCAGGCGTGATGTTATGTTATTATTTCATTCCTTAATAAGTCTATCTTAAATTATATTGTTATAGTTAACATTACTTCATCTTAAAGTCACATAGATAAGTCGTTGTATTTATGTATCAATTTATGTATGTTAGCAGCTAAGCTTCTAGTTACTGGGTTGTGGAGGTCAGATAGGCAGTCGCTTCATGTAAAATACTGATACTCAGCTGCATCCAGTTAGACAGGGAACCGACCCTAACAAAGTTTGGAAAAGGCTAACCAGATGATGAGGTAGCTAAGCTTCAACTTGTTATAAATAAAAATAATATTAAATCTCCAAAGTTTATTTCTACTAGATTATACACCAATTAGATAGGTTTTTTTTCCGATCTTCGCACAGCGCAGATGTCGTCAGAAAAGATTCAACTAGGCTGAGGCCTAATCAGTGCGATGCGTTACGTCGTCGCTGCGTCAACGCTGCGTCATTTTAGGTACATATATTTTTAGTGACATGCGTTGTGTCGTCGCACGCGACTATTCAACGGATCAACGGCGAGATAAGAAGCGGGAGAGGGTGATACGCTGCACTGTCGGAGCTCCGGTGCGACAAAAGACCGTGTTTCACTGGTGCTGCGGAGATATCTAGTTTTTTTTAAAATTTTATTTGTTGCGTTTGTTTCGGCATTCGCGTAAAAAAAGCAACAATAGAACACATTTTGGATCCACTGTCGAATGAAGACTGAAATCAGCGTTGCCAGTTTTTTTTTTTGCCAAGTCGGGATTTTAAAACTTTTTGAGTGAAAACAGCGGAATTCTTTCGTCAAAAGCGGTACATAGTAAAAAAACGTATTTAATCAAAAGTTTTCAAATACTTGTCTTTTTATTTGAATTAAATAACGTTTGCGTGACAATAGATAGCAAAAATAGCCATAGAAAATATATTTTAATGAAAATATAATATTTTAAATCAGATTTACCCTATCGTTAAATAGTTGAGTCTTAGTCTAGAACAATTCACTTTAAAACACGTAAAAAAAAATAACTTTTGTTTTTGTTTTATGTAACTAGACGCAAACTAAATTACGCATGCAACGCAACTCACTGCTTTCCAAGTACTAAAACAAATGGTATTCGTTCTTCCTTCGTACGTAATCGTGCGTTCTCGCTAAATAAATAAACAAATGGGAATAAGAAAAGAACGCAAGAGAAAGAGAAGCTGTCGCGGGCGGCCAGTACACACTTGTCTGTGCCACCCCCTTACGCTTCGAAAAGCGGGACTGAGCCTGTCCCGTGCGAGTAATTTAATTTTGATTAAAAAATCGGTACGTCCCGCCAAAATCGGGACGTCTGGCAACGCTGACTGAAATCCACATGCGCTGCGATGGCGTGCGTCGACATCTTGCGTTAACGTCGCGCGTCGTCGCAACGCAGGTGTGGCATACAATGCGTTGATCCGTTGCGACGACGCAACGCAACGCACTAATGAGTTCTCAGCCTAAAATGAATTAGAAGTATTAAACTCGCAACGAGGAAATGTTGTCGGGTAGCACTTAGCTACCAGTGGAGCGCTAAAGTACAAGTGTAGGTACCTAACAAGTACATAACATCTTCACTGTTGGGCATCTTGTCCAACAATGTCTATAACATAGAAAGTATACCTCTTTTCTTTTCCAGTGAAATAACCATACTTATCGACGCGGCTTGAGCCACCCTAAAAGAGCTTTTTTAGTCTTTTATACATGAAATGAAAGCTCTTTCTGACCGGCTTAAAGTAAAGCGATTCTGCGTCATTAAGTTGAGTAACTCAATAAGTCCCGATTTCCCTACTCCCCTTTCCTCCAACAGTTCCTCCCACCTTCGTCTAACATATTCTAACAATACAGGACGATACTTCGCTCCGTGGACATCGAGTATCCCCTTCCACATCAGCGGCAGTTCTTCTCACCGGATTTAGATGAAGCAGTGTTTCCGGAACTGGCCAACTCCTAACTAGAAGACCATGTTCAATGTGTTTGATTGGCGTGTCTCAATTCGCGTACGTACGCAACAAAACTTACACTGTCACTTACGTTATGGCATATCTTCCGTGATTATTACGTGAGCTCCCGATATTTCGACGCAAGCTCCCGATATTTCGAAGCAAGCGCCATGATTGCGACATGCTGACTTAATTGATAATCACGAACTAATGAGGACTACTGTAGGTGCACTAATGAGTAGTGCACCTACAGCAGTCCACTTCTTTCTTCTTTATCGTGTGGTTAGTAACTAACTTGGTGTCGAGAGTTTTTTTAATGTGCCCATGGGCCACATCCGAAAAATCAGAGGTGCGTGTCTTGTTTATTTGGGTAAAAACCGTGCGATGCAGGGGCGACTCGCTAGTAAATAAAAGTCGATTGTGAATATTGATAATGATAAGTTATTGAATAAAGATTTCAAAGAAACATGGATATAACTTGTTATTATTACTAAAAAAACCCTGAAAGCGAAGGTTCTTGTTTGGCACCTTTTAGAGTTGTCATAGCAATCTGTTTTAGCTGTGCGCTAATGTATGAGAAATGAATAAGTGAACTAAGTTACTTAACTCATTAGGATAAATCAGCCGGCCTAGCATGACCGCCGTAGGAACGGGCTATGTCTACGGAAGAATCGACAATTTGACAGATATTTCTATCGTCCCAAGCATGGCGATATTAAGAATGTAGAAAAGAAATGTTTCTTTTCTTCAGTCGACACAAGTCTACAACGTCGAGCATGACGACCATATTTTCTCTTATTTTGACATTTGGGGGTAGAAACATTACTTCTGACAAATGTCAAACTAGTCTTAAAAACTAAATACGAGAAATACGTTTCGTGGTTGCGTTGAGTTACGTTCAAAAGGTTGAAATGTCATGTAAAATATTTAGGTTTAATTTCGCGAAAAAAATCCAGGATGCAGCAACACCATCGAGCCCACGAAAAATGAAATACTCGTGCAATTGGCGACTTTTTTTTTGTTAGCTAAACGTAATAATATTCAGGGAATATAAACATCACGTGATACGTCCCCGTTGCTATGGAAAGAATTTCTGTCTATGTCTTCGTAGAAACGCGAGTCGACGGGGCGCGCCATGCTCGGCCAGTAGAAATGTCAAGTTGTATAGAAAGATTTCTTGTCGTTTCTTGGTAGAATAGAGATATAACGGTCATGCTAGGGGGGCTGGACGATAAACTTGAATTCACCCGACATATCGCAAGGCGGAAAAAACACTTCTTATATATTATCATCACAAATATTTGAGGACGATTCGTTGATTTAAACGACTGCTTTTAGGATAAACCTAATCAACTTATTCCTTTCCTAGTCTATTTATTTGGCGAAAAGGATATTTAAATGAAAGAAAAATATTTATTTGTCGCAGGGACATGACGTGCATACAGATCGAATAACAAAGAAAACAATAAACATACAACGCATAACAAACATTTGTAAGTAGGGCACAATAAGACGAAATAAAAAAATAATAAAAAAATTGTCAGCTTGCACGTCACGTTAATTGAATTGACATTAGATAGTCAGTAGCCCTAGTCTGACAACCAGTCTTACCAAGGGTTAGTAGGTACGATACCCTTGGTAGGACTAGTAGTACCCAGTAGGTACTATATAGATACCTAAGCAGTCGCTGCTCCTCCATGTAAAATACTGGTATCCAGATGCATAGACTGGAAGCCTACCCAAAAGGCCAGGTAGATGTAGATGATGATGAATAGGATTGACAAAGGCATTAATTTTTCTGTAGGCAAAGTTAAAGGTACATTCCAGTGTAACTACGTACCTAATAGACACCTACCTATCTATTTAACTACTCACTGTATTGTCCACACGATCCAATGAAACACGTTGACAACAAAAGCGAGCGTTTCGCGTGTTCGTGTCGTAGTCGTGTCGTGACGGTGGCGCGTGCCGGAAACGTGTCGGACGGCGCCGGTCCATCGACAGCTTGTTATACGTGCCGCTAGGTGGCAGTGCGAGCGATGCGGATTTTTTAACTTAGCAATAAGTAGAGGAGAATTATGAACAGATAGTGCCTTACTAGTTCAAGAATCTGGGATTCTAGGAACCGGTGAAACAGATGGAATTAATGTCCTCAGGTATTTGCCTGACACTGGATTTTGACAGATAGTGTGATGTTTATAAAAGTCAAAGTCCTATATCCGCAATATTCTGTTGCCGGTTTGACCGCACCTTGATTTAGGTAACAATTCTATGATACAGTACCTATGATTATAATCATCGAAAGAATCATTTTAGCCCTGTGGATGTACCTAATGGGAATTGTGAACCCTTTCTTATCTAATTAAATTGATGTTTGAATTGCTGTAGGTAATTATATTATATGCAAATGTAATTTATTTCAATCGTTAACAAAATCATTTCAATTAATTGAATTTTTTATATGTTTGATTATTAAAAAAATTAAATCATTGATCAATGTTATTATAATACATATTTGTACGTCGTAAAGGTAAAACATGACTGTGATCCTTTCTGCAATGTACTTAACACCTTGCATGCTTTGTTCAACAAACAAATGAACTCTGAACTCCAAAAATATGATTCGCGATCGTAATAAATATTTCATGAAAAATTCATTCAATGGGATTACATGAACTTAGAGGGTTGTATTGATGATTTTCATGATTATTATTCTTAAAACCCACGTCCTTTCTCATTCTAACCATCATAGAAACTAGAGTAGCGTATCGTAACTTACTCGCTTTCAGTGGCACCGGGTCTTTACGCACGTTTGTCGGTAAATCGTGGTTATTGTTCAGTGTCACGCGCCGGTGGGGGTAGCCAGACATGTAACGTGACCTCTTTTTGTGTAACGAGCTAATAAGCTACCACTACTGAATGTTAATATTTTTGTGTAAATTTATTTTGTTTGTTATTAACCTTATTATAGTACCACTATAAGTAGTAACTCATTTAGCAGTATTTTACACGCAAAATGTTTGGATGGTGACTCAAAAGAAGTGACTCAGGGCCGGACTCCACCGAAGCGGAGTCGAGACGAGAGAAGAGATGTGTTCTTGTGAACCATCAATAGAATTTCATTATTTACACTTCTCGTCTCGGCTTAGCGTAAGTGAAAACGGTTGAGCAGAGAGGGGGCGTCAGGGAGGGGCAGTGAAGAGGAGAAGCGTTGTGAGCAGTGTGTTGTGAGCGGCGGCGCTTTGCACATCTCCACTCCGGTTGGCACATCTCCGCACAGCTTCGGTAGATACACTATACGCATCTCTTCTCTCCGCTTTGGTAGAGTCCAGGTATGACCGTTTTCGCTTAGGTACACTTGGTAACGCCTTAGAATCCCTGATTGAAATCGTGCTGTTGGATTTTCTAGTTTTAGGTAAAATATTCAAAGGAGACTATTCATCGAGTACGAGTGGGGACATAAAGGGCTATGGAGCGAACCATGCTCGACATAGCCCTCTTAAATCTAGTGTGCAACACTGAAATCTGCAGTCGGACGAATGACTGCGACGTCGGGGACCGGACGGTGCTCCTCAAATGGACCTAGGCAGGACATCTGGCTAAACGCGGAGATGGCCGATGGAGCAAGGCTTTGACCGAGTGGTGGCCAAGGTTAAGCCGAAGAAGCCAGGGCCATCCTAAAGCTCGTTGGGTCGAGGATATCGTCAAAGTCGCGGGAAACACCTGGTTACGGGATGCACAGAACAGGGAGGTGTGGAGGCAAAAAGGGGAGGCCTATACCAAGCAGTGGATGATTCCGCGCTGAAATGATGATGATGATTCATAAATCAATAAGACGCAGCCTAGCGTTATTCAAAACATAAAGAACATCACGCTATTAAAAAAAAAAGTTGCCAGACTTTTAAATACCCTTTTGCGTGTCCTTGTGTCGCTATTCATGTGCTGAAAACGCCAAACAAATAAATTTATGTTGAACGTTCATTTTTGTAAGCAAAAACCGCCTTTTTTCACCACAAAACTGTACCCAGAAACAGTGTAAGTAATAAAAGCGAGCATCACCTCTTAATTAAGCCGGTAACAGGCTTCCCTCAAACATTCACTAACAAGGCAGTCGGAGGTCGCAGGTAATCTGTCACGGTTCATTTTATTTTCACGAGACACCCGCCATTTTCTTTTTAATATAGGTAGATTAAAAAAGTGGCTGTTTTTGTTTATGGCGGCTAATTAATTAGGATTTTGTTTATGTTTAAATCACGTTATGGTGCGTCCAGATTGAACATAATTTTTGTGGAGCAACATTTTGCAAAATGATAACTTTATCTATCAAAGTCTAAAATAAAGGCGTGCGTGTATGATCAGTTGTATGAACGTACATAAAGCCTACCCCATAGGAAAATGGTGTGAGTTTATGTATTGAATGTATGCAAACAAGAAGGTTTTCTAGTATAATTTCAACATTTTGAAAAGTGCTGAGTTGTCAAGACAGTCCCTTTTGGTAGTGTGGTAGGCACTTAGAAAATTGTCAAAAAATATAGGCAAGTGTCTACGTAAAAGTATTATGCGAGGAAAACATTCCTCATTGAAAGTCAAGCATCCTTGTCGTAACAATATATTACGATATTTACGGTGGCCCCTTCCTCGTTATGGCATTTTACGGCACACAGTAGATTTATTACAGCTCGTTGATTTTTTCAGGACTTTACCTACCGAGTGTTGTGTTTACGCCCTGTAGCATAAATATGTCGACAATGTTGTAGCGCAAAACGGAAAATTTGGACTGCATCTATCTAGTAAATCTAGTATTTACTATTCTTCCCAATGTCTTGTTGCAAACAATTAACTAAAATGCTATTGGATAATTTAATTTTCGACAAAAAAAAAATCGACGTATTTACGTTACGTTTACGTAAGTACACCGCGCGAACGTAAAGAACGAATTAGAACTTGGAGTTCCTATAGGTACCTACTGATGGTGACCACCGGGGTTATTTTAGCGGGGTATTTATCCCACACGTCCCGGTCATATCCTCAAAGTCCAGGCGCCTTTTGACGCTTAATCCCCAAAACAATAAAGAAAATATGGTGTTTTTGGGAATGCAATTTTTTTTCGCGCACAGTCATTTTGAACCTTAGACGATGCGGCTTTTACCACAATATCATGTATTTATTTCATCATAAACACGTTATAACACAATCTTTCGCCACGTTTTCATACCGATTTAACGTCCAAAACAGTGCGGGGGGCTGATTGAGTCATAATTCACAAATTTTGCACTCGACGGTGCGGAAGAGATTAGACATTAAACTAACAGGGTCGGACGTCGTGTCCTAGGAGGATAATTAAATTCGATGGCCTTGAGTTTAGGTAGAGAGCTGGTCCTAATGAGATTATGTAGCTTTCAGTGAGGCCTACATAACTATAATACCATACTATAGATTCGTATAGATAGGTACTTCGCATCGACTGTACCCACATACTTGTATTGTAAACCAGAAATGGGTCTTCTTCTACCCAATCCTATTTACATTTGTTAGTAGTTGTCTACTTGCTTAAGATAATCAGTTACCTCTACTGGGATACGCCAGTTTTCAAAGTGGGATTTTTTTCCGCCTATTTATTTATATGCTTGAATTGACATCAGAAATATGTAACTAAATTTGGAGTTGCCATGTTTCCGCAAGCCAGGACTCAAAGATCTATACCTCGCACTCCTGCTCACCCCAAATAACTTGAAGGTCTCGCTATCAGCTGATATGGTGTCTGCGAAATATTCCCCTCACGTCCCCTCATTTCGCAGGACGCATGCGCGACACCGCCGCCCGAATTCCGCGGTCCGCCAGTCAGCTGTCATACGCCGGGGTGGTCCAAACGCCACATTGCAACACAATAAATCGACATTTATAACATAAAAAGAGGTTATATAAAAAAAAAGTATAATTTATGGTTCGTTTATCATCTGTGGACGTAATTTTGGCGGTAAAACGCTATTCTGACATGTGTTAGTGATAAAAAGTCAGCTAATCAGTCTTCAGAAGTGTGCTAGACAAAAAACAATCTAGTTTTGTGCTGTGATTTCTAGTGTTTCCCTTTGTTGAAGGTGAGTTTTTGATGTTTCAGTTTGACTGTATGGAATGTTATTATGTTACATACCGTGTCTACAATCTGTTTTTAAAAGGTCCGAAAAAGAAAACAAAACATTGTTGTTTTGTGAGCAGAGATGTTGTCTTGTTTACTGTTTTTTTTTGTTTTTAGATCATGAAATAAGTTATACAACTGAAATAGATACTTCCGAATTCCGATTCTAAGGTAACATTATAGGTGTCTACCTACTTAATAATCCTAGGAGAATGTAGGTAGTACATTCCACGCTGGATGCCGAAAACCGCAGGAATACCTGCAATGTAACGAGTTGTATCGAAGAATTTTAATAGGTTTTCGTCTCGTCTTCATAATTATGAGTGTTGATGGCTATAGGAGTAGAGGAAGACCAAAGAAACGATGGATCGACTGTGTGAAAGATGATATAGCAAGAAAGGAGGTGTCTGCTGAGATGATGAGTAAGTAAGTGAGTTTGGAAGAAGAAGAATGATGATGATGATATATTCCAAAAATAAAAAGTCATTTATTCAAATTAGGCTGATAATCAGCATTTTTTGAACGTCAAAATTACAAGAGACAGTCCCCCAAAACGCCCGCCCTTCGCCACTTCCTAGTGTTTTAGCTGGGAAGAAGAAGTGGTGGAACAAACTCCCCAGGAACACATCTGTCTGTTAGGTTAGAAGAACCAGATTCTATACAATAGCGTTCAGAGATAGTGTTCCAGATTGGTATCTAACAAGAATCATCATCTTCCTGTCCTTATCCCATATTACTTGGGGTCGGCGCAAGACGCTTTTTTCTTCCATTCGCCCTATCATTTATCGTATCTTCGTTCCTCACATATTTCACTCATCCAGGCATCTAATGATATAGGTTTAAGGTATGGGTAATTTAGCAGTGAGATTTAATTTAGTCCTCGAGATAAATACTCTCACCGCCGCATTTGCGAGAGTCATAAGAATTATCGTATCGTATTTGGTATTTGTATGGGTAGTATAGGTACCTTTCTTTACGTCTTGTGGAACATAAAGGAGAGAGCACCAAGATTTATCTTTCAAAATCATCTAAAGGTCGTCACGGCTTTGATTAATTCGCAAAATCGTTATTATTCGCAATACTTCGCAACTCTCCTAACAAAACTCAAATGAAACTAAGTCTAAACAGAAAAAGAAAAAGTGGTTGATTTATCCTCTGGTCGGTCTCAGAGGCTATTATTTACATTTTTTGTTAAACTTTTAAGACGATCTGCGCCCGAGATGGCACGTTCCTGTCTGAACCAAGGTTTTTAGGGGTCGTTGGGTAAAATTTAGTTATATTGTCACGCAGACGTCCCAAAAATGAACTGCATGTCTACCAAGTACCTATGTAAGTACTTGGTAAATTTAATCATTCACAATTCAAACAGAAAAGAAAAAGAAAATCGACGCGAAAACGGTTACCATGCACTCAGTACATCATTCTAAACATCCACATGGAGTTTTTTCATCGGTAATAGAAACTTTCTCCTGCAAAAGTGCATGCACATGTACGGTCAAAATATATGGAACAGCTGTTTTTTGGTTTATAATGATGTACTGAGTACAGTAACCGTTTTCTTTCCACCCTTTTTGAAGTGGGAATGATTAAATTCACCAAGTACCTATGTCAATTAGTCCTTTCACCCTATATAGATAGCAGACTCTACTGCATCACTAATACATCACCCACAACGGGGCATCACACACTGCTTGGTATCGTCCTCTATTTGCTTAGTTTTTTCCCGTGATGTCAACAATGTCTTCTGCCTTTCCCGCTACTCGGACGACCAATAGAGCCAACACTTCTCTTCCCACTTCCCATCCATAATTAATATAAGATTCCGCCGATGTCGGGTATTTAGGAAAACGGATGTAATCATAATTATTTACCAACCGCACACTATGTATGACCCTTCCTTTCATAAGACACGGACGGAAGGCAATTCTTTTATGGGATGAAAGAGTTAGGGCTTTTTTACCAATATGATGTCGAATTCGGGCAGATGTCTATCTGCCAAGGGATATAAAATGGATCGTATGAGGCACAACAAATTGAATAACACAAAATATTGGCTACGAAACTTTAGAGATGTTAGCAATGTTGTGTCAGACTTTCAATTTCATTAAAAATATATAATGTTATTTCCGTGCCCTGTGGAGATCTAAAGGCCTCGAGGCCTTATTCTATCGAAAACCTAGACTATAATTTAGAATTTAAAGGGCAGATTAGTTTGCGTGTTTTTGAAAGCTAAACTTTATTACTTATTCACATGCTTCGATTCCAAGAATATATCGATTATTTAGGCCTTTTGTTGGTTTCAGGTACTTTCAGCGTTATAGAATTTCTATGATTACTGCTGCAGGCTTTTGGCTGAATAGCGTTTAAGAGCTAAGTGGAACTTTTTCAGTTCGTCAAAAGGTTCATCGGTCTTCAAAATTAGCATAGGTAGGTATTAGCTGTGCAGGAAGTGGCGTCAACAGTGTTAAGATTAAGACTGACAATCAACCAGAATTTAAGGTTGATAGACAGCTTCTGGCAGTGAAAGTAGACAATGTTTCATTTGGTAGGAGACTTGAGCAAAACTATATATTAGAAGAATATACAAAGGTCAAATAAAATCTGATTTGATCTGATAAATAATACCTACCGCTAATCTAGATTTACGTTTAATTTAAGCTATTAGAACTATAATTGCACTATTGTATTAGGTAAGCCTGTAATGATAGTGTATGTGTTTTTAAATAAATAAATAAAAATAAAGATATCGATAAATATGATTGTATATCGATATCGTGATATTTAAAAGTTGTCTTGCTAGTGGTGTGACCGTCGGACTGCCAATTCATAGGTCTCAAGTTGGAACGTAAGATACGCAGCATACGTACCTTGTTTTTTCGCATTCATGTGCGTATTGTATAATTATCACTTGCTTCAGTAAAGGAAGACACTGTGAGGAAACCAGCATGCTTGAGAGCTATTTCTCGACGGCATGTAAAGCCAAATCAGAGGCCCATGGACGGCAATACGGCATATAAATAAATTCTTTTATTTCAGACTTCAAGTCCATTTGGTTAGTACAACACACAACTTAGAAACTAGTGTCAGTACTTTCATCTATCTGAAATTCAAAACAATTATTTATTATACGCCACAGTGGCATGTAGGCGTACACAATGCCCCAGTATGGGACTGTCCCATCTGTCCACTATAGTACTCAGGATGCTTTTGGGGCTGACGCGTACCCTGCGCATGATGGAGGCGCACCGCTTGCGCATGATGGCGTGAAAGCTATCTATGCCCGCTTCTGCGAACATGCCGGAAGCAATGCAGTAGCGCGGCAACCCCATCAACCATTGAATGCATTATTATATTGGACACGCTGAGTGCTGTATGCCCTCTGCGTGTAGTTGACCCACAGACTGCATGTGTAGAACGACTGACAGTACGCCATGAACAGCGTAGCATATAATCTCTGACACTAGGTCAGATACTAACCACACAATAAAGAAGACTGTATAAGACTGTGTATGTTTATATATAAGAAACTCATCAAACCTAGGTAAAAAAAATGTGTACAGAGCCTTGATTCCCATAAACGGAACCATTGACCCAAACTGCTCATCGCTCCTGACATTAAAGCAGGTAGAGACCCTTGCATCTTTAACCTTAGCTGTCATTGTTCGCCGGCTCGGCGGTATGGAACCTATTATCACGCCATACACGACACCGTGTAGGTAGCATTCATGGTTAATACAATATATTCATGGGTTTGTAAGTAAGGCAGTTCGTGGAAGGTTTAGGATGGCAATAGGGGATCGGACTGGGTAAAGAAAACGACATTCTATTTTGTCCGTCAGACAGGTAATACAAAAATATTAGACACGTATTTTTTGTTTTATCAAAATATCAAAAAAATTACTTAGTTAAAACTCATTAAAGTTGGAGAGTGGGGGCTTACTACGTCACAAGTAGGTATAAAACTTACCTACATGTGACGTCATGCGCCATTTCAACTCAATATATCTCCGTAATTTTATGACCACGTGAAAAAAGAAAAAATACGTGTCACTGTCCAATACTTTTCAATAAACTACCCGACGGACAAAGAAAAAAAAAATGGATTATCCCCAATTGATTTAATGGTAGTTAAAATTCAATACAATATTGAATTTTAACTCATCATCTACCTAGCCTTTTCCTAACTATCTTTGGGTCTTCAGTCTAATCGAATGGAGCTGAATACCAGTATTTTACGTAGAGTGACTGCTTATCTGACCTCCACAACCTAGTTAGTACTGGGTAATACGATACCCCTTGTTGATAGTAGATGCGTGAGAATGTTCCATTTATGGATGTTAATTACTCTTTTACGTAAAAACTATTGAATGGATATTAAGTGTTCAGCATAGGAATAGATAATAGTCTGGAATAGCATATAGGATACTTTTTTATCCCGGTAGTACGATCCCGTGGGACAATTACCGAACAAAACGCGGGCGAAGCCGCGGGCATAAGCTTGCTACGCTTACGCTTAATATTTAAAAATTAAATAATAGTACTAGTCATAAATAGCGAGTTTGCCTCGCCACACAAGATTGATTTTTGCTAAACCCACATTGCTTTCAATTTCTTAACCCTATTTTTCAAAGAAAAAGACACCCTTCCTTCAAACAGAATCAAATAGTCCCACAACACAATCCAATCTCTAATTCCGCCATCACAATTCACGGTATAAGCCATTCTAATCCCATAAAAGCCATAATTCTACTTTATGCTTAGTCTAGGGTAATTATCCTAACGCCATAATTTAGGGTGGCTATCGATTTTCATAATAAGACCTCGTTTGTATGTATGTGTGACCTTTTGTTATTTTATTGGTGAAATATTAGGTCGAAGTAAGGTCACTGGTATTTAGGTTAGGCCTCGAAATAATACGGTAGGTAGTTATTCTTATGTGCGGGTGAAATCACCAAACATAAATTTAAAAAAATATTTAAACGACTAGCTGTCCCACGCAACATCGTCTGTGTCACATTTTCCCCGTTTTCGCAATATTTTTTATTGCTGCCGCGCTCCTATTAGTCGTAGCGTGATGATATATAGCCTATAGCCTTCATCGATAAATGGGCTATCTAACACTGAAAGAATTTTTAAATCGGACCAGTAGTTTCTGAGATTAGCGCATTCAAGCAAGCAAACAAACAAACTCTTCAGCTTTATAATATGAGTTTATAATATTAGACTAAACCCAAAACCCTCAGTCATGAGGAAACGAGGAAGAAGAAGATTAAAACAATAATTAAATAATAATAATAATACCGATGTGGCAAATGACTTAATTATGACTAAGAGATGGAGAGGGCGAGGAAGACCAAAGAAAAGATGGATGGATTGGGTTTGTTTGAGTAATATTATGAAAGAGAAAAAAGTAAATGATAGCGTGATGGACGGGGGAGAATGGAACAAGGTCAAAAAGATGATGATAAGTCTTTGTCTAACGACTTGTGTGGTTATCAATAAGCCATGGTACAATTCCAGGCATTACCAGGAAGGCTGCTGGTAAACATTTTGTGAATCTGAACCAATTTATTGCAAAAACATGATCATAATCAGACAAACTCGCAGCCTTAGTTTCGATTATTTCCACGCGCCAAAAGATCGATGTGCAACTATAACATTCCTACTTCAAATTCCTACATTTTACAAATCTTGCAAAAAAGCTCTGTGACTAGTCAACAACAAAAAAAAAATATTTTAAAGGATCCTTTTTTCTTTCAAAGTTCGCTTATAAATTTAAAATTACAAAAAGAGTATTTGCGACCTTGCCAGGATTCGAACCTGGAATCTTCTGATCCGTAGTCAGACGCGTTATCCGTTGCGCCACAAGGCCAGATGGAAGAATGTTTGAAATAATCTATTTTATCCTTGAGACAACTAAATCGTATGTGTAAATGTTGTTTTTCTGGTGACGTCATCTAGTTATCATGCGGTACAGACAAAAATAGATTTAATTATCATGATTAATTTATTAATAATTCAGTACGGGTCATGTATTATACATGCTAAGATTTTAATTATTGCTTTAAACTAAGTAGAATTATGAAGATATTATTAGTAAATGTGTTAATTAAAAAGGTGTTTTTTTATATGTTGTTAAATGGATATATCTGTAGTCGATTACAATCGAAAAAAACTTGTATATTTTTTTATCTATTTCTTTTTGCAGACTAAAAGATAACCAAAGGAAACATGAGAAGGATTTCAAATTAACCAAAAAAATGCCTGAATATAATTATTACGCGTACAATAAATATTTCGACTAAACTAACAAACTCGGTATAATCCACCAAAAATTAAAAATAAGCTTCCCGACTTTATAAATAATTTCAACAAAAAAAAAACGTCGTAATTACCATTAGGAATTTAGGATATCGCCGCGACGTTTTTGACATCGATCGCGTTACGGCGGGCGGGCGGCTCTCTAGGGCGGGCGACACGCGACTGTACCTGACAGGGTGACACATTTCCATTATAACATGAGCTCGCTACGAATATATTTTCAATACAATGAGATATCCGCGTAAACTGGTTTTGTACAGCTTGATTGATCGACGTGCTTACCTGCGTAAAGTTTTAATAACTTTTACTTTTACTAGGATTGTTAGGAATAACTTTTGGTTTTTCCGTAATTATCAATTTTATTAATGTGAGCTCCCGATATTTAATACTAGCTGAAGAGTTTGTTTGTTTGCTTGAACGCGCCAATCTCAGGAACTACAGGTCCGATTTGAAAAATTCTTTTCAGTGTTAGATAGCCTATTTATCGAGGAAGGCTACAGTCTATATATCATCACGCTACGACTAATAGGAGCGGAGCAGCAATGAAAAATGTTGCGAAAACGGGGGAAAGTGCACGCAGACGAAGTTGCGCGGGACAGCTAGGTACATAGTTTATTTATAATCTGGGAAGATAGTAAGTGTCAGTGTAAGTGTAGTTATCAACAGTGAGAACTTAAGATAGTGTTCTTACAACTTTTGAGAATTCAAAAGAAATTGATTTTAAAATGGGTAAAAATAATCGTACTTGACGGAACTTTTCCTAGATGAAATAGTAGATAAGTTTCTTCTAGTAGGTACTTACTATATAAAGGGTGTAAAACACCTCTTAACGAAGCCGAAAGAAACTGGTTCTCCCTATCATTGCGATCATTTTTTTGTTCTACACCATACCTGGGAACCTTCTAGTTACGGAGATATTAGGGGTCAAAGTTCCAACTTTTTGACAAGTATTTTTATAAATACAAGTTTTTAATGTAAGATTTTTACTTTAAACACCTCCACGACCCCCGTACTATTAAATCCGTCCATCAGCACAATGTTTTGAGTGCGTTACATTGAGTTCTACCACAAAACATGATTTTACACCCCCCAAAAAAAAGTCGTTTCCCAGCAATAATTTTTGCGTAAAGTTACTTAGTTTCATGTACAGAATGCTTGGTTGATGAGGTGATTTACACCGTGTATATACTATATATATATATATATATTTATTATAAATTATATATTATTATATTATATATTATTCATATACTATATATATGTATATATTATTTGTACCCATTTTAAAATCAATTTCTTTTGACGGTCAGTAAATATTTTTAAATATTTAATTAACTTACAATACTACACAATCAATTAGACGGCTAGTAACTATCCTAAAAGCATTTCAACTAAACTAAGATAAAAATGTATAAATTGCTTAATTTTGGTATTCTAAAATGGCGTCATTGCTTTAATGGTTATGAAGTCCTTGGTTCGATTCCTAGGTAAGGCTAAATGTTATAGGGATTTTCAAAAGATATTTTTCAATTTGCACTGAAACATAACTGTACTATTAGGTACACCTCTGCCTAACCTTTCGGGGATTACGGGCGTGAAGTTATGTTATTATTTCAAATATATATAAAATCAGTAAATGCAGTCGCCATTTACTGCATTGATTGTATTGCGGCGCGCGGCTGGAGCTGGCGGCACACAGAGGGCGGCACGCGAGGGCGGGCGGCAACCAAGGGCGGGCGGTAGACATGCAACCGTCTGCGGCTGAGAGCAACACTTGAACTGAGTGTTTGTCGGTGTGTTTGTGCGTGTGTTTGTTGAACACTTTAACTGTTTTTATGAGGTTAGAGTTCAACCAGTTTTATAAATGTGGTGATTTGCATATCTGCCTATCCTTTTCCCAACTTTGTTGCGGTTAGCTTCCAATCTAACCGCATGCAGTTGAATACGAGAATTTTCATGGAGCGACTGCCTAACTGACTTCCACAACCTAGTTAGTATTGGGTAATACGATACCGTTTGATAATACTGGTTGTCAGGCTTTCGAGCCACCTAAAGGGTGTAAAACACCTCTTAACGAAGCCGAAAGGCACTGGTTCTCCCTGTCATTGCGATCATTTTTTTGTTCTACACCATACCTGGGAACCTTCTAGTTACGGAGATATTAGGGGTCAAAGTTCCAAACACCTCCACGACCCCCGTACTATACAATCCGTCCATCAGCACAATGTTTTGAGTGCGTTACATTGAGTTCTACCACAAAACATGATTTTACACCCCCCAAAAAAAAGTCGTTTCCCAGCAATAATTTTTGCGTAAAGTTACTTAGTTTCATGTACAGGCTGCTTGGTTGACGGCTTCGTGATGAGGTGATTTACACCGTGTATAACGACTGTCAAAGATCTACAAATGACAGCCGGGATCAAAGGAATTAACGTGCTTTTCGAGGCAAAGAGGAAGGAGAGGAAGGAGATTGAAATAGGTGGTCTTAGTTACCCATCCACGGACCAACCTAGACAAGCACGGCTTAACTTAAAGATCGACCAGAGCGTTATTATTTAGCCACAAGCTCCTCAAGTTAGGTAATGTTTACAATAACTTTAAGTGAAGCAGTCTTTCACACTGTTCCCCTCCGGATAAAAATGTCTGAAATACAGGCTGAATTTTTGAAGTGGGCTTGGATAGCTATTTCGTAACTTCCCAGAATTAGTTTCTTAGTAGTGACGCTATCGAATGGTGTAATAATACAGTGAGTTTTTTTTTTCCAAAATCAACGGGTTGAATTCCTGGCCAGAGATATTTAATTTTCCAAAAATCCAACGATGCAGTTTTAGTTTTCATCAAATAGGGCTCGACACCCTTTTTGAGTATTTTTCGCTATTCCTCATTCGTTTCGAATTTGGCGTTCCGCGCCCTGTTGAATTTTGGAGTGTACGACTAAACCCCGACAGACACTACGCCGACAGACTGAACACCGACAAGACTTTATTTCGACGGGACTTTACTTCGACGGGACTCTTCGCCAACAAGACACTTCGCCGACAGGACTTTTCAAAGACAGGGCTCATCAGCGATGCAACTATATTATTATATAGTTGCATCGCTGCATATTATTAGTCGTAAGATGGAGAAAATAAATAAATAAAAATAAATAAACTATCTCCGATAATCAGATAATATCATTATGTAATATAAAAATTCATAGAAAAACAAATAAACAAAAATACCCTGTATGTATGCAATTAAGTTTTATTGAATCGATAGTACACATATTGTGTCTGGCTCTAGCCGCGGTTGTCTGCGGCTGCGGAGAGCCACTCGAACGAATTGTGGGGGTTTATTGGTCTCTCTTTGTAGTTTATTGACACTTTTAATTTTGTGGACTTTATCAAGTTAGAAACCAACTGTTATAGTATTTTTGATGGATCCTTTTCAAAAAGAGTGTAAGTTGTGTGGTAAAGATCAATTTACGTAGTTAAAATCGTAGTTTTATTTCATTTCAATGACAATATCTCTTCTAAAGTAAATTAGAGGTATTTTTGAGACTGAAATCGGGCTCCGAATGTCTCTTAAATACACAGGTATTACCCCTCTGGTTGGTTTAATGTCAATCAGTTAAAATTGGGAGCTGCCGGTAAAACCAATTAAAAAGTGCAATATACCGAAATATATTTAAGCGAATACGAATAAATCTGCTTGTCCTGCCAACAATCCAACACAAATTCCATATTCAAAAATCTATTTACCACTGAATGTATTTATCGCTACCCTTACGTAAAAGTTTACAGTATTCTTTCATGAGTCAACAGCGTAGCATGGGGTACCGTGGCGCGGGGCACATTGAACACGCAATCCTTGCCGTCGTCTGCAGCTCTGACTCACTGGGAACATCCGAGTGTTACTTGACTCTCTAGTGTTGTATGTTCGCAACCGTCACATAAAGCTGGGAATACACATGTTTGAGTATCCAATGTGCCCAAGCACATGCATTTTTGAGGACTACAAAACGCCACTGAGCAATGATGTCGTGATTGACGTGGCCAATTTTTTGATATGCCAAATTAATTGCATTATTTTAATTTTACCATCCATTCGAAGAAGAAGGCCGGAAAATCTGACAATGAGTCTTACCAAGGGGTATCGCATAACCCTGTACTAGCTGCTTTGTGGAGGTCAGATAGGCAGTCACTCCATGTAAAATCCTGGTACTCAGATGTATGCGATTAGACTGGAAGATGACCCCAACATAGTGTGGCTTGTAAAAGGCTGATCAGATCAATCTATTTGAAGAGGAAGATAACATACTAGTAGTACCTACCTAACACAGTAGCAAGCAAGTATCGGAAAACGTATTCTTGTGTTATACAGCCTGTTTTATTCGATATCCCATAACTCTAGGGTTATATTCTGTAGGTAAAAATAATACTAAAACTGCTAGAATAGGTGGTCAAGAAATGCATAGTTTTGGAGATATCATCAATCAAAATTTACTTAGGTCAAAAATTAGTCTTAGTACTTAGGCCAGTATGACGAATATTTACTTTTGCGAGGTTGCCAAACTTGGCAGTAGTGTAGTAAAAAAGTAGTAGTTTCATTGATGAATACGAGTAATTCTTTTTATTCAAACCAATAATTCATATTTAAAGAAATATTCAATTTAAATATTTTTATTTTTGTATGTAAAACTGATGAACTAATATATGACGAATGTTTAAAAGTCATAGAACAAAAGTTGTTGATTATGATGTTAGTAACATAGTCCTGAGAGGTTGTCGGTGTTTTAAAAATAACCCTGTATATGTTTTAATGTTAATAAAAGATATTTCGGAGTTAAGATATGTCTTAGAAGATATAAAATGTCTTAAAGTATAGTCGATTGCGTTTAATGTAATAATAAGATCACTCAAGCCGACATTAAACTAATTAAAACATCGCCTTTCACATCGCGTCATTTTCTCTAACAATTTTGTCGCTAATGTAATTACAAGACGTGCCTAATAAGATTTCCTATTGACAAAAATGGCTGCATTGTTGATCTAGTGATCGCAAGCGCGACTGCTGAGCATGAGGTCCCGGGTTCGATTCCCGTGTCGGGAAAAGTGTTATTCGGTTTTTCCATCAGGAGTACACCTAGAGCAGCAGTGGCCCAGTGGTAGCAGCCCCGACTTACGAGCAGTAAGTCGTAGGTTCAAACCCAGGCAGGCGCATTACTTTGTGTAATTTATTCCATCACCGCTGCTCTCAAAACGGTGAAGGAAAACATCGCGAGGAAACCGGCATGTCCTAGAACTAAAAATTCGAAGACATGTGACATCTACCAACCCGCACTGGGACCCCGTGGTGGATTACAGCCCATTCTCTCTCATAGAGAGGAGGCCTGCATCCCAGCAGTGGGAACAATATAGGATGATGATGTACACCTAGCCCGTCGGGTATTACAAGGTGTGATGTTATCTTAAAAATGACGAGCTTCTTACAAGAAACCCAGCCTCAGATCCAGGGCTTAGGTCTGTCAGAGAATTGGGTTGAACATGGGTATCAGAATCTAAAATGTCCTAATATTGACAGTTCCTTATTTTTAAGGTTTAGCACACAGAAGGATCCCTCTACTCATCCTATGTCAACATAAGAATGGGACAATACTTATGCAAATGGCAAGATTTATGAACCTAACAAAATCAAATCGTTTATTGCATCCATAATGTACACTTAAAAGGTGGTCAAAAATAAAAGAAAATGATAGACACAATTATGGACCCTGTCGGGCACAGCAATTTTTAAATAAGTAGAGAGCGGAACAGCGCTTCTCTAAATTTTTCATTCTAACATGAACAAAACAACAATACAGTATGTTAGTTTAAACGAGGGACATATTCAAACCCATAATAGTACATGCTAACATGATACTAATAAAAATATAAACAAAAAAAAAAAACACTGATAAATAACAGACAGAACCATACCAAAATTTTCGCAAATGTCACGCAACGTGTATACACCCTTGCGCTAGCGACTTAAAACTATCGCAGAACATGTGAGCGGGTCAATGACTCTTAGGTATAATCCATTTTCCATTCATACTTTAAACTTACCCGGCTTAGGACAGTCCAAAATATCTAGGCACTAAACAAAACATTAAAAATTCTTCTATATACGTTATAGGTTTTTTACATATTTGGGACGAGAATCGAATACTGAATACCCTCCCTCAATATGTCCCTCGTTTAACCTAACATACTGTATATACGATGCTTTTATTGCCAAGAGCCTCGATCAATACCAGATGAGGCTCACGTTAGGCAGCTGGATCAAGGGCTTGGTTCAGAAAGCAGTACCTACTCCTGGTTACGGCTCTTATTGTTAGGAGGTTTTTCTCTTTGGAGCCCCTGAGTGCTTGGACCCTGTTCCCGATATAAGTGGATTATATGAAAAAAAAATATTTATATGTTTTTGAGTTGCTTAAAAATATAATTAACTAGCTGATGCTCACAGCTTCGCCCGCGTTTTGTTCTACTACGGGATAAAAAGTATCCTATGTGCTATTCCAGACTATTACCTATCCCTGTGGCAAATTCCATCCAGATCCATTCAGTAGTTTTGCGTGAAAGAGTAACAAACATCCATGCATCCATCCATCCATCTTCACAAATATTATTATAGTAGGAAGTAGCATAAACTATGTGATAGCGTAGTAATTGGTTTCTATAGAACATTAGCTATTGAGTGAAGCTATAATTTACATTAGCTATTGAGTGAAGCTATAATTTACATTAGCTATTGAGTGAAGCTATAATTTACATTAGCTATTGAGTGAAGCTATAATTTACATTAGCTATTGAGTGAAGCTATAATTTACATTAGCTATTGAGTGAAGCTATAATTTAGACCCTAAATATATTCGTGACCTCTTTCCGCTCTCGAAATGTGAGATAGAATATTGATTAGGTCTTTTTATTTATGTATCCAAGACCGTTCGATCAAGCCTTTCAGCTCTCAGATCAAATATGCATGAAGTCTGAAGATATTTTCAACAGCTTTTGTCGAAATGTTAAGTGTTGAAAATTTTGTTTATTTACTATATTGACACTCTAATCTACATTTTGTACTATATCTGTGTATATTTGTAGCTTTAAAAATTCTACTAATATTATAAAGCGAAAGTTTGTAAGGATGTATGGATGTCGGGATGTTTGTTATTTCACGCAAAAAATAACAGAATGGATCTAGATGAGATAATACTCTAGAATAGCACATATACCTACATATAATACTGTATATCTGGGTAGTACGATCCCGTAGAACAAATGCCGCACAAAACGCGGGTGAAACCGTAACTCTACCCGTAACTATTAATAAAAATCAATGAAGAGTTTATCATAATCATTTGGGGGATGGATTACTGTTTGCATTTAGGTACTAGTTTATTAGTTATTTAGCAAGGATATACTGATCCTGCTTCTAATCAGGATAATTACTAACATTACGGCTCCTATAACGTGATAAAAAAACTAGTTAGACCCTCTTTTCTCGGAAACCAGACGATAGAAAAACGAAAAACCGACTTTCAAAAACGTTTTACTTTCGAAAGTCGGTGATTTTGTTTGTTTTATTGCGTTTTTTGCCACCGACTTCAAAAAGTAGTTATTTTAGACTCTTTTAAAACCTCGTTTTTATAACCTCCTTCATTTTTAAATGTCGGTAAAAAAACTACATAATTTCGTACGAAACTTGCAAAACATGACAAACAAGATTTTCCCAATCTAACAAAATCTCATAGCTTCGTTAGCATTCCAGAAATTCAGCTTGTCAGCAAGCAGTAACGAATAGACTCGTGTTCGTTTCTTTTTAACAAAAGGTACCATCAGACAGTTCTGTGAAGCTTGCAACCTTTCTGCGAATCGAATTAGTTATTTTTATTCCATTTCTGTACAATGTTACTTCAGTTATAACATCACGCTAGTAATCTAAGAAGCATCAACACATCCAAATTTCGCCAGTTATGTTTTACCATCAATAACACTTGTAACGGGATATTTACCATGTTTTAAGTTATGTTTTAGTCTCATAGTGTTAGGGGGCGAGGCTATTGCCGTCAGCCGGGCACAAATTCAGACTCAGTGGTTGCTTCTGGGAAATTCCTAATGGAAAAACCCAATAACACTTTCCCGACCTGGGTATCGAATTCAGGACGTCATGCTCGCAGTCGCGCCTTGCAACCATTTGACCAACGAGGCAATAAGTGGTTGTTTAGGGTTTTTAAATGTCTGTAGAGAGGGATTTTAGAGCCAACATTTTGTTTTTTGTCTTGGTCTACCTTTTGTAGTAAGCAATGACTTATTGTCGGGCCTACGCTGGACAGCGTTGCACATAGTTAAGTAATAACGCAGTAACATTCAAATATAGTAAAACCAAATGATTTTAAAAGAGTAACCATGGAGTTTCTTGCCGGTTCTTCTCCATAGAAAACGACCAACCCGAAAAAGTGCCCATGTAGGCCTATGTAAAATAAAATATTTTGATTTATATTTTTGATTTTAACAAGAAAATTGGTAGTTTTGTTTGTTATAAATTGCTTAACAACGATTTGTTTTCGGCAATGGGGTAGGCAGAAAAGTATTGTGCTACAATTTTTCGCCACATTATATTTTGAGTTCAATATAGGGAGCGAGCGAGCGAGTTATTAGTTACTATAAACACACACACATGGCACAAATCCAAACATCAGGATCATCTGTTATTTAGGGAAATCCTAATTAAATACACCTAATAACGCTTTCGCCGACTTGAGAGTCGTATCCTGGCCCCCAAGCTTATCAATCGATTTGGCGATAAATGAGTCTTTCCAAAAGATCAAGTAGCAACGAGTTCCCCTGTATTTTATCATTTTGAACTTTGTAACTACAATTTCATGATAACTTTTATTACTTTCTTGATAACTTTTTATCGAAAACACTGACTCAGCCCTTCCCTTTTCGATAAAATATTTAAATGAGGTCGATTTAGATGTAAAGAATTCAATTCCATCAGAAAATACATTTAAAATGGAGTCTTGGTGGTTCAAATGTTCATTTAAGTTTAGAAATTTAATTCCTGATTCATTGCTGCATAAATCCTTGAGCTGTGAAAGTGTGATAGGGTTTTTCCATCAGGAAATTCTCAGTATCAGCCACAGAATCTGGATTTGTGCCCGGTTGATGGCGATAGGCTCGCCCCCTATTACATGGGACTTAAACATAACTGGCGAAATGTGGGTGTACCTACTATTAGGTACATCTCTCTAACCTTTCAGGGCGCAATAACAGGCGTGATGTTATGATGATGAAATCCTTGAGCAATATAGCTCGGAATCGCCTGCCAATCTTTCAGGCGTTTTCCAGCTACATTGCTCGCGGATATGAAATTTGAGGATATTGAATCTTATTATACTACGAACGATTGGAAAGTTGAGGTTTAGATTTGACAGCGTATATGGGAATGTGAAATTGGTTTCACCCGGCGGCTGTGCTGATATGTTTTTGAAAAGAATGCAATGTGCTCAATTCTAAGTTACAATTCAGGCATATAATATACCAGCATCAAATCAAATCAAAATCATTTATTTCAAGTAGGCCTGTTAAACAGGTACTTTTGAATAGTCGCACAACAATAAAAATCAAGCTACAGTCCCAGTCACAAGACATAATAACTGTGAAAGTACTGTAGTTGCCCATTCCAAAGTGTAGATCTCTATGGAGAAGAATGAGAAAGAAACTCCATGGACACTCTTTTAAATCCCGCCCCGACTTCGCACGGGTGCAATGTAGATACTAATGTGAATGTATTAAACAATTATAAACCTTCCTCTTCAATCATTCTGTCTATTGATGAAAACCGCATAAAAAACGTGGCGTAGTTTAAAAGATCTATGCGTAGAGACGGCGGGAAGCGCATGGTTACCCGCGTGGTTTACGATGTCTCACGGTTTTACAAAAAATCTTGGAAACATTTTCCAGAAAAACAACAAAATTAAGAACCGACTAGGTGATTTTCACAATATTTTCAATAAATAGAGCGTAAGCAAGCTATGAGCCAGGTGGACAGAAGATTGATGCGGGAGGCACAAATCCGGATAAAGTGGCGTGCATAAAAGAAGACCAAAATAAGAAGAGGAAGAAGTTTTGGTATAAGCTCTTCAGCCATCGCCTTGCTAGGTAGCATTTAGTCTCTGTGTCTAATCTGTACAGTGTTTCATCCGGGGAATGTACTTAGTAAGTACAAACTGTACACAAGTAACTATACTGCAGCACAACAGTGCAAGTTAAGTACGTTAATGCATTCATACGCGCATTTCCGCTGCGCCCAGCCCGGTTGATTGTCTAGTGTTGTGCTTTGACGCAGGGACCGAAACCGGTATAATCAATACGGGTATTTTTTAGATATTTTTAAAGGTTACCTTAAGGTAACCTAGGTTTTAAGAATTAATTTTTAAATTGAATACAACCAGTATTAATACCGGTCACGGAAATAAAAATTACCTCTATCTTACACGTGCCATCGGCATTAGTCAAAGGGCTGCTGCTCATCGCTTGTGTGAGTGACAAAGAGTCGAGTCGACACGAACGTAGGCGAACACCGACCAATCGCGGCTGGTAATGTTTATTATTTTCTAATCCCAACCAATTGTCAGCATTGCGATATTCAGTTTCTTTCTCGTAATCAAGGTAATTTTAGGTAACCGGTATTAAAACGGTAACCTCAATAGAGGTTACATGTTTCTTCTTCCTAATTACCCAGATAGTGGTAACCTAAGTCGTAAAAATAATCAATAGTACATTGTTACCCTAGGGGCGAAAGTAACTTATTCAGTCCCGACCCGAGACGGGGTTTGGCGCCCGAACGAAGTGAGGGCGCCAATAGTTCGAGGGATTATATAAGTCTTTAACCCGAGGTAAACACTGTGCTTTTCATTACGAATACAAGGAAAGTAAAAATAAAAACATGAATTAGCTAAAGAAAAACTGAATCGGATTGCCGCTTTCCCGCCTATTTTGTTTTTTTCTGTGGCCAGCCAGCTATTCAGCCATTATTTTTCATTCTCATCATTGAAAAAATGGTAAATATTTTGCCCAAATAGATGTTATTTTAAAGAAATTGTTGCAACTAAATTATAATAAAGTTATTCTAAAAATATGTATTCTTTAATCAATACTTTAAGTTATTTTAATTTTACATCGTGGCTGCATAGAAAGATGGAACATGGTTCAATAAAAGTGTGAAAATAGAACTATTTTTTTTTTATAATTTGACGTCTGTCAGTTGAAAGCGATTCTCCCTAGGGAAGAAAAGTATTACTTTCATCCCGCTCCTCAGGCAATTTCAGACCTACTTTCAGAGTATGAGTAATGAAATAGTACATTGTTACCCTAGGGGTGAAAGTTACTTATTTAGTCCCGAGAGGGCGCCAATAGTTCGAGGGACTAAATAAGTCTTTAACCCGAGGTAAACACTGTGCTTTTCATTACGAATACGAGGAAATAAAAACATGAATTAGCTAAAGAAAAAAATAGTAAATTTTATTTTACATAAATCAACAACTTTTCCCGCCTGTTTTGTTTTTTTTTTCTGTGGCCAGCCAGCTATTCAGCCATTATTTTTAATTTTCATCATTGAAAAAATGGTAAATATTTTGCCCAAATCTATGTTATTTTAAAGCAATTGTTTAAACTAAATTTAAATAATAAGTTATTAAAAAAATATAGATTCTTTAATCAATACTTAACTTTAAATTAAGTATTACAATTTTACATCGTGGCTGCATAGAAAGTTGGAACATGGTTCAATAAAAATGTGAAAATAGAACTAGTTTTTTTTTAATAATTTGACATCTGTCAGTTGAAAGCGATTCTCCCTAGGGCTGAAAAGTATTACTTTCAACCCGCACTTCATGCAACTTCAGATCTACTTTCAGAGTATGAGTAATGAAAAATTATTTTCGATACCTGTACTGTAATATATAAAGGTTTTCGGTGCCTGCTTTGACGTGTCCACTTTGTTGTCGATGTTATTTACGAAGATGCGGGGCGTGTGACGCCGCGTGCTCCGCCCCGAGTATCACTACGTTTCACACGCCGCTTTTCCGTTAATTGAGTATTGCAGGAAATTGGTTAGCCGCAACTCTGCGTACTAAGCAACAATAAGCGCCGCGTGCGATGCAGTGACGATGTCATCTGTGGGCTCCGCTCCAAGTAGCGCTGCATTTCAAGCAAAATCGCTTAAAATCGCATCATACATCACCTTTTTATACACAACTACATTGTACACTTAGGTCGTAATAAACGTTTTTACTTTGACTTTATTATGTTTGAATTTAGTGCGGGCCGCGCCGCACTACGCGACGCGCGTCGCTAATTCGTAAATGAGCCCAGCACGCAGGATACTCGGTACCTACTATGACACAGATGTTGTTGGTCACCTATCCACGGTAACCTAGGCAAGCACGGCTTTACCTGAAGATCGAACCGTGCCGCTGTTATTATTATTATAATTTTAAGATTATCGTCAAGAATCCATCGACAGTGTCCAACTCAATCGGAAGCAGTGAATTCATCTCAATGGGCATCGGGCTGCGCCGGGTCAACTGAGCTCAAGTGCAACAAAACAGTGCTACTGACCAGGGATGCTGGCGATTTACTTGTTAACTTATGTTATAGTTTGGATCCTGATTTGTTGAGCAGGGGAGATGTGGGGCAAGATATGATTGATTTTTAAATTATTAGTATTAGTTGGATGTTGATAAAATGGGTGATAAAGATAGAGGCTTATAGTATCTGGGCGACAAATGCAGAAACTTTAGTGTTGCGGCAGAGATGTAACTTGTAGCTTTTTTTTTAATCAATACCACACTACATTGTCTACATTAACATTTGATAAGGCATAGATTGACAATGATTTTGATCTTTAAAAACCCTTATTGCTAGCTTTTGCTTTTGAATTCTTGACCATTAAAAAGACACAGGATTCTCGTGGATTCTAATTCTGTAAACAAATATTTGTTATCGTCGCGAATCATTATATTGTTTAACTCGACGTTGCACCCGTAAGAAAATTTGAATTTCATGGGCTACCTTAGAGCATCCCATGTAAACATACAAATTCTTTAGTTAGAAACAACGTCTTGGCTTTAAAAGTTTATCTCGTTAGAAGACACATCGTTCAATAAAAATCTTTACTGAAGTTTCATGGTCGTCCATTCAAAATGTATTTGGTCACGGTTAAATACATTCAAATTAATTATTATTGGTAACCAGACATGGGGGATGCGGGCTATTCAATAATTAAGCTGTTAACTGAACCAAATAGGGGAGATCTATGGGGATATATTTTTTTTTTTTAACTTTCAAGTGTTTTATAGTAGGGTCATTTATGTGAAGTGTCGCAGCTGCAACTGCAGTTAATTGAACGACATTTTTATACGAAACAAAGTGGAAATAAAATCTATACATCCATACAAATAAATAAAATTGAAGTGTGTGTTTGTAATATTAAAATAGCCGCTTTTTACTACGTTCATATGAATGTAAATAATAAAAAACGTTATTTTGGTATTATGTACCGACATAATTATACCAAAATAACTATTTTTTTTTTCAATTTTTGTCTGTCTGTCAGTCCCGGCTAATTTCTGAAACGCCTGGGCCGATTTTGACGGGACTTTCACTAGCAGATAGCTGAGGCTACTTCTTAAATTCCACGCGGACGAAGTCGCGGGCACAGCTAGTGTTTGATAAAATTTTAGAGTAAAAATAAATCTCAATAAGCAAAGCTTTTGTTTTCAGAAATCCGCCTTTTTTACCGTTTGTTCCACGGAATGCATCTAGACGACTCTGGGTACCTAACACGCGCGACTGCTGAGCATGATGTTTAGGGTTCGATTCCTGGGTCAGACAAAGTGTTCATCGAGTTTTCCCATCAGATAATATTTTCTCACTAGCAGCTACGGAGTCTAGATTTGTGCCCGGTTGATGGCAATAGGCTACAATGCGCAAGATGGGGGTGCACTATAATTGGGTACATCTCTGCCTAACCCTCCGGGGATTATAGGCTTGATGTAATGTAATGTGACTCTAGTTATTGTGAGCTGTGAATTCTAAGGCCTTTGCAAAAAGGTATCGTGACGTATCACGATTTCTTCAAAACTTGCCGAATATAACACTAAAATGGCCCTAGCATCAAAGGTTTGATTCGATAATGCTTAGTTTTACCATCTTTGGTATAAAAAACAGGAAAGGATAACAAAGATTGCACGATGTTTCGCTTTAGCCTTTTATATCAATGGAAATTGCTTTAGGTACATAGTTTTGACCATGAAGAAGTTAGAATATGGAGTGCTAACTTCTGAAAAATGTGTCACGTTTTCAAAATTATAAATAACACGACTAAAGGTCACAAAGGTGGTTATACATCTAAATAGCCTTATTTAATAAGGCAGGGTATTTAATAATATGTATAGTTAACGTTTTTAATAGTACCTATCTACATGTTTCACCTTTGTTAACCTTCGATGGTAACAGGCGTGGTGTCAGACAATGTTCGTAATGTTGCATTTGACTCATTGAAAGTGTGAACACTCCATTTACTTCACACTCTGTGTCAGTTACATATTACCATTGTTTGCGAGCACCAGTACAATCAATTCCTCTCAGGCAGAATCAGATTTACTGCTTACGGTACGATAACCACCTGATTTACTACATTACTTGGAAAAGCAATACATAGATAAGTATGTTACATAATATTTCACCATCTTTCTGCTATGTCCTATTTTATTTGGGGTCGGCGCAACACGTCTTTGTCCACCATTCTCCTCTGTCATTCGTCATGCTATCATTTAGTCCCTTTTTAACCCCGACCAATGGCCCAATAAAAAAGCTAAGTGTGGAAACAGCCCAGCTAACCTAACCCCCGACCAAAAAAGAGGGGTTTTATAAGTTTGACGTGTGTATCTGTGTGTCTGTCTGTGGCAACGTAGCTCCTAAACGAATGAATCGATTTTGGTAAAATTGGTTTCGTTTGATAGGTGTTTTAATCGAGAGTGTTCTTAGCTATGTTTCGAGAAAATCTGCTCAGCCGTTTGAAGATCATCACCTCTTTTCTAGTTGATGAAGGCATATAAACAACTTCCACAGGTCTGGTTGATTCGAAATTTGAAATTTCACTTGTCACCATGGGTATCATTCATCATCGGTTGGGCTGCATCCCCCCCTCCCCGCTAAAAGCTCGGGATTTTTGTTTTCGTTATCCTTCATATTATTATTCACACAATCCATCCATCTTTTCTTTGGTCATCCTCTTCCTCTCCATCCATCCACATTTATATTCATCACTCTTTAAGTCACATGGGTTCCATCTCTTCTCATCACATGTCCATACCAAGACAGGCAACTCTTTTTCATCTTTACTGTAACAGGGGCCACTTTCAAACTTTCTCTTAAATGTTAATTTTTCTAACTTTATCCATTTTAGTAACTCCACATGTAAATGATGAGATGGATCTCAACAATCTCATCTCTGCTGCATGCAATATGTTTTCATCCTTCTATTTCACTACCCAGTATTTCGATCCAGACAGTCCACGATCCACAGGTCTAATAACTTTCCTCTAATATAGAGGAAGTTTAAAAGTGGCGCCTGTTACAGGAAAAATGAAAGTAAGTCGTTTGTCTTGGTAAGGCCATTTAGTGAGGAGGGATGAAACGCATGTGACGATAAGAGTTATGGATATGAATGTTGATGGATGAAGAGGGAGAGGAAGGCCAAAGAAAAGATGGATGGATGGTGTGAGGAATGATATGATAGAGAAAGGAGTAAATGATGCTCACGTCTGACAGGGGAGAATGGAAAAAGAGACCATGCCGCCACGAATAAAATGGAACAAGGGCAGGAAAGTTATGAGTTCAGAAGTTGTAAGGGAACAGATGAACATACATACATACATACTGCTTAAATCATAACCCTCCTTTTGGCTTCGCCGTAGTCGGGTAATAAATACAGCAAAATTAAAACGTGAAAGTTTCATCTCAATATCCTATTTCCATTACTTCAATATAAAAGCGTCATGAATACAACATTTCTTCCTGCAAACTCCATTTTCCTTTACGATCTGAAACTAAATTGTTGTTTCTGCAACGAGGCTCAAAAAAGTAGATGCCAATGTATACGTTTTTATAATAAGCTTCCGAGCCATATTCAAGCACTAAGCCTAAATAAATTCAAATCGTTTATAAAACGGAAGCTATGCCTGAAAGCCTACTATCATGTTAATCACTATCTCGAAGATAAAAAGGCTTGGGATTAAACTGCTCCAATGAAATTTGCTCTGTGAATGTCGAAATTTCGGACTTTGCTTGTTCATTGTTAATTCCTTATTTTATATACTGTGACATTTTTATTTTTTTATTTTTACCTTATTTTTTTACAGTTTTTATTTTTATTTTATTATTTTAAGTGACATTTACCAATGTGACATGAATACTTATTTCAGTATTTTATTATTATAATTTTTTTTTAGTTTATATTTAATTATTTTTATGTGACATTTACTGATTTGACATGCATATTTACTTTTTTATTATTATTGTGACATTTATTGATATTCGTGATTTGTAAAATAAAATTTCGTAAATTATTATTAATTACATTTAATTATTGTGAATGTGAGGACCATGCAGGTCACATTATTTTTCTCCCACCACTATCTGGCAGTTTGAGTACTTTAAGCGACCTACCCAAATGTCCTTTCTTTGGTATTGTTCGTCGTTTCGTTGAGCTCCTTGAGTTATAAGTCGAGCTACACGATAACTGACAAATGCTTGCACTGACTGGACAGGTCCACTCAAATCTGTGTGGTTCTTTCTTCAAAAGACCATTTCAGATACTAATCTGCATAGTCCTCATGTAAATTGAGCAATGTCTGGACTTTAAAAGAGTAACAAGTTAACAGGGAACCTCTGAGTTTGTTTCGGCTGTTTCTTCTCAGAGTAGTCAGGTACGAAACACCGGCCCCATCTAGCTTAAAAAAAAAATGACGTGTAAAAGTGTTTGTAAAAACCTACTTGCAAAATAAACATCATTTATCATTTATCATAAAAGAAAACTGTAGTATACAAAGTAAAATACTGCTAAATTAAAAAGTAAACCCGTCCGCTGAAACACAAGTTTCATTACAGGGATAAAGTCGACCGTCCACTGCTACGAAGGATAGGCACGGAGAGGTTTGCCTCGTTTGCTATGCTGTTCATTTGTGTACCAGACAAGCATCCGCATATTTCTCTCACAGTATTTTCTTTATCTAATGCCTAACCTAACCTGAGTTTATATGCCACCCATAGGCTTCAGACTTGGCTTTACATGCAGTCAAGAAATATCTTTCAGGCATGCTGGTTTCCTCCTGATGTTTTCCGTCACCGATACAAGTGATAATAATACAATACGCACATACGAGTATATCCGAAAAATTAGAGATGCGTGTGTTGGGTTCGAACTCGAGTCCTATTATTTGTCAGTCCGACGACGGTCGCACCACTAGGTTATCATTGCTTCTTTCACAGTTATTTTACAACATATTTGTCATTTATATTTACATAGTAGCGACCTATAAAAGCAACTAATAACAAATATTACTAAAGCGCCATCTATGATAAAACTGAAGAACTAATATGGTCTGAATCTCGCAAGCAAAGTTTACATTGACCTAAGACTAATTATAGAGAAACCCGACAACAACCTGTCGGGCAGTTACCCACCAGACATAACACCCGTCTGGTCGGAGGAACCTCCCTTTTCTTAGGAGTACCCCTAAATACATCATTGGATACCTCCACGAAACCGAGATATTTGCAAAAAACCGTATTTTGCGACCTTGAATAACTTAAGACGCAGACATATGTGACAATGTGATGCACAATCAGATTTAAAACAGTTCACAGTTCGTTCTACAAGTTGATAAACAGCGAAGCGTGCATGTGCGTAGCTTACCGGAGCTTCGCTGTGGAGTAGCGCCTTTACCGTGTTCAGTATTTCTTGGCACCGGGTTGGTAGGAAACTGAACTTTAATTCTCATTTGCCTTTATAAGCAGTTTGCTATAAACTGTTAAAATATACCGAGCACGCTGTAATGCAACTAGTTTTTCAGGGTGCATAACTTTGTTGTTGAATGGTTCCTTCGTGTAAAAGAGTTATTAGCTTTTGATCTACTTACTTAAATGGTTAAAAACGTTTTTTGAATCCGTTAACGAAGTTGCAAACGGATGACGTGATTTTATTATGCAGAAAGTAATGTCAACAACAAAAGTTTAGTTTCAATAATAATACCATTATAGTAGTAAAAGTTTGTAAAGAAATTCTAGGTACCGTGTTCTTTTTAAGGTAACTGCTGAAAGCGAATGCTACTGCAAAAATGCAATCGAAATGGTATGGAAGACTGCAGTGACCAGTTTATTTGCGACTTACATCCATATTCTAAGAGCCAAATCAAATCTATTTTTGGATTTAGTCGAACTGTATTGCCATGAAACACGCACCTAATCGTATTTATAAATTTCTTGGCCACAATAGGGATGGTGACTCATTTTTTTTTATTTGTCCATCGGGTAGATTATTAAAAAGTATTTGACACGTATTTTTTGTTTTTTCACGTAATCGTAAAATTACGGAGATATTTTGAGTTGAAATGTCGCATGACGTCACGGCTCAGTACATTTTATACCTAGTTGTGACGTAGTGAGCTTCCACTCTCCAACTTTAATGCGTTTTAACTAAGTATTTTTTTGTTAACTAGATAAAACAAAAAAAACGTATCTAATATTTTTGTATTACCTGATTGACGGACAAAATAGAATTTCGTTTTCTTTACCCAGTCATCATCCCTATTGGAGGATCTTTAAATAAGGTACCACCTCTAGCTATCTATCTTTGTAAAGCCCATAGTTGCACCTAATCGTATTCATACATTTCTTGGCCACAATTGGAGGATCTTTAAATAAGGTACCACCTCTAGCTATCTATCTTTGTAAAGCCCATAGTTGTATTCTGCTTCAATCAATGCTAAAGATGTCATATGTCACTTTAATCAATATTAAAGATGTACATTTTTAATAGTTTTCCGGTATTTATAATTTGACAGACGAAAAGTAGGCGTTTAGTAAACTTATAAACACACAACTTACAAACAGGGCAGAATGTAGGCGTGGTTAGTCCAACTTGAGTTCAGTTCATGACTAAGAAAACCAGTGATAGGTGCTGCGTAAAAGTGTGTCTTGTTTCGGATACAAGCTACCAAAGAATATTTGATTTCCATATAACCAGTATGAAATCAGCCACTCCCTGCATAGACGTAAACATTTTTTTTGTTACCGATCACAACGTGTTCGGTGTCGGTAACTGAAAACTCTGGAAGTCGTCAGTTGAAGACAAGCAATATTAACAATTTTCCTTACTATTGTACTGAGCTTCGCATATGGACGATTTGCAATCGCCGCTACAGGACACAGCAACTACGGTATCCTGTTATGGTGTGCCGTGTCGGTAACAAAAAGTGTCTACATTTGCGCAGCCCTTTAGATGTTGCTGGCTTGTTGTTGCTGTCAACTTCACAAATTTGACCTCCGTACGGTTAGATGAAGTTTAGTATAGTGTCTCCAGGCCCCCTATTCACAAACGCTCGGATTCGATTTCGATTCGATAAGTCGTATGTCTATCTTGTTTTGTCATTGGTGAGCGAGATAGACATACGACTTTCAGAATCGAAATCGAATCCGAGCGTTTGTGAATACGGGGGCAGGAGGCTAGCGAAACCGATAGCAAGTCTATATTCACCCCGACGATCAGTCTGGGTTATTAGATAAGGCAACATCTTCACATCGCATCGCATTAAACAAATATTACTTAACATCACCACGCCTGTAATCTCCGAAAGGATAGGCAGAGGTGAACCTTATAGAACACCCACATTTCGCCAGTTATGTTTGAAATTCTATGGTATAGGGGACGAGCCTATTGCCATAAACCGGGCACAAATCCAGAATCCATCGCAGCTACTGAGAAAGGCAGGCAGTAGTGGTTGTCAAACTTCAATTCTTCAATTCAAGGTGAGAGGGAGAGAACCTCACGTCCCAGCCGCCGCGGGAGACGCCCCGGGCGTCGGGGGGCAACCAGTGGCCCCCGGCCACCGTAGGCGCGAGCCTGTGGACGGTGAGTAATGGGCTAGCTCACCGTCCGTCCGTCTCATGACGACAGGCCGTGTCGACGGCGCGTACGTGTTCCACGCGCGCCTCAAGGAGATGTCAGCAAACCGGAAGGGGTCCGAAAGGGCCGATGCCTGCCAGGGCTGCGGGTTGTTCGAAAGAGATACCGCGGCCCTGGAACACAAAGGGCGAAGAAGGAACATGGGTGGGTTTTAGTCAGTACAAGTCTGACACTCCCTCCCGCTCCGCCCAGAGCGGGAGAAGTCATTTGATGATTTCCCATCCGCAAAAAAAAAAAAAAAGGCAGTAGTGGTTTCTTAGACACAGGACAAAACGAGTAATTCAGTGTTGCAACTACTTACGTACAATTATCGCACAACGGTCAATCAACAAATAATCAATATTATCAATAAAAATGCGATTCAATTCTTCTTTTGTTTCGGAACAGTAGATAAACAGCAGCTATCATGGATTTGTGTTTTTAATCGTTCGCACTACATATGCCCGATTAATAGGTTACTTTGGGAGTACATGAATGACTTTTGATAAGGAATCGTTATCGGTGTTTACGTTATCAAGCTGATAGGTGGCGCTGAGGTATATAACTGACTGACTACTTAGAAAGAGGTTAAAAGCTAAAAGTGTTACTATAGATAGAGGTGCACTCGGTAGGTTGAAAGTTGGGATCTAATGCAAGGCATTACAATTGTAATTATGTTCGGTTGCTATCATAATTATTTGGGCTCAGCTTTGGTTCACCGTACGATATAGTTGCAAAATCTTCAAAGGTCAAGTACGGTTTGCTGTAAGAAAACCCATACTAGGCTCACCGTACATAAGCTTTAAGATTATTTGTGTGTCATTTATTTTTTTGTACTTACAACAAAGAATAAAAATCAATGGCCAATAGAACTATTTGACATGGAATGTCAATGGAACCATCATATTTAGAAAAAGCAAAGGGCTTTGATCACCATACCTGGGGGGTAACGATGACGTCTTAAAACATTTTTGTTTCATTCTTATACCAGAGTGGGAAAGAGACGGAGCCATACAGGTCGTCTAGCTCCATTCTTGGTATGCCACCTGGGCTTTAGACTTGGAAAAATAAAATTGGGTCATAATCTCATAATATTACAGTTTTCTCACATTTTCGTTTACCGTGGGGCCACTGTCTCTTAGATTAAAAGAAGACAAGTTCTCCTCTGGACCAAAACTTGAATGCTGACTACCTATGTATTACCTTTGAGCTATATGTATATTGTGAGCAATTATCTACTTCTTTTTTATCGTGTCTTTATTGCATAAACTAGTGTCAAAGTTTTATGCCGCCCATGTGCCTCTGATTTGGCATATCTACTTAAAACGTGCAGTCTATAAGTCTGCAAAGCCAGAAATAAGGTCCTAAAATCCGCTGTTTTTAGTAAAACAGCTTAGTCAGCGTGAGATAACTTGAGTATCGCTATCGTTTGATAAGGTTGCCAAAAATAAGTGGTATATTATAAAATGGTGATAACTTCATTATCTGCCCACTAATTGTAGGTGTACGTGCCAAGCAGCACATACGACAACACACCTTTAACCACGTGTGGATGTAATTTCGTGAGAAAATTACATTTTCCCGGAAAATTACAATACTTTGGGCTGTTTTTTACGGGTTTTCCAGTTTCAGGAATACGATGATCCTCCTATATCAAACTCTTCTTTTGAAATTGAATTGAATCAAATTGTTTTCTTATTTTACAGAGTGCGCCAAAATCTTCGTTCAAAGTTCCATTCGTTTTTATAACAAAAGATCTCATGGACAGTGCCCCCCGTATGTTCAATGGTTTCAGTATTTTTTCCCAAAGTTTCCCATTTATTAAAAACGCTTTTTAAATTATGAAATGAATGATTCGCAGTCAACTGCTGGACATTGGCCTCTCCCAAGTTGTGCGACACCACCTGGTTCTCCACTTACGCATGTAGTTAGTTCAAAAAACCCTAGACAATTAGCAGCAGGTACTTAAAACTTGCGCCCTTTCCCAGGGATTGAAGTCCGTCACGATAAAGAGTACAAAGTCCAAGATTCCATAGTCCAAAGTTCAATTCTTTCGAACTGTATACAAACACAAGTTTTCAGCTGCCTGAAACCGCATTCAAACATGCGTGTGGATTATAAAACCGATGTTTGTGATGCAGTAAAGTTCTATTATGATGCGCGCATCGGAATCGGCGCCTGCGCTAGACTATTTTCAAACAGACCAAGTTCATTAACGTCTGTTTTACTAGCAGTAGGGATGGGACACGCAATTAGTGACTTATCGATAGTTTTTTTTTGGGTTCTTTTTTTTTCTATTTATTTTTTATACCTGTATGTTGTTAATGCACTTGATTAAGTACAGTATACATGGTGTTTGGCGCATAGACTGACACAATTTTTCCAGGGACTTGGGAGGTCATTACCTAGGTTCTAACCATACACCATATGTCCCAAATGTCACGATTAGAATTAATACCTGGGGATCAGAATTGCAAATTTTTACAAAATTAAAGTGAGGTGGTGATCTGTGATTCATAAATATAGTGAATTAAAGACTAGATAAATAAATAAGAGTAACCATGGAGTTTCTTGCCGGTTCTTCTCCATAGGAAACGACCAACCCGAACCGAGCACCTTTTTGTCGACGTTTTACAAGTGCCCATGTAGGCCTATGTTAAATAAAAATATTTTGATTTTGATTGAATATGAGTAACGATAGTAAAAACAATTGAGTGATTCATGTGTTTTAAAAATATTGCCATGTTTACATCAGAAATAGAAGCACATTTTGAGTTATTTTTTTTTCTCATTTTTTTTATGAATAAATCATGCTTACTCTAATTTATTTTAAATTGATTGATTGCTAAGAGTTTTAACTCTCATTATGAAGCAGTCATTTACATGATCAATAATTACAACAAACAGATCTTATTATATAGAAACCACGTTTCAATACGTTCGTACACGCTAATATCTGAAAGCAAGCTCCCAACCGACTTCAATGAAATTTTGTGATTATATATGGTTGGTTTCAAATTGTAAAACAGGATAGTTTAAGACCCGATAGATGGCGCTGTTATTAGTAAATTGCACCCGTGCGAAGCCAGGCACTTTATAATAATACTATAAGGCAAAAATATAAATATTTTTAACACAAATTAATTCAATATCAAGCAATGAACTTTCCTAGCCACAAAAACGTTGTCCTTTATCATAATTATGATATAAATTATATTAATACCGGATACGGAAGCGGGGAGGTAGGAAGACAAGTATATGTTAATCAATGATAATTACTTTCTGAGTGACAGGAGAGGCGGCGGAGCGAGCTTGTATGTGACAGTTCTAAACATATTTAAATACGAATTTGAATGGATTAGCTATTTGGGGTTTAGTTCAATGACAAGATGAATGACGTAGACATTGCTATATGTATATACCGATGTTGAACATTTCAATGGTCATGGTTATTTCTTAGTAGCAGGCTCGGAGAATAGATTTGTGGTTGATGGCAATAGGCTCGCCCCTTGGAACTTAAACCTAACTGGCGAAATGTGGCTGTATTGTTAGGTACGCCTCTGCTGAACTTTTTGGGGATAACAGGCGTGATGCGTGCATGGTTATACCAAGTTTGACCTAGGTGCATTTATTGAAGTGAAACTTCTTATGCGACTTCCAACAAGTTTGCGTTAAACGTTTAACGCTACCATGGAGGGGGAATAGAAAGAGACAGAGCGAGAGTGAATGTGTGGCATTCGAACGCATGCGTGTAGTATTACGAAGTTTCACTTCTTCCGCGGGGAGGCCTCCACGCACTATTTTTTCGCAATAGGTTCTATCAAGGGCTATAAAACTTATACATTATGCATTAGACTCATACAATATGTGTACATAGCATTAAGTAATCGCTTATGAGCTTAAATAATAATAGCCACTCGAGTCGATCTTCAGGATAAGCCGCGTTTGCCTAGGTTGGTCTGTGGATGGGTGACCACCCATGACATACCGAGTTACCTCCGTGTCTCGGTAAACCGTTGGTCCCGGCTGCTATTCGTAGAATTTTGACTGTCGTTACAGAAAGTCAGTGACACGATAGTCTGACAACTGTCTTACCGAGGGATATCGCATGACCCAGTGCTAACTGCGCTGTGGAGCTCAGATAAGCTGCATGCATTCAGCTGCATCCGGTTAGACAGGAAGCCGACCCCAACAAAGTTGGAAAAAGCTAGGCAGATGATGATGACATTAAGTTTCTAACCCTTCATTAATAAAACAAAAGCTTCAGAATCAATGTGAATTCCTCAACAACTAGATACAAACAACATCAAACTGACAGTAACATGATTAAACATTCAATTACGAGTCCATTTGATAATTAAAGTGTGTTTCAAACGGTTGCTTAGTAACAGTACCTACAGCTAGGCTGTGCGCCCACGCGAGGCATTTCATTGTCAACTCATTAATGCTTCTAGAGCGGCCTACGTCTGTCATAACTTCATAAGACCAGTTAAGGGGCTTTTACAATGTGCTTTGGTTTGCTGTTTAATGGGATTAAGGTACTATATTTTAATTGTTCTACGGCTTTTATCAGAAAAAATATTGTGTTTTGGTGAAGTGGTTGAAACTTAGGTATTTTGGAAATAGTGACATTATGTCTGTATCTATATTCAAGTATGGTGAAGATGGTTGTTTCTGAGGAAGTTCCAAATCAATCAAAACAGTTTACGTCGCACAAGTCTGCATGGGCACTTATGGTTTCCTATGTAGAAGAACCGGCAAGAAACTCCATGGTTACTCTATTAAACTTATTAATATAAGCTTTGACATATTTCGAACTGCTATCTAATACAATAATAATAATACAATCGAGAATTTCATAACACATAATGCATTCAGTAGTCAATAAACATGGCTCCTATTTCTCAATCTAAGCTTTTAGTAACTCGATAGTACAATAGATATAAAAGGTACGAGCTATTACGCCCCGTTCACGTCCTCTGTCGTTGCGACCGACGTAGGACACGCGACGCGACATTTGTTTCCTTTGCGTGAGTAGATACCGTCGCGGTTACTCTTAGCATCCTCTTCTTCTTCTTCTTCATAAGTATACAACGTCCAATTAAAAAAGATAGATAAATTTTAACACAGGCAGCGTTCAGTACGTTTAATGAATGTCCAAACATAAAAAATGCTGATTAAAGTGATTTTATTTTGACCTAAAATATAAAATACCAACTTTTTTTTGTGTATTTTCGTTGTCTGATTTTTTTTCTTGTAGGTCTCTCTATCTCTATATCTATTGCTTTTTACTTTTTTGTTTACTTAAAAGAGAGTAAGTCCGTCCTAACTTTGGTGTTCTGAATTATTTCTTACTTATGGTGGTTAGGTGGTAGGTCATCGAAGACGTTGGGCCCAATAGGTGAGAAATTTAGTCGTGGTGTCAGTAGTTCTTTCTAATGTAGTCACTTTGGATACGAGCAAATGTACCATGGTCTGGTCAGGATCATCGCATTCATTCATATCTGATTGTTTTAAAACCCGTTTTAGATTTTACTGCCGCAACTCCGCTACAGCTGTGTTGCTTAAGATTATATTTCGTGGCCAAAGGTTAAAAGTCTGCCACCCATTGACGCAACTGATAATAGTGTCTGCTAGACAGTCCCTATCGCGTTTTATAGAAGACGGTAGCTATCGCCACAGATAGTTTGACACTTGCATTCCTGTTTAACGCATTGTTGTGCTTTTGACGACTTTCTAATAAAATCGTATTATTTTGAAATTCTTTGGGTGTTTTTTTTTCCAAGTGTTTGTCTCCGGAGATTTATTGATTTTTTTGATTTATTGATTGCTTGATTTTTTTTTCAATCACTGCATTATATTCCTTTCTAGAACTTTATTCAAGATTAAACTTGCTTGATTTTTATGAATCTTCTGGTTCAAGAAAATTAGGTGCAGGTGCACTTAGTGCCTTGCATCACTCCACTCCTTTTCCCTTAACCATTTCCACTTTTCTTTTTTGTAAGAGGGGTTAGGTAATTCAGACACTGACTGTACTAATAGCTAGTGTAATACGTTCCTTATAGTATCACCTTGCAAGGTGACAGAAATGCAAATCATTTAACTTAAAGTTTAGCGATCAATTGTGAGTTTATTCAAGCGTAATAAATGCTTAATTTTAGATTGGCTATTTAATACGAGTATATTGTCAATTATTTTGTTTGCTACTATTATTTCCATCGACTTTTTATCGAAAGTTTAAAAACCTTACTTTATGGTGTGACTTGCAATACAGCATACTGCTGGAAATTCAAATAAAAATGGTGAGGACCATTTTATAAAAAAAACCACAAAGTTGGATTTTCAACCTAAATCGACGCGTATGCTTATTAGTTGTCTAGACCAGAATTCTGAAATGCCAGATTTCATAACTAATATCAACTCAAATCTAGTTTTAAAACGGGATTCCTGACTGAGCCAAACCTGCCTTAAATTCTGTCTTTGTAATTGTCATTATTTCTAATCTTTAAATCTTTCTAATTTTACGATACAATTTTACAATTTAATAAGTAAATACTGTAGAGAGGGTCATCATCATCTGCCTAGCCTTTTCCCAAACTATCTTGAGGTCGGCTTTCAGTCTAATCGGATGCAGCTGATCAGTATTTTAAATGGATCGGCTACCTATCTAACTTCCACAACGCAGCTAATACTGAATAATACGATACCCATTGGTAAGCCTGATTTGCAGACTTTCGGCCCACTGTTTACATGAAACGACTGACAAAGATCTACTAACGACAGCCGGGACCAACGGCTTAACGTACTTTCCGAGGCACGGAGGAAACTGGGTATATAATTGATGGTCTTTGACAAGCGCGGTTTTACCTTGAAGATTGACCCACCAGCTGTTATTATTCAGACAGATCTCCTTTAAAAATTCAATACGTAAATAAATTTGATATTATTTCACTACCATTACTCGTACTTGTTATTAAAAAACCTCTCGCGACCTCAACTTAAGTGACCAGTGAGCACATATTTAACAATCTGACATTTCGTCACCTCACAACTCGAGTGATATGCAAATCAATCATCGGTACCTGTCAGCATCGATTCGATTGCAAGTCTCGATTGATACGGAGATCACTGATAAAATCAATCAGTTTGGTAATCGCTATTAGAGTAATGTGTAATTGTGATGTTTCGCCATGTTTGTCTTGGCAGGTGTGGTCGAGCTTTAATGATGTATGTAAGTATTTTTTAATGGTGTTTGATTTGACCTTAGTGGTATCTATTTTTGCGTGGGTTGGCAAATAGGTCATCGGTTTACCTGATCGGAGTGGGAATTTTTGAGATAAAGTTAATCAAACTCTTTAAGAACTAAACTATGTTACACGCAGACTCTTTTAAATCGGAACTAAAAAATATTGCATGTCAGCTGTAATAAAGACATGCCTAGTGTGTAAGGTTTGGTTAGGTTAGACGAAGTTTTTCACAAATTTCGGAAACTTTGTCATAAATTTAGTAAAACGTAAACACTGCTGAAAATTTCATTTCAATAAAATACGTGGTTTTCTGAATGAATTGTCAGGTTTTTAATCTTTTGTAATTCAATCAATTTATCTACTTTTTCAACCATAATTTATAGTATTTTTATCGACATAATTCTGTCACCGATGTCCCATCCCTACCATGTTTACACAAGGGATGCGCCCGGCATCGTTCGTCGCGTCTGGCGCATCTCGCAATGAATCACCCAGTGTGTTCCAATCTTTATTAGCTTTCGTCTCGCAAATAGAGGGTAGATAGAAGTTATGTGTTTTAGTTATAGCGAGCGACAATAAATAGATTTAGTTATTTTTAATGTTAAAAGTTTGAGTGGTATGGTGTATCAAGTTTCTAAATAGGGTGTCGAAATAAATTCAGATTTTTCCCTGCATTTTTTTAAAATACAGCTGCTCGTTCCCTGTGCTGGGTTACAGGCATTTTTTTTTATTATTCGGTAAATCTTCAATCGGCTTATTTGGTCGACCCTAGATAGGAAAACTTTATTTTCATTTGGTGTTTATAAAAACTAAAATTCTTACAGTACCTACGTGATTCTTCGCGTAAATAAGTCCAAAAAGAGACCTTTTGGTGCAGCGCAGACGGCACACTTTTTGTGCGATCGAGTCTGCGGCGCACAAAAAGTCTGCATGGCGCGCAAAAAGTCGGTCGCGGATTTTTCACAGACTCAACGCACACGACGCACATCTTCGATCATTCTGTCGGCAGAGCTGTAGGGACGTAGACGCTATGGAAATCGTGCAGGGATCGCGAAGTATTATTTTGTACATGAAGTACAGCAAAAGAAGAAGAAATAGAGAATTTTGGGTACATCCTATACTTTCGGAAAGATTACTGAAGGGACAGTTCCATACTAAACATTCAATTCTGAAACAACATCCGGATTTTTTTTTTCAAATTTTATACAATGTCTGTTACTACATTTGATGAGTTGCTATTTATTTTTCTTTTTAAGTGTCTATCATGATATTCTGCCTTAGAAGTATCATAAATTGCTGGTCTGTTTTGTATTTCTTGAATTAACATAGTTACATCGACCTCTGGCGCCATGATAATAGATCGCGTGCGTTACGTCCGACCACCCCTAGCAAATGCAGATTGCCGACTAAAGTGTGCGCCGTCTGCGTTAGCGCGCGTTGAAGCAAACGTTCAATTTTTTTCACACACTTTTTGTGCGGAGCGGCGCGCCGCGGCGCGGTGCGGTCTGCCCGAATTACACGGATTTTTTGTGCGCCGGACTTTTTGCGCGTCGTGTGCGTTACTGCATATAATTGCATAGGTTCTATTTTCACAGACTAAAAAGTGCGTCACGGATAGTCTGTCGTCTGCGCAGGGCCTTTATAAGGGTTTTCAAATACCTTTTGGATTAGATAAAACAGGAATGTGACAGCAAGACCGGTTATTACCCATTTTGTTCTATGTACAATTTAAACTGCATTTTAAGAAGTTTAGATAAATAAGCAGGAGACGCTATTAATCAATGTTTCAATCTCCTATTTCTTCCATTTGTCTTACTGCAGTCGTCATGTCTCTGGACCACCGTTACTACAAGTTATTTATACCCCAATATATCCTGTAAGGAAGAAATACGGTTCACGCCAAATTGTGACCATTCAATATCCTACTTCCTTCATCAAAAACCGTTAATACTACAAACACTATTACCTACAACTGAAATTGAACCTTATCTAAGAACCGTAAGATTTTATTTGGTATGTATTTAAAAAGGTAATTTTCAGGATACCTCACAGCGTAATTTCAACTTTGTTTTGATATGTGTTAAGGTACAATGTGAGTTGTAGTTTTATCTCTATTTTCAGATACTGTAAATGTGTTTGATTTTGTAACAAAGCCACATTCCTTGTTTGTTTGTCTTTGTTGGAGTTTACGTCCTTTTGTTTCCGTGTTTTAAGGAAGTGTTGTTTATTGGCTGGTTATAGTGTTAATCTTGACAAACATCCCCCGGCTAAATTTATTTTGGAGTCGCTTTTCTAGTAAGAAAATATTTGTATTAGGTGCTGGATGTATGTTTATGTTTTCTGAGCGTGATCATGACCTTTTCTAATACAAAGAGAGTACAATAATAATCGCATCAGTGTGTGAGAAATCAGTGTGTAAGATTTCATCTGCCTGCCTTTTCCCAAGTATGCTGGGTTCGGCTTCCAGTCTAACCGGATGCAGCTGAATACCAGTATTTTACATGGATACCCTCAACTGCCTATCTGAACTCCACAACCCAGGTAGTACTGGCTAATACGATACCCCTTGGTAAGACTGGTTGTCAGACTTTCGGGTCATAAACAACTAATACAATAAATAAGCTAAAACAAAGCTACAATAGCTACAAACACAAAGCTATTGTAGTGATTTATTAAAATTTGAAGTTATTATAGAGTTGCATTAAATTTGAAGTACAATGAGTGGCTTAGTATATTTACAGATAGGTCAAACAGTATAGAAAGTTGTGGAGCAGCCTTTTATGTGCCTATATAGTGAACCAATAAATTGTCAAAGTAATTGCTTTAAAATATATAAGACAGCGTCCATAATGACGTTGGAGCTTATTGCAATCTCTAAAGCACTTACGTTCTGCCCCAGTAGTAAACATAAAAATATTATTATTTGCACAGGCAACAAAAGTTCCTTACAACATTTAGCTCGATGCGCCTCTGGCCTCAGAGGTGTATCGCTAGCTATCTAAGATAAATGAATTGATGCATAAAGGTTGATACATTGAGATTGCAATGGGTTCCATCGCATATTAGAATACAGGGCAATGAAAGGGCTGACATGCTGGCAAAATATGCAGCTAAAAATGGAAAAGAAACTACTATCATTTTGGATTATTCAGAGATTATTCAGAGGTTTTACCCGGTATGTTTTAAGTTCCCGATATTTGGGCATTATTTCAAGGACCATGATCACGGATAAACTAAAGTTATTGAGGGTGGGTGATGAGCAGACAAGCAAAACAAATACTAAACATGGTAAATATTCTGTTTTCAGTGTTAATGATAGAGAGATTTAAACATTAATGTAGCTACACGGTTGGCTTGTGCTTTCTTAATATTTCATTCAGTACTCTGGCTTTGTGTCGCAACGGGCAGGATGCATGGGCACTAAAAGTACCACATAACGTTATAAAGAATCACGCTTGCCTCGTGTGATGTGATGTGCATTCGTTTTGGAACGCCTTAAAAGGCAGATGTCGATCGTAGGGCTGCAAGAATTTGTTATGTTTTTACGACTTCTTTATTCGTTATAACTCACAACAGAACATTTATATTGTCAGTAGGTTTCTGAGTCCTGTTGATTTCCGACACCGTCAGCTTCTTGTGGGGCAAGTGGTTTTTTCTGTACGGGAAGGAAAAAATATCGCTGTCGGGTAGAAAAAGTACCTTTTAGCTTAATTCAATTTCAGTGGCAAAACATAAATCATTTAATTTCAGTGGCAACTTAAAGGAGTCTTTGAATTTGAAGAATATTATTTCAAAAGCTAGCGTGTTTTTTTTATCAATAAATAAGCTACAAGGTATTAATTTGTTAGTTATAGTTATTTAGCGAGCTTATTATAATTTTACTATTATCCGGGCACAAAATCCAGACTAATACCTACTAAGTAGTTCTGGATGAACAGAAGTTGGGAAAAAAATACTTTACCTGGTCTGTGGATCAAAAGCATTTGCTCCAGCTATTACTAGACCAACGACAATATCAATCAAATAAAACCTCTTCTCAAAAAAATCACCCCTGTATTGACAATCTTCATTTCATACTATCAGAGGCAGCCCTGCTGCAGTATCTAGTTACGCAACATGTTATGGCGTGCAGATGGCGATGTATTTCTGTACCCGTTAGACGCATACGTACCCAACTACCCACGCTACAGGGCGAAGGGGGATGCCATGTTTGATGGGAGTTGAGGCTGTTAATCTAATTTGGTGATGGTTTTATAAGGATATCGTTTACGTGGTTTGGGATGTCAAAGGACCAGTTCAGTTTGACAGATGTCCTGAAAAAATTAGAAAATTGTCACGATTCAGGAAACAAATAATTGTATCACGATTTATGGGAACTAATTCTGATTTAAAAGAGTGTCCATGGAGTTTCTTGCCGAATCTTCTCCATAGAGATCTACGCTTTGGAATGGACAACTACAGTACTTTGAAAGTTCCTTGTGAGTGGGACGGTGGCTTCATTTTTATTGTTGATCGACTTTTCAAAAGTGCCTCTGGCCTTCTTGAAATAAATGATTTTGATTGATTATGATTTAAACTTATTTTCAATCATTAAGTCAATCATTGTAATAAGAAAGCAATTCTGATCTTATTAATTAGGCTTAGGCTTTGCTTTGCTAGTACTTTAGCTATAGTGATACAAGATGAAACAAAAACTATTTATATATATGGTCTTGTCCTTTCTCAAGCAAGGAGCGAAAGGTCGACTTGCTCACCCCCCCCCTGGGAAATAAATCTCCAAATGTTTATAAATAACTGTCTGACAATTTATGTTGTGTCTGCAATCTAACTGTCTTTCCAGACACTGGGAATTCCTAATTGTGTCTGGACTGATTTTAAAACCCAAGCCAAGTGCGGAAATATTTACTACATTGGAAATTACTGTTAAGTTCTTTGTGACAGACATGCTGACGTATAGATAATGAATTGATTCTATTAGTGGTTAGTTAAGACCAGATTATATGCATTTTAAAATCTTCGAAATTTATGAAACAAAATACATAACATTAAATTTGAAATATTAAGTACTTACTCACTATAATTTAGGTACTACATTATGGGCAGACATATACAAGTCCGTGATACGACCTGTCGTACTGTATGTATCGGAATGCAGGGCAGTGAAGAAGACGGATGAAAAAAGATTGCATGCAGCAGAGATGAGAATGTTGAGATGTATGTGTGGAGTGACTAAAATGGATAAAGTTAGAAATGAGTATACAAGGTGTTGTTCTGCAACCTCGTCAAATTCAAGGGGGTAACTACGCTAATGATTCTCGTCCCGAATTGACAATAAATTATTTACGGTAATAGGTAAGTGTGAACCTCGCCCTGATTCTCGTCCTATAACCGTACTTCTACACATACAAACAATCTTAAACGTTTATTCGATAATTTCTTATTCCCTAAACCACGTTCAGGGGTTATTCTGAAATATTGACAAACCTAAACTACCAAAAAAATCAGCATTTAATAATTAACTAGGTATCATAATTTTAATTGATTAATTAGGTCTTTAGTGACAACCTCCTGAATTTTGACGAGGATGCAAAACAACTCCTTGTATAAGAGGAAGTTTGAAAGTGGCGCCTGTTACAGAAAAGATGAAAGGGAGTCGTCTGTTTTGGTATGGACATGTGATGAGGAGGGATGGAACACATGTGACTAAAAGAGTGATGAATATAAATGTGGATGAATGGAGAGGGAGAGGAAGACCAAAGAAACGATGGATGGATTGTGTGAAAAATGATATGAAGGAAAAAGGAGTAAATGATAGCATGACGAATGATAGAGGAGACTGGAGGAAAGAGACGTGTTCCGCCGACCCCAAATAAAATGGGACAAGGGGATTATGGACAGACATTATCATTATTTTCTTGAAAACTGGGTACTGTTCCAAATGATCAGTAGTACGTCACTGAGCCTTCCAATAATTAAAATATTTGTATAACTTGAAAACGATCGTTCTAATACTGGTATTCAGCTGCATACGGTTAGACTGGAAGCTGACCCCAACATAGTTGGGAAAAAGCTAGGCAGATGATGAAAACGATCGTTCTAAATGAACTTAGGTCAATTTTGAGGCCTTTTTGAATGTAGGCGCTTAGTTGCGTTTTTTCTAGAAACTAACTGTTTAAAAAGGAAATATGTCCAAAAATGGCGATTATGGATAAAATATGAATTATGTTTAAAAAAGTTGGTTAAATAAGCAATGCAATATTTTATATGCAAAGTATTTGTAGGTACATAACTGCTAGTTACAAAGGTCTTAAATTTCACATTCGAACAGAAAGCGCTTCGTGGCACAGCTCCGGGGGATCGCCACAGCGCCGCCGGTGGTGCTCGACGAATAACTTGCCGCCAAAGTTATCAGTTTGTCAATTAAAACTATAGGTACGTTATTATTGCATCAATTCGAAAAACTCAAATAAAAACCTAAAATAAAATAATCCAAGCGTCTTAGCGTCGGGGGTCCGCTTTGTTTTGTGCTTGTACTAAGCGGTCTACTTAGCGGTCCCCCGACGCTAAGACGCTTGGATTATTTTATTTTAGGTTTTTTAGAGGTTTTACGGGTCGGGGGTTTTTTAAATTTTAAATTTAATTTTTATTTCATGCTTTTTAAACTTAACGAAAACAAGAAAAGTTATAAATTAAAAAAAACCGAGCTTTTAAGGGGGGGGGGGAGGGTGCAGCCCCGCTCCCACCAGCGATGCCCATAGTGACAAGTAACATGATTTCAAATTTCGAATCGACCAGACCTGGGAAAGTTGTTTATTTCCCTTCAACTAGAAAAGTGGTGATCACCTTCAAATGGCTGGGCAGATTTTCTCGAAACATAGCTAAGAACACTCTCGATTAAAACACCTTTCAAACGAAACCAATTTTATCAAAATCGGTTCATCCGTTTAGGAGCTACGATGCCACAAACAGACACACAGATACACAGATACACAGATACACAGATACACAGATACACAGATACACAGATACACAGACACACAGATACACACATCAAACTTATAACACCCCTCTTTTTTTGTCGGGGGTTAAAAATGCAAATACTGAATAATTCAAATATTTAAAAATACGATCAAGTCAGCAAAAATCATAGTGTCAACTCGTCACACGAAGCTGCATGAATCTCCCTAGCACTGCAGACTCCGGCCGTTCAGAAATCATCCTTTGGGATTCCGTTGGTGCTCCCCCGAATCCCACACAATCTGTTTCTGTAAGTATTAATGTCATAAAAATCTAGTGGTCGGATTCGCGATTGCTGAGTATGAAGTCCTGGGTTCGATTCCCACTTTCCTAGTGTCTCGGATGTATCGGCTGTCTGTCAAACTTAGAACTAGGCTTCTCATGTGGCTAGACCTGACAGTTTCAAAGAGATTGATGGAGCCTTGTTGAGGTATGTGTTCCTCTTGTTAATTCCACCGACTGCCTCTGTGGTCTAGTTGTTGCAATCCTGACTGCTGGCTATGAAGTCCTGGGTGCCATTCCCGTGTCGGGCAAATTGTTATTAGGTATTTTCCATCATGAATCTCTCAGTAGCAGCCTCGAAGTCTGGATTTGTGTCCAGTTGATGGCATTAGGCTCACAGGCGTGATTTTGTGTTATGTTTTATGGCATAGAAGTCGTCCACCCTTGCCCACCAAAATCAAGGAAGCTTCACCAGAACACTAAAGACCGGTCATATAATCTGGTCACAATTGATCAGTTTTTCTAATTGCTTACGCATGCGGGTTTTTCTAACAAACGTGTTTCTGATTTATGTAAGTTATTTATTAAAAACAATAGGATAACTAAGGATTTATGCTTACGAGATGATCTGTAGCATTTAACAGAAGGGTACATTATGTCTATCTACTAATAGAATTATTCCTACAAATTCTGTTTATGCAGTTACTAAGACGAAGAAATAAGGAATGAGTTCGCATACGCATAATAAGAAGTCTGAAAGTGCCTCCTGGTGACTGAAAAGTAGTGTGGAAATCGTGTTCGAAGATGGTGGAATAAGGAAAATGCACTTTATTATGAACGAGCTGTCCCGCGCAACTTCGTCTGCGTCATTCGACATTTTCCCCGTCTTCGCAACATTTTTCATTGCTGCTCCGCTCCTATTGGTCGCAGCGTGATGATATATAGCCTATGTCCTTCCCCAGGTTGAAATCTATCTTGTTGCCAAATTTCATTAAGATCCGATCAGCCGTTTAGTCGTGAAAAGGTAACAAACATACAAACAAACAGAGTGACTTTTGCATTTATAATATTAGTATGGAAGTATGGATCTAAGAAACGATTGATGGGTGACAGTGAGATGACGACAAATTTAATAAACAAGGTGTTGTTTTGCATCCTCGTCAAATTTCACGAGGGGGTCACAAAAGACAAAAATAATCAATTAAAATTTCGGTACCTATTAAATTATTAATAAACGCTGATTTTTATGGTTGTTTAAGTTTGTCAATATTTCAGAATAACCCCTTTAATGTGATTTAGGGAATAAGAAATTGTCTGCGGGTTGTTCGAAAGAGTTACCGCGGCTCTGGAACACAAAGGGCTAAGAAGGAACATAGTCAGTCAAGTCTGACACTCCCTCCCGCTCCGCCCAGAGCGGGAGAAGTCATTTGATGATTTCCCATCCGCAAAAAAAAAAAAAAAAAGGGAATAAGAAATTATCAAATAAACGTTTGAGATTGTTTGTATGTGTGTTAGCGAGGTTATTATAGGGCAAGAACCAGACGGGCCACGTTTAAAACACGGGTGGTTCACAATTACCGATTTCCGTAAATAAGATTTTAAAAAAATTACCTACCCATTTTATTATGTATTCGGGACGAGAATCATTAGCATAGTTACCTCCTTTGACGAGGATGCAAAACAACAGCTTGTAGAAGTGGAAGAAGACACGTTTCGCCGTCTTCAAATAAATTGGGATAAAAATGATAGAATGATGGTGATGATGCAGAGGAATATTCGGAATACCATTGCCGAGGGATATCCCCCATTACTGCGCGGGGAGTAGCAGTAGTAGCTTTAGAAAGTGCCATGGATATGATAAAAGCTCTAAGTATGACGATCTTCAGTCCTACATCGAAGTATTTTATTGAAGAATGCGCCAGAATCTCTAAAATCTCTTAGAAGCATGCAATGCCTTGGAAGCTGTACATGTCATAGTGTTTTAAACAACATGTCACGAATACATTTAAATCTATTGCATCAGTTATTTGTCTTACTATGCAAAATAATGTGATAACTTAAGTTCGTATTGTGCAACTTATTTCCATTATTTAAATGAGTAGCCAAGTGTTTTTCCATGAGCTATGGAGTGCTATAGAAAGAGGAGTTTTCCTATAAATATTTAGTATTCAGTTAAGGTAGGAGTCGCATTGTATCGTGATCTTTTTGGTAATCTTGTTTTCTAAGAATTGTTGTGCAGGTGTGTCTGTTTTCTTTGATGACTCGTACGTCTGTTTTCAGTAATGATGGCGACACTTTATTTATTGCGCTGTAGGAATTTCCACCCTCGAAAAGCTGTGTGGTTAGGTTATTGGTTGGGTTGGTATTGGCATGTGATGCGGAAGAATGAGGAATAACGAGAGGAAAGTTTTGAGTATGAATTAATGAAAAAAGAGCAAGACAGCGATGAATGGACTGTGTGAAGGATGATATGGCAAGAAAAGAGGTGCCTGATGAGATGACAGGTAATAGAGAAGTATGGAAGAAGAAGACATGCTGCGCCTACCACAAATAACTTGGAATATGGACAGGAGAATTACTATGGGAATATCGATTTTTAGCAACGAATTATACAAGGTGTTGTTTTGGATCCTCGTCAAATTCAAGGAGGTCCCTAATCAATTAATTATAAAATTAATAAGGTAATTTTTCTGTTTTGCGAAAATTGGTAAGTGTGAACCATACGTGTTTTAAACATAACCCGTCTGATCCTCGCCTTATATCGTTGCTTACACACAAACAAAAAATCTCAAACGTCTATTCGATAATTTTTTATTCCCTAAACCACGTTAAAGGGGTTATTCTGAAATACTGACAAACTTAAACAACCAAAAAAAAATCAGCGTTTATTAATAATTAACTAGGTACCATAATTTTAATTGATTATTTATGTCTTTTTTGATAACCTACTGAATTTTGACGAGGATGCAAAACAACACCTTGTATAATTCATTCACTCGGGTTTCGTCCTAATGAAAATGGGCAGTAGTTTTTAGAGTAATAAGCATGTTTACAATGATCTAGACCAACAACTCGTTTTCGTGTTTTCCGAAGTTTCTGACATGCTGCTGGCACTTAGGTTAGAGTTTTCTTGGTCTTATTTCGCTTTTTCATAGACATCAAGATGAGGAATAGATTTACTGCCTCGTTGGTATCGTGGTAACAAGCACGACTGCTCTGATCGGGGAAAATGTTATTGGGTGTTTCTATCATGAATTTCTCAGTGGCAGCCACGGAATCGCGATCTGTGGACGGCTGATGGTAATAGGCTCGCCCCCTTTTACATGAGACTTGGACATAACTGGCGAAATGTGGGTGTATTGTGATGCGCCTATAGAGGCGTGTTGTTGTTTTATAGTGATTTTATGTTATTTCACAGAATTCATACCAATCTGTTTGTTTTAACGGATCTGATAGATATTCCCGTTGCCGTTGTACATAAGCTACATTTTATTCGTGTTTATACTCGTATCTTTTAACTTTGTATGCAATCAATAATAAGATAATATTCCCTATTTCGAACTTGGCAGTGTAATAACGATCCCAAATGGACTCATACAACAAATCTTATAAAAACTTCGCCTGACCTAAATACCCTTGTCCATTCCAAGCAAAATAAACACTGGAATCTGTAGTTCTGGAAACCTGTACATCTATTTACTATTCATCGTCCAGAAGTATGTGAGTTCCGAGGTAATAATAAATAAACATTGTTTGTCACTTTGTTTGTAGAATTCTCCGCATCGCCTGATTATATCTAAACTCTGAGGAATGTTATTGTTCAATGATTCATGTTTAAACGAAAACTTTGGTCCGTTGTTCACCATTGTGGAAGTATGGCTTCTTGGAATTTAAGGAAAACAGCTGTCTGAAAATTTGTTTAGAGACAAAGCAAACTGGAAACTCCGACTACTTAAGACATATTCAACATTAGCGCCGTCTACCGGACAAGGTTCGTGCGTCAAATGACGTTTCCGAAGAAAAGTAAAACATGAGCAGAACAGACACACAATTTAGTTATTGCCAGCTCAACACCGTGGCAGCTGATTCGATTTTCATGACCAGATTTATTACGTTGATTTTCTATCTAAAAACAAAGAATGAAACGGATACGAAAAATAATCTAATTTTGATGTTCAAATAATTTCATGTACCTAAGTATCGTTTTTAAAACACATATCTTATTACTAAAACAAAACAAGAAGTTACCAGAATATTATTATTATAAGGACAACAGTGGTACATATAATATACCCATAATAATTGTTAGATGTTGGTTAATGTTGCAATGAATACTACTTTTGCGAATATGAATACGAATCAAAATAATAATTTTACCATTCGACGAATACGAATACCTACATATCTAATTATTGTTGTAAATTATTAGTTTAGAAAATAAAACACAATAAAACATTATTTTATAACTACTAATAACTTCTTGTACATTTTTTAATTTCAAATCGTAAAGTTTAAATTGCAAACGATAATAATACCGAACATCAACAAAATAGTATGTTCCGTAACGTAACCTACTTGAATCGGGTGCTCGGTCTCTTCTGCACAGATAAATTGCTTAGTCTATGACAACGAGACAATCATGATAAACACAAAAGTCACGATAAAATTTGAATCAAGGATCAAAATATGTAAAAAAAATATATGTAATCTACAACGATCTAATATTACACTGCTTTTAATTCAAAAAAACTAAAAAGGCATTTTTTTTATTTGTCAACGCGCGCGTGGTCTGCCCGTCACGAGGTGCCGCAGCAGACTAAAATGACACTGAGACGTACTCGGCGCGACCCTTTGCTTGCGTATGTTTTTAAAATAATACAAATTATTAATTAAAAAAGTTACCAAGGGAATTCTCATCTTTTTAAATTTCCTATCTTTGAGTGTAAGAATCGATTAAAACGCATTTCTTGTTATCGAGAATTTTCGGGCTAATAGACGTTTGATATACATTTTTTTATTCAAATGTAGCTAAAATAAAATTCTGACAAGCCGAAATAATAAACATGAATCCCTTTATGAGTGATAATTTTTTCATGTTGATTGAACTAGTAACTTTTTCAGAATATCGAATTGAAAAACCTGATTTGACAACTCTTAAGCCCTTAAAAATATCTTACAAAACGAAAGACGCGAATCAGTAAAATAAAGGACACCTTGGAAAAAAATATCAATATGTAATACTCGTAATATGAGACTGCTTTTGCATGCGGTTTTGTTGTAGAGCTCGATAATAGTCTAGGGATCGTTTCGTGTCTTGTCACTGATCATGATCATCATACTGGCGGGTTCCATCCAAATCTGTTTAGCATTAAGACGAAATAGACATACATAACAGATATAGATACAGAAACTCAGCATCTAATTTACGCCTTTAATAAGATAAGATAAGATAAGATAAGATGCATTTATTTGTATAAACATGTGTGTCATGAATATCTATGTATCATGACTCATGATACATAGATATGCACATATGGATGGAAATCGAGTTCAGATGATTGCTGTTTCAACATGTTTTGCCATATTCGGCGTACAAAATAGTTTATAATATATTGGAAGTTACAAAATAAGAAATAATTAAATTACATTAGTCAAAAAATTACAATAGTCAAAATTCAATCAATTCAAATAATACATAATAACAGTAAATACAAAAATAATGTCAATAAAGAAAAATTGAAACAATAAGATTGATAGAATTAAAATTAAATATAAATTCAAAATTTGTCATCCAAAAACTCCGTAACACTATAGTATCCCTTATTCAAAAGCAATTTTTTTAGTTCTTTCTTGAATGAAATAGTATTCAATATCTTAAGGGAATTAGGAATTTTATTGTATATTAATGGGGCCATGCATATCACACTTTTTTTTAGAAATGCTGTCATGGCGGAGACTGATTGCACCCAAAGTCTATATTTCTCACGTCTATTTCTACCTGTATTATTAGTCAGAAGGGGAAACAAATTAGGATTAGATTTTACAAATAGTGATATTTCTAATATGTAAAGTGACGGAAGTGTTAGAATTCTGTGCTGTAAAAACATTAGCTTGCAACTGTCAGTAGTTTGCAACCCAAACATAGCCCGAATACAACGCTTTTGTGCTTTGAACGCAGTGTCCTTTTGAGTTGAATTGCCCCAGAAAATTATTCCAAATCTTAATACTGATTCAGCTAGCCCGTAATATGCTGTAAGTAAAGTGTCTGCGGTATAGAAGAAGGTTACAATAGGCTGCATAATGCCCCAATCTAGAAATGTAGGCAAGCTCAGAGTCTAGATTTATCTTATGACAAAATTATCCCACCTTGTAACCCGATCTCTTCGCATTATGAATGCTCCAGCATCGGTATAAAATAGGTATAATTGTGTCCAGTCGACGGATCGATCGCTTATCAGCGATAGTATGTACTTATGTTGGTTACCTATGCCGCGGTACTGTGGGCTGGTACAGGTGAGGTCAGGAGTGTTTGAAGATGTTGAAGACCCGCGATTGTTTGTTTTATCTAAAAGGGATAGGTATTGGATCACGCACATTACGGCCTCCAAACTCAATAAAACTTTGCTGTTTGGATAACCCTGGACCACTTAGTTGTCGTCCTATCGACGATCAGAAAAGAAGTAACGAGATCGTTGCCAGAAACATCATTGATTAAGGTTTTTTTGAAGTGAAAACTTCTTTGGCCGCGATGGGTGACCGACATGCTCGTGAGTGTCGTGATGTATTGCACCAGACTAGCGACGCAATTAAAAATTCAAAAAAAATATTTTGAGTTTTCACTTCTGCCAGCAGTCCCTAAGACTGTTTTTGTTTTTTTTTTAATTTTTAATCAGGCTTGCGTTTGGCAGCAATTCGCGCGATGTGATGCGATGATGCGGCCTAGGGTGGATCACGAAGGATGACGTTTGTGATCATAGTGAACGCTTTTACGAGATCCTGATTATTCAAGGACGTGGCGATTTGTTTATGTAGTTTAAGGAGCGGGCTCCTTCCATATCCCTAAAACTCTGTCTACGCCATTGGATATTATATTCAGCGTTTCCTATTATTAAACAAATTCGGGCAGGATGACTATCTAAACTACTCGCCCTGTAGCATCATCTGCTCAGCGTCTTCCCAACTAATGTTGGGGTCGGCTTCCAGTCCAATCAGATGCAGCTGAATAAGAGTATTTTTCATGGAGCAACTGCCTATCTGACATCCACAATCCAGTTAGTACTGGGTAATACGATACCCTTTGGTAAGACTGGTTATCAGACTTCTGGGCCACTGACTACCTCTAACGACTGACAAAGATTTACAAATGACAGCCGGGTCCAACGGCTTAACGTGCTTTCCGAGGTACAGAGGAAACTCTGTATGTAATGAGTGGTCACCCATCCACAGATCTGTCTAGGTAAACGTGACTTAACCGAAAGATTATCCAGAGCGGCTGTTATTATTAAGCCACGAGCTCCTCCACGTACGCTTAGTAAAATAATGGCAATCTGAATCATTTTTAGGGTTCCGTACCCAAAGGGTCTAACGGGACCCTATTACTGAGACTTCGCTGGCCGTCCGTCCGTCCGTCTGTCACCAGGCTGTATTTCAAAAGTTCGCGTTGTCCGATCGATCGGACCAAGTGTTCTAAAATAACGATAGACCTCGTGGTCCGACTACTTAGTCGGACCAAAGGGAAAAAAAAGTTCACGTGGTCCGATTGATCGGACTGAGCGGTCGGACCAAGTGTTCACAGGGCATGAACCGTGATAGTTAGCCAGTTGAAATTTCTACAGATTATGTATTTCTGATGATGACAACAAATACTAAAAACAGAATAAAATAAATGTTTAAGGGGGCTCCCATACAAAAAAGTGGCTTGTTTTTTGCTAGTTTTTATAAATAATGGTACGGAACCCTTCGTGCGCGAATCCGACTCGCACTTGGCCGGTTTTTTAGTTTTCCATCTTCGTTTTTGCCATTACACTGCCACTTTGTTCTGGCCTTTAGTCACAAGATCTGCATGATACATAGAAATTCAAAAAGCAATCTCCCGATATAATTTCTGCGCGTACTTGTACATTCCTAGCCAGTCATCAGACCGCGATAACGCGGTGACTTATGTAAATATGATTGAAATGCCATTCTATGTTCGTAGCACAGTACCTTGTAGTAAACGTAGGTAGGTAACCTACAGGTTATCTGAGGTACATACTCGTACCTGACTTGTTTCGAGAACCGTAAGTAGACCAGCGAGAGTGAAGTAACTTCGTTTTTTAAGAAATTCTTCCTTATTTGGCTTCTTCTCGTCTTAAGTATAAGAATTTCGATCATGGCTTACTAATACTTTCATAACATAACCTATGTTTAAGTCCCATGTCCATCACATGCAGCGAGCCTATTGCCATCAACCGGACACAAACCCTACCTCCTTGGCCGCTACTGAGAAATTATTGATGGGAAACCCCAATAGAATTTTGCCCTAACCGGGAATCGAACCCAGGAGGCGGTCAGAACGAGGCAGCCATCATTAATTTAATCATTAGTTTAGAGGATTTCGATCGTGGCTTATAAACTTTTCATGAGGAATGAAAATGTTTTGGGAAATAGTAATATAGCTTTGTGATCGGGAAATACTTTTAAGAGGATTTAGCTTCTCATTCTTTAGATAAATCAAATGCGTGTTTTAATACTTGCAGTACGTCGTAGGACGCTGTGTCAATCGGGATATCATTCACTTTCAATAAAGAAGTTTTGAAGTAAACTAAATTTTCTTCTTTTCGTGTGGTTTAATAAGTGCCTAATCTGTTGTCAGACATTTACTTATTCCCAGCAAAAACATTATGAAGTGACGAAGGGCGTTCGTTTCTGGGGACTGTCTCTTGTAAACTTTGACGTTCAAAAAGTGCTGATTATCAACCTAATTTGAATAAATAAATGGCTTCCGATTTTGACTTTTGATTTTATGTCGCCCATGAGAGTCTGACTTAGATGAACTTAATAATTAAGTAAGTAAAGACCATTTGATAACTTCAGATGTCCTTAGTGATTGGAAATCATCATACTGTAACTTTACTTTACTTTGCAATAAATCTTGCTAGCAGCAATCTTGTAATGCGCAGCGGAACTTTGATTTTACATACTACAAGAGATTAAACACATTTTAATCAACGTACATTAAAGCCACTTAAGGCAAGCCTTTTAATTAACTAATAAACCACCCGGTTGACAGATCACGTGCAATATGCGCATGCGTAGTTGGTACTTGTTAATTAGCAATCAGCTGCAATTAACAGATTTATATGAGTGCATTCCGATTGGTTAGCGTTTGCATTGTAGATGAACTTCTTAACTAGATGGTCCTAGAAATTTTACAAAAGCTGTAACCATTTTTTTAATCGCATTGAATAGTCTTTTCGAATTTAAACCCAAAAAGGGTTAATTATTATTATGTCAGCCTGTTCAAAACTGTCACATTTCAAAGAAAATGACCCTTCTGACAGAGAGAAGGAATAAATTGAATAACACGATAATCATACCGTTACGACATTTGGGGGATAAGGTATTTTTGTCTGTAGTTTCAACTGCCTTGTTGGTAGAGTGGTAGCAATCGCGACTGCTAAGTGTGAAGTCCCATGTAAGAGGGGCGAGCCTATTGCCATCAACCTGGCACGAATCCATACTCCGGCCCCGGGGCTGCTACTGAGAAATTCCTGAGGACCTCATGTTAAGTTTTGTGGGGCTTCAAAGTCAAAGTCAAAGTCAAAGTTAAAGCATTTATTTCAATTAGACCATTACAGGCACTTTTGAAAGTCAAAAAAAAACAAAATAAAACGCGAAGCTACAGTCCCAGTCACAAGGCATAATAACTTGTGAAAGTACTGTAGTTGCCCATTCCGTAGGGTAGATCTCTATGGAGAAGAACGGGCAAGAAACTCCATGGACACTCTTTAAAATCAAAATATGTTACAAAATCTTGGTTACATCATTACAAATATTATGTGAGAACAATGTAGAAATACGGGCAAGTTAAGAGCGTCCAGAGTAAAATATTAAATCAGTAATAAAAAAAATAAAGTAATTAAAATAAACCGTGGCAGCTAAGAGATGACCAGTCACAACTGACAGCGCCCGTTCACGAACGTGACGCATGTATCAGCCATCATTCAACTCTATCATTTTGAAGGGAACTAAACGACCCGACACACCCGCCACCATCAGCGTGACATTTAAGTGAGCATGACATTCACTCACCCACCAGGGTAAAGCCTTAGTTTTTAAATGAAAGTTTGTATAAAAGTTTGTAAAGGCTTAGTTTTTAAATGAAAGTTTGTATAAAAATTGTTTAATAAATAAATAATAATAATAATAATAAAGCAGTCGCAATTGCGACGACTCGACCAACGAGACAGTCAGAGAGTCAACTTAAGTGGACTAAAATCAAAAGTTAAGCTTATCAAATATCTCTGATTCCTCAACAAAAAGCATCATTAAAATTGTTCTCCTAACAAACTATCTCAGTTCAAAATCAATTAAAACCCACTCAAGATCACGGCCAAGAGGTAGATTACTCGCACAACTACTATCAGCAAAGGCCCCCCCCACACATACGTACGGTCTGATCTCATCTGTTTACTAAACATGTGTTAGTTGTCTCAATTACCCTTAATTGTATGCAGTTGCAACGAGGATGTGTGGAGCTGGCGAGTTCTCATGCAAATACCTTTGATGGACGTCACTGGCAAGTCGAACGAATCAAGTATAGGCTATTTTTCTTTAAACGGGCCGCGAGATATGCTTGTCAACTAGCTGTGCCCCGCGTTCGTCCGCGTCAAATTATCTTCCATATTTGAATTGGATTTTGCTAACATTTTCAAAGGTTTTAATTGTTTTTCAGGGAATCCTTATCCTTTATAATATTAGCTATCTGCCAGTAAAAGTCCCGTCAAAATCGATTTCGTTTCGGAGCTTAGCCGGAACAAACAGACAGATTATGACAAATTTTTAAAAAAAGAACACGTTTTTTTGTTGTTGTACCGTATAAACTTTCATTGGCATTGTGTAAAAAGCTGTTGTTTTAGAATTACAAACAGACATTCCGATTTAATTTATTTGCATAGATGTTACCGAGTGGCGCAAGTTTTGCCAACTGGAAGTATCCTATACTTAAGACCTGATGACCTTTGAAACCATTTTTTTTTGCGTTCTGGAAAAACAGACTCTAAGAATAAAGAAATACTTCCAACCCTGTATGACTTCATCTGTTTACAGCAGCATGTCAGATAACATATCGGTGTTTCTCTTAACTCATACAATTGTGAGACACATCACAGGTCGTAATGTATGCAGTTGGATGAGGAAGTATTAAGACACCACTCCACAGCGGAACAGCTAAGTTACGGTCGCGTAGCTTCGCTTTGCAGGTCCTGAAGACTCTCATGGTGGCCAATCTGAGCGAAGAACTGCCTTCGGACGTGGGAGAAATTATAGAGCACCAGTATTAGCGCAACCACAGGTGCACTGCCCGGCAATGAGGCCGGTAAGAGATCGTGCGCAGGACCAACCGTTTAACGTGCCTTCCGAGGTTCGGGGTATCATACATATCATATCATGGCTATAATTGTTACTTTTGTATACCAACTAATTAGTAAAATTAAAGCCCTCTCCCAGTCTGTGCCCTAACAGGGTCCATATTTATGTACCTTGTAACATCTTTTTTACAATATGGAATGCAAAATAAATGAATAGGAAAACCGTCAACTTCCAAAGTCCGGGCTGTATCTGAGAAACTCCTAATAGAAAAACTCAATAAAACTTCGTTAGGACCCGGGAGTCAAACCAAGGATCTCTCCGTTCAGCAGTCGCAAGTGCAACAACGAGACTAACCGGGCTTTGCTTTGTATTTTTAGTGTAAATAGGATCTTCCACTGCCTCGCACAGCCACGCTACGTGCGTCATCATCTGCCTAGCCTTTTCCCTAATATATAATGCTTTTTCCACAATATAGCTGAATACCAGTATTTTACTGAGAACGCTTGCCTATCTGACATCCATAACCCAGTTAGTAGGTACTGAGTAATAACCCTTAGGCAAGACTGGTTGTCAGACTTTCGGGTCACTGACTACCTGTACCGACTGTCAAAGAAATACAAATGACAGCCAGCACCAATGAACGGCTTAACGTGCGTCACGGAGGAAACTTGGTATAATATAATGGATGGTCACCCATCCACGGACCGACCTTGGCAAGCGCTGCTTAACCATGAAGATGGACCCGTGGGATTGCTATTATTTAGCCTTGAGGTTCTCGTGTCTCTGCTCCTTTAATCAATTGCAATGTGCTGAAATCCAACATCGTTGGATCGGTTCGCGTGATTTGATTGAATTGATTTATGCGCGTCTGAGAGCAGCTGTGGCCCAGTTGAGCAGCGGTGGCCCAGTGGTGGCAGCCCCGACTTACAAGCAGTAAGTCGTAGGTTTCAACTTCCAACCTAGGCAGGCGCATTACTTTGTGTAATTTATTTCAACACCGCTGCTCTCAAAACGGTGAAGGAAAACATCGTGAGAAAACCGGCATGTACTAGAACTAAAAATTCGAAGACATGTGACATCTACCAACCCGCACTGGGCCCGCGTGGTGGATTAAAGCCCACTCTCTCTCATTGAGAGGAGGCCTGTGTCCCAGCAGTGGGAGCATTATAGGCTGATGATGATGATGATGATGCGCGTCTGGTAAACCAATTAACCGCGCAGCTGACATGGCAAACCTCTCCGTGCATATCCTACGTAGCAGTGGACGCACGGGTTTTATGGTCGCGGGCGCCGCGACGGCGATGGATATTGTAATGAATGTGTTCTGGTGCTGTTCTGATGCGTTTTGTATTGTTTTAATTAAAATGTTGTTTAGCATATAATCTTGGCATGATTTTATTGCGAATTACTTTAATGGCGCAGGTGCTGAGCTATTGGGACCGATTCTCGAATTGAACAAAATTAAATATTATTCTTTATAAGCCATTGGTGGGGTTAATCTTTAACATATTTATAAGGCAAAAACATAAAAAAGTGCACTTTAATCGATGCTCGTTCCTGTTTTATGTTTAGGAATTTTCCTGTGGTCGGAAAACCCCACGTTGATGATATAGTATTGTGTACTTGTATGTATCTGTTTTGAATATTGTTATCAACACCACAAACCATCTACGTCCGGCGCCAAATTAGAAACTCGCATTCAATTCTAATTAACCGATTTTGCATAGTTTGAATTTGTCAGTTTTCCTGCAACTTGACAAATCACCAGGAATACCCAGATTGCATTTTGATTGGAACAATAGGACACCTGATTTAAAAAAAAAATGGTCAGGTTCTATTTTAAGGAAGAACGATTCTCAACTGGCTTCGTACCTACGTACTTTTAAGATATCCTAAAAATATTTCTCATCACCGAATAACTACGAAATTGGTGTGGGTTCAGCTCTAAGAGCACAAATAACCTTAAAAAGGTGGCTAGGACAGACTGGATGCAAATCTGGAGGACATAAGGAGTCGTAACTTGTATAAACCACCTTGAACTTTGGCTTTTTTGTTTTGCTTGATGTGATGAATCCTTAATGGATGTCCTCCGCCTTGGAGAGAGCGGAGGGGCCAGTCAGAATCGTACCGACTTAAACCACACCGGTGTTCCCTCGCACGCTTGCGACTTCCGCTGTTCCGGACTGGTGCTGGCCCGCTTGACCTGCGGGCCTCGTACCGGACAGGGGTGAGGTGTAAAACTCCCCCGTTACGTTTTACGGAGGTGCGCGTGGAACACAACGTGCCGCCGTCTTGGTCAGTGTGATGGGGGCGACGGATGTCCCCGATTACTATTGAAAGAGGCCTATCATATGTGCAACAGTGGGTCTTAGACCAACCAAAAACCAGCTATCGACCCCAAAACAAAAAGGTATAAAATTAACATTAGGCTCTAAAAAACTGCCCAAAAAAACATGTTCTACAAAAACCAATCATGTCTAACCAAAGATGAACCGAGCGGGTATAATCTATGTAATTGTGAACAAGTCCATTAGTACATAAATGAGCAGTTACTAGTTAGATGGGGGCGTGGGTGCGCAGGCGATGCGCAAAAACTAACAAGTGGGAGACGATCCCGAACGTGGACTGAGGATGTGGTTATGTGGCATGAGACTAATATCGAGATCTATGAACGTTCCTCACTTTTCTTTTTCTACGGGTGGGAAATCATCAAATTACCGCTCCTGCTCTGGGCGGAGTGGAAGGGAGTGTCAGACTTGTACTGACTAAAACCTGTCCATGTTCCTTCTTAGCCCTTTGTGTTCCTGGGCCACGGTATCTCTTTCGAACAGTCCCGCAGCCCTAGCAGGCATCAGCCCTCTCGGACCCCTTCCGGTTTGCTGACATCTCCTTGATGCGCGCGTGGAACACGAACGCCGTCGACACGGCCTGTCGTCATATGACGGACGGACGGTGAGCTAGCCCATTACTCGCCGTCCACAGGCCTGCGATGAATGTTCCCCCTTTTTTTTTTTTTTTTTTTTTTTTTTTTCGGGATGGGAAATCATCAAATGACTTCTCCCGCTCTGGGCGGAGCGGGAGGGAGTGTCAGACTTGTACTGACTAAAACCCACCCATGTTCCTTCTTCGCCCTTTTTGTTCCAGGGCCGCGGTATCTCTTTCGAACAACCCGCAGCCCTGGCAGGCATCGGCCCTCTCGGGCCCCTTCCGGTTTGCTGACATCTCCTTGAGGCGCGCGTGGAACACGTACGCGCCGTCGACACGGCCTGTCGTCATGAGACGGACGGACGGTGAGCTAGCCCATTACTCACCGTCCACAGGCTCGCGCCTACGGTGGCCGGGGGCCACTGGTTGCCCCCCGACGCCCGGGGCGTCTCCCGCGGTGGCTGGGACGTGAGGTTCTCTCCCTCTCACGTTCCGCCACCTCCTTCGCTAGCATGACTGCTTCGCAGAAGGAGGCGACGGCTTCCCATTCCCTCTCGCTCCGGACCATGGATTGAACCAGGGCCGGTCGCGAGAGGTCACCGCCACCAATCGCCGCTACGAGGACACGGCGGTGCTCAGCCCAAGCGGGGCAGAGCTCCACGGTGTGCTCCACCGTGTCCTCCGGCCGATCCTCACAATGGTAACATCCGGGCGTTTCCTCCCGCCCAATTCGGTGCAGGAACCTCCCGAAACAACCGTGTCCGGTGAGGACCTGCGTCAGGCGGAAGGTGAGGGCGCCGTGCCGCCTCTCTAGCCACTCCTCAAAGAGGGGACTTATCGCCACTATTGTGGCGTGCCCTGCACGTGGTTGCGATAGTCGCTGTCTCCATGCCACCATGAGATCGCGCCGGAGGTCTGTCCGCTGAGCGACAATTTGCCGCGGCAGCGGAGTTTCCCCCCGGCGTAGTGCCTCCGCGCGCCATTCATGCAGGCGCGCGAGGACCATCGCCTCCAGATCCCATGGTGGCAATCCGGCCAAGAGGCTCGCCGCCTCGCCGGAGATCGTGCGGTACCCCCGGATCAGCCTTACGGCTACCACCCTCTGGGGCGCGTTCAGGTAATGGGCGGCTCGCCGCCTCAAAGAACGCGCCCATACCGGGGCCCCATAAAGGGCCATGGACCGCACGACCCCCGCGTAGAGCCTCCGGCAGGAGGCGTTTGGACCCCCCAGGTTGGGCAAGAGCCGCTTGAATGCAGCTCCTGCCCGTTCCAGTTTTGGGGCCAAACGTCGGAAGTGCTCCACGAAGTTCCACCGGCTGTCGAGGACAAGCCCTAGGTACTTCAGCGTCGACTCGACGCCGCTGGGAACTCCTCCTACCGTCAGTATGGATCCCGACGGTGGCGCATTCCGAGGCCCATGAAAGCACATGGCCTCGGACTTGTGCAATGCCACCTCGAGACCCAGTTGCCGGATTCTCTCCACGACTATCGCAACCCCGCGTGTCATTAATTCGGCCGCCGCCTCGTGCGACCTCCCCTGTGCCAGCACCAGCGTGTCGTCAGCGTAGCAAACTACGCTGACACCACTAGGGAGGTCATGAATGTTCCCCCTTAGGTCATATTTTGGCTAAGCGACTCTCATACCAGGGGCTTAACTTCTTCTCCCTTGATTTTTAACAGTTTTTTTTCTGTTTATTGCAGGTAAGCTGGATGTTCTTGGCAAGCACCGTGCTGAGTGAACTGACCGAGAAGTATCTGTGGTAAAAATCCTTCAATTGACTGTTAATGTCATAGGTTGTAACCAAACCTATATTTGACGTAACCACGGAGAGGTTTAAGGGATGTAAAGAACACTTTGAATTTCATTTCAGTGCTTAGTCAACTAAAAACATTATTAGGTAGTTGTTATGCAAAATATTGAGTGTTTCGCGAAAATGGTTTTGCAGAGGTCATGGATTACCGCGAAGTTTCAACTGATTCCATACATTATAAAACACTATAACACTATATTAACACAGTAGGTATCTACCATATATGTACATTAATTAGTAAACATAACTGTCATTTAAATTACTGCTTCCATTCTGCATAAAACTCACTAATATAATGTATAGCTTGCCACACAGACACGGGCCGGTCCAGGCGTCGCGCCTAGTGTAAACACTTCCTTATGCGTTGCTAGCTAATTGTTTGTAATGTTTATAATGCGCACGCGCTTATTAAGAGCTTTGTTTGAGTTATGTTTATGAGAATATAATTAATCGGATGTGATTCATTTAATTTAAAACGAGTGTTGTTTTGATATGCGAGCGACTTTATTGCAAACAGATTTTAGGTATTATTCCACTAGGTTATATATACTGTGCATTACTGTGTTATACAACCATAGCACTTCATAAAAGAATTCGATCAAGAGACGGTTTTCTAAACTAATATTATAAACAAGTTGAATAAAAGCTTTTAAGAAGTAAAATTTGGTTGTAAATTTGTATGTAGAAATAATCTTCGGAACTACTGATCCGTTTCCGAAAATTCTTTTACTAACGGGAAGCTATATTATTGTATTACCCAAGTTTTATAGGCTGCTATTGAAGTCTAGGCTCCGTGGGTTTATTTCCGTAAATAATGGGAGCGAAACCGCGAGTAAAAGCTAGTCATACATAAATTGCGATCAGTAGTTTTATAAAGGTGTGGGAAATGAGTTTGATTACTAATAATTTTGCAAAAAAACTACTCAGTTGCTAGTTTTTGTGATCATTGTTTAGCGGTCGCTCCCGAATAAAGGTTAGTTTTTTTTTTAATACTGTAGTTTCTCTGCGGAAACAGGAGTGGAGCTAGTATCTTTCACATGGACCATCATCATTTATTTATTAACGACATAAAACAGTTACATGCTACAGAAAACAAAAAATCCTTAAAAGCTAAAGTTATCAGGCATGCTCATCATCATCATCATCATCAGCCTGTATTCGTCCACTGCTGGACATAGGCCTCTCCCATGACACGCCACTGAGCACGATCCTCGGCCACTCTCATCCAGCTCTTGCCAGCCGCCTTGCGAAGATCATCGCTCCACCGAGTCTGAGGACGTCCTACGCTACGTTTACCGATCCGTGGTCTCCACTGAAGAACTCGTCTACCCCAACGGTTATCGGTTCTTCGGGTTATATGGCCGGCCCATTGCCACTTCAGCATGCTTATGCGGTGGGCTTTGTCATGCAGGCATGCTACCAACACCAATATCCACATCTTAACAAAAGAATAACAGACTAATGGTACAGTCGATCTTACAGAATACAGAGCCTTCTGTGATGGCTGTCTTTAATGGGTAACCAATTAATTTTATTATTTCCATTTAAATACAATATTATTAAATATTAAAAACAAATTACATCATCTGCTTAGCTTTTTAATAACTATGGTAAATAATAGTAAATAATGGGTACATCCGTTTACAAGACGCTCAATACTATTATTTCACAAGGAGAGACTGCCAATCTGGCCTTTACAAACCAGTTAATTCACGATACCTGTAGGAAGGACTGGTAGTCAGACTTTCTAGCTTCTGACTATGCGTAACGACTGTAAAAGATCTAAAAAAGACAGCCGAGACTAATCCGAGTCACGGAACAAACTTGGTATGTAATCGATGGTCACCCATCTAGATCGACTTTGGCAACCGCTGCTTAACCTCGAAAATTTCTATCTTCAAGGAGCACCTGCCAAAGTCTACGATGCCCTTACAAGGACCCCATCTATTTCTAAAAATACCATCATCTGCTTAACCTTTTCCCAACTATGTTGAGGTCGGCTTCCAGTCTAACCGGATGCAGCTGAATGCCAGTATTTTACATGGACCGACTGCCTATCTGACCTCCGCAACTCAGTTAGTACTGGGTAATACGATAACTCTTTGTAAGATTGGTTGTCAGACTTTGACGGACTTGTAACGACTGTATAAGATGTACAAATGACAGCCGGGACCAACGGCACAGAGGAAACTCGGTATGAAATGGGTCACCCATCCACGGACCTATCTAGGGAAGTACAACCTGACGGTCGACCCGACCGGCTGTTATTATTTAGCCACGAGCTTCTCCGCTGTTTCTAGCAATAACAACAATGACAATTGCAACACACACATTTAGACAATCTTAATACCAACATGACCAAATCCTATCATAATGAAGACGTCCTCCACGGAGCAGTATCTCGCCTAGATCTGTGGCCTGTTACCGGACGACTTGCGAAACCACAAGAATGCTATCGAGACACCCACGGGGATTTGTCGCTAGGCAGGGAACATGGAGAAGTATAATTCCGTGACACTAAGAAGTATGCGTAAGAGGAGCTCGTGGCTAAATAATAACAGCCGCCCGGGTCGATCTTTAAGGTTAAGCTGTGCTTGCCGAGGTTGGTCCGTGGATGGGTGACCATAATTACATACCGAGTTTCCTCCGTGCCTCGGAAAGCACGTTAAGCCGTTGGTTCCGGCTGTCAATTGTAGATCTTTGACAGTCGTTACGAGTAGTCAGAAGCCAAAAAGTCTGACATCCAGTCTTACCAAGGGGTATCGTATTACCTAGTAGTAACTAGGTAATACGATACCCCAGTAGGGTTGGTGAGGTCAGGTCAGATAGGACTTCATGTAAAATATTGGTACTCAGCTGCATTCGGTTAGATTGGAAGCCAACCTCAAGATAGTTTGGGAAAAGGCTAGGCAGATGCTGACTAAGAAGTATGCGTAGTTTGTCTATTGGTTGCATTCAAAAGCAGTTGCATTAAAAAAGGAGGTCCTGGGTTCTATACTTACCTGGGTCGGAAAACTTGTTATTGGGCTTTTCCATCAGGAATTTCTCGGTAGCAGCCGTGCAGTCTGGATTTGTGCTCGGTTGACGGCAATAAGCTCGCCCCCTATTACATGGGATTTAAACATAACTGGCGTATTGTGGGTGTACTCTTAGGTACACCTCTATGTTACTAATAAGTAAAACCTGGATGAGGCTGGCACAGGAACATGGAGAGGCCAGGGAGGCCTTGTCCCAGAAGAAGGCAGTTAGGGTACCGATGATGACGTTGATGAAGAAGTAATATCAATGGCATGAAAGGGATAGTCGTCCTGACCGTTTTCGGTGATGCAGGTCTCAGTAGGGACCAGCCATCAACAGAAAATACAAAAGTGCACAAGTGTGTGCGCGGACACAGGAGCACTTCCTCTCCCTTAACTCTCATTTATCTAATGGGACGAAAAGCCAATACTACGGAATAGAGATCAGGCTAATGGTTTAATATGTTTTCGGCAGCACGGGGGCTTTTCGCCACCAACTCCAGGATATTACTAAACCCAGAACGATTTCGCTTTTTCTCTTTCTTGTAGCCAAGAGCTACAAGCTTACCAGTCGCGCTTGTGACCACGATGCCTTTGGGGCAATAACATAGTACCTTATTGACATTACTGTACTCGAGGACTTCACTTTTTCTAATCTTCTCTTGTTCTTGTCCGTGTAAGTTCTTTTCCAATGCCCGCTTGCATCTGCATAAACTGGATGGCTGTAGCCTAGTGGTCTGTTGAACTGTCAAGTCATAAGTCTAGTATATTAGGACACGAGGAATTCTTCGGATTTATGTGCGTTTTGTAGTAATACCACTTGCTTTGGTGAAGGGAAACATCGTGAGGAAACCAGCATGCTTCAGAGATATTTCTTGATGGCATGTAAAGCCAAGTCAGGTCCGGCTTAGAAACTGTGACACCATCGATGAAGCAAGAAATAACTGGTTTGCTCCAACCATTGTTCATACTTCACCTACTGCACATTACCTTTATGTTACCGGTCTGTTCTGACCATATCTGTGTGTGACAGTGGGCGCCCTAATATCCTCGCCGCGCCTATAATACTTTGTTTACTTGTCCGCACGTGACGATCGGCAAGATACGATGAGCTGCAGTAGGGGGGCCAGCTTATTGGTGTGAACTTGGGATAAGTAATAATTATTAGTCCACCAGCCCGAATGTTAGCAGTGTTCGAGCCATGCATCGATGCGGGAGATATGGTAGTTCAAACTGTGTGCACCGACAAAGGTGCATTTTCTTGGCTCTTACTATCCTAGACCAATGGGAAGACAATTTAATACGACTCGGTGGCAAATACGAAATAGGTAAATAGGAGTAAAGATCTTTTGTTCAATGCGGGGAAGTGAAATTACTATAGGTACGGTTCTGACCGCTGAGCAGTATTGCAAGGTTTGGATGCCGGTGAAATAAAAGAAGTGAAAAACATATATTTTTTACCACTAAGCAGGATTGCAGGATATGGGCACCGGTGAATTTAAGAACAATTTTTTTTTAATCACTGTTTTTGTGTGATGGTAATAATGCAGTAAGCACACCGGCGGCCCGCTCACAGCCTCGAGTTATGCGACTGGCGTTTAGCAACTTGCGTTTTCCTCGTTTCTTGTGGCCGAGGGGTATGGTCAAAAAGAACTTCTATGACAACTGTTCATAAAAGGATACAAACTACTTTAGTATGTTAATGACAACATCGTCATAGTATAATTTATTTTTAAAACAACAATCGTAAATTGCTGGACTGAGGTGACCATCGATATTTTTAACCAACTTCAAAAAGGAGGAGGTTTTTAATTCTATTAGTATATTTTTCAAACACGACAGACGTATCAAATTATTTAGGAAAATCCAAGAAAATTCCAACCACATGTCAAAGTCAAAGCATTTATTTCAATTAGACCATTACAGGCACTTTTGAAAGTAAAAAAAACAAAATAAAACGCGAAGCTACAGTCCCAGTCACAAGGCATAATAACTTGTGAAAGTACTGTAGTTGCCCATTCCGTAGCGTAGATCTGTATGGAGAAGAATGGGCAAGAAACTCCATGGACACTCTTTTAAATCAAAATATGTTACAAAATCTTGGTTACATCATTCATGCTAAGAATTAAAAATATGTGAGAACAATGTAGAAATACGGGCAAGTTAAGAGCGTCCAGAGTAAAAGATTAAATCAGTAATTAAAAAATAAAGTAATTAAAATAAGCCGTGGCAGCTAAGAGATGACCAGTCACAACTGACAGCGCCCGTTCACGAACATGACGCATGTATCAGCCATCATTCAACTCAAACATTTTGAAGGGAACTAAACGACTCGACACACATGGTCACCCCAACGCTACTCAGTGTGTCGTGTGCACAAAATACCATTTTGATAGTTTCCAAAAACGTTTTGATTTCCAGCAGCTCCATCGCAATATTCGTAACGTTCGCAATTTGTGCCGAAACGTACGCAAATGATGCAAATTCATAATCACGCAGGAAGAGCCAAATATATGGAGTTTTGAGCTTTTGTTGTTGTGGCGGCAGTGCTGAAATAGTCTTTTGAGGTAGGGGGACACACGGCCTGTATTTGTTAAGTTATGCACTGCTAGACACTCCCATTGGAGGGGGGGGGGGTGTCAGTAAAAGATTACCCATTGTAGTGGGTTGGTGCATCGTCTACGCATTTTTGATTCAAGGACACCGTTCTTCAGCGATGGTGAGAGCAGCGGTGGCCCAGCGGTGGCAGCCCCGACTTACGAGCAGTAACCCTGTGGGTTCGAACCCAGGCAGGCGTATTACTTTGTGTAATTTATTTCATCACCTCTGCCCTCAAAAACGGTGAAGGAAAATATCGCGAGGAAACCGGCATGTCCTAGAACTAAAAATTCGAAGACATGTGACATCTAACAACCCGCACTGAGCCCGCGTGGTGGAATACAGCCCATTCCCTATCATAGAGAGGAGGCCTGCGTCCCAGCAGTGGGAACTATAAAATTGGCTTTAAATAACCACGATAGTTAATGTTAAACGGGAATATAGCTATCATGAATATCAGCGGATTGGTAATCACAGTTAGGAGGTACTTGATAATAGAAGGCAGGATCGCTGCTTTTCACCATTTCAACGAAAACTATCAATGCCCAAATTACAAAAAACTAAAAGATCTAGATATTGCGCGTTGGTGTAGCGGTTGTAAGCGCGACTGTAAGCATAAGTCCTGGTTCGATTCCCAACTCGGGCTAAGTATAATCTTCCATCAGGTATTTTTAAGTAGCAGCCACGGAGTCTGGATTTGTGCCCCGTTGACGGCAATAGGCTCGACCCCTATTACATTGGACATCAACATAACTGGCAAAATGTGGGTGTACCATGTACAGGCGTGATGTTAGGTTATGTGTAAAATATTTATTTAATTAAAAAAGAGTTATTTCTCATAACCCGCAACATCATCATCATCTGCCTAGCCTTTTCCCAAACTAGTACCAGTATTTTACATGAAGCGACTGCTTATCTGACCTCCACAACCCAATAACGGGGTAATACGATACCCCTTGATAAGACTGGATGTCAGACTTCTGGCTTCTAACTACTCATAACGACTGTCAAAGATCTACAAATGGCAGCCGGGACCAACGGCTTAACGTGCTTTCCGAGGCACGGAGGAAACTTGGTATGTACTTATGGTCACCCATCCACGGACCAACCTCGGCAAGCACGGCTTAACCTTAAAGATCGACCCGTGCGGCTGTAATTATTTAGCCACGAGCTCCTCCAAAATTCTTAGACGCACTCCGCCTCGCCAGATCCAAAGCATGCATCTATTTATGGGCATCACTACGTCAATGATTCATCAATACGAAGTGTCGCTCTCATTACAAGAATACGACGCTCAATGGGTCAGATTCCAAGGATCTTATACCTATTAAAAATAATAATTTTGTAAAAATATTAAAAAAAATGTAAAAATATTTTCAAAAAGGTGTAAAAATATTTAAAAAAAAAAAAAAAAAAATTTAAAAGTGCATGTATTTAAATGAATAAACGAGATAATAATTAATTTATTCTTCAGACAAAATGATCCATAATTTTGTCTATCTTCAAGGTTAAGCCGCACTTGCCTAGGTCGGTCTGTGGATGGGTGACCATCATTAAATACCTACCGATTTTCTTTAAGCCGTTGGTCCTAGCTGTCATTTGTAGATAATGGAGCGATGCCTATCTGACCTTCACAACTCAGTAAGTACTAGGTAACGATACCCCTGGTAAGACTGGTTGTCAGGCTTTGACTGACTACTACCTAATTGGAAAAGAAAATACCAACAGGCTGAAATTGCGAAACGCCAGTAGGCCATATTAGTGCTTGACTACAATTTTATTATTGTTCTAGCTAACAGTAAGTATCCCCTGACCGAATTTCTACTGTCGAAACAATCCACCTCTACTTAGGCATACATGTAGGTATCGCCAAGGCTTGGTGAAAACCAGCTCGAATACCTTACCTTGCGTGCTTTGATGACAATGTCAATAGGGTGTTAAACTCAAAAGAATCTGACCTAGTACACACGGCAACAGTAATGAATAAGACAGTTTATATGAAGTGATTCACGCGTATTCTGCTGTCCATATATGGGCATAGCGTGAAGAACTAATAAACAGCTGTGTTTAAGGCCCTTCCGCGAATATTTGACGACTTGGCCTTATTCAGGTGATCGCTTATCATAACTTTTGACCTTCAGGCATATCACTGGTCTTGTATCGGCGGTATGGCGCCAGGATATGATATTTTCGTAAACATTTAATAATTTTTAAAAACGAGAATAAGTAGAAATAGTATGTTTGGAATGTTTTTAAGGGTTCCGTACCCAAAAGGTCAAACTGACTGAAACCTATTAATGAGACTTCATGAGTTGTCATAGTTAGCCAGTTGAAATTTCTACAGATTATGTATTGCTATTGCCGTTTTTAACAACAAGACTAAAAACAGAATGAAATCAATATTTAAGGGGCAAATTCGAATGCAGCGAAGACCGCCCTCCAAGAGGCTGTCCAGCGGGCCAGGGACCTGGGCCGCGAGGAGATGCTGGAGACTCTCGACAGAGATCCGTGGGGGCGCCCGTACAAGATGGTGCGGGACAAACTCCGCACCTGGGCCCCCCCGCTGACGCAGAGTCTCCGCCCTCAGCTCGTGGAGGACGTGGTGAGCGCTCTGTTCCCTCTGCGAGGGGAACATCCTCCCCCGCCTATGGCTCCGCCGCTTGCGGTGCCAGAAGTGGACCACAACGAGGACGATGACGACATTCCCGAAGTGACCGGGGTAGACCTGAGAGTGGCGGTAGGCAGGCTTAAAGCCAAAAATACCGCCCCGGGACCCGATGGCTTGCCTGGCAAAGCCTGGGTCCTGGCCTCGGAGGCTCTCGGGCCCCGACTGGAAGGGCTCTTAAGCGCATGCCTGGAGAGAGGCCAGTTCCCGCTTCGTTGGAAGACGGGGAAGCTGGTCCTCATCCGGAAGCCGGGGCGCCCTGCGGACTCTCCGTCCGCATACCGGCCCATTGTGTTGCTCGACGAGGTGGGCAAGCTCTTTGAAAGAGTCATTGCGAACCGCCTCGCCGGGCACCTTGTGGGGATGGGGCCGGACCTAGCGGAACACCAATTTGGTTTCCGCAGGGGGCGCTCGACGGTGGACGCCATCATGCGCGTGAGGGCTCTCACGACGGGGGATGCAGTGTCTCGGGGTGGGGTCGTCTTGGCGGTGTCTCTTGACATCGCCAACGCCTTCAACACCATGCCCTGGAGCTGCATAAAGGAGGCACTCCGGTATCACCGGGTGCCGACCTACCTTCGTCGTGTGGTCGGGGACTACCTGACGGACAGGGCCGTCATCTACCCTGGTCGCAATGGAGAGTGGAACCGGCGAGAGATGTCGTGCGGTGTTCCACAGGGATCGGTTCTGGGGCCGCCCTTGTGGAACATCGGCTACGACTGGGTGCTGCGCGCCGACCTCCCTAGCGGTGTCAGCGTTGTTTGCTACGCTGACGACACGCTGGTGCTGGCACAGGGGAGGTCGCACGAGGCGGCGGCCGAACTTATGACACGCGGGGTTGCGATAGTCGTGGAGAGAATCCGGCAACTGGGTCTCGAGGTGGCATTGCACAAGTCCGAGGCCATGTGCTTTCATGGGCCTCGGAATGCGCCACCGTCGGGATCCACACTGACGGTAGGAGGGGTTCCCATCGGCGTCGAGTCGACACTAAAGTACCTAGGGCTTGTCCTCGACAGCCGGTGGAACTTCGTTGAGCACTTCCGACGTTTGGCCCCAAAACTGGAACGGGCAGGGGCTGCATTCAAGCGGCTCTTGCCCAACCTGGGGGGTCCAAACGCCTCCTGCCGGAGGCTCTACGCGGGAGTCGTGCGGTCCATGGCCCTTTATGGGGCCCCGGTGTGGGCGCGTTCTTTGAGGCGGCGAGCCGCCCATTACCTGAACGCGCCCCAGAGGGTGGTAGCCGTAAGGCTGATCCGGGGGTACCGTACGATCTCCGGCGAGGCGGCGAGCCTCTTGGCCGGATTACCGCCATGGGATCTGGAGGCGATAGTCCTCGCGCGCCTGCACGAATGGCGCGCGGAGGCACTACGTCGGGGGGAAACTCCGCTGCCGCGGCAAATTGTCGCTCAGCGGACAGACCTCCGGCGTGATCTCATGGCGACATGGAGACAGCGACTGTCGCAACCACGTGCAGGGCACGCCACAATAGTGGCGATAAGTCCCCTCTTTGAGGAGTGGCTAGAGAGGCGGCACGGCGCCCTCACCTTCCGCCTGACGCAGGTCCTCACCGGACACGGTTGTTTCGGGAGGTTCCTGCACCGAATCGGGCGGGAGGAAACGCCCGGGTGTTACCATTGCGAGGATCGGCCGGAGGACACGGTGGAGCACACCGTGGAGCTCTGCCCCGCTTGGGCTGAGCACCGCCGTGTCCTCGTAGCGGCGATTGGCGGCGGCGACCTCTCGCGTCCGGCCCTGGTTCAATCCATGGTCCGGAGCGAGAGGGAATGGGATGCCGTCGCCTCCTTCTGCGAAGCAGTTATGCTAGCGAAGGAGGTGGCGGAACGTGAGAGGGAGAGAACCTCACGTCCCAGCCGCCGCGGGAGACGCCCCGGGCGTCGGGGGGCAACCAGTGGCCCCCGGCCACCGTAGGCGCGAGCCTGTGGACGGTGAGTAATGGGCTAGCTCACCGTCCGTCCGTCTCATGACGACAGGCCGTGTCGACGGCGCGTACGTGTTCCACGCGCGCCTCAAGGAGATGTCAGCAAACCAGAAGGGGTCCGAAAGGGCCGATGCCTGCCAGGGCTGCGGGTTGTTCGAAAGAGATACCGCGGCCCTGGAACAAAAAGGGCGAAGAAGGAACACGGGTGGGTTTTAGTCAGTACAAGTCTGACACTCCCTCCCGCTCCGCCCAGAGCGGGAGAAGTCATTTGATGATTTCCCATCCGGAAAAAAAAAAAAAAAAAAAAAAAAAAGGGCAAATTCGAATTATAGTAACTGCTACAGATGTAATTAATTCTTGAACTATCCCTTCATTAGGTGCGATTAACATCTCATTTCAAATTAATTATTTTAAATATTTATCCCATACAAAAAAATTATGTTTTTGCTCGTTTTTATAAATAATGGTACGGAACCCTTCGTGCGCGAGTCCGACTCGCACTTGGACGGTTTTTTAAGTCCCATGTAATATTGGGCAAGACTATTGCTATCAACCGGGCACTAATACGGACTCCGTGGCTGCTACTATTCCAAATGGAAAACCCAATAACATTTTGCCCGACCCGGGAATCGAACTCAGGACTTCATGCACAGCGCGCTTGCGACCACTTGACCAACGAGGCATTACATTACACAATAAACAAATACTAATTTGCCAAACTAAGTTCCTTTAGTCCATAATAGCACAGGAAGTATAACCCTGAAAAATTTCCTATCAACCAAAAAGGCATAAGATTCGCAGTACTCCTTCCCTAAAGTTTTCCTTGCCCATCAGATAAAATTGCTGTGAGTCACACAGACACTTGATGCCCAAACATAGCTAGCCCATGAACGGCTAACCAAGGGCCGTGACCGCTCGGCAACACTCGGCAAAGATCGCCTACTTCCGTACAGGCAAACTTTTTGATTGTAAACATTGAATTGAAGGTTCCACTTTGATCTGTGTTAAACCCTTTTTTGGGTTGTATTTTTTGTCTAGGATTTTCGTTTTTGCTGTTTGCGTTAATACTTAACAAAACATACCTATATAACCAACATTTTCTGCTGCTGACCAGGACTTCAGCATCAGAAAGAGAGTCGTTGTAGAACCATTCGTTTCATTACTGTCCTCATGGATATAAGTTTGTCCAGGGGGTCTACTCTCTAAGTCCGTCAACGAAAATACGGGTCCGTCCGTAAATAGCTTTATACTTCGAAATGAACCCTACTCCCTAATATTTTCGAATTTATGAGTTTTGAAAACACATCGCGAGTCAGGGAAACTGTCTCATTGTGTTGTTATAAATTTTTAGTTCGGACATCTAACGAACCTTATGTCCATAAGAAATACGGAGTAGGAAACAACCGTAACTTCGGCCGAAACTACGGATTTCGTGCTTAGAGAGTAGGCCCCCAGGTATTATTTATTCCTCGATGAGGTATACTAAAAGTTAAGCGAAGTATATTCGCCTGTCTTTTCTTTCCAAAAGAAAAAATATTGTCGAAGTAGACTCATCAACATATAAGAAAGTACCTACATAATTATTAATTGGTACTTGCCCGGATATGAACCCACCACCTCATGCATGAGAAGCAAAGCCTAAACCATTGTGCGTGATGGCACAGCATTAGCAACAATTAAAATACAAACTGCATCACAGTTGTGTGCCAAAAGGAGCACGTCAAGTGTAACGACGAAATAAAACTCGTTTACAAGCGACGCATGCGCTTATGGTCAGTGACAGCGACAACACGAAAACATGGCGTTAGTGAGGATTACACTCTAATATGGCAGATTACTTCACCAGTTAAGAAAGATGACATGGTTATAAAAAGCCTGTTAAGATATCTTTTTAAACAGCTGCGAAGTGTTAAATTCTCCCTAAGGATCCCATTTAAAATCATTGTTTTTTCATTTCGTTTATTCTCAACAATAAACATTGTGTTCAACATTGTATAATAATATTACAATAAAGATGTCACATGCAAAACAATTTGTACAATTTAGAGCTAAAGTAAAATATTGACTCAACCAATTAAAACGATGTCTATACTCGTACATAAATTAATTACGAGTACAAAAAGAATGTCAGTTATAATGTCAAATGTAAGTTATGTCAGATGATTAGCCAAAGTCAAAGCATAGTTCTAAGTAAAATCAATTCAATCAAAAGCTGGTTCAACATTATTATTTTATTAAATTATTTTATCATTAGACATAAAATCTGATACTGAGTAAAAACATTTTTCCAACAAGAAGGTTTTTAATTTGATTTTAAATAAGTGAGGGCTATAAATTAATAACTTTAAATTAGTTGGTAACCTATTAAATAATTCTACTGCTTGGTACCCAGAGCAATGCTTAACTATATTAAAATTTGGTGCTATCTTGTGTTTAATCTCCTTCCTTCTTGTACTTTCTCTTATCTTACGTTCTTCTTGTGATTTATACTGATGAATTTATTTTAATCTTGTGGATGAAAATTTTATCATAGAAACAGTGACTCCTATCTTGCCCTCGTAGCCCAAAAACATGCAAACGAAGTGACCTTTGTGCTGCCACAGACAACGCGGTGGATGTGGCGTATATCAGGGTTAGCAAAATATAAAAATTGTCGTGCGAGCAACACAAATATGTAGAAGATCACAGAAATTGTGTACTGTATATTTTGTGTTGTTATTGAGGGGTACAGTGAATAGAATTAACTTCGAATGTGAATTAACTTCGTTGCTCTTTGAAATCCCTACTATTTCGTTTTATTCCATCTGGAGTCTATGATGACATAAATTGGATTAATTCCACGGGCAATCTCCAAATAAGTATTCCCCTCCTGGCCTAGGAATCTTCGCATCAAAGTTTATACAGGGTGTAACGGAAAGGGTATATACATTTTTAAGGGTGTGCTTCAGACCATCAAACTGAACATGTTTCTCCATCGGACAAACATCGCAATAGCGAAAAAAATATCAGCTGCCCCATACATTTGGGTCGAATAGGTATTGAAATTTTGTATGGGGCATTAGATATTTTTTTCGCTATTACTGTGTTTGTCCGATGGAGAAACATGTTCAGTTCGATGGCCTGTAGCACACCCTTAAGTATGTATACATATAGCCTTTCCGTTACACCCTGTATATTTCTACAAAATAAGGATTGACTATACTTAATCTAACACAGTAGTACCTTACTTGTACCGGTCTGTCACATACGGCCCGCAATTTCGCAGAACTGCCGAATCTTATCAAATCTAGCGAGCGTTGGCCGAGGCCAATCACCTCCCGAAAGCTCGGAGGCTCAATTAAAGTTGAAGTCCCGGATATACATAGTTTTGGACGAAAATAAATCTTGCTGGAAGATTACTTGTCTTCACTGGATGTATCGTAATGCTTAAATTTTAAAAATGGAAAGGAACAACATCACGCTTCGCCAGTAATTTCCGAAGGATTTGGCAGAGGTGTAACTAAAAAACATCAATTCAATTACAATTACAAATGGTAAGCAATAGGAGGCAAAACTGCGTGAATCCAGACTCCGGGCGGCTACTTAAAAATTCCTCTTGCTAAATCCCAATAACACTGCGCGAGATGGGAATTGAACCCAAGACCTTATGCTCGGTATAAGTGCTTGTGACCACTAAGACAAAGAGGCAGGAAAATTTTGTGAGACAACTTTTATTAAGGGACCAACTAAAAACAAACAGCTACTCCATTCAAAATCAAAATCAAAACATTTTATTTTACATAGGCCTACATTGGCACTTATAAAACGTCAACAAAAGGTGCACGGTTCGGGTTGGTCGTTTCCTATGGAGAAGAACCGGCAAGAAACTCCATGGTTACTCTTTTAAAATCATTTGGTTTTACAATATTTGAAGTTACAGCGTTAGTACTTAAGTATGGGAGGACAGTGTAGGCCCGACAATAAGTCTACATTCATTTTGACAACTGATTTGGTCATGTCAGTAGAACCATTTGTAAGTATCGGTGACTAATTATATACAAATCATCCAAATTAACCTAATTCCATAACAAACTGCAAATCTCACATCAACCCAATACTGCCAAATCCGTTGACCCACATTTCATTGCGAAATGTCACCCTAAATTGGATCAAGATTTCCAAATTAACTCGCGGCACGCATTTAGCCTAAATGAAGTACGTCGAAGTAACAGAAGGTATGTTATCAGTGCGTCGTATCAGATACTCCCACGCGCGTCAATCAGACTAGCCGCGTTTGGTGGCAGGCGTACAGTGCGAAGTGGAAGTGGAAAAAGTGGACATCAGTATGGCAGATTTATGATAGGTTAAACTTACTCTGTCACTTACGATCTTCCATGATTTTCAATTATTGTGAGCTCCCAATATTTGGACGCTGTTGCAAGCGCCATGATCGCAGGATGCGGGTAATGCGGGCTGATGGTAAAATAATAATTTAAGAGCAGACAAATCTATCTCCTTTCTTTCTTAGTCTTTTCCTACGCACTCCACAGGAACTTGATACAAAGTCAGGGCAAAACACTCTCGCAAGATCATTAGGTTTTGTGGACTCCTTATTATGACGCCGGCTGTTGCTTTTGAACATAACTTTGATATCTGTATGTGCTAAATGTTTTGCTTTTTGTACTAAAACTGTTTAAATCCCGAATCAGAGCTCGAATCTTTCATGAACTCAGACTTTTCTGTTGTAGTCCTGCCAGCGAACAATATGAGATGGTACGCTGTATGTATAAATCTCGGGTTCTCTGCCTTTTCGCAGAAAATTGTTTGCCAGATTTTCACTTGCCACCCAACGTTTCGCAGAATTTTATTTCGCCGAATAATCATTTGCCAACTAAACATAATATTTTGTTTTAATTCCCAACCTCACAGTTACCAACTGTACGTTTGGTCTGCTTTTCATAATGACACTTTTTAAAATGCCAACTTTCAAGTAGCAGAATGTTTTAGTTGGCGTAATATTCATTTAGTCGTATATTGTTTACCAAATCTAGTAGGGTTTCGTTTAATAATTATGTAATATTATGTGTCTTTTACAAAAGCGATTCGCTTCTAGCACATCGCCGGCCACTGCCTCGGCACGCTCGCTACGCTCGCTCGGCTCGTGCGTTGTTTGTCATACTCTAACCTAACCTATCGTAACCTAGATTTCTGTTGCTATACTTATTAAAAAAAAAAAAACTTATTTGTTTTGCAAAACGTCATTCGTCTAATAGTTGTGTGGCCTCGTGAAATGTTTGACAAATGATAAATGTGCCAAACGTCTTGTGTCATTATAATAATCAGCTTAACAATAATTCTACCAAATGAAACGTTGTCATACAAAAATTTGCTAATCGTTAGTTGTCAAAGTGAAACATCGGCGAAACGTTGGTTGGCAAGTAAAAATCGGACAAACAATTTTCTGCGAAAAGGCAGGACACCATAAATCTCGACAATAATTGCAAGTCCACCAAGTAACTCGGAGGCTCCCTATCTACATCATTGAGAAAATTTGGTCACTGGACTTCATTTGAAATAAGTTAGCAGTCGATATTTATTGATTACCAGAAAAAGTCGCTTAATCGATTATATTTTTTAATTCAAGCACAAACACTCGCTATTTTGGAAACTGTTTTTTCTCCAATACTTCATATTGGCTGTTATACATATTTTATTCTCGTGAGCAGGTTCCTAGTTATTTATTTTGTTTTCATTCAAACCAAGATTAAACAAAAAAAAAAAACTCTTTTTTTAAAATAAAATTTTCCTTTGACACACAGTACATGTCCATTTCACCCCAGCCCACCCTAATTACATAAAACACACGACACGTGACTCACAGCGGACAGTGGGTAGGTAGGTAAGTACTTACAGTACAGTTAGACTTAATCAATTGGATTACTGTAAACAATTGAGTAATCTAGGTCGACACGAAAGCGGGAGGGGGGGGGGAGTCACAAACGTAGTAGGACATTATTATGGTACTGATTTAATTGTGATGGCTTTAGGTTTTTGGTGTGGTTAGCGAAGTTGAAGGCTTTTTCGGTTTAATAGGAGATTAACCCAAATTAAAATGAAAGCCAGTACCAAGGCAAAGAAATAGTAGTACTAATAAAAACGCCCTATAAGGATTCGATGATGTTCTTCAGTAAGGTCAGATGCGTATTATTAGCAAACGACGTGCGTGTATGATCAGATGTATGACCATGGACGAAGTAAAAGGAGTACAGGCTATGTAAGAATCTTATTTAGTTTCTGTCTTAAAAAAAATATCCAGTTTTGGAAACTTGACAGATGTCATAAAGTTCAAATTCCTTCGTGACCTAATGTCAATCCGTCTTACGAATTTCCCAGTTCTGGAAACCCAAACTCAATGACAGATGTCATAAAGTTCAAATTCCTTCGCAACCTACGTGACCTAACGGTCACGTGTCCTGAGGCGTGACCTGACGCGAGTTTAACATTTATTACCCATCACAAAAGTGCACAACGCCGCTAAAGAAGTTTTCACTTCAAAAATACGAAAATCTTTATGTTTTTTTCGACACGTTCAGTTTGAAAGAGAAAACAGATAAAGAATGTCACAGTTAGCAGGCAGACAGACTGCCTCGTTGGTCCTGTGGACGCAACCGCGACTGCTGAGCATGAAGTCCTGGGGCCAATTCCCGGTTCGGGCAAAGTGGTATTGGCAGTCACGGAGTCTGGAATTGTGGCTGCTTAATGGCAAAAGGCTCGCCCCCTATTACATGAGACTTAAACATAACTGTCGAAATGTGGCTGTAATATTAGGTAAATAGGTACACCTAGAGTTAGTAGATTATATTCGAAGTGTATAATAATCCTACTATAATATTATAAATTCGAAAGTTTGTGAGGATGGATGGATGGATGGATGTTTGTTACTCTTTCACGCAAAAACTACTAAATGGATTTGGATGAAATTTGGCACACGGTTGGTTTATAACCTGGATTAACACATAGGATACTTTTTATCCTGATAGTATGTTCCCGTGGGACAATTATCGAACTCCACGCCGGCGACGCCGCGCCGTGGGCATAAGCTAGTAGTTTTTAAGGTACGATGGGGTTGGCATATCCTTTTGGATAAAAACCCCTTTAATAAATAAAGATAAAAAAGGTACATCTCTGTCTAACCCTTCGGGGATTACAGGCGCGATGTTATGTTATGTTCAAATCATAGTTAAGTTTCCATTTTCCACAGTTGAATTTTCTCGAGAAGAATTTATAGGGCGAGGATCAGACAAGCCGCGTTTAAAAAACGGGTGGTTCACATCACACCTACCGATTTTCGTAATTAAGAAAAAAAAATTATGTACCCTTTTAATATTGATTCGGGACGAGAATCATTAGCATAGTTACCTCCTTGAATTTGACGGGGATGCAAAACAATAGCTTGTAGTAAAACGCCGCTGCGGGCTGATGTAATCAACGAACATGTAACTGACGGTATTAGTTTCATTAACATCGTACTGATTCACTTTAGCTCTGAATTTGCATTGTAGCTACGTAATGATTCCGTTAATTAGAACTATTTTTAATTAGTCAATCGTTCTGAGAATGTATGCAATGCAAAATATTCCAGTCACCCACGGGTAGTGGAAAGATAACATGGCAGACGCTTTGACACCTAATACTTCTTTTCTGGCTCATTTTATAACCATTGACATACATATCCATTGATATTTTGACTGCCTCCTTGGTCTAGTGGTCCCAAGTGCAACTTCTAAGCATGGGGTCCTGCGTTTGATTCCCAGTTCGGCAAAAGTGTTATTGGGTTTTTCCATAAGGAATTTCAGTAGCTGTCACGGAGTCTACAACTGCTCAAGGATTATTTAAGCAATAAAAAGCAATGAGTGAAAATAGACAGCTGGATAAGTAATGAACTCTCTGTTCACTGTGGCGTTCCACAAGGCAGTGTCCTGGGTCCTAGTCTTTTCCGTGTCTATATTAATGACTTATTTCAGCGCCAACTTAAACACAGAAAACTAATATTTTTTGCCGATGATACTGCGCTACTTTTTAGTAGTAAAAATTGGGTAGAAGTTTTCCAAAGTGCTCAACATGGTTTCAATGAGGTTTTTCAATGGCTTAAACATAATGTTTTGACTCTAAATCTATCCAAAACCAAATATGTTACCTTTGATCTTGAGAGAAATCTTCTTCCACCTACAACTCTTATCATGGCTCACACCTGTTCCTTATCCAACTCTTAGTGCCTTTGTTCACCCCTTCAAAATACGGACGTTATTAGACATCTTGGAGTGTATATCGATGAATCATGTTGCTGATCTAAGAACTACCAAAATGGTCTACTCAGCACTGTGCCAGTCAATAGTAAATTATTGCATAACCTCCTGGGGAGGAGCAGGATGTTCTAACAGTGAGACAGAGCTTCATACTTTCTATAGTTTCCGAGCAACATAAACAAATAGAATATGACCCTAATATTAATAAAGATAAACGTAGGAAGGGTAATGTTTGTCCTACAAGTTCTTCCGTACGGTCCTCTCCCAAAGATTTTTCTGTTTTCTTGGAGGATATTTCTATAAAAATCAACACTACACTTGCAGTTTACCCACTGCGGAGACCAGTCTGTAATATAACTGTCTGTAAATGGTTAAAAACTTTACACAATCAGGCTTTTGATTACAATTATTTAATTTGTAATTTTTTGTTCAACAATCTGTACTTAATTTTTAAGTTTATTAATCACTCCTGGTGACCCGTAACACAGGTATTATATGCCTATTTCGGGCACCAGTCTCTCACGAATGTTTACCTGTGTCTTAGATTAAATAATTCCTGTTCACTGTAATGTTTGTGATAAAAAAAAATATTACTTATTATTTTTGCAAGATGTCAAGTGCGTTCATTATCCCTCAGTGCGCAAGAGAATGCGTGCACGCGTGACTCACGGGCGGGTAGGATGGCGCGCGGGTCAAGGCGCCACACTGACCTTCCGTGTGTCACTCGTTATCTAACGTAACGAGCGAACGTGCCAGCGGTTACTGGAGTTATTTTAAAACTTGTTTAGTTATTTATTTATTACTAGCTGACCCGTGCAACTTCGTCTGTGTCTCATTTACCCCGTTTTTGCAACATTGTTCATTGATGCTCCGTTCCTATTGGTCATAGCGTGATGTTTTATAGTCTATTCCCTTCCTCGATAAACTTTCACTTTGAATTCGAACCAGTGGTTTCCGAGATTAGCGCGTTCAACCTAACAAACAAACTCATTAGCTTGAAAATATTGGTATAGGTTTGAAGATCTTTGGCAGTCGTTACTGGTAGTCAGTGGCCCGAAAGTCTGACCACCAATCTCAACAAGGGGTATCGTATCCCGCAGTATTACCTGGGTTGTGGATGTCAGATAGGCAGTCGCTCCATGTGATATTATTTTTAGTCAGCTGCATCTGGTAAGACTAAAAGGTGCACTATAATGTTTTATTTAACACCTCGGGTAAAATATTTTTAATCATCCTATTCTGTTCGAAATATGAGCAAATGTGAGAGGCATTTGCTCAGGTTCCATCCCAGTTCTCCTTGTGTTTTACCTTCTCCGGCCAAACAGTCAGGAACGAGTCAAAAGCGTCACGCCCGCGTTTCTTGGGCATGCCTCAGTGACGACGACCGTCTGCCAGATGACGTTTCTAGGCCATCTGTTTTGATTCATCTTAAAAATAAAAGAGCTCCCTAACACTAGATATTTAATTAAACATCATCTGCTTAGCCTTTTTCCGACTATGTTGGGTTGGCTTCCAGTCTAGCGGATGCAGCTGAATAGTTGACCTCCACAACTCAGTTAGTACGGGATAATACGATACCCCTTGGTAAAACTGGTGTTCAGACTTCAAAGAATTACAAATGACAGCCGAAACCAACGGCATAATGTGCTTTCTGAGGCACGTAAGAAACTCGGTATGTAAAGGTTGGTCACCCATGCACGGACCAACCTAGGCAAAGATCGACTCGAGCGGCTGTTATTATTTGGCCACGAGTTCCTCCTATTTAATAAAACAATAGCTTTCAAATAGCAATACTCTAAACACCTATTCACTCGTTATCTTCCGACCCCAAGATCAAATATAAATAACATTACACACAAATACCATTCATAAAATTATCTTGCGTATATTTGAATCCACATCCGTCGATAAACTAATAAAAACATTCTTGTACTCAAGGAATGCCATTAACGGACAATTTTAGCCTGTCTCGAGATCAGCCAGCTATCTGCTGGATAAGGTAGGGTATAAATAAATCAGCAAGGAGTCTTTATATGGATGGCGGTGTCAACTTGTGAGTCACATCGACTGTTATTAGGCAGGGATTCTGCAGAAGTTTCACTCTCATGACATACTGCCAGGTCTATGACAGTCTTGCTGGTCTGGTGGTCGCAAGCACTACTGCTGAATATAAAGTATTGGGTTCCATTAGCAGGCCCGACCTGGGAATCCAACTGTTGTTAGGTTTTTTCATCATCATAAACAAAATAGTACCTTATAATTCTTTCATATTTGGCCAGTTCCTTTTTTTAAGCCTATAAAGGGTGTAAAACACCTCTTAAGCCGAAAGGTTCTCCCTGTCATTGCGATCATTTTTTTGTTCAACACCATGCCTGGGAACCTTCTAGTTACGGAGATATTAGGGGTCAAAGTTCCAACTTTTTGACAAGTATTTTTTTAAATACAATTTTTTTGATGTAAGATTTTTACTTTAAACACCTCCACGACCCCCGTACTATTCAATCCGTCCATCAGCACAATGTTTTGAGTGCGTTACATTTAGTTCTACCACAAAACATGATTTTACACCCCCCAAAAAAAAGTTGTTTCCCAGCAATAATTTTTGCGTAAAGTTACTTAGTTTCATGTACAGAATGCTTGGTTGACGGCTTCGTGATGAGGTGATTTACACCGTGTTTAATAGGGGACGAGCCTATTGTCAACAACCAGCCACAAATTCAGACGTCCGGCTGCTTCAGAGAAATCATAGTGGAGAAACCAATTAATATCGGTTGCCAGGCTTGGAAATCGATCCCAGCACCATAATCAACAGAAATGTGTAAGACTACTAGTCCAAAAAGGCAGACCTACTTTATAGATCTCCGCAGTAAATGCACATTTCCTCAGCTCCCATAATGAGAGCATTGTGGCACACCTTACCTTCTGCCGATCCTCTGCCCACATAACCCGGCGCCGGCGCCACTCAGCAGGTCAACTATGCGCACTGATCAGTGATCACATACCGATGACTTGCCTACATGATCATAATTTGATCGACTTCTTACGTTACGATCAATTCGATCAGCTTGTGATGTATTGGCGAATATTTTGAATGTGCATCATAAATCTTGTTGCCTCGTGTAAGTAGATCAGCGTATAATGTTCCCACTGCTGAGACACCGGCCTCCTTTCTATGAGAGAGAGTGGGCTGGAATCCACCACGCGGGCCCAGTGCGGTTTGGTAGATGTCACATGTCTTTGATTTTTTTTGTTTCTGTGTCATGCACTTCATCATCATCATCATCATCATCAGCCTATATTGTTCCCACTGCTGGGACGCAGGCCTCCTCTCTATGAGAGGGAATGGGCTGTAATCCACCACGCGGGCCCGGTGCGGGTTGGTAGATGTCACATGTCTTCAAATTTTTGCGGTGATGAAATAAATTACACAAAGTAATGCGCCTGCCTGGGTTCGAACCTACGACTTACTGCTCGTAAGTCGGAGCTGCTACCACTGGGCCACCGCTGCTCATATGGCATGCACTTAACTTCAATGTAATGAAATTTACATTATTAATATATTTATGCCCGGGCTGTTAGCATGACCATAGATATATCTACAATGGTGGGGCCATTGTAGATATATCTATGGTCATGATAAAAAAAAACAATTATTGATTTGTTTAAACTTCATGTACAATAGTGGTACATAGGCGGACTTAGTGCCATGAGGCATTCTCTACCAGTCAACCTTTGGGGTAAATACGACAACAATGTGATAAAGTACAAAATAATATTTACAAATAACTACTAGCATCCGAAAATTCATATACTTACATAGATACTAATACACGTATACAAATAAAATAGACTAATGAATATTATATCAAAATAAAAAACGAGAAACCTAACAATAATTACTATGACTAGACTTTATATTGAGAGCTATCTAATCTGACTAAATTATTGGTCGCGGACTTTCTTTTAAAAAGTGATTTTACTTTCAGCTTTTTTAACGCTAAAGGGTAGCGCGTTCCAGAGCTTTATAGTTGAGATAGCATAAGAATTTGACATAAAACCGGTGCGGTGTGAAGGAATTTGGAGAAGTAGAATTTTGGAAGCTCGAAGGTTACGACTATGAGAACTGCCCAACACTGAAATAAGTTTTTAGATAATCGGGAGCCCATGGATCGTTCACTATAGTGAAGAGCATGCAGAGATATTTGAGGGACCTCCTGAGTCCGATAGCATTTGTCATTTAAGCTGACAACGGATGAAAAAACGTAAACGTATTTTCGAAGGTTAAAACAAAGCAAATGTAATTATTGAGAAGTCGATCCAATTTATTTAGAAGTTCTTGGGATATTTCAGAATAATAAACATCAGCATAGTCGAAAATGGGAAGCACAAGAGACTGCAATGGACCAAAATGATTTTGGTGCTAGAAGAGAGGAAATGCTAGAATCTATAGAGAGACCGCAGCGAGAGCAGTAAGGGAGTTTATAAATAAAGAAAATAGAATAGGAGAGAGTATACCGCCTTGTGGAACACCAATTATCGGGTTGCACCAACCAGAGAAATCGTGATCAGCACGCATCGCCTATTGGCGACCACGACGGTACGGCTAGGAGAATGTCGTGATCAACGGTGTAAAAAGCATTGAAAAAATCTATTAAAACCGTTAACTTCGAATTTTCTAAGCCATTCCACCACCATTCTGTGGCGTCTTGTCAAAAAACTAAAAAACGTCGGATTTCAATTATTCCGATATTAGTTAGCTAAATGAACCGTATCGAAACCACCGACTTCTAATTAGTGATATTTGCAGTGCTGACTGCAATTATAATATAATTATTTCCTTGATCATGCAGCTCGGTAAGTTGGCACCATAACAAATTGGTGATTGGTCAGTGCTAGCCAACAGAAATTACTAGAGCACCTGTCTAGTTTTAATTGCAGTAATTTTAAAATACTACCTACTGACTTCGTCTTTCGGTCATATTATATCACTAGAGCAATAGGTTATACTGTTAAGATAATACTCGCTTTGAAACAGACAGGGTTTTCGACGACACTATACTAGACTATATTGAGGAACCATGAATGCATGTAATCCTCATCAGGCATTCAAAATTATAAAGGACTCATTTGAATAATAGTATTCTTACGAAAGAGTTAATCTGTAAAAGAACATCCTGTCATATTTCTGCCGGGTATTGAATCCGCATTTCAACATTATCTGTCATAATCTGCCTAGCCATTTCTCAACTATGTTGGGGTCTGTTTTCAGTCTTAAGTACTAACGCTGTAACATAAAAATATTGTAAATCTAAATGATTTTAAAAGAGTAACTATGGAGTTTCTTGCCGGTTCTTCTCCATAGGAAACGACCAACTCGAACCGAGCACCTTTTCGTCAACGTTTTATAAGTGCTCATGTAGGCCGATGCGAAATAACAATATTTTAATGAAATACCGAATGCGGCTGAATACCAGTATTTTTGTTACATGGAGCAACTCCCTATCTGAGCCCCACAACCCAGTTATTACTGGGTAGTACGATACCCCTTGGTATCTTAAGACTGGTTCTGAAACTTCACGGAGACTTCTTCGGTCCACCTTTAGCCACCACATTCTCCTCAACTTTATCATTTCATTCAGAGTAACTTACCTACTGCTTCCTTAAAATAGAGCTGTTCTTAAAAACAAAGTTTGTAAATATTACCATTATTATTCTTCGTATCCCTATAATACATCAACAAACAGGGGTTACATTTTTATTGTCCAATAAAAACCTTGTACGGAATTAACTTAGTTGCCCCCGAGACCACCCGAACCCTCGACAAATAGATCGGGTACAGTCGGCAACCATCGGGATTTTAAGAGCACTTTTACTTATTGTTGTTTTGGACATGAAATTAAGTGTACAGCTTCCAACTCGTAGAATGAATGAGTTTTATGAAACTGCTTCCGTTCCAAATAGTTTTCCATATAGATATTCCCTTTTTTTTCAGAGAACACTTTCGGGTGGGGTAATTCTTACTGGTATTTTACAGACTGATTTACCGATACCATAAAATCGTGGTACATGTATTGCATTAAATTAAGTGAATGAGTCTTCTAAGTGATATTAACATTTCCGAAGTAGGATTCATGATGCGAGTAGGTTGCAGATTTTTCTTTGGAGACGCGTTAAGGTTTGCAATCTATTTAGTTTTTTATCTATTTTGATCTTGTGCCTTTTTTTTTTCGGATGGGAAAGTGAAATGATTTTTGATTGAATGATTTTTATGATTTTGGGCCTTGTTTACAATTTCATGTTGAAGGTATTTTAAGGTTAGCCAGTTGAAATTTCTAAAAATTATGTATATCTGTTGATGCTATAACAACAAATACATACTAAAAACAGAATAAATAAATATGTAAGGGCAAAAACAAGCAAAAGTGATTTTTTGCTCGTTTTTATAAATAATGGTACGGAACCCTTCGTGCGCGAGTCCGACTCGCACTTGGCCGGTTTTTTAATAATCCTGTAACATTGTTTTGCCGTCTGAAAACTATTTAGTTTTTGTAATAGCCATTACATTACACTTGTGTATTCGATCATACAAGCGCAGCCGCCGGGCATCGCCCGCATCGTTACAAACTTAGTGACAAACAAACACGTGTTGTTATTAGGGGGAACATGTGCGTGTACGCATCTCAACGATACAATTCGAAAATATACCTTATGTGTAACAAAATAGGGTTTAATTTGACATCACCCTGTATATGAGTTTAGTGCTAATGAATTTTAAACTGTAATATAAAGAAGATTGGGTTGAAAATTATTTGTGTATAGAAAATTCTTTGTTAAAAGCTACGTAATAAAGTTTTCATCTTTTATGCTTTTCATAACACATATAACTTCAATTAATGTTCAGCATGCTTCTTCAAATTGCAACTTTATTTAATTATGCATAAGATTAAAAATTCTTTACACACTACCTAACTACATAGAAGTTTAAGTCTTCTTTGAAGGACTTGCCACCTTATTTAGAACTTCATTCTCACCTGAATAAAGTTCAAAATGTTTCTGTACAGTGATTAGTAAGCCACGTGCGGCCTATGAAGGGTGTCATAATAGTTTAGGAAAGGGTTACAGTTATCGTCAAAAGTAACGAGCATGCGTGGAACGACTCAGGCGCATGTGCTTGATAAATGTTGGGCAATTGTATTGATTGGACAGTTTATTTAATTATTATTAATTAAGCAATCACATTGTTAGTGAAAACAGCACGAAGAATGAATTAGAGATAATTGAAGTGAAACTTCTTATGCGACAAGACTTCAAACAAGTTAGCGTTGAACGTTTAACGCTACCATGGAGGAGGAATAGAAAGAGGCAGAGCGAGAGTGAATGCGTGGCACTCGAACGCATGCGTGTAGTATTACGAAGTTTCACTTCTTCTGCGCGGAGGGACTCCACGCACTATTTTTTTTTGATTCGTCTCGTTTTTGGAGCTCCTGGCTAAATAATAACAGCTGCTTGGGACTAGCTCCAGTAAGCCGATGTTACTAGAATTTGCGACATCCATCAATCAACTTAGTCGCATCCACTGCTTGACTCCAAATGACCACACCTAGTCTTCTCTGCCTCCCGCATCCAATTTTTACATAGGAACCATTAATATTTGTTTGTCTAAGTTCACTAAAGGAGGAGGAGCTCGTGGCTAAATAATAACAGCCGCCCGGGTCGATCTTTAAGGTTAAGCCGTGCTTGCCGAGGTTGGTCCGTGGATGGGTGACCATAATTACATACCGAGTTTCCTCCGTGCCTCGGAAAGCACGTTAAGCCGTTGGTCCCGGCTGTCATTCGTAGATCTTTGACAGTCGTTACGAGTAGTCAGTAGCCAAAAAGTCTGACATCTAGTCTTACCAAGGGGTACTGTATTACCCAGTTACTGGGTTGTGGAGGTCAGATAGGCAGTCGCTTCATGTTAAATACTGGTACTCAGCTGCATCCGGTTAGACTGGAAGCCGACCCCAAGATAGTTTGGGAAAAGGCTAGGCAGATGATGATGATTTCTAAGTTCGCTAAAAATCTTCTCTTTTTTTTACACTTACCTGGCTTGCGTTGGTCGCAATTCGTCTGATGTGAGCGATGATGCGGCCTAGGGTGGAGCACGCTTGCCTAAAGAAACCGATTCACATGAACTTTAAAGAGATTCAGATTATAATGATTGTGAAACAGAGAATTCGGCAGTGAATTCCAAAGACTAGCGGTTCACACGATAAAAGTGGAAGCAAAGCGCTGTGTTGCTCTGCCGATTCGGTCCTCTTTTTTATAAAGTACAGAGAACTGAGCATGCGCTACTTTTATAGGACCAAAAAACTGCTCCAATTTATCCAAATTAGTCGACCCCCAGCCATATATGGAGCAAATCTTTCAGCGAGGCTATCGAACTCCCCTCGATGTAACAAATCGGGTCACAGCACAGGAACTGCCATACAAATCGTGGAGTATTGTCAGCCACTTGCGCGGTCATTGACTTCAGCATCAGATTAGATAAGCTTGCATGTGTGCTCTGACCTATATCTTTACATATAGATAAAGTTGCAGATGTTGACTTCGATATTGTCAGTGTATGTGAAGTATTTAAAATGTTAGTGGTGATTATTAGCATAATCAATCAGCCTATTGATGGGTATGTGATGCGGAGGAATGAGGAAAATGTCGTGTGGAAAGTTTTGAGTATAAATGTGGATGGCTATAAGAGTAGAGGAAGACCAAAGCAACCATGGATGGATGGTGTAAAGGATGATATGACAAGAAAGGAGGTATTCGATGAGATGACAAGTAATATAGAAGTATAGAAGAAGACGAGCTGCGCCAACCCCAAATAAATTGGTATGAGGGCAGGAGTATGATGAATCAATCAGGCTATAATGCTCACACAGTTGGATAAGCGGGCCTCCCCTATGTGAGAGGATTTGGATTGGAAATTGTAGGCCTTATAGATTCCTAGATCCTTGGTAACTTTTTATCTTGTTCTACGTTTTGTAGTAAGCAACGAATTATTGTCGGGCCTACGATGTCCGATACTTAAGTGCCAACGCTGTAACATAGAAAAATTGTAAAGCCAAATGATTTTAAAAGAGTAACCATGGAGTTTCTTGCCGGTTCTTCTCCATAGGAAACGACCAACCAGAACCGAGCTCCTTTTTGTCGACGTTTTACAAGTGCCCATGTAGGCCTATGTGAATTTTTTTTTTTAGAGGGATTGGGCCAGAATTCACTAAGCGGGTCCAGTGAAGTCAGTTTGGTGGTCGTCACGTCTTTGAATATTTTCCCAGTTTCTCCACGCCAATACATACAGTCCCTGTATAAGCAATCCCATATCTAATATTTAAAATTTTGTGTCGCGGTGTTTGTTACCAAACTCCTCCGAAACAGCTGAACCGATTTGTATGAAATTTTGTGTGCATATCGGGTAGGTCTGAGAATTGGCTAACATCTATTTTTCATACCCCTAAAACCCATCAGAATTTCCACGCGTACAAAGTCGCGGGCAGCTGCTAGTTATACGAGTATTTATTTAAGGCCGGTTAATATTGTTTTGTACGCTACATTGACTAGCGTCAGCGAAGCTAGCGTCCTATTACACTGCCTCATTGGTCTAGTCGTCCTAATCAGTGTTGGGTGCAGCTACTGAAGCACACCTCTATCTATCCCTTCAGGGATCACAGGCGTGATGTCTCTGACTACACAAGTGGTGTAACTCTGTCATGTATGTATAAAAATAGTCTGAAAATAAGTAAAGTGCTTCAGAGTGCTATAATTTTAGTAATTTATTGATATAAGTTGTGGCGCCGTTGGTGGCCGGGAATAGACCACTCAAGCTTTTCCGTGTGTGTCGCAAGAAGTACGTAATTAAGCAACCATAAAAACACCTAATTATGACTCCATCTTGTAGAGAGACCGCGAGTTAGGCTTTCGAGTCGATTTGAATTACTTTTTTTTTTGCTAGCCTACATTTTATCCCACTGTTGGGAAAAAGTCTCCCTTTTCTCCTTCCATACCTTTCCTATCCTGTGCGATCTTTAGCCATGTTAGCCCCAAATATGATTAGACAACATGATTATTTACTATAAGACAAAATAATTTACTAAATAATAAGTTATGCTTTTAATCATTGCTACCATTTGGATGAGTCTATAAGTTAAAAAAAATCGGCCAAGTGCGAGTTGGACTCGCGAATGAAGGGTTCCGTACCATTATTTAAAAAAAAAAACCTTTTTTTGGGGCCCCCCCTTTTTTTTTTTTTTCCAATTGACTTCTCCCGCTCTGGGCGGAGCGGGAGGGAGTGTCAGACTTGACTGACTAAAACCCACCCATGTTCCTTCTTAGCCCTTTGTGTTCCAGGGCCGCGGTATCTCTTTCGAATAACCCGCAGCCTTGGCAGGTGGGGGGCCCCCTTAAATATTCATTTTATTTTGTTTTTAGTATTCGCGGTTCATGAGATACAGCCTAGTGACAGACGGAAAGATGAACGGATGAACGGACAGACGGACGGACAGCGAAGTCTCAGTATTACGGTCCCGTTTAACCCTTTAGGTACGGAACCCTAAAAACAATAATAAAAATGATATAAAATAATAAAAAATAATAAATAGTATAGTGAAAATGTGATACAAAAGAATCCTCCCCTCTGCTCATAGCTATTCTATACCGAGATCTGTTATATAGGGGCCACCTATATTGATGTAGATATATTCAATGAGAACAGCCGATATATTGAGCGATTGATAACCGGATGTCGTCGTTTCTCGCATGAAATGCTCACCGCTTTTGTAACGGAACACACACTGATCTCCTTGTACTTCCTATGTCAAGCAAAAAATTTTGAAAAAGTGCCTGGATTTAGTTTGTTAGCTCATCAAAGAAAGTCGTTCATTAAAGGACATTGGATTCTGACCTATTTCAAAGATAACTTTTGTAAGAAGTGATGGGTACTAGACGTAGGTAGATGTGGTAGTGGTGGCAGTTTTTAACCGACTTCTAAAAGGAAGAGGTAATCAATTCGATTTTTTTTTAATGTGTGTACACCGATTACGGTGAGATTTATAATCCGATTTGCGTGATTCTTCTTATACGAATAGTTGCTATTTGGTCCCATAAAAATTTAACATAGTTTGGCCAAGTAGTTTTAATTTTATGTTTTAATGTTTTTATTTTATGTACATTTTTCACGTATGTACACCTTTCTCCGTAATTACTGAACCGATTTAGATGATTCTTCATTCATTTAATAGAGGATGCTGGCCCGGTGGGCCCATATGAATTTTATTTTCTTTGCTTAGGTAATTTTTGAGTCATCCTCTTTATTATGCATTTTGTTCTTTGTCGTATGTATGGACGTTGTGCTAGTGGTGTCTAGTTACAATGTAAAAATGATACTTGACTAGGATTAATGTGAAATAACACAACTGAAAAGGGTAAAAGGAAAGGAAGTCGGTTATATTTTTTTGTAAAAAAGGTTTTTAGTTAGTTTTTAGCTTGAACCCAAAAGCTTTTTTTGAAATATTTGTGTCCATGGTGTTAGAGGATCTTGTCTCCAAATAAAAACAGCCAGTCGGGTATTAAAGTTTAGCAAGCCGCGCTTATCTAGGTTACTCTTTGGATTGGTGACCACCCACTACATACCGAGTGTATTCCGTGCCTCGGAAAGCATGTCAAGCCGTTGGTCCCGGCTGTAATTTGTAGATCTTTGACAGTCATTACAGGTAGTCAGTGGCCCGAAAGTCTGACAACCTGTGTTACCAAGGGGTATCGTATTACCCAGTACGAACTGCGTCGTGGAGGTCAGATAGGCAGTCGCTCCATGTAAAATACTGGTATTCTGCATCCGGTCAGATTGGAAGCCTGTTATTGTGCAAAATACTTTTTTTTTACTTACTTATTTTTATCGTGTGGTTAGGATTCTCCATAAACAAACTTAATTCTAAATCTTTGCCGGGCAATCCCTGCATATTTTGATGCACAACATCACGAGCGACCTAAGAGACGACGGAGATATTGAGATGGAGCGCAGGGCGTTGTCTGTGAGGAGCAATATGCTTGCCCGCAGGTTCACTCGTTGTCAAAGTGTCAAAGTACCTAACCCTCTTTAAGGCGTTGGTCAGATAGGCAGTCGCTCCATGTAAAATACTGGTATTCTGCATCCGGTCAGATTGGAAGCCTGTTATTGTGCAAAATACTTTTTTTTTTACTTACTTTTTATCATAGGATTAGCATAGCCGGACCAGGTTTTAGAGTTTTTATGCCCCCCATGGGCCTCTGACTCGCCTTTGAGTTACTTTATTTTATTAGGAGACCTTCAAACTCTTTAATGAGATGGGCATCATCTGAAACGGACAGATTCTTAGTAACAAGAACCTAACAACAATAGAAACCGAATGATATATTATTCATATCCAATAATAATAATCTTTTATGTACATATAACAATATTGATATATTTTTTGTTTAGCATTACTCAATACAATCAATCTAGTTTTTGCAGTGAATATGTACAATAACTGGCGGATGACATCATGATATCCACCTTCCTAGTGTCTTGGATGTTTCGGCTGTCTGTCAAACTTAGAACTAAGCTTCTCATCTGGCTAGACCTGACAGTATAAAACAAAACTGGTTGCACTCCGGAAGTGTCGGCAGAAGTGAAAACTTGAAAATTAACGTTGTGCGTTTTTGATATTTTGGAATGGTTAGGGAATAATTTTGCACGAATTGCTTTAATTATCAGTATATAATGTAAAGTACTATCATTTATGTGGTAAAATACAATATTCATTTATTGTGCTATCGTACATAAATATGACATTTTATATTTCATTAAAAATTCTCACTTCAGAATTATGACAATCCGTGTTACGGATTTCACCTCTTTGGAGAAACCGAAGGTTTTGTTTGTGCATAAGATAATTATCCAGTTTTGGAAACCCAAACTCAATGACAGATGTCATAAAGTTCAAATTCCTTCGTAACCTAATGTCAATCCGTCTTACGAATTTTCGATCAGGACTCGTGACCTGACGCGAGTTTAACATTTTTTACCCATCACAAAAGTACAACGCCTCGTTACGGTATCTATTCCTCATTAATTCCATCGACTTCCTCTTTGGTCTAGTGGTTACAATCCTGACTGCTGAGCATAAAGTCCTGGATTCGTTTACCGGGTCGGCAAAGAGTTTTTCTATCAGGAATTTCTCAGTATCAGCCACAGAGTGTAGATTTGTGCCCGGTTGATGGCAACAGGCTCACCCCTATTAAATGGGACTTAAAACATAACTGGCTTAAATGTGGGTGTACCAATGGGTTCACCTCTGCTTAAACCCTCGGGGATTACAGGCGTGATGTTATGTTATGCCATTTACAGAATAAAGAGTAAAGCACTCCAGGAGTTTGCGATGAAGTAACACACAAACATACAAACAGTTGTCTATCAGTCTCATGACCGAAGTATCGAACTGACAATGGCCTTATGACCTTATCGTAGTAAGCGTGTTTTTGTGCGCAGTGTCATCATTTGATCACATCATCGTCTCTACACACGTGTGTATTGTTGAGCTTGATTTTACATGATTTTGGTTTACATTGTTTTTTAATGGGGATAGGTCACGAGTGGATTTTACTTATTCTGAGTTTTTTTTTTATATGAGCCTGCATTGAAAAATGAAAACAGAGGGAATTCGGTGTTCTTCCGCCTGTTATTCTTTTTAAACAGTTTTTAATTTTATCATCGTCACATCAGGGCAAAATTAAAAATTTAAAAAACCCGCGACAGGTAAAACCTCTAAAAAACTAAAAATAAAATTAATCCAAGCGTCGCCAGGTTTTACCTGTCGATAGTTTTTAAAAATTTAATTTAATTTTTATTTCACGCTTTTTAAACTTAAATTATTTTTTCTTAGCCTTAGTTGTCCCACTCCTGGGCATAGGTCTCCTCCCATTCCTTCCACTTTTCATGGTGTTGCGCCTCTTCTCGCTACTTAACGAAAACAAGGAAGTTATAAATTAAAAAAAAAAAAAACTAGCTTTAGCTTTAGACCCGTAGAAGTTGTTTATATCCCTTCATCAACTAGAAAAGAGGTGATGAGCTTCAAACGGCTGAGCAGATTTTCTCAAAACATAGCTAAGAACACTCTCGATTAAAACACATTTTAAACGACATAAATTTGATCAAAAACGTTTCATCCGTTTAGGAGCTACGGTGCCACAAACAGACACACAGATACACACGTCAAACTTATAACACCCCTCTCTTTTGGTCGGGGGTTAAAAATAACATACCTCGTCGGCAGGTTACGATACTCCATAACTTCCTAAATACACACATCAAAAGTGTCTAGGGATCAACATATATTTTTGCAATAACTTTTCTCCTGATTGATATTAATTAAAATTTTCTTTAAGGATTCATCAAATAAAGTGTTTTCGTTTGTCACAGTAACGATAAACCAAGTCACCTTTGCATTAATAAAGAAATTTGCCATTTTCTAATAAAGGGATTTTTGACATTTGAACCACTAACATTAAAGTTCGAAAAAAAGATTGAAATAACAGTTTTCTTTAAAATTTTATTGGGTAACTTAAACAATTAATAATCCGTGTTTCTACCGCGAACACTAACAACACAAGAACATCGGTTTGGCATACTCAAAATGAGTTCATCCAAATCACGCTGTGGAATGGCCGCCCATGTTCGTTGCAACAACAAAAAAAGGTCTTCTTGCGACTGGATACCCTCCATATTCGGCAGAGCTCTTCTCTGTAGCATATCCCATGCATGCTCAATCGGGTTCAAGTCTGGCGACTGAGCAGGCCAGGGCAGGACATTGATGTTAGCTGCGGCGAGAGTCTGTCTTACAACTCTTGCGGTGTGCGGTCGTGCATTATCATGCATTAACTGAAATAAGGGACCGATTTGCACTTGTAGAGGAACGATGACGTCTGATACAATCGTCTCAGCATAAATTTGAGCGTTGAGGTTGCCTCTGATCCAAATCAACTCAGTTCTTCCGCCGATCCAAATACCCGCCCATACCATGATGGTTCTACCACTATAAGGATGGACTTCCTGGCAGGATTTTAATCGCTGTTGGCGTCCAGGGGTTCTCCAGTGTCGTATACGTCTTGTATCCGGTTTCATACCAAAACGAGACTCATCAGAAAAGCACACGAAACGCCATTGTTCTTCTGCCCAATTTCTGTGTTCAAGAGCCCATTGATATCGAATCCTACGATTGTGCATTGCTATAGGTGGTACCCGTAGCGGTCTTCGGGAATGAAGGTTCACTTCATGCAAGCGGTTTCTGACTGTTTGGTCGCTAATTAAGTTCCCTGAAGAGTGATGAAGCCTCACGGCTAACATCATGGCGGTTATTGTTGGAGCTCTTCGAGTTAAGATTTGAATGTATCGGTCTTGTCTCCGTGTGGTGCAGCGATACCGTCCTCCATGGCGCTCAGCCACGGTACCAGTGCTTCGGTAACGTGTCCAAAGTCGACTGATAACACTCTGACTTGTATTCAGAGCTAAAGCCACAGTACGTTGCCGGGAACCAGCTTCTATCATTCCCACGGCTCTGAGCATTTCTTCCCTGCTTAAATGACGTCGCCGCTCCATAATAACGTTGGTTTTAATCAGTAGTAGGGAAACAGTAGCACTAATAATGTCTTCAATGCGTTGTATGTTTTTATAGGGAAAATATTGACAGCTGATTTTCATCTTTTACTCGAATTTGATTCACAGTTCCTGATTCAAATTATGAAATGCACCAAAAAGGATCCATATAAATTTATAAAATCATAAATTTATTACAAAGCCACATCTCAATCTCAAGAAATCCGCATAAAAATGCTTGATCCCTAGACACTTTTGATGTGTGTATTATTGCTAACTTTGAAACCAATCTTCAGTTCCCTATAGTTTATAAAAAAATCTCAAAGGTAGGTATCTACTTATTTAACTGTCTCGTTGTTCTAGCGTTGAGGTACTGGGTTCGATTCCGACGTCGAGCAAAGTGTTATTGGGTTTTCCATCATGAATTTCGCAGTAGCAGCCACGGAGTCTGGATTTATGCCCAGTTGATGGCATAGCGCGGACCCCCGTAGGGCCTAAACATTACTGGCGAAATATAGGGGTACTATTACGTACACCCAGGGACTCAAACTGTAACCGTAATAAGTGTTTTCATCACACTTGCACGTAAACAGTGTCATAAAATACAGGTTAACTTGGCTGTAATGCCCCATATAAAACCCTAGGGCGGTAAGTATTTTTTTTTAAATTTACAGCACAGCATGACAGCACACAGGTCATACAAGTTCAAGCAAGGAGTTTACACGCAATTGAAAAATTGTCTTAAAATGTTATTTAAACAGGAATTTCATTCAATCTCGCTACATGTGATTTAATTACTCAACTAATGTTCTAAAATCTAAATAATCGATAGTTTTTTGTATCAAAACGTCGTTTTTTTTTATACTTCCTCATGGCTGTATATTAACGTTTCTGAACAAAACATTTGTATAATCTGTGGTGTGGGCAAACAGCCCGCCATCCGCAAATCAGTTCACGTATTTCGTAATAATATGTGCTGACTTGTGTATATTCATAATTACTAACTCGCAAATGTGATGAAAAACACTGTATGTTTCACGGGCGGTACGGGAATTACGAACCTCGACTCAGAAAGCCCTCATTCTTCGACTTCGGGCTTCTACTAGAGCCTCGATCGTAATTCCTTACTTACCGCCCTTAATACACAATATACTATTTTAACACTGATTTAGAAAAACACTTTTAAATGTAACAGATACAATAATGTTACCGAATCAAACTGTAACCTGTTATATAATATGTTAATAAGTGTTAATATGTGTAATTGAAATAATCAATTACAGCTTTAGTACGCTGCGTTTACCTGTTACACTTATTAACACTGTTAACACTTTTATAACTGTTACAGATATGTTACGGTTGTAAACACATTTAAAAGTGTTACATATTTGATTCTGTTACCAATGCAACCTTTATGAAGGTGTTTTTGAGTCCCTGGGTACACCTCTGCCTATGTTATGTTTTGTTAAACTCAAAAAGTATAGGTACCTATTTATCTGAAAGGTCAGGGTCGATTGGTAAGGTGTTAGAATCGTTTTTTGTCTCGCTCGGCATCTTTTGAAGACCCTCTTCACTTGACTGGATGGAATAGGTATTATAAGTTTGACACGGGTTCAGTAAGTGAGATGGGTAAACATTGGCCATTAAAACATAGCGTCGTATAAATGACACTGCATCCGGTTAGACTGGAAGCTGACCCCAACAGACTTTGGAAAAAGCTAGGCAGATAATGATGTACATGACTACGTTTGATTCTCAGGTCAGTCAAACTGATATTCGGGTTTTCCATTTTAGGATTCGCTGTTGCAGGCCTGAGTTTGTATTTGTGCCCAGTTGATGGTAATAGGGTCGCTTGTTACTATATGGGACTTAAACATAACTGGGACAATGTATTAGGTGTACTTTAGGACCGTCTGTGCTATCCTTCGGGATTACAGGCGCGATGTTTTGTGACGTTAACATTAAACACTCGATAAAAGGCCTGTTTAATTATAATTTTATATTTTGTTCATCATATCCATGCTTACCTCACATTGAAAGGCCACGTGAGGGTTGAATGAAAGTTCCACAGTCCCCTTCAAAACCAAAAATATTCCACACACCCAGACAATAAAATATTAGTAACAAAAAGCTATAAAATTCGACCTAGACCCGATTACGTTTATTTCGCAATAACTCGGCCATCGTGGCTCATAGTGGGCCAGCGTGGGCGACTGTGTACGGTGGTCGGTGCTGAACTGTGTGCTTGAATGATTGTAAAGTAAACTTAGGTGAAGACTGAAGGATATAGCAAATAATGGTATTATGTGGATTCGCGGCCAAAACTTGGCGACGTCAAGGCCCAAGGTTGAAATTACAGTAAGTTAACCATTTCCGATATTTACTTACGTCCGAAGTTACGTGATAGAACTATGGTTTCCCATATGGGTAGGTAATATACAGGGCTGAAGGGTCACCGACGCAAAATAACCGATGAAAAATTTCACGGGTTCAGAATGATGTAGTTTGTGCGTTCGGTGACCTTTCGACCCTGTATTTCTCACACAAAAATCTAAATCAAAAGTGATCATCATCAGCCTATAATGTTCCCACTGCTGGGACACAGGCCTCCCCTCTATCAGAGGGAGTGGGCTGTAAATCAACACGCGGGCCCCGTGCGGGTTGGTAGATGTCACATGTCTTCGAATTTTTAGTTCTAGGACATGCCGGTTTCCTTACGATGTTTTCCTTCACCGTTTTTGAGGGATGCGGTGATGAAATAAAATACACAAAATAATGCGTTTGCAACTGGGTTCCAACACACGTATTCATAGCCTGCTACAACTGGGCCAACGCTGCTCTCAAATCAAATTTAATTTATTCAAATTAGGCTGATAATCATCTTTTTGGTGGCTTCACATCAAAGTTTGCAAGAGACAGGAACAAACCATGCAGTATTGTGCCAGTGCCAACCCCTGCCTCTCGTCTCATCTCGTCTCGGTATTGTCTCCCTGCCCTGCTGGCCATAGACTCCTCCCAAGCTATGCCACAATACCTTTTCCTCTTTTTTTTTTTTTTGGTATTTGTAATCCTCGTGGATGACACGTGCCATAATACCCCCGGCCTCGCTCTCCTCGGCCTTCTACGTCCAGTCTGATCCATCCATCTTTTTCATAGATACTTGACTAGGATTTATGTGAGATACCACAACTGAAAAGGGCAAAATAATAACTTTTTTATACAAAAATATAACCGACTTCCAAAAAAAAAAGTAAAAAGTGGAAAATAATTTTATTTTACTTTCGAAAGTCGGTGCCAAAAAAGTAAATGAAACAAACAAGTCACCGGCTACCGAAAGTAAAAAATATTTTCCACTTTTAGCGTATTGTTTTGGAAGTCAGTTATATTTTTTGGTAAAAAAGTTTTATATTTAATTCTCAATTTATATTTAACTAATCTTCATTCATACCCAGCAGTAGGTGATTTCGGGATGACTTCATTCAGATTCTTCTTTAATCTTTCTCCCATATCTTTATTATTTCACAATTCCGTTAAAGGCTCATTGAATAGTAGGTTACTCCCAGATATGACCTGCCCTTGTGAATAACCAAAGTTGCTATACTGTTTCTACCTTAAACCAAAGAGAGGAAGTCATCACCTTACTTAGTATTCATGTCAAATGTAAATCATATTTCCATTAAAACGTATGTATTTAAATCCTCTTTACACATTAAAAAGTGCGATAAATTGTGTAAAAGTCGGACATACAAGAATAGTAAAGATTTAACGTTTACTTAACCTCAAAGTTATTTGTTTGCAAACCAAAGGACTTACCGGTGGTCACGTTGAGTAACGGTTCAAGGACTGGGAGGATGTGGTCACACTGATAGCGATTAGCGGGGAAGCTACTGAATTTTCTTTTAAGGAAATGATTTTCGAATAATCTTTCAATAGGAGGAGAGAACAGAATTGCAAATTAACAGCAGTAATACCAACTGCTATACTCCCTATTTAAGAAGTTTCATCATTCGTACGTCTTTAATTCAAGAATTACAAGAGACGAGGTTTCCTCTATTCTTTAGCTCTTAAAATTCAGGTTTTTTTCTTCGTCTCTCAGTTATTTTTAACTAACCCATGTTATAATGAATACAGTGCAATTTGTATATTAAAAAAATGCTTTCGAGATTTTCAACATCGCAACTTATTATTGGTTGGCGCAGCACGTCTTCTTCTTGTACAAGGTGTTGTTTTGCATCTTCGTCAAATTCAAGGAGGTAACTATGCTAGTGATTCTCGCCCCGAATCAATAATAAAATGGATAGGTTATTTTTTTATTTTTTTATTTACGAAAATCGGTAAGTGTGAACCACTCGTGTTTTAAACGCGGCCCTATAACCTCGCTTACACACATACAAACAATCTCAAACGTTTCATGGATAATTTCTAATTCCCTAAAACACGTTAAGGGGGTTATTCTGAAATATTGACAAACTTAAACAACCATAAAAATCAGCGTTTATTAATAATTAACTAGGTAACGTAATTTTAATTGATTATTTATGTCTTTTGGGACCACCTCCTGAAATTTGACGAGGATGCAAAACAACACCTTGTATAATCTCTTCTCTGCCCCTCGTCATTGAAAAAACAATAAATTAGGTTACTGTTTAACTGAAATTTGTTGTTTGTGCAACCACCAGTCTGTGAAATTCAGTGCCGGCTTCTCTTTTCCCTGATCATTATAATCGGGATCTATTTAAAAAAAAAAGTTTGAATAAAAAAATTGTAAATAAGTTTCTTCTAAGGATCTAGGCAAGCATGCTCCAACGTGTGCCTCATCATCGCTTCACATCAGGCAAGTTGCGGCCAAACGCAATCCTATATAATAGTTTCTGTAGTATTAGTGATTACCCCCCTTTTTAGCCATATTACCCTTTAAACAGTTTTCGAGCTTCGAGCGGAAGCAGAATCCCCGACTTCTGCTTTCGCTTGCTGTGTTACCTCGCCCTACCAAAGTACAGTTGTGCCACTTGTTTTGCTAATGTCCACTCAATTCGCACTTGCCGACAAACATGTCACATATTGTCTAGAAAATGTCGTCGTTTGTCTAAAACAGTGTTTTGTTTGCACACTTTTAAGATGTTTGTAGTGATGCTACTTGTTAGTCAAATGAAATTCTTTGAGATGTTGGCGAATTATTGTTGTAATATGACAAAAAGTGAGAATTTTCATAGACTTAAGAATTTATTTATTTAAAATAAAAAAAATTGGTTGTCTGTAAAGTCGGTTTACTGACGATAGTTGAACGTGACAACGCTATAGGGACGCGTGCCTCTCACTCGCTCTCATTGTGAGCGCATAACGTGAGCGGAGCGTAACGCAGTTTCTTGAAGTGTCACCCGGCAAACCAATTTATAAGACGTTGTCACGTCAATAAAAATAACAGTATTTACATAAACTAACTAAATATAAACTAAATTAAAAACAACAGGACGTTAAGGCGTCAAAATACTCCTTCACATTGCTGTCATCCGGAAACATGCCCAGGAGACTTTATTATTATTTACAAAATGATCTTCTCTTCTCTGAAGGGTATTGCTTCTTAATCTAGTCCAGTAACTTTGTACATCAGTGCTTGCATCAAATCCGGTAGTTCTGATTATTTTCAGACTTGTTTATGATGTTGACCGAATGAATAATCCATGTTTGTGAACTTGAGCAACTTTGTGAAAAATAAAAAAAAACCGCGGTGTTTGTGAACTTGAGCAACTTTGTGATAAAAAAAAAACCGCGATGTTTGTGAACTTGAGCAACTTTGTCAAAAATCAAAAAAAAACCGCGATGTTTGTGAACTTGAGCAACTTTGTCAAAAATAAAAAAAAAACCGCAAGCTTTTAGTTTTTTAGTTCAGATTTTGAAAGATGAAAATTTTCATTTTCGATTTATATTATAATTTATGTTTCCATTTCACTATTATTTTTCTGATTGTAGCTGCTATACCTGCGTTCTGTTTTTTTTTTTAATTAATCGTCATCTTCCTATCCTTGTACGATTTATAGTATTGTTTATCGAGCTGGTGACCGCACCTCCACGTCCATTAAGTGCAGTGACGATGTAACTTTGGTTTATTATGAGCGTGTAGGATTTGCACTTTTGCATGGAACAGCTGTACCTTAAAATTTAAACTCTAGCTAGGAGACCTACCTACTGAATGATTGGATGATGTAAATTTGTGTCACAATATAATGACTTGTGAATGTAATGTACAGTTAATAGTTCAATCACGTGACATAAATACCATGTAAAACTTCAGCTCATTATACATACACAAGTCAAATTCGACCTTTCCAAATCTATCTCGCATACCTCAATACATTAGCATATCTATCAGTTATACGACTAATATTATACAGATGGAGAGTTTGTTTGTCCGGTTGAACGTGCTAATCTCGATAACTACTAGTTTGATTTAAAAAAAAAAAACATTTAGTGGTGGATAGCGCATTTACCGAGGAAGGCTATAGGCTATATAACATCACGCTACGACCAACAGGAGCGGAGTATCAATGAAAAATGTTGCAGAAACGGGAAAAATGAGACGCAGACGCAGTTGCGCGGGTTAACTAGTCAGTTACCTATACGATTGCAAACCGATTGAATTATACCAGCTCATTACTTGATAGTAGATAAGTCATAGGTCATGTGTTACAGATCGGTTGCGACAATGGTAATAGTGTACTTTCTATGTGATGCTGTGTGATGGATGAGAAGAGGTATTGGCTGAGACATCGATGTGTGGTGGGATTACATATGGCGTGACAATTGCTATTGCTATTTACTTCGATAGCAAGCAAATTGGTAATGGAATACGTAGCTAGTGTTTTAGGGGCAATACGATGATATAAATGCTTAGTTGCCTTGTCTTTTGTGAAAATGTTTTTTTTTCCGTTTATTACATTTTCACAATTCCATTAAACGATCAGCGCATTTGAACTGCGTTCAAGAGAGCTGTCAGAAGAGTCATCATTGCTATGACATTGAAATGCGTTTTTTTTTTTTTTTTTGGTAATTAATCACCCAAACTAAAGCTAATTTCTAAGCTTTATGTGTTTAGACCGCATAAAGCTAAGTCCAGCGAACTTTATGTAATTATAATTTAAGATTATAATTGATTCAATTGCTCCAAGTATTAGTAATTAACAGAAATATTCAAATAAGACTGCAGCTGCATACAGCCGGCGTACATTCAACCAAACATTTAACCATCGTCTGACCTGAATTAAACCTTTATTTCGACGGACTAAGGTCGGTTTTTGTAGTTCAAGTGATAGGTGACTGTACATAATATAGACTGCTCGTCCAAGGTAAAAGTTTGTTCTAATAACAACTCTAATTTCGGAGTAGTAAGGTCGGTTTTTGTGATGGTTGACAGTAATGACAGTACATAGTACTGCATTCTGTAAAATAAATATTTTGGTAACACGCCAATGTAGTAAGTTTTGTGTTATGACAATGGTAATGACTGTGACTCACGAGATGTGATTCATTTGACAGTCAAAATATTTGGCTGTACTTGATGTAGACTGATTCAGTTTCTAAGGGAGGGTTTTGAGACACTATTAATAACACTTGCAACGGGATATTTACCGTGTGTATTATTTGTTTCGAGTTCCCGATATTATCGCTTATATATAAACGCCATGATCACGGATAAACAGCTGTTTATCCGTGATCATGGCGTTTGCAACAGCGCCGAAATATCGGGAACTCGAAACAAATAATACACATGGTAAATATCCCGTTGCAAGTGTTATTAATAGTGTTAGTGACCATGTCGGTTTTGAGACAGTTCTTTTCAGGGTTGTCATAATATAACGTGGTGCTAAGCATAGCAGAGTTCGTATTCTTGGTCGGGCAATGTTTTATTGGGTTTTTCCATCATGAATTAGTCAGGTAAATTCTAGATTGTACCCGGATTATGCCAATAGGGTTACTCCACACTTCTTCTTACCTGTCAATGGCAAATTTTTTGCCAATTTTTTTTTTCCAGTATTCAGCTCGCATAGCTGAATTCTGGAAACTCTGCTTACTGATGCAGTCATAAGTCGTAAAGTGCACAGGTGTCAGGGCAAGCAGCGCAAGATGGAAGATGTTACTCCCTACTGCAAGGGATTTGACGGTTGGAGTGTAACCTATGGCGCGAGGACTTAATTTTTATCGGAAATCCAAACACAAACAGAACCATAAAAAAAACATTTAGGTTCTGAGAAATGGCCCTACGTGGAAAACTACGAGACGGTGTAAAAAAACCGAGAAATATTGAGAAAAAAAATGGATATTTTTTTCAAATTTGTGAACATCGACCAAGTCCCAAAAATCGACTCTTGTGTCAGCCCCAGCTTTCTTGACGGAAAACAAATAAAACACTTGCCATCTCATCCAAAATCGACACGTAATAAAACCCAAACTCTAGTCCACTGCCAGCCAGGTCAAGATCTAAACAAATATTCTAAACCGTTGACTAAATCCCCACTGTTACTTGACCCGTGGGAACGGTTGCAATTATTTCGTTCTATTGTCGTGACGGCTATCTAAAGACCAATGTTTAATGTATTCTTAGGCCTCATTACCTCGAAGGTGGGGTCCAGGTGCTGAATAGAATGTGTTGACATTTCTACTGACTGTTTACAAGTTAATGTGGACTGATTTCGTTAAGTGTTTTTGAGGTAGTGCATAGGCTGGAGATTTAAGAGGGCACATACAGCAAAATACTGCCCAGTCGTGAAATATTTTTTTCATGAAATAGACTTGAAAAGACAAGGTTTCTAAGCCGTCAACGAAGCATTCTGTAAGTACATCAATCTGACTGACGTAACGAGGTGAAAAATCACATTTTAGGTTAGGACTCAATGAAACGCACTCAAAACACTGTGTTGATTGCATTGAATAGAACGAGGGTCGTGTAGGTTTTTAAAGGAGATATAAACTTTAAAAAAGAACTTGTGAAAATGTTATAACTTTGACCCCAAATATCTACGTAACTAGACGGTTTCCAGATACAGTCTAGAACAAAAATTTGATTGCAAAGACGAGGAGAACATGTGCCTTTTATCTTCGTTATGGGTATTTTTACACCCATTACGCAATTGCGCAAAAGTAGACACGTTCTACGACCGACACGCCACACCGTCACAGGTAACCGTTGTTGCTGTATCCTGTAGCAGCGATCAGACACAGTCGCCGGTTGCTTGTTCTGGTCACTGGTAACCATAGTTTCTGTGTCCGGTGGCGACGATAGGACACAGTCGCCCGGTCGCTACTTAAGGTCACTGGTATTTTTCGTTGCTTGTTTTCTGTCAGTTTTATGAAGGACGTCGATGAAGAACACCCGCTCGGTGTACGTGGCTTGTGTCGCACACAGGATACGGACACTGATTGCAAATCGTCCCTTTGCGCAGTCCAGTAAAATTGTAATGAAGTTTGTTAATGTTGCTTGTGTCTTCAACTGACGACTTTTAGTTTCTAGTTACCGACACCGAACACTTTGTGATCGGCAACCAGTATGTGTGAAGTCGAAGCACCTGGACACAAAAAATGTTTACGTCTGCGCAGGGAGTAGCTGATTTCATACTTGTTATATAGAAATAAAAAATACATTGGTTGCTTGTATCCGACACAAAATTATCGTTTCCGCAGCGTCTTAAGGTATGCAGAGGTGTGAGAATGATATTTTTTTAAGTATACCTATTGGGAGTTTTGAATGTGTCTAGTGGAAACGATTATTCCCAATAGTCCCCTCTAGCCATGTCCTCCGGGGTGACAGCTGGGAAGTTGTCACCGGGGTGACAACTCGTGCCGACTGTTCCCTTTGAAAACTGACTAGAGGGGACAAATGGGAAGTCTGTTTCTCAGTTGTCACTGTGGGGGGGGGGGGGGTGAGATATGCTACGAGACGTTTGTACGATTTCATCATTCATATACTCGTATAAATAATATACCTACTGTTAAGGCTGACGCAGATTTGGGCGGGACGCATCGCATTGCAAAAACACTCCTACATAATATATTTCGTACATTTTGTAGTTTTAGTGGTGATCGAAGGAACTATAGCACATTTCAGGCAACTACACTGCGATATGGCTTGATACGGCTGTGTGCGAGTATGCACTTAGCTTTACGGTTCATATTGTTCATCAGATGATTCTCTTGGGCTTCTATCTGGGGGAGAAAAACTTAACCCTTAAGTTCTCTGTTCTTCCCACTTATATTACTTGGGGGCATTTTTCTCGCCCCACGGGTTTTCCCTGCAGTAAAAGTTTTACACATTGAGAATTTAGAATGTTCTGATGCTGCAGAACCGGATCTAAAGGTTGATTCATTTATTTTTATTGAGAATTATAATCTTTATATAGGATTACGGCGATAGATTTAACACTTACGTAAGAAACTAAAATGTCACGAAAAATAACAAAGACCGTTTTTACGTCTCAATTCTTTCTAATCCCCGGGCTACATTAGTATGTGAAAATACACAAACTTAATAGTGATGTTTTGACAAAAGCCCTATTAATAATGGTTAAGGCTTGTGCAGACGCGGGACTTTTATCGTCTCATTTTTTTCTGTGTAAAAATACATCGTTTAGTTAGACTTACGCAGGCCTTAGTATGGCCTACATAAAGTCCCCCGAAAAGCGAAAACATCGACAGAACAGACGGTCACTTCGTGTAAAATTTCCAAAAAACTCAGCTGCATTCGGTTAAACTGTAAGGCAAACTCATCATATAGCCATAAGGATGATGTAAGTAAAGTAATATTTTTTTTAAGTAATTGGGAAAATGCTAAGCAGATGAGAATCGACAGACTGGACTGCAAAAAAGTACGTGGCAAACTCCGAAAAGAACTAACTAACGTGAGAAGATGCATTAACGCACGCAGCGGCTTTTTAGTTCATGTCCAGTGCTCAAGAGTGACGTAAAGACATAAACACGATGATAACACGGCAAACAAATGCATACCGCGTGCATTGAGTCCTTGGCGAGTCCTCGGCGGGTAGCTGACCATGAATCGCTTTCACGGACTGAAATCTCTCGGAGTAAATACTGGTATTTTCAGCCCAAAATATAAACTAATTTAAAAATCGACCAGACAAAGACATATCACACTGCAATAAGGAAATCTAGTGTAGGGAACAGCATGATACAGGCAGATATCAGTTGTGTCAAATAGCAGCATAAAAAAAAAGTGCTGCATTCGGTTCTTGCATTCAGGTGAGCCTGGAAGCCGACTTCATAGTTGGAAAAGGCTGGGTAGATGATGACAAAGTCCCTCGTCTGCACAAGCCTTTAGGTAAAAGTGGTATTGCTCACAATCGCCCCGGGCGGCCATTACGCGAAATGACTATTTGATTGATCACGTAAGTTTATCGAGATATATCAATATTTCATTGTGGTATATTGCATTAGAATAAGACATTAAGTAGGTATCTAACGGTGAGTTTTGCGTAGATTTCGTGGGTTCAATGTGTAGGCAAAAGTTGGGTAAGGCAGAAAAATGGTTGCCTTGACATTATTTTCTTGACCTTGGTAGTGTCAAAGTATTTTCTAGGTTTGGAATCCACAAAGTACTATGGAAGTGGGTTAACGTGTCGATTCAAGTTCCAAGTTTTTCTCTGTTACAATTTGGCAATGAAAACTTTGTGGATTTACGACTTGTCATCGGCCTACTTCCCTACATAATATTTAACATATTTTCATCACTTTGAGAGGAGCTCTTGGCTAAATTATAACAGCCGCACGGGTCGATCTTTAAGGTAAAGCCGTGCTTTCCGATGTTGGTCCGTGGATGGGTGACAATAATTACATACCGAGTTTCCTCCGTGCCTCGGAAAGCACGTTAAGCCGTTGGTCCCGGCTGTCATTTGTAGATCTTTGACAGTCGTTACGAGTAGTCAGAAGCCAAAAGTCTGACATCTAGTCTTACCAAGGGGTATCGTATTACCCAGCTACTGGGTTGTGGAGGTCAGATAGTCAGTCACTTCATGTAATATACAGGTACTCAGCTGCATCCGGTTAGACTCGAAGCCGACCCCAAGATAGTTTGGGAAAAGGCTAGGTAGATGATGATATTTTTATCACTTTCCCATGCTTGCTTAAAAGTAGAACTGACATAACATCACGCTTGTACTCCCCAAAAGGTTAGGCAGAGGTGTACCCATTAGTACTCCCCCATTTCACCAGTTTTGTTTAGTACCCATGTAATAGGAGGCGAGCCTATTGCCATCAACCGGGCACAAATCCAGACTTCGTGGCTGCTACTGAGAAATTCATGATGGAAATACCCAATAACACTTTACTTGACCTGGGAATCGAACCTCATAAAAAACAACCCATGGGGCATGGCCTCATGCCAATGCCCCATGGGTTGTTCGAAAGAGATACCGCGGCCCTGGAACACAAAGGGCTAAGAAGGAACATGGATGGGTTTTAGTCAGTACAAGTCTGACACTCCCTCCCACTCCGCCCAGAGCGGGAGAAGTAATTTGATGATTTCCCATCCTTAAAAAAAAAAAAGGCCTCATGCCCAGCTGTCACGCTTGCGGCCAATACACTAAAGAGGCAGTGCTTCTTCTTAGGATTCCGTAGCCGAATGGCAAAAAAATTGTTTTCACAGTCATTCGTTTGAAAGATCTTAGACACGTTTTATCACTTCCAAAGTGGTAAAACGTGTGTGCCTCTCCTCTAATTTCTAAAGTAAGAAGAGAAAAATTCTGAAAAGATATTGGGAAGTAGAATGTAAAAAAACTTTCAATGAAAATTGGTTTGAATAAGATTTGATATTTAGTTTTTGAGATATGGTACTTTTTCACTAAACTGCAGCAGTAACTTTGTTTTTCGTTAACTTACTATGAAAAACAAATATAGTTTTGCGATTGAGTAGAAGTTTACTAATGAATGACCGTTCAAAATATTGTTATTATATTGTTTGGGGCTATGGAACCCTGCGCGCGAGTCCGACTCACACTTGGCCGGTTTTTTATTTAGTTGACTTGTGACCACACACTGAAGGCTATTTTAATGCATCTTGTTGAAATATGAAACGCATAACAAATCTTTGCTTTACAGTAGTCCAGGCTAAATACTGGACTGCAAGGAAGTCGCATTAATCTGCGCCACGCGACATGTATAATGGAGCTGGCAGACAGCCAGGCCTCTGAGTGACGATGGCGCTATGTGCTCTAGCTACTTACAGTACAGGAAGTACTTTATATACATTTTAAATGGCCAGTGAATCGTTTCACGTTTTCTAAGAAATCATCTACTTTGATGAAGTTACAAGATCATTTTCTATGATGTCTAAAAAAAAACTTGAAAAAGTCACATTGGTAATTGCCCGGAATTGAACCCACGACCACGTGCATCAGAAGTAAGGCCTTACCCTCTGAGCTATCACGACATTACGCATTAAAGATATCATCACAAACGATCACCCATCACCTACCTAACCGACCCAAGCGCAGCTTAACCTCACAAACCAACCGTAGTAGCCATTAAATTCACACACCACATCAATGGTATCGCGTGAACATTACGACAGGTATTAATGGGCCTGGCAGAGAGCCAGGTCAGTGGCGCTATGTCGAGTATGCTGGTACATTAAATGGTCGATGACTCCTATTTTGTCTAGGTGTTGAGATAGGTCAGGTGTATTTGGGAAACGTGACAAAATTATGAAGGTACTGTATGAAGAATATTTGCTTTGCTTCTATGTTTAGGGTTCCGTACCCAATGGGTCAAACGGGACCCAATTACTAAGACTTCGCTGATCGTCCGTCCGTCCGTCCGTCTTTCACCAGTCTGTATCTCATGAACCGTGATAGTTAGCCAGTTGAAATTTCTACAGATTATGTATTTCTGTTGCCGCTGTAACAACAAGTACTAAAAACAGAATAAAATAAATATTTAAGAGGGCTCCCATACAAAATAAGATTTTTTGCTCGTTTTTATAAATAATGGTACGGAACCCTTCATGTGCGAGTCCGACTCGCACTTGGCCGGTTTTTTTACTTTGTTTGAATTGATAAAAAAACAATGAGTACATAAGCGGAAGTCTGAAAGCGGCACTCGTGACTGAAAAGTTGATTGGTAATTCTGGTAATTGGTTGGCTTGGTATGGGAATGTGATGCCGAGGAATGAGGAAAATATCGCGTTTGGTTGCATTTCTATTTACGTTTTGATGTTTAATTACAGATTCGCCATCTGAACTGTCTTGCAAAGGTTGACTAGCTAAAATCCAAACCTCCTTTTATCTTGCTAACTTAACGACTTTGTAAGTCAGGAGGAGTTTAACCTTCAAAGAAACTCCAATACCTTAGGAACGAGCAAAAATAGTCAACCAAGACCTTGAAACTGCCGCCATCTTCATCAATGTCTCAAACACTTACCGGAGCCCTATCAAATGGCATAATGAACAAGTCAGGACAGGTACTCAGAGGGTTGGCAGATCGCCAGGTCTCAGGCGCTAAACAAGAGTGCTGCTGCGTACGCGCATTACATACATACTAAACAATCAACGAGGTGTCTACTGGTGGGAGATTCTGGTAAATATTTTTCTTCTTTTTTTCCTGATGGGAAATCATTAAATGACCCCTCCCACTCTGGGCGGAGCGGACGGAAGTTTCAGCTATGTACTGACTAAAACCCATCCATGTTCGTTCTTAGCCCTTTGTGTTCCAGGGTCACGGTATCTCTTTCGAACAGCCCCGCAACCCTGACAGGCTTCGGACCTCTCGGACCCCTTCCGATTTGCTGACATCTCCTTGAGGCGCGCGTGGAACACGAACGCGCCGTCGACACGGCCTGTCGTCATAAGACCCTCAGTTCTGGTTAAAGAAGCTGTCTATCATAACGAAGTTCAGTTTCAAATTGTCGGCAAAATACAAACACACATACCATCAGCCTGTAATCCCCGCAGAGTCCCATGTAATAGGGGGCGAACCTATTACCATTAACCAGGCATAAGTCCAGACTCCGTGGCTGCTGGAAAGGAAAGCAGCGGTTTCCGAGAAATCGGGAATCGAACCCAGAACTCATGCTTAGCAGTCGCGTTTGCAACCACTAGACGAACGGCAAAATATCTATTATTTCGAGAAGATAATTTTACATAGTCATCTTTTCTCAAGAAAAACACATCATTACCAGTCTTCACAGCGGCGTCTAAAGCAGGGTTGGCAGTGGGCCAGGTGTTGGTAACGAGGTGCAAGGCATGCACGTTATGCGCTAACTTCGGCCAATGACCGCTGGTTATGTAATTAACTGCTGCGGTTGACAGGTGTGATGCACGGGTGTGATGCACGGGGTTATTTCTGAGGGACTGGGGCGGTAACGGTGCATGGTTAATACTTGTATGGTGTATCTGCCTATAGCTTTCGCATTGCTGGGAAACTGGCCTTAATCTACAAAATTCACCCAGGATATACACAGGTGCAAATATAATCGGTTAATTACGCAAATTTTTACCTTAACTTAAATCCTATCACACTAATATTATAAATGCGAAAATTTGTAAATGAGTGTGTGTGTTTGTATGATTGCCACTCCTTCACGCCTCAATGGCTGTACGGATTTGGATGAAATTTAGTATGTAGATAGCTTATACCCTGGATGAACACATAGGCTTTTTTATCCCGGTTTGTGCCGGTGAAACCGCGGGGCGTAGCTAGTTCTTCATAATTTAAGGTTTCTGAACAGTCTGCTTGCCTCATGGGCTTGCCCTAGCTTACCATAATGTTAACTCTTAGGCATTCCACTGCTGGTGCAGATGCGTACCGAAACCTGCTTAACAATTTCACCAATAGGGTAAGTGTGGATCCTGCAAGGGTCCATCCCAGCGTTGCCACACAACTGCCATGTAAATACTTTTTGTTAGTCGCTTTTCAGTCACACACACTTTCAAACAAGTGGCAGAAAGAAGAAAACTCTTAATTCTTGCCAAGTGCAAGAGACGGAGGAAATATTTCCTGACGTTCCTTACAACAGTATTTTAAACTGACTTTTAAAAGGAAGTGGTTATAATTATGAAGTCATAATTATGTTCCGGAAATAGAAATTTTTCGCAGATTTTAAATTCATTATGAAGATAAACACTTTTCCGTGAAACACTCAAGCCAAACAAGAGAATTTTAATAAAAACATCGTTTATCATCTAATAGATAAGAGTATGTGATAATAAATGGGAAATCCGTAGGAAGGGAAGTGAGTCATTGTACGAGCATGTGTGTGTGCGTGTGTGCGAGTTTTCATGGAAATGCTCACTGAAGCACTGCTCAGCTATGGAGTTGTGAGTTTTACTGCTTTGCGTGCGATATCCCCTGATTTTATGATATTGGATACTGCACTATATAAAGCACAAGTCCGATCCTGCATGGAGTATTACAGCCACTTTTGGAATGGCTCAGCTAAATACCAGCTTGCCGCGTTTGACTCGGTGGAACACAGAGCAATGAGGCTGATTGACGACATATAATTGGCGGATGCCAAGCTTTACATTTTGGCTCATCGCTGCAAGGTTGCCTGCTTGTCGATCTTCTACAGGCTGTACTTCGGTCAGTGTGCCCAAGAACTCCACGACCTCATCCTACCGGCCCCCTTCTACCATCGGATATCTAGACGCACTGCAAGTTACCATCCCTACCTTATTGCTATTCCACCAATTCGCACTAAGCGTTTTCAAACGTCTTTTATAATGCGCACAGCAAAGGAGTGGAAATCTTTGCCTGCGTCTGTGAATTAAAATCGCCCTCTCAAAAAAAAAAAATAGTATTGAAAAATACATGACAAGCTTTCATTAAATGAAAAGAAATTATACTTACGTATTATATTTGACACATTAAGACTACAAAGAATTCGTCTCACACCAAACTTTTCTTTTCTCAAATCTAGTTACATTCCGTCAGGGAAACTTTTTAATACATTTAGCGTCGCGTCGTCGGTATGTCCGACACTCCGCCAGCCCAGTTCAATGTATTACTCACCGCCCGCCCGCCCTACTTATTACCACGAACATTTCATGTTTAATGAAAGTTTCCTTTTTTCCTAGAAGTTAATCAATTTTCTAGTACTTTGACTCAGTTACCTTGTAGTCGTATTCTAGTTAACTAGTGCCCTTGTTCGAGTTTTGAGACAAAGGAAAATGTGTTTGTGGCTTTGAGTTTCAAGGTACTGTGAGAGTTTATTATTAAAATTAGCTTTTGCCCTCGGCTTTGCTTGCGTTATGCTCGGAAGTTATTTCATGCGAACTTTTTCAATATATATAATGTAGCGTCCCACTGGTTAAATAATTACATACAAACTTTCGATCTTTACCTCTTTATAATATTAGCGTGGATATTAGTTAATGCATTTTACTTTAACTGGGTTTCACTATCAATGCTTATTGGGTATTTAGTCTGAACGGCCCAAAACAATTGGCACGGGTGCCATTCGACCGTATTCAAAAATTGTCTACGTCCGAAAGTACCTGTGATGGAATGATTTCAAAGATAATCTAAAAGGACAGTCGCATTCATTGTGATAGCCGCATAGTTTATGAATTTTATATATTTCATTTCATTCTAGTTTTAGTGGACCCATCTGGAGCTCGCACTGATATTATCTAATGCCATGGAAGTTGGGTAGGCCTTTGAACACAATAGAACGCATATATGCTATAACACGCTCTTTGACTAAAACTTTTTTCATGAATACCTAAAATAGCTGATGAACTAACTTTCCGGCCAGCACAGTTAATTCATCATCCTCCTGACCTTGCCTCATATTACTTGTGGTCGGTACAACACGTTTTTTTCTTCCATTCTTCTCTGTCATTCGTCAAGCTATCATTTACTCCTTTTTCTTTCATATGATTCCACACAATCTATCCATCCCTTCCTTGGGCTCCATCCATCATATTCATCACTTTTTTTGTCACATGCGATTCGTCTTTCCACATCACATGCCCATACCATGACAGACGCTTCCCTTTTAACTTTTCTGTAACTGGCGCAACTTTAAACTTTGTCTAATATATACTCATTCCTCACTTTATCCATTCTTGTCACACCACACATCCACCTCAACATTCTCATCTCCACTACATGCAATCTTTTTTCATCCATCTTCTTCACAGCCCAGCATTCCGATCCATACAACCCGACATGTCTAATGACGGACTTGTATATTTTCCCTTTAACTTGAGGGGCATCCGTGGGTCGCAAGTTGTTCCAGTGACCTGTCGCCATTTCATCCATCCTGAGTTAATCCGGTGCGTTACGTCTCGGTCTACTTCGCCATCCCCATTGAACGAGCGACCCGAGGTATCGGAAATCTAAACAAATCGGTATGGGCGTTCCGGCAAGGGTTATAGGCACAGGACTGGAGAGATCGCCAAATCACAGAATAAGTATTCTATTTTAGTCCTACTTAATTTCAAACCAAAATTCTCCAGCCTTTCCCACCAACCTCCAATCTGCTCTGGACTTCTAGTCACTCGCGGCAAGCAACACAATTTCGTCGGTAAATAGCATACACCAGGGAGCTTCTTCCTGGACGTCCGAACCGTTAATTAAAATGTTATATTAGTTTACATAACATTACGCCAGTTGTTCCCCTAGTGTCAAGCAGATGTGTACCTAAAGTACACCCACACTTAAGTAGTAATAAGTTACAGTAGAAGTTAGGTGGATGGGAAAAGACCTCGTGGACGCAGCCCAATACGTTGGTCTGACCAGATCCGCACCGCCATTGACTCCACAGTCCATAGCGCCCTTCATACAGCCAGAGACAGAAACAGTTGGAGAAAGATCATCCGAGAGAAGGTGATTCTGAAGGGAGGTCACGACCCTCAGCATTGAGGAATACGACGCAAGGAGGAAGTTGCAGTGAGGTTCTTCATGAGTGTCAAGTTTATGACCAGATAGGAGGTATAATCGTGGACGAGGCGCAAGGATTATGTCAGGATCGTAGTAGGTGGCGTTATGTAGTTTCTGCCTACCCGCATAGAAAAAGGTGTGAGTTTATGTCAGGTCAGGTCTCAGCCTATAAAATTCCCAATGCTGGGACATAGGCCTCCTCTCTTTGATTAAGAGTGCAGAGTACAGTGAGGGTCGATCCAATGCTTTTGATGTAACGAAACTCAAAACTCATATTATTTTGTAACAACGAATGAAAAATGCTAAAGGCAGGTGCCTCATAAATTACCCCCTGGTAAACTGTTTACAATGTTTAAGTTGTAAACTGTTATCTAGTTCCGTTTGGTTATCACTTGTACATACACTAGTTTCTCTGCGTGCCGCAGTAACACACCCTGTTGTTATCTCTTCTGCTTATTCCCTTTTGTTTTAGTCATGACAGCTCTTACAAGATATCTGGCGGTCTAGGACGTGTTGTGTGTTGAGATGTGTCACGGGTTTTGTCCAACAGTGTGACAAAATGTGAGTAAATCTAATCTAATACAAATAATAAAGCTGAAGAATTTGTTTGTTTGCTTGAATGCGCTAATCTCAGGAACTACTGGTCCGATTTGATTTTTTTATTGAATTCTTTCAGTGTTAGATAGCCCATTTATTGAGAAAGGCTATAAGATATATATCTTCACGCTACGACTAACAGAAGCGGAGCAGCAATGAAAAATGTTGCGAAAAAAAAGCGGTAAATGTAACGCAGACGAAGCTGCGCGGGACAGCTATCTTTCATACGAGAAGAAGTCTTTGTCGCGTTTCGTTATTAGTATTAAGATGTTCCCTCACCGGGAGCATTTGCTTGTAATTTAACAATCTATCATTAGATTTTGTAAAGAAACCGTTGTTCATTACAGGTTGCGCACTGTAACGCTCGGTTCTCCTCACTCGCCCATGTAATGCTGAAATCTGAAATGTTTCTCTCTCTGGGGTCGGTCCCTCATGTCTGAGGATCGTGGTCAGCCTGAGGGTTGCATCGGGAGCGGATGATCTGCTTCCATCGGTTTCTGTCCATCGCGTCTCTTTCGACCGTGTAGAATTGGAGAGCACTGTTACATTACGGCAAATGTTCCCGAGAGAGAGCGCCTTTTTGAGTAGGTAAGTATTTGACCTAATTTAGATATTTTATTCTTTTGTCTTTTAGGTACCGCCGAGTACAGAGCATACTAAGAATAATGCAATGGATGGGTAGGGAGAGGAAGGCCAAAGAAAATATGGATAGATGGTGTGAAGAATCTTAAGAAAGAGAAAGGAATAAATGATGCCGTGGCGTCTGACAGGGAAGAATGGAAGATTAAAACGGGTTGCGCTGATCCCAAGTAGAATAGGTCAAGGGCAAGAAGATGATGACAGAGCAAACTTAGCAAAATAATTGTGTTATTAATACCTCGTATTCCATTGAATATTTTCCTCATAAAAGAAATCAGTTATGAATAACTCCAACCCCATTTTACAGGACAAAATAAATCACTACGTATTTCTACTAGACGACCATAGCTAAAACACCTTGAACCTTCCACGAAATCATGACAGAATCAGAGTACCTTGTACTTGATCTTGAATTCCAGCACCATAGACCAATATTTACCTTTTTCAATATATGAATAATGTCGCGTGGGAATCCTGAAGGTTGTCATAAGTTCTGTGCTCGGGTGAGTCAATCCGAGGCTTACACGGAATCCGGCGAGTACTCGTTACATGTGTAATGATGTTATTTTGGTTATCATTCCAGTATTTACAATGTTATTGCTATATTTGGCGGTGGAGACAGACAGCGGAATGTTTGGATGACGAGGTGAGTAATGATTTTTGGCGGGCAGTTGAATCCGTGGATCTTATAAAAATAATACATGTTAATGAATAAGATAAGGTGATTCTTTAAATATTTGGAATGAATTAGATAAGATAATTTAATTTATTAAAAAAGTATTACATAAAGGATTTACATTTAGGCACAGTAGTATTTTTCTCATACAATGGTATAAATAGTACTTATAAGTAAACTATAACTAAAACATATTCAAAAGTCGCAAGTGATGTTAATTCAATTCAGATGTTTGGCAGCGACCTGCCCGATCTAGGTTTATTTAAACCTAGATGCCCGGTTGATGGCATTAGGCTGGCTTTCTGTTTATGAGACTTACTTATAACTGGCGATTCGAGGGAGTACCTGCATATTCCTTCGAGGTAATCCGATCTGATTACGTTTTGCTGCAGGGACCCAGGCCACTTTTGTCTGTCAGGGGATGGGCTATCAATATCACTGGTTGGTAGATGACTCAAATGACACGTCATGACTACCATTTTTTTTCTACCGACATGTCAGCTTCCTACGATGGTTACTTCACAAGTTTCAGAGCAGTGATCTAACAAAGCAAGAGTTCGTGGCTAAATAATAACAGCCGCTCGGCTCGATCTTTAGGTTAGGCCGTGCTTACCTAGGTTAGACCGTGGATGGTCACCATTACATATCGGAATATCGGTCCCGGCTGTGATTTGTAGATCTTTTCCAATCGTTACAGTAGACCGAAAGTTTGACAACCAGTCTTACCAACGGGTATAGTTTTACTCAGTGCTAACTGCATTGTGGAGGTCAGTTATATAAAATTCTGGTACTCAGCTGCATTCGGTTAGACTGAAAGCCGACTCCAACATAGGAAAACGCGGGCGATGATGATCTAACACAGTATACCTACCAACATAAAAATTATAATATCATAATAACATGCATATACAACCATTACCTATTCTTATAATATTACATTATAATAATAGCTTCAATACATAACAGCTGTTCGTTTCACATGCGCTTATGTGTTAGCTAGCGGTTGTTATGATAAAAAGCTGAACACTTGTCGAGATAATGAAATTCTCACATTAGCAGTGTTTTCTAATCGATGACAATGGTAAAAGCTTGTTGGTAACGACATAATCACTGGTTATGTGCTGATCCGTTCAGATGGGGCGCAGTCACACTGATTAGCGGATGACTTACAAACGTTACTGATTGAAAAGAAACGGTTCATTTAAAGTCACCCGCACTGCGAAGACAGTAGTTAAGTCTTGTTTTGTTGGTATGAAGCTGAAAGATAATGTCTCAATAATCACATTATTGAAATGTCTACATATACTATATACTAATATTATAAAGCTAAAGAGTTTGTTTATTTGCTTGCTTGAACACGGTAATCTCAGGAACTACTGGTTCGATTTGAAAAAATCTTTCAGTGTTAGATTGTCTATTTATTGAGGAAGACTATAGGTCATCATCACGCTACGACTAATAGGAGCGGAGCAGCAATGGAAAATGTTGCGAAAATGGGAAAATGTGATGCAGACGAAGTTGCGCGGGACAGCTAGTTTTATTTATAATGCTGATATGATTCAAGTTTTAAAAATAAAGTGGGACTACACTTTTGCTATGTTACAAAAATGGAGGAAATTTAATCTCGTGATTTTTTAATATTTGTAGTTTAAACCAAAGACGTTCATCCCCTGTATTTAGGTATAAAAGAAAGAATGAAAACATGTTTATTTGGCCAATGCCACAAGTACTCACATTATGAAATAGTAAAACTTAACTTTAAACACAAAAAAGGTGATATAGATTGTGTCACGGCTGCACCAAATAGGCCCAGTTGAGAAAAATGCCGAGAAGCTAGTGCCCGACGCTGGTTTTCAACTTAACCTGTAAGTATATTATGAAAAAAAAAAGGGTGGACCTCAGGATCCTCTGGATGAGGAATTTTCCATCCAGTTCCTCTATCTATACTAATATTGACCTTGACATAGTGAATTTATGAACAAGGATTAGATGCTAAGTAAACATTTAACTTTTCATAACATTCTGAAAAAACCCATTAATTAGTAAGTCACACCTGTGCGAAACTTGTTAATTAATTCTTTGACTTCTAGTATGCACTGCGACCAATCCAGCTGTACAAAACCAGCTCATGTGGATTACTAATTGTACAGGCAATCTAAACAAAGCGAGGTTATATCATCATCTGCCTGCCTTTTCCCAAACTATCTTGGGGTCGGCTTCCAGTCTGACCGGATGCAGCTGAGTACCAGCATATATAGGCAGATGGGCGATACCCCTTGGTAAGACTGGATGTCAGACTATTGGCTTCTGACTACTCGTAACGACTGTCAAAGATCTATGAATGACAGCCGGGACCAACAGCTTAACGTGCTTTCCAAGGCACGGAGGTAACTCGGTATGTAATTATGGTCACCCATCCACAGACCAACCTCGGCAAGCACGGCCTGACTTTAAAGACCTACCCGTGCGGCTGGTATTATATAGCCACGAGCTCCTTCCGAGGGCATTTTATACTGGATATATTGCTATATATGCTTGATGTGTGGGCGTGAGTACATTTGCCATGCACACATAAGATGCACAAGATCTCAGGATCAAGGTGCAACGCAGAATGTTAAGTAGTTATAATTATTTGCATGATTACTGTGAGTATTACTGTCTGCTTGTAATTAATTTATGTAGTTTATTGATGTTACTGGCGGTCGATGGCTTCCATACCAAGTAGTAGATTATAGTACCGCTTGTACTATTCTTTATTAATATTATAAAGAGGTAAAGTTCGAATGTTTACAGGCTAATATTTGGAACTACTGAACCGATTCTGAAATTTTTTCCACTACTGAGAACTTACTATACAGGCTGTTGTTTTACATCGTCGTCAAATTCATGGAGGTAACTGTGCTAATGATTCTCGACCCAAATCAATCATAAAATCAAAGGAATCAAAGGAAGGTTTGCTGTAAGAAAACCCAATTCTGGGTTAAGCTCGCTGTTGTACATAAACTATTTAAATTTCAATTAATGTGAATATTTTTTAATTTTGTGTGCAATAATGTTAGGCCAAGAATAAAATAGGTAGGTTTTTTTCTTATTTACGGAAATGGGTAAGTGTGAACCACCCGTGTTTTAAACGCGACCCGTCTGATCCTCGCCCTATAACCGCGCTTTGACACAAACAGACAATCTCAAAAGTTTATTCGATAATTTCTTTTCCCTTAAACCACGTTAAGGGGGTTATTCTGAAATACTGACAAATTGAAACCACAAAAACAAGCAGCGTTTATTAATAATTAACTAACGTAACGTTACGTAAAGTAATTTAAATTGATTATTTATGTTTTTTGTGACAACCTCCTGAATTTTGACGAGGATGCAAAACATCACCTTGTGTGTTGTGCGAAAAGTTTTGAGAATGAATCTGGAGGAGGTATAAAAGAAGATGAAGACCAACGCAATGATGGACGGACTGTGTGAAGGGTGATATAGTAAGATTTGAGGTCTCTCATGAGATGACGACTTGACGAGCAATAGAGGAGTATGGAAGAAGAAGACATGCTGCGCCGACCCTGAATTGGGATAAGGGCAAGCGAATGTTGATAATAGGAAGCTACATTATCCCCCAGTGCTATAATCTATATTTAAAATTCTCCCATAGGATAATTTTGTTATTTGTCAGGTGTTAGGTGTGTTAACCAAACATTAAAGTCTGTCAATGCAAATGTAAAATGTTTGCAGAAGATGCCAAGAGACTGCAATAAATGTCAATGAATGTTCAACACGTATGAATCTAAATAAAAATGCAAGTTGTCCGACTTAAAACACGTCTAATTGAACACTAATTAAATACTATTTATTTTGTTTTTAATTTATTTAGACAACAATTTGAGTTTTGTTAGAAAAATACCTTATAACTAGTGTTAGTATTACACAAACAAGGATCAAAAATAATAAAAACAAACAACAGAGCAGGTGACGCGACGGTGCGGTGCCTATAACGCGAGCGAATCCACGGGCAAAAGCTAGTCTTAGTATATTGATATTACTGTCGGTCGAAGGGTTCCGTATAAAGCAAGAGAACAGACCGCTTCATAATCCTAAGTTGTAAATGCAATACTAAGTGTTATCTTATGTCACGTCTTCTTGTGATGTGCATGTCATCTGTTTAGTTCTTAGAAGTACTTATTAAGCACTTTAATTTGAGAAGAGTACCTACACTGATGCAATGAAAAAAAACTTCTTCAAATAATGGCCAATAGCACTTACCTATGTTTACATTACAGCACAAAGTATTTTATTTGTATTTAAGGACAGCAGGTCCCCACTAAGACACTTATAAAAATATAACAAAAGTAGTGCCAAAGATTATAACAAGGATCAGAATTTTCGACCTTAATAGGCAAACGTAAAAATGTATGATCAGCAGAAAAATAAAAGTGCCTCACTCGAGTCACTCGTAGCTGAGTTCAAGGGCCGACTTATTCTAGATTGCCCGCGATAAGAAGAACGAAAAAATCCGGCGTCACATTTTGCAGATTGGCGATTGAAGGTTAAAAATTATAAAGTTAAAAATATGCATTTAGCAAACAGTACAGTTGGTCCCTTTCACTCTTTTTAAACGACCGAGGGAAACCTATTCCGGGACCCAAGGGGAGGTAACTTAATCAACAGGGAAAGGCACTTTTTTATTTCCTACATTTCTAGGAAACCACTTTATAATATTTATTTATTTAAACTTCATGTACAATAGTGGTAAATAAGCGGACTTAATGCCACAAGGCATTCTCTACCAGTCAACCATAGGGTAAAATACGACAACATTGTGATAGGGTACAGAAAATATTTACAAATAGCTACCAGTTTTCGAAAATACATACACATAGGCACATAGAAACTAATACACATTATACAAATAAATATACTAATATATATTATAACAAATACCAAAATAAAAAACGAGAAACCTAATCATAATTACTATGACTAGACTTTAAATTAAGAGCTATTTAGTCTGACTTAAATAGTGGTTGCGAACTTTCTTATAAGTATCTGAAATCTTATAATCTAATTTCTTATGTTTTAATATCTGAGCTCAATACTATAGGAGCTGTTCCTACGCCATCAGTCTAACCACTGCCTACTTTCGGGAAAGTCATGCCGTGTTATTGTTTTCAATATGGCGCGTCACAGAGGAAAAGTGTTCGCTGGGAAAAGGAAATCTTACGGTTGTATGTTTTAGCAGAACCGTAGAAAATGCTTACTCGTAGTTAGCGAGTAGGACCGTTTGTTCTCGGGACGGCTACACCACCGGTAATGATCGTAAAAAGCGACTGTAAAAGTAAGCAGAAGAGCTCTTTGTTGATGAGCTCCACTGGAGAAGTAAGTCCCATCAATAAAGTCATTTTCACCACCAACATCTGCCTAGCCTTTTCTAAACCATGTTGGGGTCGGCTTCCAGTGTAACCGCATGCAGCAGAATACCAGTATTTTACATGTAGCTCCTGCGTATCTGACCTCCACAACCCAATTAGTACTGAGTAATGCATGTAAAAGACTGTCTACAAATGACAGCCAGTACCAATGGCTGAACGTGCTTTCCAAGTTACGGAAGAAACTCGGTGTGTAATGGGTGGTCACCCATCCACGTACCAACCTCGGCAAGCTCAACTTAACCTGAAGACCGACCCGAGCGGCTATATGCATTAGAAAAAAGGAAATCACCCCGTACAAGTACATAACATGGACAGACATTTAAATAAGACGAAAACCAAATTAATAACAATCAGGGCAGGTATTGAAAAAAAAGACGAAAACCAAAACAAAAAAAACTTGAAGTTTAAGTAAACATTACACTTTACACATTTAAAATTCTAAAGAATTTTAAAATAAATAAAGCATGTTTTTGAATCAAAGATTATTTTTGTCTTATTTACGAAGAAGGGAAGTGTTATGCTTAAAATCTGTAGTGCGAATTTTACATAAAAGCCTACTTAAGCTAAAATCAAAATTAATAAACTTTACAGAACCCAAGTTACCAACGTTCATCTAAATACTCGGACCACATAATTTTCATATGCATAATTCTCAAAAGGAACAAATTAAGATAAATCTCGAAATTGCATTCAAGGTTGCGTTGCTGTCGGTACGGTGCGTCTGCGCAGCGAGGAAGGCGCGCGGCGATGCGCCGAGCGTCAGTCTATCCGCCACTCCCGTGGAAACAAGACGCGTCGCTCGCGGCCTATCGACGCATCGATAGCACAGCGCAGCCCGCGATCAATTCGATAAAAAACCTGTGTAGTGTTTTTAGTTTTTTTTTGGCGAAAAAAGGATTTTTATGTAAAAATAATAGTGGTGTGACGACTTGGACGAGGCGAGGTTTTTTTTCTGTTAAGGTTTGTTTTTTTTGTTGTTGGATAGTAGTAACGGTTTTTATTTATTATGGTCTGTGGATATTCAATTATTTTATTAGTTTCTATGAATAGGACCTTTTTCTATTGTTAGTAGCGTCTGCAAAAAAGGATACGGTTGGAATTTAAATTAATTTGATTGAATATTCAAATTGAGTTTTAATTATTTTGTAAATTCTAATTAGATTTTTAATGACTTATTGAAGATCATGGTTCGGCAACTTTAATTGATTTTTAGAATAAATACATTCTAAAAAGGTTAATTAATTCATTTAACATGAAACCGTTGCGAAACTTAATACGTACTAAGAAAAAAAGTTAATTCGCCACACCCTTACGAAGAATATTTACACTTAGCAAGAAACATAAAAAAGTAGATTATAACAATAAAAAAGTAATATCAGTATGGTCCGGTATAATGCAACTGCAATGCCTTTCACATGGTGATGTATCAGACGTTTATCAAAAACCAATGACGTCTAAAAACATTATCGTTATCTAAAAAGCGATAATCTACTTAAATACAATTGGACAGTTTTATACTACACATATTTATTTATCGATACCGATAGTTTCTTATCGATAATATTTGCGTGTAGTGACGTCCTGCGGCATTATCATCGAGTATCGATAAATGAACGCTTGGACAGTAAACATCGGTGTCCCTGTGGGCTGTCATAATGCAGTCTTGGGATTTATGTCATAATTTCACAAATACTTGGGGACTTATTTGTGATAGTAATAGTAACAGATGGCATTGGTGATTGGTAGAAATGCTTCCTTTCTAGAAAAATGTAAGCTTGAACCAGAAACATCGACAAAAAAATAAAATAAGCAACTTATGATTAACTGTCTTTTTATAAAGCATCTTATAAAAAACACTAAACATTAATACAACATACCTAACTTAATACAAAACTTGACTCGTGCGTGAGACTTATAAATCAAAATTCCAAATAATTTAATAAATGTCCAATGACAATACCAGCGTTTGATTTGATACCTCATAAATCAAAATAAGTTTTTATGATGGTACGGTCAGAAGAAAAATATCAATACCTAACAATATTTTATAACTAAAACAAACCGACTGTATTATTTAAATAACATGGTCTTTCGATATGAATGTTATCTGCTCCATATGTTATTATTATTTATTAAGGAAAACTAGAATAATAAAAACTATTTATATTAAAAGACCATATAACTCATTTGATATGAATTTCAAAACTGGTTTTTGAATCCATTTAGAGCATTTTACCATTTGTATGTAAATAATTCCTGCAGATGTAAAAGGCGTATAATTCGAATAATCAATAAATAGGTAGCAGAAACTGTATTCAGCTGCATTCGGTTAGACTGGAAGCGGATCCCAACATATTTGGGAAAAGGTAGGTAGATGAGGATGGATGCAACAGAAACTTTCAGTGTACAAAATATATGTATATAATATTTAACTGTTTTGGATCAAAAGCCGCTGTATTCACTAGACACTGTACACGACCGACGAGTTTGGCATTTTCAGAACAATCCATCATCATCATCATCAACCTATAATTTTCCCACTGTTGGGACACAGACCTCCCTTCTATGAGAGGGAGTGGACTGTAATCCACCACGCGGGCCCAGTGCTGGTTGGTAGATGTCACATGTCTTCGAATTTTGAGTTCTAGGACATGCTGGTTTCCTCACGATGTTTTCCTTCACCGTTTTTGCGGGCAGCGGTGGTGGAATAAATTACACAAAGTAATGCGCCTTCCTGGGATCGAACCCACGGCTTACTGCTCGTAAGTCGGGGCTGCCATCACTGGGCCACCGTTGCCCTCCGAAGCATCCATCAGTTTAACAAAAAAGTATCACCTAGTTTAATGAACTGAATTTACATGCAATCCTTGATTCTAAATTCCTAACTGACAAACCTACAAGATTGGCAATACTGTACAGAAACACACAACTAAAGACAGAATTAATTTCGCCAACAATATTCTAACCGCTTCCCAGAATCAAGTCCAAAAAAAGAATCACAAACAGCGTTTTAATGAAGCGGTGTCTTTACAAATACTTAAGTCTGGTCAGACTGCTGATAAAACAGGGCAGATGTTAAATAATTAAGAATAAGAAAAAAGCAACAAGTTCATGCGGTATGCGTACTGAAATATCTCGAATGTCGCTTCCTTTAGTATTCAAAGGGGAGCATTAAGACTCTTGCGTGTTATTTTAAGAGTATGGCGGTCTACGTGTCCAGAATGTTGCATTTGAGTAAATGTCGTTGACATGTTCCAAGTTAAAAGTTTTTTGGTCGTTTTAATGCTTTTGCGCATTGTGAAGGCTTAGTGCGAGTTTTTATTCTAATTCGATCACGTGCACTTCAATTTGTACTTTTTACGTTAGGGCCTAACCTATAGTGTCCAGAGCTATTATGCCGCCCATGCTGCCTCTGACTTAGCTTCACATTCCGTTGAGAATTATTTCTAAGGCATGCCGGTTTCCTCACGATGTTTTCCTTCACCAAAACAAGTGATAATTGCATAATACGCATATGAATCCGATAAATCAGAGGTACGTGTCTTGGGTTCGAACTCGAGACCTAGGACTTGGCAGTTCGATGATCACACCACTAGGCTATCACTGCTTACTAATTTATATTGATAAGAAGCACAATTCATCCTCATTATCTTTGGCAGCCATGTTCCATCCACAGCTGAGTTTGGCCGTTCTTGTTTTGTTGTCATTCTGTTCTGGTCTGCACTAGTCTCCACCAGGTCTTACACGCGATCTTCTGTACGTCATCCACCCATCTGGCTGCTGGTCTACCAATAATACTTTAATGTAAACTAGTACGATTTGTCATTGACTCGCACTAGACCCACTGTTTGGCTGTGTTATCCAAACGATAACTTGAATCAATATAGTTTGCAGAATCATTATTTATTAACAAGTTACTGCTCAGGGCATTATCTGCTATATTTATAGTACTACTACGCGTGGGAGTTTAGTTCCAAAAAATGATGTTTAGTTCAGATGCAAATTCGTCCTGTATTAAAAAAATTGAAGGGAATACGCACACGTGTTAGGTACACTTGCTATTTAATGTTTGCTTTATTGAAATTGAGGACGTTTTGGTCTTGTGTTTATACGACTATTTTTCGGATTCGGATTAAATATATTGAATAAAGAATTAATTTTGCTTTTAAATAGACCGATTGACTGCGGTCCAACCTTGGTTATTCATGGAAATCACACTTGTGGAGCTCATGTGTCTGATCTTTTACGAGTGTGAACTATTAGCAAAACGTATATGTAAATTAGGGTCGAATGTGTTATTATACTACCGATATTTGAATAACAGTTATATGTGCCAAAAGCCACCATTACCCTGATTGGTCCAAGGTTAACTATAAGTACTGACAATTTAAGACGTTATTCCCAGCACTGACATCACCAATTACTATATAAAATCTAAATACAGTAAACCAAAAATCTTATAATTTTAATACATTACGACCAAAATCCGTCACACACAACCTATGCTATAGAACTACGCAATTACGAAATTACTGAACCGAAAAATCGACGCTTTCCGGTTTTTATGCAAAATGAATGATTTTATTCGCAGAAATTGATGGACCGTTATAAAAATCGCGTTTTGGCAAATGTGTCCGCATTTTTATACAAAACAGAGATTGAGTATTTTTATATGGTTTTTTGAAGTTGTTTTTTTTTTTGCTGACTTTACTTTCAATGATGTTGACAAACACAATCAATTTCAATGAAATAAAGCATTTACCATTGTGACTTGTGGTGGCAATTGTGTCAATTGCAGGAACAGCATCCTAATTGCGTAACACTTCTTATCACAATCCGAATAATTTTGAAGGAAATTCCTATATATCCAATTATCCATTGCTTTATATGCTTGTAAATTGCGACTGTTCGATAACTTCAGTAAAGTAATTAATGTTGTCGAATGGCCCAAATGAAAGGAATTGACATTGATGCAATTACTCTGCAGTTTCATTGAAGAATTTATTCTATTCTTCTTACTTACATTCTTCTTTATAAAATGTCGTGAAAGGGTTTTATGACTTCTCGTTAAAAAAAACTCGGTATCGAGCCGATAGCTCTTATCTCCTTCCACGGTAGAAATGCATTGTTATTTGTACATTACTATCGTATTATTTTCACATCATGCTCGTTTAATATTATCGATATTTTATGATATCTGGAAATTTCAAGATTATTTTCTATGCTGCTGTTTGAGAATAATTGAGTTGCGGATTCATCAAAATGTTTTACTGTTGTTTTAATCGTGGTTATGCCATTTTCAGTTCCATGTTTAATATTTAGAGAGATCATTGTTTTGTAAATGATAATTAATATCGAGACTAATATTAATAAGGACAGTGCTCTGAAAGATGAAATGGCTAAACAGCAGGTGCCTACTTACTACAGAGATGCCGTCTAATAGAGAAGTACAGAAAAAAGGATTGTGTGGTTTTATGAAACCACGGTAAAAGTGAAACTTTTTTTTCACACTATAAACATTTAACACTCCATACCCTTAATGGAATAACATTCCATTAAGTAAAGTAACTAAGTATAAAACGTAAAACGCGTACTCCGCGGCCGAGCGTCACGCGACATGCAACACACAGACGAAAAAGTTTGAGACGATGTAATAAAAGTTTCACTTTAAAAGATAACATGCCACGCAAGTTGAGATAAAGACCGCCAAATGCTGATGACAAGGTAAGGGTAGTTAGCAAATATGTCAGTATAACTAAAAGGAGAAAACTGGATGCTGAAAAATCCAAATTGCATATCAACAATAAAAACGAAACACTATCAGACTCGTAAGATAAGACATATAAAAAGAAAGACGTCAGTAGCTGTGTGACATAAAACCCAACCCATTTCTCTAAGTTGACTAATAATTCTTACCGAGAACTCCAGAATAAAACTTTGTAGATAATAGATAAGTAAATTAACTATAAATCACTATTATTTATGTGGCAACAGTGAATCATTTATAATTGAAGAAAATTCCTCGTTAGTCAATTAATAGAGTCGTTTGGGAGATAGATCTGTGGTTTTTAGTGTTGGTCATAAATTCATCGTTCAACCGCATCGATATGAAAGGGAATACCCGGAAAGAAAATTGTTATGGATTAATTCTCTTTCAATCGTCATATATCAGCAGTCTCCCCAAAAAAAATTTGCCTTTCATCACAGTGTAAATAAAGGGTGTAAAACACTTCTTAACGAAGCCTAAAGGCACTGGTTCTCCCTGTCATTGCGATCATTTTTTTGTTCTACACCATACCTGGGAACATTCTAGTTACGGAGAAATTAGGGGTCAAAGTTCCAAGTATTTTTTTAAATACAAGTTTTTAATGCAAGATTTTTACTTTAAACGTCTCCACGACCGTACTATTCAATCCGTCCATCAGCACAATGTTTTGAGTGCGTTACATTGAGTTCTACCACAAAACATGATTTTACACCCCCCTAAAAAAAGTCGTTTCCCAGCAATTTTTTTTGCGTTAAGTTACTTAGTTTCATGTACAGAATGCTTGGTTGACGGCTTCGTGATGAGGTGATTTACACGGTGTAGTAAGCCTTAGATCAGCATTTGTAATGATTTTTCTATTATGATTATCAGCAAAGATCAGTCCACTGTTCTCATCATCATGAACATCTAGAACTCCAACACTCATTGTCATCATCATTTCATCTTGGAATCTCCCACTGTTGTGCATGGACCTTCCGTTTCTTCTGCCAGACTTCCCAGTTCCTTGCATTAAAGTGTTTCTCGTGACATATACGATATCGTCAACCCAACGCGCTTTTGGATGGCCTATAAGGGACACAGGGCTTCTCTCGATGAGAGGGAATAGGCAATCCTCCATACTGGCTCAGTGTAAGTTGGTACACACGGCGACAGAGCGAACTATACATATCAAGTATAACCTTACCTCACTTAGTATGGGCTTGAGGAGCTCGTGGCTAAATAATACAGCCGCACGGGCTAATCTTTAAGGTTAAGCCGTGCTTGCCGAGGTTGGTCCGTGGATGGGTGACCATCATTTCATACCGAGTTTCCTCCGTGCCTCGGAAAGCACGTTAAGCTGTTGGTCCCGGCTGTCATTTGTAGATCTTTGACAGTCGTTACGAGTAGTCAGAAGCCAGATGATGACTTAGTATGAGCTTCCCATAAACTGATGCTTTAGTTTTGCGACGTCTCTCTCTCTCATATAGTCTTATAAACGATATATATCGTCAATTACACATCGATAATCGTCGCTATCAATATATCTTGTGTGTGCGAGGTCATATCACTTCCGTGGTACAAGGCGATGTCACATGCCCTAGGAGAAGGTAAACAAGGAAGCATTGGCATTCAGTTAAACCTCCGTAGTCCAGCTTTATATAACTTCTGAGAGCATTCGTCCAGCGTGCCTAGGCAAAGTGACTGTCAACAAAAATGATGACGGGAAAGGTAAAACTGTATTTGGATTGGGATAACCTACCGAAAAACTCTTAATTCTGTTTTAACCATTCACTGTTTATAACTAAACTTACACTATCACTTACGGGATATCTTCCGTGATAAAAGAAGAAGAAGAGAAAGAAGAAGATGAATAAGATAGAAGGAAAGAAGGAATCTTGTAAGTGACAGTGTATGTTAAGGTCATAATTATCAATCTTGTTGATACTCATTTAAGAAATAGGAACTGATTTGAAAGGGATTACCAACAGCTTGATTAAATAGCCAGATAACAAGATACTATCTAAGACTTTTAACAACATTTCTGGGTGGCAACTGGCAACTGAAAGTCTAGTCGTTTTCAAAATAAAAATCGCGGCCTTTCATTATTTGAGTCAGCGTTTTTTCCGCACAAATTAATGTCGCAATTCGTTTTAGAAACCTTTAATCCCGATGAGTGTTCCTGTTCAATAAAATTCTCTATAACATAACATCACGCCTGTAGCCCCCGAGGGATGGGGCAGAGGTGTACCTAATGGTGTACCTAATGGTACACCTAAATGTTGACAGTTATGTTCAAGTCCCATGTAATAGGGGTGAGCCTGTCTCTGCTGCTACTGAGAAGTTCCTGATGGAAAAACCCAATAACACTTTGCCCGACACAGGAATCGAACCCAAGACCTCATGCTCAGCAGTACGAGGCAAGAATTCTCTTCAAGTTGTCGCTATAATATTAAAATCACTGAAACTTCAGTGTAACTTGTAAGTCAAGCTCCAAAAATATAGTGTTGTCATACGTAATGTGTTGAGTGGTGAACTCGAAATAAATACTGCGGCGACGCGTGTGATGCGCTGTAAACAGATTAGCCTACTAACTGTAGTGGTAGCAGAACAATCAACTGTGCGGTTACAAATTTTATTCAAACTGCTGTATAGTTCGCAAAAATATGCATTCTTGAATCTGATCCTTTGAGAACATGAAAGTAGGTAGTGCAGTGTCCGTTGCAAATGAGGGGGAAATTATAAAAAAAAGTCCATATTTGCTCAGTGCCAAAGAAATTTATCGAACAATTTTATAAAATATTTTGCCAATCATGACCATTTTGCTGGCTTTTTTACTAAACGGTATATTTAATCAAGTTTATAGGTTTTAAATTGATGTCGTAAAAGAATTACTGCTGACCGATTAAATAAATATATCACTATATTACGCGCAATAACGATTAAAAAATGCTACATCATTATTTATTCATTATCATCTTTGTATTACTTACCAATTACGTTCCTAAAAACCCAGTTTTTATTTTTTATTTTTAAAACATAAAGTAAATATTCTCCTTCACACAATAACGAGCGATCACGTTTCCAGACAATTGTTATTTTAAATTGCCTTTTACTTTAACAAAAAACCTAATCCGATAAAATATCAAAATCAGTTCATCCTTTAAGGTGCTACGATGCCAAACAGCAGACAGTGATGCAGACACATACACAGGTTAAACAAATAACACTCCTCTGTTTACGACGGGTACGGGTGTTAAAAAATCAAAACCACGTACTTTTTCTGCTATCGCTACAACGCGGCGACAACGGAAGTCACCAGAGCGTGCTCTTGCGCAACTCGTCGGATCTGCCATTGTCTTACGCTGCTGACCCTACCGCGATGTTTGAACACACGTGCATACTCATCGGGCATTGTTGTCGTTTAGAAGCAATTGTTTTTTTGCCCTCCTTTCAGAATTTATGGGCGTCTTCAAGTTAGATGAGAAAAAAATGTATGAGAACATCTGTCATGCATTTTATGTATGTAAATATTTTTTTTATGTTTTGGAAAAGTCAAATCTTGCCACAAACGAAATCTACAAGGTGTTGTTTTGCATTCTCGTCAAAATTCAGGAGATTGTCACAAAAGACATAAATAATCAATTAAAATTACGGTACCTAAATAATCATTAATAAACGCAGATTTTTTTGGTTGTTTATGTTTGTCAGTATTTCGGAATAACCATGGGGGTTAACGTGCTTTAGGGGATGAGAAATTAACGAACAAACGTTTGAGATTGTTTGTATGTGTGGAAGAACGGTTATAGGGCAAGAATCAGACGGACCGCTTTTAAAACACGGGTGGTTCACACTTAGCGATTACCGTAAAAAAGAAAAGAAATAAAAATTACCTACCTATTTTATTATTGATTCGGGACGAGAATCATTAGCATAGTTACTTCCTTGAATTTGACGAGGATGCAAAACAACACCTTGTATTTTATAAAATCGTTAGTCTACTGAATGTTCCAACGGATTCACTTTTATATTCATTTGAAGTCAAGACCAGCTGCTGAAAACAATGCAATAATTTCCAATACCCTGTCTCACCCCGGACCGAAAGCCTGATCCTTGCTCAGGTCTGATAACTCCAGTAGATTTCAATAAAAACAACCGAAAACTCATCCTTTATCTTAATCTCGACCTAAAAATCAAAGTCAAGACAGTTTAATTCCATTTAATCCAATAATTCCCAAACCTTCTTCAGAATAGGCTTAAACGCGCTCATCAACATGCTGGAACGCGAACTATTCAGGTGTTACTGAGGTAATAATCCTGTGTAGTTAACCTAGATTTCTAGATGTCAGTGACGTGACCTAGGCACTAGGCAGTAGTATAGGTACTACGAGGAATGTATTCGCGTCATTCATGGCTGAGCTATTTCTTGTGACAATACATGGTGTAGCGCTCACAAAGCCGTAAACCAAGCATTCTAAACAAACAGACTACGCAAAAAATATTGCTGGAAAAAAAGGTTTTTTTTTTGAGGTATAAAATCACGTTTTATCGTTGGAACCAACTTAATGTAACGCACTCAAGTCGTTGTGCTGATGGATGCATATAAATGTACGCTGGCCGGCGTGGAGGTATTTAAATGAAAGTGACAACATTAAAAAATTGTATAAAAAAGAAACTTGAGAATAACTTGGAACTTTGACGCCCAATATCTCCTTAACCAAATGTTCCCAAGTATGGTCTAGAAAATAAAAACCGGCCAAGTGCGAGTCGGACTCGCGCACGATAGGTTCTGTACCATTATTTACAAAAACGAGCAAAAAAATCTATTTTTTTTTGTATGGGAGCCCCCTTGAATATTGATGTTTTTCTGTTTTTAGTATTTGTTGTTAAAGCGGCAACAGAAACACAATCTGTAATTTCAACTGGCTAACTATCACGGTTCATAAGATACAGCCAGATGACAGACGGACGGACGGACGGATAGCGAAGTCTCAGTAATAGGATTCCGTTTGACCCTTTGGGTACGGAACCCTAAAAATTTGAATAAAAAAGTGAAACTTGAGAAAACCTTAGAACTTTGACGCCCAATATCTCATTAACCAGAAAGTTCCCAGGTATGGTCTAGAGCATAAAAATGATCGCAATGACAACAAGGACAATTAGTGTCTTTCGGCTTAGTTCAGGGTATATACACCCTTTATACAAGAAGTATAAAACTCATATGCTGAATGCTGTTTCACTTTAGCAACCCTGATCACAATTTTTTTTGTCTGTCGGGTACATTATTTAAAAGTATTGGACCAGTATTTTTTCTTTTTTCACGTGGTCTGGTATAATTACGGAGATATGTTGAGTTGAAATGGCGCATGACGTTAGGTGTAGGTAATTTTTATACAGGACCTACTTGTGACGTAGTGAGCCCCCACTAGTTTTAACTAAGTAATTTTTTGATATTTTTATAAAACAAAAAATACGTGACTATTGTTGCCAATAAGCCATTGCCATTGACATTGTGTTGATAGATCGATTGGAGTGTCGCACAATGCTAATATTTTTGTATTACCTGTCTGACGGACAAAATAGAATTTCGTCGTTACCCAGTCTTCATCCCTATTCTGCATTCAGAGAATATTTTGCGTCTCTTTTAATAGAATGCACATAACTAATCAAGATTCACCATAATCGATTATATTATCAATACATCTGATCATCAACGGTCTGTTAATCACAGTTTTCACAGAACGCTCGTGTTCTGCTATTATCTAATGAGCCGTGAGATATGCGCGTGTAACGATTATGTGTGATGATGACTATTGATGAGGTGGCAGTAAGAGTTGTGTGTGAAGGTGGCTAGACTGGTTGGCGCCCAGACTGGTGGATGGATGAGGGGGAGTGTTACGCAGAGTGCGCGTAACCTATGAAATAATAGGAAGCCGATAATAAATCGGTCACAGTGCCTTTGAGAATCGTTGGAAAACACTGATATTTAAACATCAATGTTTGTTAATAATTCAATAAAGGGCACGCACACACAGATAAACCCTGAGAGGTTTGCGTTGTGTAGCATAATCAACCTGTTATTTATCATCATCAGCCTATGTTCCCGCTGCTGGGACACAGGCCTCCTCTCTATGAGAGGGAGTGGGCTGTAATCCACCACGCGGGCCCAGTGCGAGTTGGTAGATGTCACATGTCTTCGAATTTTTAGCTCTAGGACGTGCCGGTTTCCTCACGATGTTTTCCTTCACCGTTTTTGAGAGCAGCGGTGATGAAATAAATTACACAAAGCTATGCGCCTGCCCGAATTCGAACCCACGGCTACTGCTCGTAAGTCGGGGCTGCCACCACTGGGCCACCACTGCACTCTAAGATAGTGAGAGTTTCTACGTCATATCCTTCTGATTGAACTCATACTTCTCTTGCGCTTCCTCTCTCCAGCTTATTATAAACTAGAATGTGGTAAAGGTCGGTCTTTTGGGACCGTTTTATGTGATTTTAACATTCAAAAAGTGCTCATTCCCAGCCTTTTTCTCAAGATCCTTGCTTTTTAAAAGACATATAACAGCAATGTTAGAATAAACTGCTTGCTCGCCTTATCCACCTATTTGCACACAAAAAGTATTTCCAGTCTTAGAGGGTCTACCATAGTCTTCAGACCACAGCAATGCTCCTTGTCAACTGAAACATCACCCGACCGTGACGACTCCCCTTGAAATAAAAACCCATCAAAATAAGCAGTTCCACCACAAAACCCATCAAACATAGGTACCTAGAATTTTACAAGCACTAAATAACAGGCACAGTCCGAACTAGTATTTACTCGACTCGGGAGTGGAACCCGCGAAAGCGAGCACTGAGCCGCGGAGTGCGTCCGAGCGTGTGGGTAAATGAACTGTGTCACCACTGCACCACTGTGTACACGAGTGATGGCGATCAATCGCCACTACACACCACTGTAGTTGTAATACAGATGGACGAGTTACTGGCTGGTAATGGAGGATGTTATAAAATCTTTTTTGTTGTGTTTTGTTTGTTAAAGAGTAAAAATCACTATTAGGTGATAAACTGAATAAATACAATAGTCATGAATCTGCGTCAATATTGCCTGTCAATCGTATAATCTATATTATAAAGCTGAAGAGTTTGTTTGCTTGAAGGTGCTAATCTCAGGAACTATTGGTCCGATTTGAAAAATTCAAGATAAGAAAATTCTTTCAGTATTAGATAGCATTTATATACTTTATATATTTATACATATATCATCACGCTACGACCAATAGGAGCGGAGTAGCAATGAAAAATGTTGAGAAAACGGGGAAAATATGACGCAGACGAGGTTGCGCGGGACAGCTAGTAGGTATCGTAAAATCGTGGTCGCTCCATGTATACTGGTATTCAGCTGCCTAATGGTTAGACTGGAAGCCGACCTCAACATATTATGGAGTTGGAAAAGGGCAGGCAGATGGCGCTGATGATGAATCGTACATTTCCATCACACTCCTTAAACTTCCCGCATCCAGTCGTCTGTCCGCGATCTTTTGTGGGGGGGGGGCTTCGCTTGACCACCATTTCAGGACTTGTTTGCAAAACTGTGGCATAATAGTGGAATCCAGTAAAAATGCCCTGATGAAGTCATGGGTTTGATTCCCGGGTCGGGTATTTCCATCAGGAACGGAGCCTGGATTTGCGTCCGGTTGATGGCAATAGGATCGGCCGCTATTACATGGGACTTAAAAAAACTGGCGAAATGTCGTTGAACTATTAGGTATACCCTCTGCCTAACCCTTCGGGGGTAATACGCGTGATGTTATGTTATGTCTAGAGAAATCTGAATTAGATTTCAATGTCAGAAATATAATCAATCTGCTTAATAAATTATTCATTAATTCCTACTTATAATAGTACCGGATCAGATCAAAAGTATGAACGATATTACATATACGTTTTTTTTTGCTCGTAAAAAGTCAAGAGCTTAGTTTTTAGCACCTAGATTATATTATATAATATATATTAAAATGAATTAATATAAATAAACAGTAATAAGAAGGCTATTTAAATTAATTAGAAACTGTGAATCGTATCATTATTCATTTTGGTCAAGTTCATTCAATATAAAATAAATTCACTCATCCAATCAGAATAAAATCAATATTGTCGTCTAATCCTGTATTCTCCAGTCCAACTTATTTCTTAGACTAAAGAGCATGGAATAAGATAGAATTCTTCATGCCAGTCCCTTTTTGATCGAATTTTATTTATTTTCATGTACCTATGTACCGCATTTTACACTCACACGACGCATATGCGATTTGACCCTTCTAAAAGACATCACCAAAAAAAGGTCAATGACAAAAAATCACAAGCCATTTCAATTAACTTCACAAAGATTAATGCTTGCAAGTCACATCAAAATCATAATCACTCTTTTTGCTCATTCGTCTCGACAAGTCAAATTCCTGACAGGATCAAATTGAGTCGCCTGGCTAATTGCAAACAATTGCCAGTTGACTGTCAAATCATTCCTCGACAGCCAAGGATATAGTATTTAAACACTACATCACCAGATGTCTAGACAGGCGGCGGAATACGGAACTAATTTGAAACATACAGGATTTGACGTTTATCTGACGTTTGACAGCGCAAGTGGCGCCACTTTGACAGGTCTTGCTAAATTAGGGATCGTGCACAAAGGCACTGACATTTAGACCATTTATCATAGTTATGTAGTAGTTACGAAATCTGTAATTGGGATAAAAAATGTGTGTTTGTTTATAGCCAGGGGTTAATAGGTTATATTTTTATGGGCACATTTGATTGAGGCAGCCATTTCTGAGATAGTTATCTCAAATTTTATTGACATGAAGCACGATTTGACGACATCGACAGTACGATCATTGATTGCCATACATTGAACCCGAGGCCGTTAGTTTTTCAGTAGTAGGCACTAGCTAATAATATAACCATCAAAATTAATTGACGAGGCAGTTGAACATAATATAGGTACATACAAAGTGTTGTTTAGCATCCTCGTCAAATTCAAGGAGGTAGCTAGGCTAATGATTCTCGTCCCGAATCAATAATAAAATGGGTAGGTAATTTTTAATTATATTTTTACTTTCGGAAATCGTTAAGTGTGAACCACCCTCACCCTATAATCGCGCTTTCACACAAACAAACAATCTCAACCGTTTATTTGATAATTTCTTATTCCCTAAACCACGTTAAGGGCGTTATTCTGAAATACTGGCAAAATGAAACAACCAAAAAAAAACAGCGTTTATTAATAATTAACTAGTTACCGTAATTTTAATTAATTATTTATACCTTTTGTGACACCTCCTGAATTTTGACGAGGATGCAAAATAAACACCTTTTATAAATATCATATCTTTTTCTTTTCGTGTCTATGGACCCCTTACCTAGTTTCTTCTTAGCTGACAGTTTAAATTGAGTCTGCGCAAAATTTGGCGAGGAGTTCTGAACTTTCGGTAGCGTCCATCAGCTCCTGAAAGCTCTTACCTATACTCATACTAAAATCTTAAACTAATTTGCATAACTTACTAGCTGTTGCCCGCGACTTTGTTCGCGTGGAAATTTTGATGTGTTTTTCAAGGATAAATTATAAACCTTTTTCTTGAATAATTCTGTCTACTGATGAAAAACGTATCAAAATCCGTTGCGTAGTTTAATAGATCTAACCGTACCGCGACGACGGCGGGAACCGACTTTGTTCTATACTATGTAGAGATTTGTCTATGTTACCAATAAATATTAAACAAATTCAGCTTGAAACCAATCAATTAGGTACTAAATCTCAAAATCATATTTTCTGTCTCAACACATTCAGCTAACGCATCCAACTAACTGAAATCCTCTCTTGTTCCAGACCAGTAATGTCCATCTAAGCCATCAACTCTTCCACAATGGCGAGCGCAGGAGCTGTCCTCCTGGAGGCCCGGCCCTTCAGGCCTTTCAAGTCCTCAGAGGAGTACCTGTATGCGATGAAGGAGGACCTGGCTGAATGGCTGACAGTCCTTTACCCGGAACTCAGGATCACGGCTGATAATTTCTTGGACAGGCTGGATACGGGTGTCGCTTTGTGCAGGGTGAGTGTTTTTTGTTACGTTTTTAATTTTACTTTGTGTGTGCGTTTTTAAAGCAACTTTCTGACTGATTATTTGCCTGCGGCACTCAGGTGGTATGAAATGATCCCATAAGAGACACTGAAATGTATTCAGTTGTTACAGAGTCTTTTTCGCATTTATAGTACGTAGGTTTTAGTAAGACTACATAGGGTTGACCTACTCAAGTATTTCGCGTTGCCTTAAAATTAATTATGCTAAACATAGCTATCATTCTGAACGACTAATTATTTGAAAGGGGTGGCAGAATCTAAAAATATGAATTCGAAATTTACTCAAAAATCGCCACTAATTTGTTATTTTTTGTTTCCAAAAGATCTTGATTTTGGCGCCAACTTACGTGAAAAGGTTGACAGGAGGCAATAATGATTTGTCTTCTTAGTATCAAAGATTATGAAAATACCACAGACTCGACAAATATGTGAATTAACATACGTTTATCACTAAACAATAGAGATATAACGAATCGCTACAGGCTTATCTATAGGCTTATTACAAAAGATTTTGGTTTGACAGCTATTTTCATTAGATTAGCAATAGATAAAGTGTAGTATATTTATTTGTTTGTCATCGAATGCTGGTTTTCTCCAACAGTAAGTGAATACGAACTAAACAAATGCCTAAATAACAATTATGCTGTTGAATTTTCATCTTTCGGCGCTATAACGAGAGTTGAAATTGCTTCAGAGACATAATATTTAGGCATCCAATATCCATTTAGGTGTCGTGCAAGCGCAAATGGTATTGGTTTCTGAATAAATTTGGTGTTTTTACCTGTTTGTTGGTTCTGAGGTTGTATGGTAATATTTATTTAAATTGTAGTGCGTAATATTAAAACTGAACAGTTCCTTTACGTCATCTAAACATAATATATTTTGAACGTAGCTGATTGCACTTCTGCGGTCATCAAACCATTTGCTAGTGATTTTCAACTTTTGGTTTGAACATGACTTGTCCGTGTTTTTTTTAAAACATTGACTTTTGACAAAAACTTACTTTTGGACATATTTAGGTACTAGTTTGACTTGTGACATTTTACGGAATTGGTACTAAGGTACCTACATATTTTTTTTTTAATAAATAAAAGTTTTTATTAGGTACATTATTTCTATGATATATAATTATGTCCAAGTAGATAGTGTGTGCGTAAATATACTTGATTTAAGAAATATAACATGTTGTAAAATGTATATTTCAGATGAATTTAAAAAACCGGCCAAGTGCGAGTCGGACTCACGCACGAAGGGTTCCGTACCATTATTTCCGTACATTAGTAAAACTAGCAAAAAAATCTGTATTTTTGTTGTTATAGCGGCAAAAATACTTAATTTGTAGAAATTTCAACTGAAAATATCACGGTTTATGAGATACAGCCTGGTGACAGACGGACAGCGAAGCCTCAGTATTAGGGTCCCGTTTAAACCTTTGGGTACGGAACCCTATAAATACTGGTGATAACTGTTGAATCATTTGTCGAGTCTCTTCAAATATGTAGCGGTTTATAATTTACTTTGTCTCAATGTGTTATTGCGTTTTCCCATTAGAAATTTTCTGATAAGCAGCCACGGAGTCTGGATTTGAGCCCGGATGATGGCAATAGGCTCGCCCCCTATTACATGGGACTTAAACATAACTGGTGTAATGTGGGTGTACTGTTAGGTACACCTGTGCTTAACCCTTTGGGAATTACAGGCGTGATGTTATCTAATGTTATGTTTGTTTCTATACGGAATATGTGTTTTAGATTTTGCCCCTTTCCTAATACAGGAAGATAATACCAGTTATGGAACGCTTTGTAATCATAACCCGTCAGGAAATCCTGCACCATTAAGGACTATTACCGTGTTTAAACAAACAAATCACGTGCATAAACATCCAGGGTAGTACGTACTTCTGGAGTTCATGCAAATATCCTACTATCCTAACTAATATTATAAATGCGAAAGTAAGTTTGTTTGTTACGCTTTCACGCAAAAACTACTCAACTGATATCATCATGAAACTTTGTACACATATTCTTGGAGGTATTAGAAGTAACATAAATTAAAAAAAAAAAAAAAAAAAAACTATAAATTATCACGCTACGACCAATAGGAGCGGAGAAGCAATGAAAAATGTTGCGAAAACGGGGAAAATGTGACGCAGACGAAGTTGCGCGGGACAGCTAGTAATATTATAAACGCGAAAGAATCAACTTCCTGAAATATTATCGTAGCAAAGAGGCCAATAATTTATTATCAACGATGAATACTTCAGATTATCTTTGGAACTAATCATTATGAAGATATACAAATGTACTGCATAAATGTTACATCATTAAATACGTCGTATCTGCTCTACCATTTCAGTTTCAGTAATCCTAGGATTTCGTAAGGTTTTAGGTAATATTATGAAAATATAGAAAAACTTGCGAAAAATACATTCGCATGCACATTAGGTTCATTTTATGCTGTTAATTTTTTTTTCGTTTTAGAAAACTTATCCTAATGATAAACCTCATTCTTTTTTTTCTGTCGGTAATGAATAAAAAATATATATTTAAAACACACAGAAACAGTGTATTTAAAGCACTACACTGAAATTTTTTCCCCATATTCTTCTCTTCTATTATAATCTCATTTTCTTTTGCAAACTACCGATACAAAATCCACAGTTGTATAGAACATTTTAAAAACCACAGAAACATTATAATCGATTATAATCAGATTTTTCAATAAAGCCACTTCAATATTTCGGCCTGAGTTCAACGACCGTACGATACTTCACTGAAAGGATATCAACTTATCACTCAACAAACAAGTTTGACATATTGTTCGCGGCATTTTTGCACTTTTATTTATTTTTGTACTTTTCCGCAGTTTTGCGTTTAGTTCTCATGGTCGCTGTATTAATTTGGTAAAGATAAGAAACGGATAAATTGTGTGTTTTGATAAGAAAAATAACTTATCTGCTTATTATCTACTTACTAAAATATATACCGAGTTTTTTTAAAATTATATATTATTTACAGTTTTGTTTCCGTAAAGAATACTGAAATACACCTACCTCCAAAATCCTTTGGATAAAACAAATAAGCCCTCTTATTTTCTCTAAGCCTCTATAAGAAATTTAATATTTAAATGACTCGACCTCGCTTTGTGTGATCATGAACATCTGTAGCAGTCCACTGATAGACCTTGAAAAACAGCGTATTCCGGAACCATCAAGACGTGACATCTACCAACCCATACTGGACCCTCGTGGAGGATTACGGCCCATTCTCCATCCCAGCGAACCACCACCACGTTGACGTTCATAAGCTGGTTATGCCATTCATTTGCTAATGTTGATGGATGGAGAGGGAGATGAAGGCCACAGAAAAGATGGATGGATTGTGTGAAAAATGATGTAAAAGAGAAAGGAGTAAATGATGCTCACGTCTGACAGGGGAGAATGGAACAAAAAAACGTGTTGAGAAGATGATGAGCGTCATCTATTGCAATCTTTCAAATTTATTTTGTTCCTAGCTACCAAAGGCTGTAAGATGAAACTTTTAATTAATCGCTATACCACAAAGTCTAAATTATTATTACATGTTTGATTAAATAATTACAAGCAGACCGTATTCACAGTAATCATGCAAATAATTATGACTACTTAACATTCTGCCTTGCACCTTGATCCTGAGATCTTGTGCATCTTATGTGTGCATGGCAAATGTACCCCACACATCAAGCATATATAGCATCATATACATCCAGTATTACATGCCCTCAGAAGGAGCTCGTGGCTATATAATACCAGCCACACGGGTCGGTCTATAAGGTTAAGCCGTGCTTGCCGAGGTTGGTCCGTGGATAGGTGACCATAAGTACATACCGAGTTGCCTCCGTGCCTCGGTAAGAACGTTAAGCCGTTGGACACGGCTGTCATTTGTAGATCTTTGACAGTCGTTACGAGTAGTCAGAAGCCAAAAGTCTGACATGCAGTCTTACCAAGGGGTATCGTATACCCAGTTCTTGGGTAGTGGAGGTCAGATAGGCAGTCACTCCATGAAAATACTGGCATTCAGCTGCAGCCGGTTAGACTGGAAGCCGACTCCAACATATCTGGTAAGGCTAGGCAGATGATGATGATTGAGTAAAACATAAAAATCTTTTCCCAGACCGCGTCGGTTACCAATCGTTACTAGTAGGTTATACACCGTGTAAATCACCTCATCACGAAGTCGTCAACCAAGCATTCTGTACATGAAACTAAGTAACTTTACGCAAAAATTATTGCTGGGAAACAACTTTTTTTTAAGGGGTGTAAAATCTTGTTTTGTGGTAGAACTCAATGTAACGCACTCAAAACATTGGCTGATGGACGGATTGAATAGTACGGGGGTCGTGGAGGTGATTAAAGTAAAAATCTTACATTAAAAACTTGTATTAAAAAATACTTGTCAAAAAGTTGAAACTTTGACCCCTAATATCTCCGTGACTAGAAGGTTCCCAGGTATGGTGTAGAACAAAAAATTGATCGCAATGACAGGGAGAACCAGTGCCTTTCGGCTTCGTTAAGAGGTGTTTTACACCCTTTATGTGGGTAAACAACGTTATCTCATAGCAAACGCTCGATTGATAAGATTAGGTGAGTACAGACTGACCGACTAACTGAACTCGAGTGGTCGATGTCTGACTGTTTAGCGTGATTCAATGTCATCTACATACCTACAGACATTTGAAATTCAAAACATGTCTGATCCTTAGTTTCATCAGTTTGGACTAAACAAGATTGACAGGTGAAGGAAAACTATATGAAAAAAAAAACAATTTCTTATTTTCTTTCTGGAATCCCCATCATCATCTGCCTTGTCTAAACTATGTTTGGGTCGGCTCCAGTCTAACCAGATACAGCTGAATGTCAGTACTTTACATGGAGCGACCCTTTATTCCCGTTGTCCCTGTATGCCATAATTATCCCCGTCACGGGGATAGCGGGACGTGATTAAATTTATTTCCCGTTGTCCCCATGACGTACATTCGGCTAATGGGGACAACGAGAAGTAAACTTTTCACGAGTCGTTGTCCTCTTAAATCTGCATTCTATTTTAAGCTTACTTTTTAGCATGGGAAAAAGAAAAGAGGAATAAAACAAATTTAATTTATTTGTATTCGAGTTTTACTTATTTTATTCAACTATATTAACGGGGACAGTACAGGACAGCGGGAAGTATTATTAAATATTTAATTGAAGTACCGCTGTCCCCGTAGGACGGGGGCACGGCGTACGGGGTCACCGGGAATAAGAGGGAGCGACTACTTTTCTGACCCCTACAGCTCAGATACTGGGGAACTCGATAAGTACCTCTTGGTAAGACTGGCCGTCAGACTTTCGGGGACTTCGGGCGGTGGTTTTGCAAACGGGTTTCCATGCTTGTATGAACTTGTATCTCTTCTTTTGATCTAATTTTGTTTAGTTTAACATAATCTGTAATGTCAATCAAGCTAAGTAATTATTACAAAATTGTCACTAAACTGCGTGTCAGATTAACGTCCGAAACAGTAATGGCTACTAAATTCATTCTAATTATTGTGAAACATCGTTTAAGTATTAATTAGATACTTGAGCAAGAAGTAGATAGCTACCTTAAAAACAATCAAGGTCTGGTGGTCTGCGCTCGATACAAATGAACCTCCTCAAAATTGGAGCCGTGTCCCGGAGTATTCCTTCTTGAATCCATTGACCAGTTAACGAGACCCTTCTTAGGGTGTTAGTCGAGAGCGAGACACTAGGATATGAGGTCATCAATTAAAAAAAAAAAACCAACAATTAATATAAACGAGAGCAGCGGTGGCCCAGTGGTGGCAGCCCCGACTTACGAGCAGTAAGCCGTGGGTTCGAACCCAGGCAGGCGCATTACTTTGTGAATATTATCTCCGCTGCCCTCAAAAACGGTAAAGGAAAACATCGTGAGGAAACCGGCACGTCCTAGAACTAAAAATTCGAAGACATGTGACATCTACCAACCCGCACTGGGCTCGCGTGGTGGCCCACTCCCTCTCATAGAGAGAAGGCCTGTGTCCCAGCAGTGCGAACATTATAGGCTGATGATGATGAATTGTAATACAATTGTTTTAAATACCAGCCTATTACTGTCTCACTACTGGGCAAAGGCCTCTTCTCATAAAGGGAAGGCAAGAGAATTGAGGACCACGCTTACTTGAGGTGGGTTGGTCAATTGGTTGTGTTGTAAAATGGAAATCATTCCAACTGCTTTGTTGGTCTAGTGGTCACAATCGCGACTGCTGAGCCAAAGGTCCTCGGATCTATTCTCAGGTCGGGCAAAGTGTTATTGGGATTTTCCAAATATTATTTCATCATTTGTGCCCGGTTGATGGCAATAGGCTCGCCCCTTATTAAAAGAAATCGTGGGTTCGCTAATTAATAAATAATTTCGATTGTCACAACAACCTTTTAATAAATTAATTTACCGTGATCTTATCTGCGTTACAACAATAGAAACTTAACAATTAGCTTTAAGGAATTATTAATTAATTTACACCTACAGTTATTTTCAAATTCAAGGTTAGGTTACAAAATCGAATAACAAGTTAGTCACGAATTTAGATAAACCTTATTTGTAACCTTTGTTAATTATTAATTAAAATAGGTATTTATTTAAATTATTATCGCGAAGTTTCCTTAAAGTCATAAAAGGAAGCTAAAACTGCATTACACCTGCAGCCTGTGGATGTAGATATATGCAGAGAGCGTAAAACGCCCTCCAGTTTCAATAAAATAATGGTTTTCGGGTGTTGCTGGGGCTTTCGCGGTTCTGTAGTGCGTCAGGCGTGCCGTGGCAGGCATAGATAGTTTTGAGGCTATCATGCGCAAAAGAACGGCATCCTTAATGCATAGGATACGTGGAAGCTCCAATAGAATCCTGAAAGTTATTGTGGAGCGGCCAGACTGCCCTTTTCTAATGCACTGGTCCCGAAGACATAGCTGCGGGCCCGGTGCTGAAGAAAGATATTTAAATTATTATTTCTGGGTTATGTAGTAGTTAAGTTTTGTTGTGGTAATATTTTAGTTTAGTTTAAGTGCTGCTAACATAGTTTGTAAGTTTCCAATACTAATACAATATGGACGATTTGCGAAATTAATTATTGAATTTAATTTTATTGAATTTAATTGTATTGAATTACAGTTTTGAATATTTTTTTGTCACGTTTTTTGGTATTCTGAAGTCAATTTGAGTGCCCTTTTTTTAAAAAAAACGGGTCAGTTGTTGGTTTATTACGATATTTAACTGTGGTGGTATGTTAACTAACACGCATTGGCCTGAAAGACAAAAAAAAAATTGTGCGTGGATTCCCTCCGCGCGGAAGAAGTGAAACTTCGCTCTGTCTCTTTCTATTCCCCCTCCCCAGGAGCGTTGAAGTTTAACGCAACAGCGCTTTCATACCCCCTCAATGGTAGCGTTAAACGTTTAACGCAGCCTTGTTGGAAGTCGCATTAGAAGTTTCACTTTAATAAGATATAGACTAGACACAGAAAAGGACAGACTCAGTAACGTTTTTGATTAATCGCCTTTGACACCACGTAAAGGCTAACGCCTACGTTAGTTAATACGTACACACATCAACTTTATATATTCAGTATAACATAGCCTCACTATGTTTAGATATCCAATAAAATGAGAGATCCGTATAAACTGGGTATAATATTTTGATTGGTCGCCGTTTCGCATGCACAGACTTGCGTATCTGCCCATTGCTCGCAACTAAATAGAAACACAGTATTGTAAATTTATCTTAAAGGAAAAAGTTAAAAACAGTATGAACAATACGTCCAGTTGGCCAATTTATTTCAGATAAGTTATCGGTTCGATAAAACATTTTTAAAAATAGAAATCACGTACGGAGTATTTTAAAAATAAATAATCAGTTAAGATAAATAACAGTATATACACTTAGTTAAGTAGATAACTACTTCAATGTTTGAAAAGTTTCTGATAAAAAATTGGCGACAATTTAGACACCGCCAGTCTGGAATTCAGTGCCGGCTTTTCTGTTCCTTGTGATAACCTCAATTAACCCCAATTTGAAGAAATCCAGGTTATAACCTGGATTTCTTCAAATTTTGAGTGAATCGGTTTCTTCTAGGCAAGCGTGCATCCCCTTAGGCAGCATCATCGGATCACATCAGGCAAGTGGGGGCCGAACGCAAGTCCATTAGAATTTAATTTGAAAAATCTCCTATACCAATAGAAAATGCAGGTTATGGCTATGTCCATTAGCCCATTATTATATTATGTGCTAGGTGTATCAAAAATAAACACCTTAAATAAAAGTACATAATTATATCAGCCTATCTTTGCATGTACTACACTTGAAACATATACATATAACATTCATGTAACTTTAGTTAAATACTTTAGTGACATATTTATTGAGTGAGTAGTGAATAATAAAATACAATGAAAGTACAGTCATGAAGTGACTAAACAATAAAACTATTTATTATCCTGTTTATTCAAATGTTAGGTACTCATTATGTTTTGTTGTAAAATTCCCAATATCCAAGTATTTTCCATACAACTGAAATTAGAGCAGACTGCAGTATTTCTATCAAGGTTTGGGCCTGTTGAGGAATTGCCAATGTAAATCATCCCTTAAAACTGGCATCCGCTCACTAGAATTTGCTCATTATTGGTATATTTTCCATTCACTTTGATCTGAATCTTGTGTTTAGACGCTTCAATTTGAAAGAAGAAAAGTCTCTCCATACAAATAAAGTACATAATTATATTGACGTGGCTCGCGAGGTTGTCGAAATGTGGGATGTGGGCTCAGCGATTATTGTGCTATAGTTGTATCAGCTAATGGCCTAATTGCCAAGAGCCACGACCAATATCGGATGAGGCTCTCGTTAGGCAGCTGGATCAAGGGCTTGATTCCGAAAGCGGTACTCTTGGACACGGCTCGTATTGTTAGGTTCCTTTCTCTAGAGCCCTGACTGCCACACCGGTAGCTTAGACCCTGTTTCCGATACCGGTGGGCTACCTAACCATAAACATACATAAAGAGGTCAGTCAGAAACTATAGAACGCCACTTGCTACCAATACAACTGAGACCAATTATCGCAGAGGAGTATATATTTTCAACCGCTTCCATACACCTCGACCTTGAGTGGTCAAGACTGTTGTGACACCTCATTAGCAAGTCTTACCATCTGACTTGTTTGTCGCAAGCAACCTTCGAGGCACACCTCTATGCACGGAGGAATTTCGCAAAAACGTATAGAAATTGTCATTATTTTACCGTTAGTGCTACTTTTGCGAGTGGATTATTATTCTTTGGACGAGCAGTAATTAGGATCGAATAGGAGATGTTTTTGTATAGTAGGCCACACATTACTGGTAACAAAACCAGTATAAACTGGTCTCTTATTCTATTGAAATTGTGTACTATGCTAGGCCAGCTCGCTCATGGTCAATGTATTACTTATCAGTTACCACAGACAATACTGCCATGTTGTTGTCTTTACAGTCCTACATTGCCAAACTCTTCTAAAGAATCTTGTCCAACATTCACGCTTCATTTGTTCTTTGAAAGAAAACCTAGATGCAATTTCACATGTAAAAGCTTCAAGAGCTTTCACAGGACCCAAGTCAAGAAAAAGTCAATTGACAAAGATGAAAAAGGCATACAATTTTCGGAATAAACTTAGACGTATTTCGAGATTGTTTCATTTATTCCCGTTTTTAGCACTAACTATGAACACCTTAATAAATGCCGTCTCGGAACCGAGGGTTGAAAATCCAACAGCCTGGTTTTATTCGTTCATTCGTTCAGGTGGTGTGTTAGTGAAAACAGGCAATACTACCAAATGAAACTCAATCCTAAAGACAGACTGACTGAACTGAATAATTATTCACAGCACTTGAATGAACTGTTTCACCATTCAACAAACTCCTTTATTTTAGCCCATGATTCACTTACCCTGCTCTTATTTTAACGTGTGGCGTTTAGTCATGTGGCAGTCACTCAAAACTTCCGGTCTAGCTGTTAAGAACATGTGTTTTATAAGCATTTGTTTTTATGATTGAATGAATCGGTGTTCTTATTTGAATTGTCGTGTGAGGGTGATTCAGTATGCCATCAAGTGCTAGGCTAAGGATCTTTATAAATTATTTTTTTTTTCTTTTAGATCGCTATTTTTTAGAGTCTTATGTATATACACACAGGTTGCAGCAGTATTTGTTTAGTCATACATAAATGGCAATTGCCAACTTTTTAATTTTTATTAGGGCAAAGCTAAAACTAAGGGTTATTGTTTTTTCTGGTTAAAGCTCTTTCATCTAATCAGCGGTTGATTTTAGATATCGATATCTTTCTTTGTAACCGTTAACATCAAAGTTTGCTATATTGGTAGATACTTCTTTATCAGTGGCAGTCCATCAGTCGCTTCTTATGATACTTTAGGTCACCATAACCTTGGCCTTACAAAATCAAAATTTATCATTAAAATGTCTGCCGTCAAAAATACCCATGCTTGTAGCCTTTAATCCAAAGTTAATGGTTTTTCTAAGAAGGCATCCTCAAAAATATTATTTTAGTATTTTAGGCTCAATTTGGGCCAAATTTTACGATCTTAGATCAAACTGTGTAATTTGTTAAAGGCAATAATTTCCTCTAATGTATTCTTAAGTAAGGTTTAATTGAAAACCAGCAAGCTTGTTGCATGATAGGCGGATCGGTTGGCAAAAGGGATATTAGCATACTTGTGTTGGAATAGGATCCATGCTTGTTTTAACATGTAAAGTGTAGTGTGTTGGAATTGTCAGTAATAGACGCGTAATCAGTTATGGAGAAATATGCCAATATGGAGGACTGAATTAAAAAAAACAAAAACAAAAATAACTTTGTACTTAATGGCAAATTATTAGCAGTTTTTTCTTATCGTATATTTTGATGACGATATGGCAAGGATGTAACTGCTGAGATGATGAGTAATAGAGAAGTATGGAAGGAGAAGACATGCTGCGCCGACCCCAAATAAATTGGGATTAGGGCAGGGGAAAGATGATGATTATTACGTATGTCTTACTGAACTGAATACAAATGATGATGAGAATAATGTGGATAAAACAGCAGTATGACTTAGTAATCAAGACTTTGAAAACATATCAGATAGAGGTCTGACCAAAAATGCAGCTAATAAATTAAAGTAGAACGCAAACATTTGCGATGATCCTCGAAACCTTGACAAAATATAAATGACAATAAATAAAGCATGACATACAAGCAAGACATATACAGACATATTAAGCAGGTACTAATGCTAATAACATCAATACAATCTATTGGCAATACAATCGAGGTCAGTTAATAAAAACCTAATCATTATTCTACAATAGAAATACATAAAATGTTTATCTAGAGATCTAAGTTCAAGCCGATAGCCAAATCTTTGGATAACTGTTTGTTAAATCGAGGTTCTGTGAAGTGAAAGGAGGCTGTAAGGGATTTGAAAGGAGCATTGGTCACTAATAAGGAGCTTGCAGAGATGGCATTAGCCAGAAGAGATGAGTTCATTTACGTTTCTGTTGACTTCAGTAACTGTCTTTATATCATCATCTCCTGTTCTTATCGCTTATGAAAGTGCTACACTACTTGCCAAAGTTTCATCATCAGCCAACAATAGTTCACTGCTGGACATACGCTTCTCCAATCGAACGCCACTCACCTCGATTCTCGGTAACTCTTATCCAGTTGCTACCAGCCACCCTGCGAAGATGTTCACTCCATCGAGCCTGAAGGCGTCCCACTTACCCCAAATGCCCCGCAAATTTTGGGCCGCATGATGTCTGCTTCCATACTTCTCTGTTACTGATCTCAGAAATCACTTCCATTTCGGTCATATCATCTTTCACAGAGCACATCCATCGTTTTTTTGAGTTCCCTACTCTAATATCTAGCTAGTGACATTCTTACTTAAAACTTTTCTCAATACTGCAATACACCTTCTCAAACAGTTGTAGGAATGTCATCCAATATCCATAAGATTTTTATTCGTTCCTCATCTGATTTATTCTACTGTCTTCTCTAAGGGATATCTATAGACAGAATCTTCTATCGTGGTTGTAGAAATATCTGATCAAAGAGAAGCTATCAAGAGATTTCCGGATCAGGTGGTGTAGCGCTTTAGCCTTTCTCGGAGCAATGAATAGTTCTATGTTAACAGTACTGTAACAAGTACCTCACGTGTTCCGATATCTATCAGTAAGTATTTATTGTAAATGTCAGTTAGCATATATGTATAAATACATCATACATCTATCGCGTACGACGTGATTCATATAGGGCAACGACGAATTTTAAACGGTTTGAAACTTCAGTTTCAAACCGTTTAGATGCTGCATTGCCTACTGCTGGAGATAGGTTCCTCGTTGATAAATGAATGATGTTGCGATCGTAACTGAATTGAGATTGTAGACATAGTAGAAGCTAATAATATAGACAGCTAAATAATTGATGATTATTATGATGATTCAGACCATACTGTAAGAATAGCATAAATCCTTACCTTATTTAACACCATTTTAAATCTAATTCAACACTCTACTTCCGAAGATTGACCTTCTCAAACCAGTACTTATCGCTGAAGACACAAATCAACCTTCCAACCGTATAATCACACCATAACAGACACTCCTAAATCAGACGTTACTATCGAACTATCGACAGACATAACTATCGCTAAGCGGACTATCGGCACATCGTCCTTGCGATAGTCATCGTCGGTAATTACAGTGATCGCGGGCCGAGGCGCCGGCACAGGTGGTGTAGCGCTTTAGCTTTTACGAGTAGAACAGATTGGTATAATAAAAGGTCCACTTAGACCAACCCTTGAAAAATGTGAAAGTTAGTACTGCAAGCTAAATGACCGCTGAGATGACAAATTGAAAAGTAGAAACCGAAGCAAAAATTAATTTAAAAAAAGAAAGCTTTATAAATATAATAAAATTAGATAAAGAATGGAAAACGAACATGATATTGCTAAAGACAGAAGAGTGAAGAACTTGGTTGTATATGCAGGGTGGATAAATTCACCCCCACAATTAAATTTTTCGTAGGTTATTAAAAAACAAAAACTGTTTCCTACAAAACTGCAGAACCTACTTCTCGGTCAAAATGTATCAGCTGATTTTTTTTAATAATTACAGATTAAAAATGTAACGCTGTGTTTTAGTGTCAGTGTCTCTTCCACATTCTATTGACAAGGAGCTAGAAGTGCTAAGCAAGGTTATGCAAAAAAAACAACAAGGCAACTGACAGACTTAGGAGATTAATAAGTTATAGCTGATCAATTCTAAATTTATATTTGCGGTACAAATTACAAAATAAAGCTGAAAATCTCGAAACAAATCAAATGAAAACTGCTAAAGTAGTGGATAGAGTGCGGCTTCTAATAGGCTTAACTTCTGTCGTTTCCTATTGGTTGGCTCAGCTATTAAGTTATTTACATACCAGCTTTATTGTTTGATTGCGTTTACAACTGTGAGCTTAGTTTATGTCTTGATTTGTAGAAGAAAAATACGTTTAGCTGTTATTTGTTATTATACGCTTTTAGTTTGGTAAATATGACTGTGAGTTCAAAATACTCTTTTTCTTCTTTATAATTTCGATGATAAATTAAAGAATTTTGGCTGAAATCCAAAAAACCTTGAACTTTTAAGGTTTTTTTTAATCCAAAATATTTTTGTCCTAGAACAATTGTTTTTTCAAAACGATAACAACATAAAAATACCTAAAACATACCCTGTCCTTACCTTGCGAAAATATTTTAAATACAATCGCAAACAATGGGCAATAATAACCTCAGGAATTTATTAAAGACATTTTACAAAATTACGATTCCGTTCTCGTCCGATCACAATATTCGACGTATCGGTTCGAATTCTGTGAGTTTCTCTCGCTGCAAACGAATGAACGTGGAATGAATGAGTGAGTGAATGAAATACGGTCGTGTGAAACTTGTCGTAAAATTGTAACTGGAGGTGAGCGAAATCACGAGTAGAGGGAACGAAATCTGGGAATTTGTATTATTTTTATTACGAATACAAAAAATACACATAAACACAATACCCTTCCTTGCGTCGCGCATTTGGGTAAAAATACACAAATATGAATTTATTTAATTAGTTTTGATTTTTAGACACTGGTTTTCTAAGCATCCAAAACAGACTTTTGCAGTTTTATTTGTCAAGAAAAAAGTCGTAGTCCTTTCCAGTAGTAAGGGTTCCGTCACACCGTTATGGCTTCGTAGCAGGTGAGAATTACCCTGATAGTTAATGTACTGATGTATATCTGTCAGTGGGTGGCTGGTCTAATGGTCGCAAGCAGGGCTGCTGAGCATGAGGATCTGGGTTCGATTCCCGGGCAATGTGTTATTGGGTTTTACGGAGTCTAGATTTGTTATCTATTACATAGGCCTTAAAACATAACTGAGAAAATGTGGGTTTACTATTATGTACAATTCTACAGACAGCATCATTATGTGCTAACCCCTCTACAGTCCCGCCGAGTACGCCAGGGGGGTAACTACTTAATAACGCTATCTGTACACCTCTACTTAACGCGTTATGTTATGTTTATATCTGTCAGTGTCCCCTGTCTGCGGGCAGTCCACAATCTGTCCGTGCCGAACCTTTACAGACATCATCAGACAGTTATTCTTAAATGAACTGAAATTGTCCTATCTGTCACGTCATATAAAACACTTGCATTTTTTAATCCCGAGAGGCAAGCTTGATAGTATCCAGATCCAATTACAAATATTATGTTTCAATTTCACACCTCATCACAAAACGATGTTCAAATTAATAGACTGTAACAATTTATACGCTATTAGTATACACAAGTCATAAAAGATCAAAATAGGTCGCACAGGTGGTCTTAAACGATAGCGTTTACGATCTTATACCATATACTTACTTAAAGGGGCTAGGAGTGGCTCCATGGCAATAGGTCGAAAGGTTATGCGATAATCGCCCCTATTGTTTTAGATCGGAACAAAATGTCTGTTTGATTCGTAAGTAGGGGGTCAATATGTGATTAGAATATGCAGTAAAGCTAAATTTTGGGTTGATCGTAGGTTACAAGAAAAAGAACCGAATGGTTTTTTTATTTGAAAAAATGGACGACGTTTGACTGTTTTTCTAAAAATGCTTTCCATAGGTTCTATGCTTGCCTCTTTTTTTCTATTTATCATTGCATCCGACTTTGATTCTGATTGCATAATTCGTTACTCTGCAAACTTGTATAATTATGGTTCCTTATTTTTTCCATCAATAATTGCAGCAATTTTTTAACAAAAAGGTTGAAAACCTTAAAAAAAACACGGGCGGCTAATTGCCAGCATAAAAAAATAATAATTAATCAGAGTCCACATTATCTTGTTCGTAAGATTAAGATCGTTTTAATTATTGAGCAACAAAATATAATTGACATTTTTATGCGAAAACATGAAAAAAATCCATAAGTTGTTCACTTCCCCACTTTAAACGTAAATTGGTGATTTATTTGTCGTTAAGGGCGATCGACACATTGACGGACGGCAGGTGTCCGACAGTAATTATGGAAAAGTAAAAGTTATATTTGATCGCTTCCTACTCTTAATCGTTTTACCTATTTGTGTAGTTATTTTTAATATTTTATTTAGTTATGTAACGTAACTTTTTTAACATCCCGCGATCATGGCGCTAGCAACAGCAACGAAATATCGGGAGCTCACAAAAATTGAAAACCATGGAACATAATATTCCCTATGCGACAGTATAGTTTAAATAAAAACCGTAAAAACTTAAAAAAAAAAAACATTCCTCATTAGTCAGGGTTGGTATATGTTAGTTGTATTGTATCTTTGTAATAAAGAATTTGAATTTGAAATTTGTAAAGTGCGCATTAAAGAATTTGAAATTTGTAAGTGTATAAAAAAATATTCGTTCGATAAGACCACTAGTTATGCTAAAAATATCACGTGTTCGTGATTGTATGTTTCAAATGTGCTATCAAAGTAACAATCGAGAAACGGAAGAAAATTACAAATATTTACGGTATTTTTATTGCCTTCATCGCAAATGGAGGGAAACCTATGAGTGACTGTTGTTTTGGTTAAATAGTTTTTGTTTACTAATTAGATGAAATATTTTTGTTTTTTCTTATTGAAAAATAGCTGAAAGAAAGAAGCTTATCGACTTCATCAATTGTTTCTAAAATATTTGAACCTTTTTAAATTCATAAAAAAAAAACATACCTACATAGTATCACGCAAGTAGTCCTCGAAGCCAGTGTTTGATGTTTAAGTTTTATGTATTAAGGCTAGTACTAAGTAATCTGGCTGAAATACCACTAAGACATTCTTGATGAAAAAAATCTATAACACATTGGCTGACCTGGGAATCGAGCCTCAGACTTCACGAGAGGTTAACTGTTAAAATATTAGAACTTCTCAAAATTTCTGTTTATTAAATATATTTTTTCCCAACTTCCCCTAACACGATTATATGCGTACAAATATAAATCAACCTTAATAACCGTACATTGCCACGGGTAGTGTGACATTTAACAGCAGGGAGTGACAAACGTCTTTGAACTTTACTTTTTCGTAAAGCAATTGTAATTGGACTTAACTGTTTTGAATAAGGTTCAGATTTGACCTTAACTTGTCAGCATACGGTTAATAAATGCAGTTACTTTGATTTAAGATCGGAAAGATAACTGTCTAATTTTATATCAAGTTTATTTTATTACAGTTATTGAAAAGAACAATGACAAAACAAAAAAAACAGTAATACTTACTGTTTTCTTGTACAAGAAACACTATTACTGTTTTTTTGCTGAAATAAACTTACTCTGAAGTTCCATTGTACTTCTTTTATTTCTTTCACTGTCATTTGTAAATATATATACATGCATAGGGCAATGAAAATCTTCTCTTTCATTACATAAAGAATTTTACTGTGTGATACTGCAAAAAGGTACCTATATATTTTTCAACGATCACCATATTTGAACTTAATCGTCAATTTAAAAGTTTCGAACCTTGACAAATATGACGAATGTATATAATGATATGGAATTCACTCCATAACCACACTCTTTGCAGTGCCAATCACAAATGAAATTAAAAATAATTTTATTGTAATTAAAAAAGGAGTTGCTGGCAATAACAATTGGAATAAAGTGTTGTTTATTAAAAATGGTTCTCAAAAATTATTTTGGCTATGGTTTTCGAAGTTTTGCCAAAAATGGACATAAAACGCCTCAGATATGTTTGTATAAGTCAACTCTTAAAGATGAGTCAGCCAAAAGTAGTATGAAGATTTTGAGTTGCTCCTATCAGTACCATCATGCCTCTGTCCCTTAGAGGCAGACGGGAAAAGCAGTGCCATCGTCCCCTATACATCCAGCGTCGGCGTTTGTTTTGTCTTAACTTAAAAGTTTAGTCTTATTAACCTTTATTAATAGCAGACAAAAGTATGGTTTCCGTTTTCAATTCGCTGCCACGAGCCACACATACTTACTAAGAAAGCCATTTATTGCATTTCTTATATTTCTTTATTTATTCACCAGAATCTTTCAACTCCTCACAAAACATGAATCGAAAGTTGTAGTCTAAAATATTCTTTGTTACCTTTGATTTAAACCGACGATTTTAATATTGACATGTCATGTCAACTTTCGCTAACCACAAATAAAGCGCGACTATTTATATATTTCTTCACTCAATTAAAGAATTCTTGGACGGAATTAAAATATCACGGCTGGCAACACAATATGTGACAGATCGCCATATTGGTGTACCATCGACAATTAGAGGCACAATAAAATGTTTTTAACAGCGTAATTAATGCCTTATACTGCAGTCATTAGGGGTCATAATTGTAATTATGTGGTTTGAAGGTCTGGTAAGTGATGAATGAGTTTCAATTGTAAGGTTTTTGTTGACGTGTATGGTGAGGTATGTTTGGGCCATGGGTTTGGATGTATAAGTTGGTCTTATTGCATGGTAAATTGTGTTTATTCTTGTTTAATTGACAAGGGTCCATGCCAGAGTATCGGGGTATCTGTTTTGATTTGCTAGATCGCTTATTATATTTTTTATAAATGGTTTGAGCTATGACAAGAAACTCCGTCATATTAAGAAAATACGTTATATTTAAGGAAAATCAGTCATTTTATGAAAATCTGTCATACTTAATTTACACTCACAAATATGATACTAGCTGTTAGGGACATTAAAATTCTACGCTGGGTCCAGACTCATCCAACGGCAGTATTGAATTTATGGTAATACTAAACGCCAATTTTCATGACACCCTGTACTATACAATTTGAAATTAACGCCTTTAACCATGAAATAATAATAAGAAGGTAATGCAAATACATAAATGCTAGAGTTGTATTAAGTTATTTAACAAGATAAACTATTTAAGTGCACAAACAGAGACAGGTTGCTTATTGTCTCAACAAAACCAGATTAACTAGTTTACCATTACTCATAGTGCGACAGGAACTAAAAACTATGTTACTATAAATAACAAAGAATAAAATAACTATACATAGGTACCTAAAAACATATATGATCCATGGGTAGGCATGATCCTTTTCTTTTTTGTTTCGAAAATTTACAGAAACTTCTTAGTCCATTGGTGTGCAATCTTCAAGGTCATTATTGTCTTATGATTGTAAAACTCCAATCATATAGTCTTGATTCCGATCAATCTTACCAAGAGGTATCATATTATCCAGTAACTGGGTTGTAGGGGATAGATAGGCAGTCGCTCCATGTAAAATCCTGATATACAGCTGCATCCGGTTAGACTGGGAGCTGACTTCAACGAAGTTGGGAACTTTTTCTCAACAGACAGATTATAATGATTCAGATACATACATAATAATTATGTTTGTCCTCCTAGATAGGTTATAATCAAACTAGGTGAACAAAAATAATGCTAGATGTCAATCTTTTCGAACTTTCTTTGACGTTTCACTGGTGTGTTGCCGTCAAAAAAAAACAAAACAAAAACCATAGACATTGTTTTTTATCTGAATCTGTTCTGTGTTAGGAACTGTTTCTCTTTAAAAAAAAATGGTGCTGACTAAAATCCGTCCTTCTAAATCGCTTTGCATACAATAGCTAACCAAACCTGCTATTATCTCACATCTAAACCTAAAATGTCGCCCAAATTATAATGCGACACACCAAAATGGGTTCCTATTATACTATTCAATCCCTACTTAACCCCTACACTTAAAAACTAACTGTATTTCAAGGGTACAAAGTCCAGAATTAATTAAAAAGGTTTTTATTTTTTGCCAAATATAGCTACCTCCTTCCTTACTGTTATCCAGTATAGTTTGGACTATATCCTGTGAAAGATGTTTTAACAAATGTTTGGTGAGGACAGGTCAAGTTAACCTGGCTAGTTAGTTGAATCAGGATGTTCAGCGACATGCTATGAATTCTGGTCAAAGATTATTGAAAAGGATTAGACGGTCTATAAATAGAGCTGACTGGTCCGTTATTGTCTAGTGATTCAATAGGGGATCGGACTGGGTAAAGAAAACGACATTCTATTTTGTCCGTCAGACAGGTAATACAAAAATATTAGACACGTATTTTTTGTTTTATCAAAATATCAAAAAATTACTTAGTTAGAACTCATTAAAGTTGGAGAGTGGGGGCTTACTACGTCACAAGTGGGTATAAAACTTACCTACATATGACGTCATGCGCCATTTCAACCCAATATATCTCCGTAATTTTATGACCACGTGAAAAAAGAAAAAATATGTGTCCAATACTTTTCAATAAACTACACGACGGACAAAGAAAAAAAAAATAGGATTATCCCCTATTGTTTTGCGGTAGTTTGGTTTGCAAAAAGATTTACGACAGTTTCTTTTAATTTCACTTATATAAAAGCCATATAGTCCTAGCAAACGTGCTTGAAGTAATTAATGCTTAGCCATTTCATTCTGCTTGAGAACCTTTTTTGTTTTTTATTTTAGCTTTTTCAAGTCATTAGGAATTTTTCGGTAGCAGCCTGGATAAAGTCTGACATCCAGTCTTACTTAGGGGTATCGTACTACATAATTACTGGGTTGTGGAGGTGAGATAGTCAGTTGCTTCATGTAAAATACTGGTACTCAGCTGCATCCAGTTATACTGGAAGCCGACCCCAAGATAGGCGAGGAAAAGGCTAGGCAGAAGATGAGCCTGGAGTCTGAATCTAGGCAATGGGCTCGTCCCCTGCATGTTACTTAAATATAACTGGTGAAAAATAGTTGCACTACCTATAGACTACATTTCTACATAAGTTTTTGAGGAAAATGCAGTAATCTGAGAACTAATTCACTTCTTTGATTACTATTTCCTCAAAGCTAAACCTTAGTAGTTTAGAAACATCATCAAACAAGTTCTAAGTTCAATATATATCTACTCAAGCTTGCTCTATGACCTATGACGTCACAATCACATAATGTACTCACGTATCTACTTATATGTATAACAATCATATAATTATGGATGTCGTTTAGTGCTTAGCGTCACATAACTTTGTTTGGTGTCTGCTATACAAAGTCTTCTGACGCTTCACATGACGGTGACAGCCTTTTAACTATCTTTGTATTTTTTTTTATCCGTTAAATGGCAAATAAGAAACAAATATGCTACAGACGCCTAAATTATTACCCATGTAAAAACAGGGTTTTTAGCTGTCTTTCAAATTTTTTTTTCCTTATTAAATGTCTATTTTCCATTACAGTACGATCATTTTAAGTTTGCAGTTCAAGGGGGCGCTGCTTGTCAAGAAAAAATGCATCGATATGTCAAACTTGGTACATTTGTTTTAGTTCTGTGTTCGCCCACCTGCATAGATAAGTTGGTTGAAGTGTACATAGCTTATTGTTTAACAAGAGACACTTAAGTAATGACATAATACATCATGTCTAGGAAACGCGAATGTTTTCACACGGGAATCGAACCGCGTGACGATCAGCAGACACCGCTGTTTGTTTTAGTCAGGAAGTACTTACCTGGGCATAGTTATAAGGATTATTTATTACTATACCTCCTGGTCTTAGCAGAAGGCTTTATTTTCTTTAGTCTTTGACTAGCTGACCCGTGCAACTTTAACTTCGTCGCATTTTCCCCGTTTTTGCAACATTTTACAGTGATGTTCCGCTCCCATCCATAGTGTGATGTTATATAGCCTTTCTCGATAAATGGGCTATCCAACATTAAAATATTTTTTCAATTCGAACCAGTAGTTACTAAGATTAGCGCGTTGAACCAAACAAACAAACTCTTCAGCTTTATAATATTAGTATATATAGTATATTCTATAATAGGCATTGCTTATTTGCCGTTCCCTCGTTACTTAAGAGAGCGACCATATTACTACGCGTCTTCAAGTTATGCTGTGTTTCTGCAGTGTGGAGCGCTCAGTACAAGCTGTCTCCAAAAGTATCTTCGATTGCGTCTGGCCATGTTGTCGGTATACTGCTTTAAGCGGGTTTTCCTTCCTAATTCTTATTGAATGCATAACCTCTTCCTTTATTTAACGTCGGTTAAATAGTTGGCCTGCAAGCATCAGAAACGGGGTCCAAGCTACTCGTATTATGTGGTAAGGCTCCAGAGAGAGGAACTTCCTAACAATACGAACCGTGTCCAGGATAGATAGAAAGACACTTAAACGAAGATCCGAGATTGTAACATAGGTCTTTACAATATAGTTAATTCAGAAGTAGATAAGTACCGCTTTCTGAATCAGGCTCTTGATCCATAATGCTACGTGAGACGATTATTGGAGCTCAAGAAAATTGGCGCAATGTTTGCAGAATGTACACAATCTTATATGCCAAGTGAAGATTTTTATTTATTTATTATGAAGTCCTCAACTTATTGATTTACTCAATCGGACGTAATAATCTACTTTAGCTGTTGACAGTACTCGCGATATTTCATAACGCAACCATAAAATATAGAAGGGTAAAAACACCAATTTTCGGCTGTCACCTCACGTCGTGCGATCAGGAAGTTACATACGTGCGGTTGACAGTTACATACACCTCATTATGGCTATTACCATAAATAGAATGGTTAAGTGCTAACCGCTTGTTCTACTTGAACTATGAATAGTCTGGGATATAGCACGGTGGGAAAGCTACAATGGAAAATAGGAATCATTGGAATGAAAAAGTAATCCTCGTAAACATGTTTGTTATGAAAGATTTTTTATACCCATTGCTTTTTTATTAATGCTATAGAAAATGATTAGATGAATGATTGCGGTTTGTTTTCAATCAGATAAGCATTTAATGAAAAACTAATTTCATGAGTCTATGTGAGAACAATTTAAGAAAAATTAAATAAAAAATTTAAAAAACCCCCGACGGACAAAACCTCAAAAAAAAACAAAAATAAAATTAATCCAAGCGTCGTAGCGTCGGGGGTCCGCTTTGTTTGTATACATATATTTTTATGTACTAAGCGGTCAACTTAGCTACTACTTTTTCATTTAATTTTTATTTTTGCTTTTTAAACTTAAATTATTTTTTCTTAGCCTTGACTGTCCCACTCCTGGGCATAGGTCTACTCCCATTCCTTCCACTTTTCTTGGTGTTGCGCCTCTTCTCGCTTATTAACGAAAACAAGGAAATATGAATTTAAAAAAAAACTTGAGCTTATAGGGGGGAGGGTGGTGTGCATCCTACCCCCCTGGCGATGCCCATGGTGAGAAAGTGACAAGAATTCAAATTTCCAATCAACTAGACCCGTAGAAGTGGTTTAAATCCCTTCATCAACTAGAAAAGAGGTGATGAGCTTCAAACGGGTGAGCAGATTTTCTCGAAACATAGCTAAGAACACTCTCGATTAAAATACCTTTCAAATGACACCAATTTTATCAAAATCGCTTCATCCGTTTGGGAGCTACGATGCCACAGACAGACACACCGATACACAGATACACAGATACACACGTCAAACTTATAACACCCCTCTTTTTTGGTCGGGGGTTAAAAAGCGTTTCCCATGCAATTTTTACAGCGTCAATCTAAACTATGTAATATTATAATAAAGAGGAAAGATTTGATTTTTTGTTTGTTTGGTACGATTAAATTAAAAAACTATTAGACCAATTTTAAAATTCTTTCACAATAAAACTACATCTTTACCGAGTAACACAGGTTATATTATATCACAATTTTCGCTGACGAAGCCGCGGGCGAAGTGCTACTTTTCCAATAAAATGTACATTGAAAAACAGCAAAATTCAATTTATAATTAAATTATTAACAAAATCATCTTAAATCTCTGAAAATTACAAAAAGTGAGGTAAACATCACTTGACATCCATCACTCAAGTAAAATACCGTCAAAAAGAACTTAGGGTAAAAACACCAATTGTCGTCCATCGGATCAGGAAGCGCTCGTGACAGGTACTCGACACCTGTACACGCCAGCTCATTACGCTATTACCATAAAAGAGAGATGATTGTCCAAGCAATTTAATACTGTATTGATTTATAATTGACTGTAAACGAATGTTTACGTTTTTTCCTTGCAATTTAAAGCCAATTAGTGACAAAAATACTTATAAAGTAAAAGTTATTAAGGAAGTGATTTGAATTGAATCTTGGGTTGGATCTGTAGATAATTATGATTTAGTGGCAATCAGAGCTGACTCAACGTTTTTGAGAACTTTTACGTCACTTGTGACTTTTGACTTGGATGGAGAAGGCCTAAGGTTTATTGTAGATGGCGTGTCCATAGCTAGGTCTCAATCTGTCCAACCAGCTCAAGCTATTTTGAGTGAAAACTACATTACCGATTTTGAACCAATGACGATGCTTGAAACTAGCTTTGAAAGCACATTAGTTTCACAGTTACCATCTTCATTGCCAACACGACCAGAAGAAAGTGTTTGCATTGATTTATTCAACCACCGGGCGTAATTTGGAACTACAATGCACATGCACACTGCACATCACTATCCCCCTACGGCCAAACAAACATTTATTTATTCCGTACGCGTTTGTACCTAATGTAATAAGAAAGTAAGTGTCGCAATAATCGTCGGCATACTCATTGTTAGCACAGACAATACGCCATAATCTTAAGATGGAGCTCTTAAATGCTGAGCGCCTTAGGCGAAACTTAGGAACACTTTCTTCAATTTTGAAAGTTTAACCGTATTTGGCAGCAATGGTGGCCCTGTGGTTACGGCTCTGATGTACCTGTCATCGGTTAGAACCTAAGTATTGCATTTTTATTTATTCCGTCTGGGTCCTGCTGCTGGAAAGGTCTCTCTCATTGCCTTCCATTTTTTTCTTGTGTGCACTTATTCTCTCAAAAATGTCTCTTTACACTAGCGTTTTCTTTTTTTCATTTGCCTCCCTTGACGCAATAAAATTCGAAGGTATGAGATATAATCTATCAACCTAGTCCGAGCCCGTAGGTATGGCTCGTTCTTCTCACAGAGTAGAATCTTGTGTCCCAGAAGTGGGAACATTATGGGCTGTTTAATATATGCTAGTATTGTAACCGTATTTTTCATATCCGCTACAAATTGTAATCGTTACAGTATCAAAAGATTGGTGTGGAGTTCACATCAATGTTCTGTGTTTAGGAAATTAGGTAGCTTGTAAAGTGTCGTTGCATCCGTAGTTTTTAAAATAGCAAAATACAACAAGTGTCTTATTTAAAAGTTATGAAACTGTCTGTAAGCGTCCGCTGTCGTACATACACTTCCTTTGTCTAGCGGTGATTTAATTTTGAGAGTTATTTCATAATGTCTGGCTGTTGACATCGTGAATTCTATTGCAATTTTACCTTATGTGTCTCCGTCTTTAATTTCAACATCCGTAACGCCCATAACATTATCATCATCATTCCTTACATCATCCGACCGACAGTAGTCGCTCTCTTACTAAGCTAAATCATCTTCCATATATTCCATTCATCGTTTATTTTGTCTTCCCCTACCCTTAACCATAATTCAAACTCAAAACTTTCCTTCCAACATTTTCTCTAAAACCCGTCATCTGCCTAGCCTTTTTCCAACTACGTTGGGGTCGGCTTCCAGTTTAACCACACAACTGAATACCAGTTTTTTTTAAAGGAAATAAAATGTCTATCCTCAAATTTTGACGTTTTCCTGGTCACTAATACTGTAATTTTATTGTAATTGTATTTCTGATTTTTCAGTATAGGGTCTGTTTTCGTCATTGACATAAGGTTTAATGTCACAAGTAATTTAACTGGGATAGGACTGTACATTATTCATATCTGTTACATGTGTCATCTCATGACATTAGGGGTCCACCCCAGGTGTGCGGAAACACATGCATTATTTATCATCATTCAAAATGTTTGCTCGTAGTAATGTATAACAGTCAACTGTCAAACTGTCACGTATGATTCTGGCAATGACGTAATCCATTGTTGATACGTCAAACTTGGTTGTTATGTGGTGTTTTTCCTGTACTGACAGACATGTCAATGGTGTATCTGGGGATTTTGATGATGTTAAATAAATCGATTGCTCTGTAAACCGTTTTAGTAAGTGATTTTAAAGTGATGGCGGTGACATAATTTTGAATGATTTGGGAATTTGCACGGGCATCATTTTTATTTTTGCTAAAATATTCTAGCAAGGTTATATAGTAACATTTTATTGCAGTAGGTTTTTAATGCTATGCACCGGTGTGACAAATACAAATTCAAAATTATTTCAATATTAGGAAGTCATAAAAATACTTGCTTGACATTTTTATATTGCATTTTTAATGAAGGGTGCTTTGATAAGTTTCAAGTAATAACAAGCTTTAATTTCTTAGGACACAGAGTTAACAGAATACTGCATAGCATTTCCCTGAAATTCATTATTAATTTATTTTGCCACTACAAGCAATAATCAGGAAATATAAAGTGGAATAAATCGTTGGATATAAAACAATACATACTCTGCCAAACCCTTCAAAGCATGACGGTTACATAAAAGACAATTGCGACACTTTGCATATTTCCTCTAAAAATTACCATATTGCATAATTGACAGATCAATTAAGTGAACAAAATGACTTTAAATCCATTACAAGAGATTGTAACAGTTATTAGAAAGAATAACATTATTACACATAGTCGAGGTTTTTCACAGAGATTTAAATCTACGAATCATTGCGGTTAGGGTGGATGCTACATTTGTTAGCATAGTGAGTTTTTTTTTTTAAATTTAATTTAATAGAATAAGAAAATTTAGTAGTATAGTAAGACGTTAAGATACTTATGCTGTTAGTAGTATTAGTATCAATGAAGCTAGTTATAAAACAAAAAAAAAAATAATACTCACAAACATTTCTTCCCCTTGACAACAAAAGCCTTCACCACAGAAAAACCCTACAAACAAATTTGAACCAATCATTAACCTAACTTAAAGCAGTCAGTACCTTTAGTAAAACTACACCGATCGATGATTGACGTCATAATGTCATGTCAGTCGCAAACAATGAGGTTATTTCAAGTGGCAGGCGCCCAATGATACTCCACACAAGGATACTTGACATGTTATTAAGTAACTCTCTTGGCTTAACATTAGAGGACGTCGGTAATTTTATTAGAGCAAAAATCTAGGTTTCGTAAAGGTTATTGAGGGTTTCAGCCAGGGGAGGATCTAAAGGGCCATTTTCATTAAATATTTGCTCTATATGTAGAAGCTTTCTTAAAGACTTGGCAAGAGGTAGGGACACAAACCAAAGTGTTAATACTCTTATGATTTCATCTTCATGCAGGGACATATTTTGTGCAGTCAGATAGAATGAAAATGACTATAGCTACCACGCTGTGATTGCATGTGTGTTAAAGCAGCTTACGATTAAACTGGAAACCGCCACATTTCTTATCCACCATATTTGGAAAAAAAGCTTTTAAAAAGATGGCAGATAATGAAGATATTAAACGTAATTACAATAGTTAAAGAATTTTGTCAAAAATGCAAACATTCTTTTCGTAGTCTACAGAATGCATGTATCCAACTATCCACTCGCAATTTCTTAAAAAGTAGCTCCCAATTATTAACTGACTCAGTGAATTCGCCATTGTTCTTAATTTCTCACATTTATTACGAAATTAATTGTTTCGAATGGGGCACTTTAATTTGATTCCACATTGTAACTGTTGCATGACTGATGCTATCATCTTGTCCATCATCCAGTGACATAAGGTCTGTACAAACTTCTTGGCAATTTTGACTAATTACTGCGGCGAAGTAATTGTGGATTTTATGGTTTAATTGAGAGTCTTTTGTTTTTTTGATGTTAGCAATGTCTTGGAGCTATGAGAATTTATGTTTATATAATCAGTTTCGACCACCTTTTTTGCTATAACAATATTTACTCTTTTCATTCAAGTAAAATGATTTGTTTATATGAGCCTATGTTGTTCTACTGTACAGCAAAAGTCTCTCTTTCAACATTAGACTGCCACGTTGTCGTTTCTTGCCAGTATAGATCCACTGAGCAGTTATTTTTCCCATTGCTCTTCGAGTAAAATCTATTAAATTATCATTTATGTTGTCTACTATAACATCCATAGTCTCTCTCTCTATTTCTCTCACTGCAAAACAAAACCTATCGCCATTATTCAAAGCATCATCTATTAACAATAAAACTAAGTTCAAAGATCCGACACTATAAACAATCAGAGGTTACCAACCCGTCAACTACAAGTTAAAATTAAACTTTTATCCCACACCATACTTTTACAATTCATTATAATCAACTGAGTCATGATTTTTTCTCCATCAATTAACATAAACTAAATTGTTATTGAAATTAGACTGAGGTTAGAGATCTATAAACGATACTTAACACGTAGACATGTTCCCATCTCTATCTTGCGCTTGTAGTTTGACAGAAGTGTCTTAGTTACAAGAGTAACGTTTAGCCAAAGAAGTTTATGTACTAACTGGGTCCGCATGGTGGATTACGTACAGCCTAACTCTCATAGAGGCCTGTGTCCCAGCAGTGGGAGGCTTAGGCAGAGGAGTACCTATTAGTACACGCACATTTCGCGAGTTATGTTTAAGTTCCGTGTAATAGGGGGCGAGCCTATTGCCATCAACCGGGCACAAATCCAAATTCCTCAGCTGCTACTCAGAAATTCCTGTTGGAAAGACCCAATGATACTGCCCGACCCTGGAAATCGAACCCAAGATCTCATGCTCAGCAGTCGCTCTTACGCTTAAGTACGTTTATGAATCTCAGCTTAAGTATTACGTCTGTTATGGCAGTAGATGATAGACTATAAACCTCCACCCACGTCCCAGAGTACGATGCTCCAATAAAATAATTTATTTTTTATTGTTATAGTCAAGTTGGTGACTTAATAATTTATTGTGTTATGACTGAAGATCAGATCGTTGCATATAAGGATGTTAATGATGACTGAATATGACTTTGGGCGACCTTACCGCCTTTTGAGATTAGGCGAGTTGTTTTGAAGATTGTAATGGCAAAGAATGCTTACAGTGCCATTTGGCTTTGATTTAGCGTGAGTTGTTGAGTTAAACTTCAAGCGATGAAATTTATTGGAAAAGGTACTGACATCTTTTGGAGCTCTCCTGGCAGTTTCCAAAATTAATATGGAAATTTTACTTTTGTAAACTGTCAGGAGAGATCGAGACTAAGTTGGTCCGAGCAAAAATTCGTAACTATGGCAATTTAGGTCCATTTGATACTCTGATCCAACTTTCAAGCTAGATCTAAAAGTGAAATAAAATTCATATGAAATCATGGAACGCTATCATAAATAGAATCTAAACAGAGAAACAAACAATAACACATTTATAAATTCTTTGAATTTAAATATCAAGTGTCAATCATTCGCCTGCAGCACGCAAGTACCGATTAAATCACAACAGAGTGACATCAAAATGTCATCGACTTGCGCATGCGCCGATGCGTCGCATTTTCCAAGTGCCACACATGCCATTTCACCAGCCGACCGCCCGCAAATCCTCGGCGGAAACACCCGAACGCTGTGTGATTGGAATACGAACGCCTCCTTCATTCTATTTTGAATTTCGGCTTTGTAGGACGATTATGGGTGTTTTTACCTTCCTGTTTTTCTATTTGGGAATTTCTCAGTAGCTGCCACGGAGGGATTTCGAGCCAGTTGATGGCTCGCTCGATGACTTAAAGAGCGTTTATACCTTACCGCTTTTCATACAAACTTTCAAGTCGTTATTTTCCGAAATGACTGAACCGATTTAAATGAAACTTTATACGCATAAGCAGGATACATAGATCTAAATAGTTACTAAAAAATTTTTTCAAAATGTGTTTTAAAAAAAGAGATAATTGGAATTTTCTGTTTCTGTAGAAAATTTATAATCGGTCTAATTTAACTGTAATACTATTTTTCTAAAATCCTTTATAACTTTTTAGATCTGTGTATCCTGCTTATGTGTACGAAGTTTCATTAAAATTGGTTTAGTCATTTCGGAAAATAACGACTTGAAAGTTTGTATGGAAAGCGGTAAGGTATAAACGCTCTTACATACCTTACAAAATGTGGGTGGTACTATTAGATGTGGAAAATGCGAGACAATTTGTGATAATAAATTTTTGTTTATTTCCTTTTTCCGAGCTAATGAATGCGCTTTGATGAAAGGAAATGATTAATAATGCGCTCTTGAGTTTACAAAGGACGTTTTCCTTTGACTATTCTATTGGAATAGGTAAAGACTGTTAAGTTTATGGTTTTATGCGGTAATTGCGGAGAACCTCCGCATTCTACGATCACTGGTTCTTACATCTAAGGGAGGTAATGAGTGGTATTATTGGTACTTTATCATTCACTGCCGCTATTCGTCGTACTGTTCCTATACATGACTTTTGTTTTATAGTTTAAGTTTATAATTGATAATTAAGTTTTGCTTATGTTCTCGTGTTTTTGTTACAGGTAAGTTCGATTCTACAATTCATTCATATGTATTTGGAAAAAAAAAACACCAATCAATGGAGTAAGTTTTCATTAAAATAGTCGTCAAAAATTTGTGTCCCAATGGAACCTCTTAATCGAAAACCACAGCTTCATTTTAAAAGCAAGTTATTGTGTAAGTATTTATATTCAATTTAATTTTCCGATATTTTTAATCTCGGTTTTTTTTCGTTTCAACCTAATTTAAGCTCATTAACAGCGTTCGCGGTTTCCCAAACGGCCCCGACCTTACCGTGGCCAATCCACCGTTATTAAGATTTTGTATGAAACGACAAGTATTTGATACGAGGCCGCAGGAAGGTAGGTGATTAAGAAATAATACCAAAAACGGTGTAACCTCACAATGGAAACATGCATCCGTTCTTTTTGTAATTATTGTGAAGAAAAAATTATTTCATGCAAAGGACGGTTATTGTTGTTGTCACCTCACGGAAATGTTCAATTTTAAATTTGGAACAAAGACATGTACTTATGACATCGTTGTTTAGCATCTTATCTCGTCGCATTTAGTGACTGAAGAATAAACCAAGTACAAAAATAAAATAACATAATTTATTTCTGTTGCATTCTGTGCAGTTAGCGCACTCTCAAGTTCGCTTTCTGGTTCATCTATTTACCGTGGCTTAAGCTATTCTTGCAAAACATGTGTATGGCCGATGTGCCGCAGCATCACTACGTCATAACCTGCCTAGTCTTTTTCCAATTATGTTGGGGTCGGCTTCCAGTCTAACCGGATACAGCCGAATTAACATGGGCCGACTGCCTTTCTGACCTCCACAGCTTAGTTAGTACTAGGTAATATGATATCCCTTGGTAAGACTGGACCTCAGTGTCCGTACATACTTACAAAAACACAGAAACTCATGCACTTATAGGGGTAGGCAGATACTCTTCTTGCTTCAGAGAAATCTGTCATTTTTACTATTCTTTCAGGAAACGTTTTTTTTTAATCTAGTACCTAAGTGCTGCATTTATATGACTAGTTCATAATGTATGAAGTAATATCAAATACAATATAATTATAACAAACGCGCTTAGACCGCGACCGTCCTTGACCGTGCGCTTGCGCCGCGCCGTGTCCAACCAATCGGCAGCCGCGCCGGCGCAGCTTTGTCTCACCAATTAATTGATTAAGCGTCAAGTCTGCGCAGACGGTGATAGGAATTAATGGTGGTGCTCAAGGTGATAGAAAATGTGGCAGGTGATTTAGGCAATTTAGAGGGAGCTTATGGTCACCAAACGGCAAAAAACTGTTGGCCTATTTTGTCCCACTGTTGGGCGAAGGCCTCCAGGTTACTAAGGAAATATTCCTGAAGGAGGAGAATACCCGAATCACAGTAAAAATGTTTAAGAAAGAGAAATTCTTAAACCTGGGGTTGAGACAACTAGCAACAGTTCAGAGCGTTTCGTATTTTTTAAAGTTTCACTTTTCCATCATTTTTATTGCTAGAATCACTTGTGACTGCTATTAACCAATAACACGTCATGTCATAATATCACGCCTATAATCTCTGAAGGGTTAGGCAGAGGTGTACTTAATAGCACACCCACATTTCGCCAGTTATGTTTAAGTCCCATGTAATAGGGGGTGAACCTATTGCCATCAACCGGGCACAAATCCAGACTTCGTGCATTTTACTCTGGGGACGGAAAAACCCAATAACAATTCGTGCGACACAGGATTTCATGCTCAGCGCTAGACGAACGAGGCAGTAAAAACCAATAAATCTATACTAATATTATAAAGCTGAAGAGTTTGTTTGTTTGCTTGAACGTGCTAATCTCAGGAACTACTGATCCAATTTGAAAAATTCTTTCATTATTAGATAACCCATTTATCTAAGAAGGCTATACGCTATATATCATCACGCTACGACTAATAGGAGCCGAGCAGCAATGAAAAATGTTGCGAAAACGGGGAAAATGTGACGCAGACGAAGTTGCGCTGGACAGCAGCTAGTTTCATATAAAAACTGCAGACAGCTATATCAATAAAATTCACACATAAATGAAAAAGTTCAATCTTCACATTTACCGAGGCATATAATTTGAAATCCTTGCCGCATGTAATGTACGCTGCATTTCGATACAGTCTTGCCCCAGGCCGTGCGGGGTCAAAAATACATTGATGGTTTTATTTACTTTAAAAACTTGTATTTTAACCAGGCTGTAGTCATATGTATGATGTGATACATTTTTTGAACATCACAGACAGTTTTGGGAGAAGTACCGTGACGTGAAAATGAGAGTTTTTCGACGCGTTAGACCTTGCAGGAAATGGCGGAATGAGCTGGACAGATCCAACGTCCAGTGGTCACCACATTGACCCTAGATCGAAGGATTTTGAAGTCATGGGGGAGAGGCATTTGCCCAGCAGTGAGTTTCCACAGGCTAACAGTAATTTTAGCCGTATCATTTTGCTTTTTAGGGTTCCGTACCCAAAGGGTCAAACGGGACCGTATTACTGAGACTTCGCTGTCCGTCTGTCACCAGGCTGTATATCATCATGAACCGTGATAGTTAGCCAGTTGAAATTTCTACAGATTATGTATTTCTGTTGATGCTATAACAACAAATACTAATAACAATAAAATAAATATCTAAGGGAGCTCCCATACAAAAAAATATTTTTGCTCGTTTTTATAAATAATGGTACGGAACCCTTCGTGCGCGTCCGACTCGCACTTGGCCGGTTTTATTTTTATTTTTTATAGCAAAAGGAAAGTGGTAGGATTTATCTTTATAAAGCCGCTGGCATGTGAAATGAAAAACTTTTCGCTGCGTTTAGCGCGGTTAACTTCTCAAGTTCATGATGTGTGTGTAAGTGGTTGTGGGCGTAGTATATTGGGTGCACCTCTGCCAAACCCTTCGGGATTACAGGCGTGACGTTATGATAATGTTAATTAAATAGTTAGGTATTGATTCATTTTTTTTACTGTAATCAACTGAATATTTGGTTTGTATGAACTGTTTCGAATTCGCATAAAACATACGACCTTGTTACTGTACTATCAAAATTAAAACCAAGAATATTCTCAGAATACTGCTATGATTCCAATATATCGAGTCTAAAAATAACATGTTGAAATACGCTATACTTTCCTGTTCAATTCATTGAAATCGTTTCAGCAGTTTCGGCGAAACAAAGTGACAGACACATACATATGTATTTAGGTTTATTAATATTGTGGTTTATTTTTGTCTCTTTATTAAGTGTGCATGATGGCGTATACATATAATACTAATTAAAAAAAAAAACTACAAATTATGATAATTTAAAAACTACATTTTTTCTTAGTAAAATTGTTTTTTTTTTATCCCTTTCTATAAAGGGTGGAAATAAATCCTTAATGAAACCGAAAGGCACTTGTTCTAACCATCATATATAGCGATATTTTTTTTGTTCTGGACCATACCTGGGAACCTTCTAGTTACGGAGATATTGAAGGTCAAAGTTCCAACTTTTCCAACACTTTCTTTTTAAATACTAGTTTTAAGGTTATTATAACTTTACTTTCAATAGCTCCATGACCCGTTTACTATTCAATACATGTATCAGCGCAATGCTTTGAGTGCGTTACATTGAGTTTTACCTTAAGACGTGAGTTTTTACCCAAAAATAAAAATGTTCCCATTAATAATTTTTGCGTAGAGTTACTTAGTTTAATGTACAGAATGCTTGGATGACGGCTTCCTGAAGAGTCCGTGTACACCTTGTATTTTTTATCTATTATACAGGGTGTTCGGTGCATCGTTTGCCAAATTAAAATGGTCGACTGGGGGGCTCACCTGCTATTCTTTCAGACCCCTAAACACTTCTCATGCCCTGTGTTTTTTTTTTCATCAAATTTTTATTGTTTTATTAAAAAAAAATACCCAAATTTTACATTTAAATACAAATTTTAAAAAAAGTGTAAGTCGTAGACTCTAAATTTTAATTTAATTAAGATGTGTATTGTATTCCAGTACTTTTAAATTCAAAATTAGTGACCCCCCCAGTCGACCATTTCAATTTGGCAGACGATGCACCAAACACCCTGTATTTTAGACTATTGATCAAACCTGTCAGAAAAATCAGTAAAAGTTTCACACAACGCAAAAATACCTGAATTAGATTTTCATATTCTTTCAGACCCCCTATACATATAACATAGACAGAACTAATTACCACATTATAATACGTAACATCACGCCTATAATCCCTGAAGGATTATTCAGAGTTACACCTAGTAGTAGCTACACCTACATTTCGCCGGTTATATTTAAGTCCCATGTAATAGGGAGCGAGCCTATTGGCATTAAACGGGCACAGCTCCAGACTGGGTGGCTACAACTGAGAAATTCTGATGGAAAAGTCCAATAACACTTTGCTCCGATCCGGGTATTGAACACAGGATCTCATGCTCAGCCTCATGCTTGCGACGACTTAACCAATGAGGTATTCACACACAGTCAGGCACATCGTAATTAATTAAAAACGAATCTTCTAGACCAATCAAGAAAAGCCCTTTCCTCAGGAAATTGCTCTCATCGCTCCATAGAAAATAAAACAGTTAACTAGAAAGTGAAATTAATTGTTTATACAAGTAACATGCACTTTAACATGAGCTGTACACTCACTCACAGAATTCACACGATTTTTATTTAATTATAAACATCTTACGTAACAAACCGCGGGAAAATATTTTAAACGATTAAGGCTTCGTTTACACTACACATGAAGAATGTAGCTAAGCGGAGATAAAAACCAAAGTCAAATTCAAACCATTTATATCAACTAGAACATTTAAAGATACTTTTGAGCGTCAAACTTTAGAACAGAAGAAAATAGAATTGATTCGATTACTAAAATACTTCAAAAAGCGAGAGGAATGTGTGCGGGAGATATGTGCAAATTGGTGTAGGGAACTAGAGCTGAAAAAAGTCCAATGCACTCAGCTACACACCGTTTCACAGCTTCGCTACGCATCCTGGCATAAATTTGCATGCTGAGTTGAAGCCCTTTTGGCATTAGAAAACATTGTTTTCTTAGTTTCAATGTGCTTTTAGTTTGAATGCCAAAAAAACACTGGCACTTTTCTGTATCTCTTTCTAAACCGTCACATGTCATTGCATCGCTACACATCCTCTCACCGCTTAGCTACCTCACTCATCTCTTGTGGAAAACCAGCCTAAACTTCGAATAGATTGCCTGAAGCAACTTTCATGGCCGACGGACACATATCTCGATTAGCGATTATCGATTTTAACGACTCGAGTCAAATCGTTGTTAGAATCGATTCAATACAATTGGATAATTCATCGACACTTTCGCTTGTAATTGTGAATCTTTTTACATAATGTTATGTTTTCTTGTTAAGTTTAATTGTACTGAGAAAGTGATACGTAATAAATCACTAGTACTTGCAGTGCGATAAGGAAAATGAAAACTGTAGATAAGTATTGAGTGAAAATACAACTAGTGTTTGTACTAGTTACACTACAAGTATTTATGAGTTTGATTCACGACTTAAAAGTTGGTAAAAATAACAGCAAACCAAAGATTTGAAGTGGGACATCCACCAACCGCTCTGGGCTCTGGATTACGGGTCACCCTCTCTCGCATGGAGGAGGCCTGTGTCCCAGCAGCGGGAACGTTTATTTTTGGAAAAATCATTAACTTAAGTCATAAACTCATGAGTCAAAAATAAATTATTAATTTATCAACAACATATAACTATTAAATTCACGACATGGCTGGCGTAGTCGCTGAGCGATTGGCTGCTGCACTGCGTGTCGCGAGTTCGATCCCCGTACGGAACAAATATTTGTATGGCCTACAGATAGTTGTTCCGGGTCTAGGCTAGGTCTAGGGGTGACTAGATCTCTTTAAATATTTTTTAACGAACCCGAAATACAGGAGTAAGCGTTTAAAAAATATTTAAATACATAGTTAAATGTTAATATGCTTGGGTAATCCTACATCTCGCATTTTGCATTAGATTGCTTATAGAAATACCTATAAAACTACCTGAGAAACACTCCTTGGCGCCACCGTTTTAATTATACACAATAACGAAATCGATTACGAATCGATTAACACAAGCTCGAGTAATTAAAATAATCTCATGTTATATTTACAAATCGATTATTCGTAACCACTGCTGTTCGTGACAGTACGCACGCGACAGAACTTCTCACAGATAGAAAGTTTATTAAACCGTTTTGTACATGCATGTACTCGGCGGTTACTTTCAATTTTATGATCTTAGATTATTTTGGAAATTAGTGGACATTATAAAAATGTTAGTTGATGATTTAATTGATTGATATACCAATAAGTGTCTAATTAATACGTTAATAGAGAGAGATCTGTTTATGAAGTAGTTTCTATCTATATACTTAATAAAATTGTTGGGTAATGTTTTATGGCAGAAATCGAACCTAACATAATTTTATGTTACCAATCACTCTATCCAGCTGTTTATTTATTATTTCGATTTATTTATTATATTATTAACCAACCCACGCAACTTCGTCTGCGTCACATTTTCCCCGTTATCGCAACATTTTTCATTGCTGCTCCGCTTCTATTGGTCGTAGCGTGATGATATATAGTCTTTAGCCTTCCTAAATGGGCTATCTAACACTGAAAGAATTTTTCAAATCGGACCAGTAGTGCCTGAGATTACCGCGTTTAAGCAAACAAACAAACTTTTCAGCTTTATAATATTGGTATAGATTAGATTTTGTACAATCTATTCGGAGTAGAAGGAAGACCGATGCACAAATGGTTACGACACACTTATTCAGTATATCACTCTGGCTGATCATTACAAAAGTTCAATACCTACACGGTGAAAATGTAAAAAATATGTAATGTAAGGAACAGCTGTTTTTTTTTTTAAATTACCTAAAGGGTGTAAAAAACCTCTTAACGAAGCCGAAAGGCACTGGTTCTCCCTGTCATTGCGATCATTTTTTTGTTCTACACCATACCTGGGAACTTTCTAGTTACGGAGATATTAGGGGTCAAAGTTCCAACTTTTTGACAAGTGTTTTTTTACAATACAAGTTTTTCATTTAAGATTTTTACTTAAAACACCTCAATGACCCCCGTACTATTCAATCCGTCCATCAGCACAATGTTTTGAGTGCGTTACATTGAGTTCTACCACAAAACATGATTTTACACCCCCCAAAAAAAAGTCGTTTCCCAGCAATAATTTTTGCGTAAAGTTACTTAGTTTCATGTACAGAATGCTTGGTTGACGGCTTCGTGATGAGGTGATTTACACGGTGTATGATACTTTTTTGTGCGGCCGGTTAAGAATGATGTAGGTAGGTACTGAATACGTCGATGTCCCTTCTAACCTGAAGATTCTTTTACATAATACTTACAAACAGGATAATTCATATTGAAGTGAAACTTCCTAAGCAACTTCCAACAAGTTTGCGTTAAACGTTTAACGCTGCCATGGAGGGGGAATAGAAAGAGACAGAACGAGAGTGAATGCGTTGCACTCGAACGCATGCGTGTAGTATTACGAACTTTCACTTCTTCCGCGCGGAGCGACTCCACGCACTATTTTATTAGTCTCACAGCTGGCCAAAAGCCCCACCTCCATTCCTTCTATCGTTATCTGTGTTACTTCTTTTCAATTCTCAAGGTAGACATCCAGGTCGTCCCGCCATCGCCATCTCCTTCGTGGTCTTTCGTCACATCTCACTGATGCAGGGCAACCTTCTATAACTATAGAATTATTTAGTTACCTACTCCACATCTCGATTAAAAATATTTAAAGCATGATGCAATCATGAGGAATGCATTCTAGTTCTTCAAAATAATAATTACACTTAATTATTGCTAAATCAAAATGATGAAATTTTAATACTTTGTTGGTAATTACTTTTAAAACATAATTTTATCAGATCTTTTAATTATTTTTGCAGCAATCACGAAGCGTTTTGAAATCAAAACTTCATCCAATTTGTCCTAATAGGTCATGTTTTTGTAGGTCAATTCCCACATTCAACATAACATCACAGTTGTGAACCCTGAAGAGTAAGGCAGAGATGTACCGAATAGTAAATCCAAATTTCGCCAGTTATGTTTTAAGTCCCAAGTAATAAAGGGCGAGCCTATTGCCATCAACCGGGCACAGATCCAGACTCCGTGGCTGCAACTGAGAAATTACTGATGGAAAATTCCTATAACAATTTGCCCTGCCTGGGAATCGAACCCGGGACCTCATGCTCAACAGTCGCGACTACTAGACCAACGAGGAAGTCATCCCACATTCCCACGTTCATAATACCCATTAATATTGCGTCTAATGACATTGACTCCCTGTATATCGAGCGGTTACAACACTGGACATTACTCTATCCTTGACCTAACTATGACATTAGTGGGTCAGGTTTATCTGCTTCTAACCTATAAATAAGCGAGTTAATTAATAAACTCTTGTTAGTCTATGATAATAGCTACCAACCGCGGGTTAGATTTTACACAATATCTTTATAATTTATAGCCTAGCTGTTATTCTGACGTTTGAAGTTTCTAAAGTTTCATCAAAATCTGTTTGCGTGGTTTTTGCGTGAAAAAGTAGGTATCAAACATCCATACACAAAAAAAATCCGCTTTGAAAAAATAAGTTAAGTAAAAAAAAGAGATAAAATTATATTCTCATCCTAAAACGTTCCCACTGCTGAGAAACAAGACTCCTCTCTGGGACATAGGTCTAAATTACCCTAACTTATAAGAAATAGGTAGCCCATGTACAAACGTTTACACAAGACAAGAAGGAAACTTGAAAATCTTACCCTACTCTGCAAAAACAGCCATTGACAAACTGCACGAATTAAAATACAGATAATAATCAGTACCAACTGTTTTATTAGGCATATATATTGACCAAAAGAACCTGTTTACAGTCTCTAAACAGCTGTTTAGTCCCAAATAGCAGTACTTAAATTAAACCTAGTATACCATGATGACTGGTGGCATAACCTCTTAGTTATAAAGTCGGTTATTAGATATCAATTTTGAATGTGATGATAATATACCGCCTTTACGGTATTGGCGCCGCTCGGTAGCTGGTGGTGACCATTGTTTTAGTACTAGACACGGAAAAACTATCTAGAAGAAATGATCAACGCTTGAGAGAAGACAATCTTTTGAGTTCAAAAATCTTTGACCTGTCAACGCAATTATTATTGTTTTATTTTTATTGGAAAGGAATCCACCATCTGCTCTGAGGGCATCAGACATAGGGTCATATTTTATATCCTCCTACCAACACTTTGACGTGAAGCTTTTCGGTATCTTATGTCAACTTAATAAATTTTTGACAAATCTATGACAGAATCTTACTTTAAAATGTAAAAAAAAATAGTTTATTTATTTGCTCAGACCACAACCTTATCAAGGTCTTCTGCTAGTTTTTAATGGATCCCATCTCTGAAAATCTGTGTTCTACACAATATTCTCACTTGTCCTAATGTAACCACATCACCTGGTCTCCCTACCATCAAGTAAAACTGTATCAAGCCCCCGCCCACAGCGACGCCTGCGCACAGCCTTCGATGCCCGCTCATATTTACTATGTTTTTTACCTTTTAGTAAGCAAGCTCGGTAATTTGGTTGTTAGGTACTTATGGGCCAATTAGTCGGTAGTTTGGGAGGATAGCGAGTGATAGCTGAGGGTGGAAAAGAGAGCGAGCATCTTTCCCACGCTTTACCTTTAAATTGACCGAAAACGGTGATACAAATTATTCACGAGAGGTGACTTTTAAATTGGGTCGTACCCAAGACACAGGTTATTGAAAAGTTTAACAGATATATGAGTTTTAACAATCTGTACTCGCTAACGTCTGTAGTTAAAAAAAATGTATGAAAACTTTTACAGCGCCTCTAGCGGATAGTTGGGTACTGAAATGCGCAGTATGAGTCCCATAGTTATCTATCCTACGTCACCGTGTAGTAAACTACACTACAGCGACTGTTGTTTTGGCTTCATTCGCTTAGAATTTGGTAGTAAGCACCAACACAGCTCATGGTACCATTGAAAAAGCTAACTACAGTATTTGCGTATTGACGGAACTATTGCAGTTACGTCAAGCGATCTAACTATGACAACTCATGGTAGACGTACTGAGCTACTACGAAAGTTACAAACTACCTAATCTTCATACATGAGGGTTAGCGGGATCCCATCCTAGCGTTTATCCATATCCATCCCTAGACATCAACTATACGCACGCACAGATTCTGTATTTGCAGTCGATGTCGCAAGAGAAAACGTCTGTTTGTCAAAATTACTACGAGCAATTTTCTTGAAGTTTTCGCCATATCAGTGCTATAAATGGTGACTGGGATTGGGGTCCATGCCCAATCCCAGTCACCATTTACTCCACAGAGAAGAAACAACAATGCATATTCTGCTGCAACTGTTTCAATTTAAACTTACAGGTTTTATTTTACTTTCGGAAGTCGGTGACTTTAGTTTGTTTCATTGAGTGTTTTGCCACGATTACGGCACTAGTAAAGTCGGTTAAAAAACGACATGGCTTGACCAACCTCAAAAGCAGCATATTCTCGGAACTCATCAGGTGTCCATAGTATAATTCGCACATAGCGTGAGCACTGCCCATTACACCATTGGCACTGGCCGTAATGATATGCGCCGCCCACAACCCACAGGCGTCAAGTCGTAAGTGGCAAGTGGCAAGTTACTCGCCTCGCCTGACTGATACAACTTATTCTACTTAATAACACTGCTATCACTTTTTTATTAGTCATCGTTTATCCTTTTAATATTGTAACTGGCTGTAAAACGTTTACACAGTTAGTAACGATGGGATGTTGTAATCGTAGTGCTACATGTCGATGCAAGTGTGCAAAGTTAGTCATTACACTCGAGGTGAGATTGAAGTCAGGTAATAGAACCCATGGCACCGAATCAATTTGGGTAAACCATTTCCGCCACATTCAATTCTCTTTCATTCATCCCTTTTGTGGCCTAACATTCTGAAAAGATAAACACAAAGTAATGCACCTGCCTCGGACGGTTGTACAATAAAGGAAATACTGAATACATACAAACAAACACACAAACATACTTTGTTAACTCACCCGTGAGTAATTCGACCTCTACTATCGATTAAGGATCGATTAAGACAATTATCGAGATATCGATCTTTGTTTACATCGATTAGGTTAGTTTTAGGAGACAATTTAGGAACCTGCGGTGACGTTTATCGTTTCAAGAGGAAGGTTTATTTATAGAGGCGGGCAGTAGGTAGTAAACCATAAAATGCATCAGCTGCCTTTTTCCAAATATGTAATGGTCGGCTTCCAGTCTAACTGGATGCAGCTGAATACCAGTATTTTACATGGCCTCCACAATCCAGTTAGTACTAGGTAATACGTCATAAACCATATACTTAATTATTAACATGCACTTGTGAACTCTTTTACATGCTACCAAGAGATGAAACGTCAAAGTTCTACTCTTGAGCTTCACATACGCATCTAACACTAATCTGTTCACTAAAGCACCCATAACATCTAAATCTGGTTGTCTCCCGCCCGATGACATAGACTAAACTGCACTCACTAGTAGGGCGCTAGGGCAGGGCGAGGCACTAGTCACGAGTAGGCGATACATGCCGTTATTTGTTGTTGTTGCCGACGCATTGTGTTGTAGGATGTAAACAGTTTTAGATAGCTATGTGTGGAGGCAATGGGATTGCTTGTGACAAGTTTGGCTTGTGTACTAGTTTTTAGTTTCGAGATTTAGGATAGGATGTAGATTTTTGAGTTTATTATGGTAGGGTTCCTAGACAAATTGTGGTGCTTTTATCTACCTGAGAGCGTAAGAGAGCCGTGAGAGGGCTGGTAATCGCACATCTATGGATTTTAAGTAGGTAGTAAGTTAGATAAGTTACAAAGAAATTGGCAATAATGTACGTAGTAGCTAGTAAAGATTGTGAGACCAATGTTAAGTATCAAAGGTTGCGTTGATTTCCAAGGTTATATATGTATTTCACCAACATACTCTCAGCTGGAACACAAGCCGCGTCTCTCTGGGATGAAACGGTACCGGATCACAAATTCTGTCAGGAAGATTGAGCCATAATCCATCACTACTTCTCCCACTGTCACCCATGCTTGCCACTTGATGACAAAAACGTCAACAACAATCATTACAACATTCAACTAAGCGTCTTCACCATAACCACAAACCGTATCATTACTTGTCAGGCCATGGTTACGACACCCATCCGCTATTACGCACAGGGTGCTATAGACAATGGTTGTCGGTTGACGACAACCAGCTTGCGCTTCCTTCTTTTGTCATGCAAGTGGGTCGCCGGTCAAGGAATGTGGGGGGTATGGTTGCTTTGTTGGCGAGGAAGTTGAGAGTTAGGGAAAATTGGTTACGGTTTGAAGTAACGATGATTTTGTGTCAGCCATAAACTGCATCATCTGCCTTTTTCCATCTATTAAGGGGTCGGCTTCCAGTCTAACCTAATGCAGCTGGGTACCAGTATTTTACATGAAGCGATTGCCTATCTGACCTCCCCAACCCAATAACTGGGTAATACGATACCCCCTAGCAAGACTGGAAGTCAGACTTTTGGCTTCTGACTACTCGTAACGACTGTCAAAGATCTACAAATGACAGCCGGGACCAACGGCTTAACGTGCTTTCCGAGGCACGGAGGAAACTCGGTATGTAATTATAGTCACCCATCTACGGACCAACCTCGGCAAGCACGCCTTAACTTTGAGATCGACCTGAGCGGCTGTTATTATTTAGCCACGAGCTCCTCTTACATAAAGAAACCAATATAATGTAAACTGTGTTGCGAGTACTTGCCAGGTTATGCTAGTGTTTTCTTTTCGGTACTATGATTGCAGGACCAAGCTCGGTAGCCACGCTTACGACCATAACCTTATTTTTATTTTTTGTTACCATTATGGGTAACTTTCACTCTAGGTTGTAAAAGTCAGATAGGCGTGGGAGTCGCTCCATGTAAAATACTGGTATTCAGCTGCGTCCGATTAGACTGGAAGCCGACCCCAACATAGTTGGCTAAAGGCCAAGCCGTTGATGACAAGGGGTATCTTCATAAACGCCATTTCTTTAAAGTAAAGACACGATTAAACGTCGAAAAATAGGTGGTTAAGCAGATGGTTATCGTTTATTAATAAACCGTTTAATCTATAAACGAAAACTGTTCTCTAAATAATTTAAACGTTTTTCTGTGTGATCGCTTACCACTCGCACTGAAACCCCAACTCAAACCTAACTCACTTCAATTGACAATTCGCTCCGCTAATATTTCAAAATTACCCAATATGCAATGTAGTATTTGACCATTAGTTTTTCATCTTAATAAATGAGCTCGATTGGAAATTATTACACTAAAGGTAGGGTTGGCAAAACTGAACATGCTGAGTGTCTACCTACTTCAAAAAAAAGGACGTGGTTATGTATTCTGACAGCATCTTTGATTGTGATACTTTTAACGTTCCGTACTCAAAGGGTCAAACGGGACCCTATTACTGAAATTTCGCTGTCCGTCTGTCACCAGGCTGTATCTTATGAACCGTGATAATTAGCTAGTTGAAATTTCTACAGATTATGTATTTGTGTTGATGCTATAACAACAAATACTAAAAACAGAATAAAATAAATATTTAAGTTGGCTCCTATACAAAAAGGTGATTTCATTGCTCGTTTTTGTAAATAATGGTACGGAACCCTTCGTGCGGGAGTCCGACTCGCACTTGGCCGGTTTTTTTTTCTTATACGTGGTGTTATTACTTCAATGACGATAACTATAAGTCTTTTTGGATCCTAAATTCATAAGACGAATCTTAGGACTAAGTTTTTTAGTTTCACCATCCCTAATCTAGGCAACTATCTAGCTGTAGACTTGGATAGGCGAAAATTACGCAAAATTGTTTACTAAACAACGCGTGGGTGTCGGCATTCGGTGCCCGGTTGAGGCATTTTAAGAACAACTTGATATATTTGTCCTGAACGAGTGATAGTTGCTTAATTTACCGGAGTAAGGTTTATGGCGGTGGGTTAGGTTAAGATAGATTAAGTTACTGAAAAGTTGCCAGACTTTAGGGCACCCACATCTAGTGCAATAGATTGAATTACTGGATAAAGTTAAGGCTGGACGTTTAAAGGCATTAATAAAACAAGATATTCGGCCTCACGAATGTGATTTCTATAAGAAACTTATAAAACCGATTTCGCTTTTTAACCGACTTCTATAAATGGAGTTGAGTTTGTTAAGTATTCGCCCATCATCTTCAATTTTTCATGTATCTCCATCGATTTCTCCGTGATAATCAGTTCGATTCTTACTTACATGAAGCGACTGCCTATCTGAGCTCCACAACCCAGTCACTGAGTAATACGATACCCTTTGGTGAGACTGGATGTAATGATGAAACAACTACCTGTAAGTCTTACAAAATATTTGTTCCATGGGGATCGAACCCACGACACGCAGCGTAAAAGCCAATCACTCAGCCACTGCGCCAACCGTAGCAACATCTGTGGCTTCTTCCAAGCTACAACCCGATTGTGTATATCTCCAGGGGATTTCTCTACACACTCTCTGTTACCCTTTCCTCTGATAATCGCAAGTAGAATATGTTACGACCACCTCCGATCATGTCGTGGGAACACGCCTGGTCGTGCCGCGCCGCCCCGCGCCCGCTGCAATTACCGCGGGTCGCAGGTTTATCGCGACAGACGGTGCCGCGCGACCAACTGCTGTGACCATGAAGATGTGATTGAGATACCTAGGATGTTATAAGAGAGGAGGAATATGGTTTCAGTTGGTAGGGTTCTAGTTGTAAGCCTGATGAGCCCATGGACAACTTATATTTTTTCCCTTGTAAAAACTGGAGTTGCCCAAAGCTTTCTAGCTATGCTTTCGGGATTCCCAAGGAGATCCTTGTCCATTCTTCTATAGCTATGGATTTTTCTTAAAACTGCAACAGAAAATCATCTCGGTTTCTGCAAATCTGATACTTCCGCATGGAATCATACTTAGCTGCCGCTAAGATGTCCTTCGTTAGGGCCACAGATCTGATCTCTTAAGCTGAAGTCATGTTACCGGTGTCTAAACTGCACAAACACTCAAAGTGAACGTCGCCTGAATATATTTTTTCTACGAAGACTTCATCATCATCATCCATAGCCTGAATTCACCCACTGCTGAGAATAGGCCTCTCTTTTTTTGCGCATATCCTCACGGTCCTATGCTAACCTCATCCAGATTATTCCACTGGTAGCAACTATATCGCATACTTAGTCATCTTATATATAAAATTCTCGTGTCACAATGTTCGTTCCCGTACTCCTCCGAAACGGCTTGACCGATTCTCATGAAATTTTGTGAGCATATCGGGTAGGCCTGAGAATCAGCCAACATCTATTTTTCATACCCTTATAACCCATCCAGATTTCCAAGCGAACGAAGACACGGGCAGCAGATAGTTAATTCATAATGTAACATAAACGCCTTAATAAAATTCTGTGAATATTCTTGTTTAGTATGACACGTTATCAAAACCCAATACAAACTTTAAAGTGGTCCCATAGATCCGTAACTCGTGGTCTCCCGTATAAATCATGGAGATCATGACCCGGCCGGCGGCGATCTACAAAGTGATTGTGCGACAATATCGGCGCGCGCGCATCTCATGTTTATGTACTTGTAACGTACTTGTGTTAACATAGGTACTCTGTGCGAATCTGAAGAAACTGCAGTTTTGGTCTTGGGACTAAGTGCGGCTACTGAGTGAAACGTAATTCAATGGAGGGTTCAATTCCTAGTTGGAAGATTTTTCTTTAATTAATTTACATGTCTTCTTTTTATTTACCAACCCGGGGTTTCAGTTTATTGATTCAAGTTTATTGTTCAAGGAGTTTTTTGATGCCCTAATTTTAGTTTATTGTTATTGTTTTTACTTTAGGTTATTTTCGGACACAAAACAGTTACAATAATTTTACACAATAATTTCCCCTTTTTACTTTTGTTTAAATTTATGAAGTTCTGGTTCATTTTTGTTTAATGTTGTGTGTACTTGTGGCATGAGCCAAATAAACTTATTTTCTTTCTTTCTTTCTTATTTTTTAATTGAGAATAATGTAGAAAGGTAATAATTTCCACGATCATGTTTAATTTGGAATTAAATTGATAGGTACATTAATAAAGCACTGTTTTAAATATGTATAATTTCAGGTTTTCCAGTTAGGTGAACCATGGGTACTTTATTTTCTATAATCAGGCTTAGTTCACCAATTAGGTGATCTATGGGTACATTATTTTTTAAAATTACCCATGGTTCACTTATTAGGTGAACCAAGGGTACAGAAAGTTAACCGTGGAACACCTACCTGAACCACTTAGGTGTTCCAGGGGTCAGAAAGGAACCATTTAAAAAAATCAAAATCATAATTTTACAGTATGCTAATGATCCAACATAAATAGATTTAAGCTGAGTTCGAAAAAGAATCATCTTAAACGCTTGTGACAGTATTACGTTCACTTCTGTAATAGTAGCGCCACCTAGCGGTGTGATAAGAAAGTTAAAACTTCTTTGAATATTTTCCTTGGAAACATGCTCGTGTCGGCCAAAGACAAAAATGTCGTCAATGAATACTAAATTATTCATGTCATAAAAATTCGATAAAAAAACGTGATATCAAATCAGCATAACATTCATTAGAAGCGAATTTCGCATAAAATAACGGAACTTTAAAAATTATATAACATTACGTCACATTGATATAACGTTCCGCCGATATGGAACGGTAATTTCAACGCATCTCTCAGCTGCGATGGTGGTGTAATGGTCAGCATAGTTGCCTTCCAAGCAGTTGATCCGGGTTCGATTCCCGGCCATCGCAGATTCCTTTTGGCTTTTTGCATTTCGTTAATATTCTTTTATAACATTTAATTATATTTTAATGCTATTAAAACGTTTTATGTTCATTACTTCGTCACATTACATGTTTTATTAAATGGTTTCAACATCACTATTAGGCACATGATTGGTTTACTAAAGATCAAATCTGAATAAATTAACTAATGCATATAAATGAGTTGAAATTATGCAAGAATAATAAAATAACAGTATATTGTAACCTATACTTGTGCGAATTACCTATTGGTTTAGTAATCATGCATTTATTAGTAGATGTTTATTATCTGTTTATAGTTTATAAGTATTAGTAAGTATAAATGACTCATTATCTTATTTCCGTTTTCGTGAAGTCTAGCCGGCACTAAACCGATACTTAAATAAATCGGGCTGTTTAATTTTCAACTTTCTGCTCTGAACGTTGAACAATAGAGCGTTGCTTTACTATTTATGCATTCAATTAGATGACGCCTATTTTTTGTGAAACTAAACTTCATAGTAGAGTTTTAAATTTCTTATTTTCAGAACTTTATTTCCAAGCAGTAGGAACATTATGCTAATTATTCTTATGGTAATAATTATAGACTTGAAAAATACCTTCTTCAGCCACCAATCTACTTATTTTTGAAATATTTAAAACTTAAGTCTTAATAACTTCTTTTAGATAATTACTCCACATAAAAATATTAAAACAAAACCTCTGCCACGAGGTCATCACCCTGCTTGCACCCGCAAACAATGGCGTAATTAAACCCATACAATATTACAATTACAAACAAAATTACTCACTAATGCCTCTTTTTGTATACTCTTGGGTGTTCCAGATGTTGGTACCGCTATGTATACACGGCGACAGAGCAAACTATACATTGCCAGCATAACAGGCCTTGCTTTGTATAGGTTTTGAGTACAATGAAAGATCTGCATAAACTGGTTTTGTATATGATTGGTCGTCAGTAACTTGAACTAGTAAAATCACCTTTACTGCATCGGCTCTGCCAATGTCAAAGTACGCAAATACTAAAATAATTGCCAGTGATCCACTCCGCTTCTTCTGATGTTCCTTACGTCTCCTTGATCTTCAGAAGACTGTAGGGTCTTCAACTCTTCAGCTCTTTGAAAGTTGAGGGTTTGAGGACCTACACTCACCCTTTAGGTTTGCAGTGGGGCCTCTTAGATCGGCTTTCAAAAGAGGAACGGAATTCGTGTGGTTTAATGATGCAATGCCTGTCTTGGCTACTCTCATGGCAGTTGTGGTATCGGAACTAAGTCTTGATAAGAAGTCGTGTCCCGCCGATTGTGATCATTTGCCATGTGTGGTGGTTACTGTAGCTTAATTTGAAGCTAGGTGTTGAACCGGGCCCTTGAGTCAGCGGTCCCAAATAAGTACACTGATCAGTAATAGAGAAGGAGGCTTTGCATCTCACCCACTATTCAACGTAAAACGTTGCTTTATCGAAATTAGCCCTTGATTAAGAGCAACGACTTTTATTAAAAGAAATTAACCTTTTTGGGCATACAGGGCCGCATTTAGACATTTTATTGCATGTTCCTTATCACTTATCGCAAACATAAATACAAGGGCTATAGATAAAATCATTTGCGTGCAAACTACAGGAAACCATCAGATTTTATTGCAGCCCTAATTTGGAAGAAATATAAGATACGTTCGTAGTAACTAAAGAATTTACTCGAAACTCAAGGAGACAATATAAAGCATGTAAACAATTTCCTACTCGGTGCCGATGAATGCGAAAATTTAGATGGAAGAGACCACGTGACGTGGAAGCGCCATGTTGTGTCGAGTGCGCAGGCGCGAGATGTACCATATAAGGGCTGGGCCGCGCCGCCCTGCGCCAGTCCGCCAGTCGAGGCCGGCACACCACGCAAGGTCGCACGCTACCAGCCAGGGGTGACTGACTCATATAAAAATTCACACTATCGAGTGAGATTTACGACTTTGATTACCCTTAAAGGCGTAAATACGGAAGAAAAAAATGTTTTAATGTGACGCGATGAGAATCATTATTATGTTGATGGATGGAAAGAATGAAATAATCGTAAATTAAATTGTTTTTATTTTATCTGTCGTACCCTTGCGTCCGGTCTTTGACTGTGACCAATTGTATTTGTTTATACATATCGATACTTTTGTTTTAAAGAATTCGGAAGGAGGGGAAATGTTTTCGTCGGTTTCAATTAGCCATGTTTGCTGAGTGAAGTTTTCCGTTTAATCTCACGTTAAGCGTGTTTGTTTATGCTTGAGAGAACATGTTTGCTTGTGACGAACAATGTGATGTATGCTCAGAATAGTTGTATGTAATTCAAAACGTATACCCTTATATAAAATTAGAGCAGCTTATTAAATGGCACATCAATCTTATCCAACTTCAGCTTTTAAAAATTCAAATGATGCTAATGTAAATTTTGCAGACATTTCCTGTCCAGAATAGATGCAGCTGATTAATCTAATAACAGAGCTCATTACCTCCCAAAACCACATCAAAACATGACCTAATAAAACCAAGGATTTTTGTAAGCAACAAACAAGTAACCTAAATCACCTATGACCAAGCTTAGACAGAAATCCTGGCCAAGACCTTAGAACAATCACGTAAGTAAATAATAAAAATAAATTAGACGACCCTGACATTGCCTTATATCTTGCATCTGAGCCTTGCCATGAGACAGGTAGCTTGTATCACCATATATGATCAATACGCGCGGATGCGAACCAAGACTTCACCTTGGACCAAGATTGTGATTAGTTGTTACTTGATCATAACTTTCCGTATTCGATGATTCATCAGTGCGCTTTGTGGATTATAATTTTATACAATTATGAGCTTTATTAATATCGTTTGTCTTGTTTATGCGTTTGTTAATTGGTTGATTGTTAGATTTGATAGTTTTATTTGCGATATTGCCTAGGTAGGATATTTTTACGACGTGTCTCATCGCTGATTAACTCTTTGTGTATATTTGTAATTTATTCTAAGTTTTATCTTCTGCTTTTAGCAATGTCGTTTTTGTTTACCTCCAGTACCGCATGGCTTTAAAAAGCTTAAAAACTATTCAATTCTATCTGCTGTTTTAGAATAGTGTCAAATAGTCAGAAGAGAAACAATAGATTGAGTCGAATCTAACTCAACCTGAAAAGACTCATCTCTTTCCAAAATTACATTCACGTGCACTGTTTTCAACACAAATTCTCAAAAGCACCGTTCTACCAAAACATTTATCTTAAAAACCATGAGTAATGCAAGCATTTTAACTCTTATCGCATTCATAAGGACTTCCCTTGAGGAAGTTATTAAAAGACACATTAATTATGATCTTCCGATGTTCGTGCAGAGTTTCGGTAAACGAAGTTTGTTTTAATTAAACTTGAAACATAGTGATTACAGAACCTTTTACTACTGAGGAAACTCATTAGTTCTGAATGTTTTTAGCACTTTATTGCAATGTAATAAGGTTAGGATTCGTTGTTACTGTTTTAGATTTATATCTGGTGGTTTGGAGTTTAGAGAGGTCATCTAGATCATAAACGTGGTCATCTGAAACTTGGAACTGTAGGCTGTTTAATATTATTTCCTTAATAAGAATTTGTTTTGTTATCTTATTGAGTATAAATCCCATGTATGTAGTAGGGGATGAGCCTTTTGCCATCAATCGGATCCAAATCCAGAGTCCAGGTTGCTTCTGAGAAATTTCTCATAGAAAAAACTTTTAATTCGTACTTTGCCCAACCATAGAATCAAACCCAAGACCTCATGCTTAGCGGTAGTGCACTAAACTAACGAAGCATTTATCTTGAGTTTATAATCTTGTATACAGAAATGTTTAATAAAAATATCAAAACCACTATAGCAACTACACTATAATTTGCGTCGCAAATATCTGAATCAAGAAACAATACAATAGAATTCAAAACATAGACAAGTTTATCAATAATCTTTTATAATGATATATTGTTGTTTTAATTCAATGGATCATTTGGTATTGTTGGTCGGCGTATGCGCATGCCTTGGTGCTTTGACCAAGAACCTGTCTGTTTTGATTGATGGAGAGTCTTAGACGTGACCTTCTGACATTTTCTTATCAATAGGAAGTCTTGTATTGACAATTTTGAGTGCCTCAGGTTATGGAAGTGGAGAATGACTTTGACAAACATTGTCTGGTCTGAAATAATATTTGGTTTTCTCTAGTTACAAGTCCGGTGCTCTTAAAGGCGTGAAAGTTGTCAAAAGAACACATTTCCGTTTAATAAATAAACCTTTCAAAATTAAAACAACTAGGCAAAAAACTAGTACATTCAGGAAACAGAAAATTACTTTCAAAATTAAAGCCTTCGGTGTCTTTCCGTAAACAATTATAAAATGAAAAGCAAATTTCCCGTTGACCTAAAAAGGAGGTTTGCGAAAGAGTATTTTACCTAACACCAAAGCCTCTTCACAGTCCAGCCTTTTCACAGTTATGTTGGGTTCGACTTCCAGTTACTCCTGTATAAACAGATGCAGCTGTAATACCAGATTTTACATAGAGTGACTGATTATCGGACCTCCACAGTAACGGTAAGTATGGTTGTCAGAATTTCGGGCTACTCGTGACGACTGTCAAAGATCTACAAATGACAGCCGGGACCAAACGCTTAATTTACTAACAAAAACGCATTCATAATAAAAAGAAGATCCTCGAGTAAAGAGCCTCGACCAACACCTTAGAAGGCTCTCACTGCCCGGCTAAGTCAAGAGCTTGATTCAGAAAGCAGTACTCCTAGACACGGCACGCATATTGAGGATTTTCTTCTCTCTGGCGCCCTGACCACTAGCAGCCTGGACCTTGTTCCTGATGCCGATAGGCTACTATTTTAAATGCTTTTTGACCGATTGTTTTAAAAAAAAAATGTAAACAATATGTCATGTACAAAAAAAAATGTTTTGACAAAAGAAGATCCTCAAAATAGTTCTGTATTCAAAAGTAAAAGCTCAAAGGAATTTCTCTCAACTGAGAGTGAAACCGAAATGCACCGTCAGCCTTGAACTCCGATCTTTCCGGTTTGGCGGCCGGCAAGGCAGTGTATCGAACTTTAATTGAGTCAAGTGTATGTTCCCTCGATGTAAATGCATCTGATGCGCATGCGCTTAATGTGACAATTTATGTGTCGCGATCAAGTTTGTCAGATGTTGAGTGTAGTTTACGATGGGTCGTGAGTCAGGACGGTTAATTAAAATTTAAAAGTTTATGAGATGAGGCTTTGATAAATGCTTTGGATGCTTGTTAGTGGAAAGTGATTGAGTCGTTGGTCTAATAGTTGAAAGTGCCACTGTTCAGCATGAGGTTTTGGCGTCAATTCCCTGGTTGGGCAAATTTAAGTACCATTGGGTTTTTCTGTCTTGGATTTTCCGGAGTTTTCTTTTGAACCCGGTTGATGGCAAAAGGCTTGCTTTTACATGGGACTTAAACATGACTGTCAAATTTGGGGTGTATTCAAGTGGCTTATCCGTAACCCATTCTTTGGAGATTGCAGGCTTGATGTTATGTGTTGTATAACCGTCTTGTTTTAGTAAAATGTAAATATTTTTGACCAATAGCTCGTGCATTATATCGCATTTAATGTCAGAAAGAATATAGTAGAGAGCGTTTCTTTTTTCGCGTAAATTGATTGATATAGATTTAAGTAGGTCATCATAAATGTGTAATCATAAATGGTTTAAATACAATAAAATCGTAGAAGTAGTAATGGTTATTAGCTTACGGTCACTTTATTTCCGGCCCCTGGATTTTTATTTCGAAGTGTTTGGTACTAAGCCAGGTCTCGATAATAAAAATAAAAGAGAACTCCGGACACACGTTGGCCGAAGTAAGGAAAATCTGTTCAGCTGGAGATTCATAGATGACTCTGCCCTGGAGTGTAAAAGTGCTGTTGCCCGACAAACGTTGGGACACTGGATATCGTGTCCTGCCTGTCCTGTTGCTTGCACATCACAGGAGCTGATGGACGCTACTGAGGGTGCCAAAGTTGTCGCCAAAAGGGCTGACTTAAATTGAATTGAAAGCGACACGCTAAGAAGAAGATCAGTTCATTCATTGACGATTCATCTTTTGTTCTTGTCTTCAACAGTAACGCAGTAGGTGTGGAACCTTGAACTAATTGATAGAGTTGGTCTGACAATGGTTGATCGGAACCGAAGTGTGCCGATAAATGGTTGTCTGACGCAACTGCTAAACGTTATTGGTTAGATTTACTATAGGTTGTAGATAGGTTGTTCGTTCATTCATTTGGGCTGGCTTTTTCCGTTATCTTTGTTATTAATGATATTTCGGGGATCAATCTTCTAATTTTTAATTCATATTTGGTTTTCTTTTATCTGATATGCTTGGTTAAGATACCACAAACGCCGTTCGTTCTTCTGTCTGCGTTTGTTCGTCGTCCCACTGAAATTGTCTCTTTCCAGCACTTCCTGTAAACTTTTTACTATTTTATACTTACTGGTAATTAAGTTGGCAACTGACTGTTCATATAATATATAGTACTTTGTTGTCTCGTAAAAAAATCTGCCTTATCCTATTAATTAGACGTCTTGTAGAGAAAACACAGGCATAAGATTATCTGTGTCATCTTGTAAAGAAAATCTAGCCTCTCAAACAGGAACACTTACTTCGACATAAAACATTTATCACATAATAATGAATCATCAGAATTTCACGCTATACACTCACACGTTGTGGGTTGCGTTACGACCCACATAGATGTACCCGCACTGGATATGTCTAGCCTTTTCACATCACTAGCTGGAGTAAAAGTACCTACATTATGCAAAAAAGCTTTGATGGCAGTGCTTTTTGAATAGGGATTGTTTTGGAAATGGGGCACTGCGGTTACTGTGGAAAGACGCATCCGATCCAGTTGTGGATCAAAGAGCTGCATATACACTACTAGCATTTATAGTAGACAGTTTTATATTGAATATCTAGCAAAATTGTGAGAAACATGGAAATTTAAGAAGTGCAGTGTCATAGTTTGAACGAAACGAAGAATTAGAATTTTAAGTTATAATTGTAAAATTATTTAACCTGTAGTAACCTAAGACTCTCGTTATTTCTCATAATCTGTTATTAGATGGTTGCTTTAAAACTTATCTGCTTAAAGGTCCGCTTCCAATCCAACCGGGTACACAACCCGGATAACACGATACCTACGAGTAAGATTGGTTGTCAGACTTTGAACTTCTTGCCCCATTACGAGTATTACGACTGTCAAAGATCTACAAATCAGAATCATACAATCATCAGTGACCATAGGACACACGGACACCTAAATCTATGACCATAAGATAGTTATAAACGTTTGTAACACGACTATGAAGTCATCGTAAACATCACATTAAAAATCCTCCAAAAAGAAAAAAAATACAAAAGAACACCTGACAAAGTGGCGCAAATCTTATTACCCTTTTAAGTTATTAATCTTCCAACTGCCACTCAGCTCGACTACAGGTGATCGAGACGGCAATTATCTTCAAGTATCGGGTATACTGCAGTAATATGATCAATTGTATTTCTTTTTGTTTTACAATCACTGGTTGGTGGTGTGTCATTCATTTCCGGAGTCTAAGCGTCAGCTGTTTTATTGGGTCATGGATTTAGTCCTGACTGCCTCATTGGTCGAAAGAGTGACTGCTGAACAAGAGACGTCCTGGGTTTGATTCCCTGATCAGGCAAAGTATTATTAGATTTTACAACTAGAACTGCTGATAAATCTGATGTGTCCATGAGGTCCCTTTGATGGCAATAGGTTCGCCCTCTGTATGGTTGCTGTAGATATGGAAGTAAAAATAAGTGCAGTAATGTTTAAGTCCCATTTACTATGGTGCGATTCTATTGCTATCAACCGGGCATAATTCCAAACTCCGCGCTACTATTGGGCTATGCTGTTCTGTAATAAAACAATAATAAATATGCATCCATTAATACCCAAGGTACACAGTAGCAAATACTTCAAAATTAAGTTTAAATGCATCCTTAACCAAACCAATAATTACGAAAAAAATAAATTAATAAAAAAATATCGTAACATATCATTACACCTACATGGAATTAAGAGTAATAAGGCAGTTAAGAGTCGTACTATTGTAGTTAATGAGTGGACAGTGGGTAGGCAGGCCTTGGTATTAACGGCTTCATTATCAGACAAAAAGGTTTGCTCCTCTTAGGGCTAGCGAATTGTTGTATTTTTGAAAATGGGAATTAAATCCTTGAGCTTTAAATGAATTTTAAAAAAAAAAAAAATGTCGTCTTCGTTTTAAAAAAAGGTTTTGATGTGGATTCTCAAAGGGAATTTATAGAAGCATGTTTCTTATAAAGTTAAGAATATATTGCCGTTATCAAGACAAGCAAAGCTTTTAGCTTCGGTTACCTACCACCTCAACTAAATTAATGGTAATTTAGATGAGCTGGCAGGTAATCTGATTACTAATTATTATTTTAGTACATGCACAAAATGTTTCGGTAAAGGAACTAATATAAAAATTCACAGTAAATTAAAGAGGTTTCACATAAAACTAACAATAAATAAAATAAAAAATATTAAAAACAAAGTCCCATGCGAAACAAACCCGAAAAACTTACGAACTCGCTCAATAAAACCCATAAAAATCCACAGGCGTTCATTTAAAACAATAAAAATTGGAATAAACAATAACAGAAACAAAGTCAACTCAGTAAATAACATGTTATATCTTATTATTAACTTTGTCAAGATAAAACTCAATTTCGAGAAATCTCCATATATGAGTAGTAATTTCACGAAATGACTCTTACTTTGCGAAATGTCGTTAAGTGAAGAAATTTGAGAGAAAATATGTGTATGTGTAATGAATGACATTTATATCTGTGTGGATAGGCAGACATCCTAGGTAGGCCTCGTTCTTATTACTTTACGACTTTGGCAAGCCATTCTAAAAAAACTTTTAAGGCATTTGCATTTTCTTTTCATAGGTACAGTCAGCATCAAAAGTCGGTTAACACTTATAAATATTACACCAAGTTTTGTGCTGGTCAGTGTGATCTGGTGTTATATTGTTTTGCGAATTTGTGTAACCATTGATAAAAAAATATTGTTATGTATTTTACTCCAGTCTGTTAATATGGATCGTTCTAAAACTAAGACGTCTTATAATTTTGGTTATGTAAAGCGACTTTTGCTGCTGACCGTACCACACCAATGAAAAGAAAATGTTTTTCTATAGATAAAAGGAAATAAGCAGACTTGTATACATTAAAAGATTATTTTTAATCTTCCTCTTTATCTGTTTTTATCAGATAACTCTTAGAAGTGCTTTTAGGTACAAGCTAAACCTTCTATTATCCACACCAATGAAAAGAAAATGCAAATACCTTAAAACTTTTAAAAGTTAAAAAAGTTTTAATTTAAAAGCAAGTCATCATCTGCCTAGCCTTTTCCCAACTATGTTGCGTCGGCTTCCAGTCTAACCGGATGCAGCTGAGTACCAGTATCTTACATGAAGCGACTGCCTATCTAATCTCCACAGCCCAGTTAGTACTGGCTAATACAATACCCCTTGGTAACACTGGCTGTCAGAATTTCTGGCCGATGACTACCTGTAACGACTGTCAAAGATCTACAAAAGACAGCCGGGACTAACAAAAATCACTCCTCCACATCACGCTCCCACAGCATGACAACCTCTGAATAAGTATTTATGCGACTTTAGACCCCTTTACATTAAACATCGATTTTAGCAAGTGAGAAAAAGCCCATTAATGATAAAAGAACTTGGAGCAACCTCAAGTTTTTTGCAACAGCTATTAAATACATAATTATTAAATGTAGTCTCCTTTGGTGGTCAAGCAAACATATGAAATTAAGAAATAAGTTATCAAACTCGTATGTAGACAGGTAGCCATCATTTTGCAAACACCATTATTATAGACTAGACTATGAGTCTCGTCCACGGTCTCAGGCGATACGATTTGCGACACGACTTGCGACACGACTTTCGGCAAGAGTTGAGACAAGACTGGCGACATAACTTGAGACGTGATTTGCCGCAAACGCCGTTGTATTTTCCGTAGCATGCTCTAAACAACACATTTCATAAGTTTTCCCACAGCCGCTATCGTAATACGCATGTCGTTTGAACGCATAGCTCGTGGCCAAAAGGTTATAATCTAGAGTTGTTTATGTTACGAAAAAATAAACTAGATTAGGATCGATTACACCAATCATTGTAATCAAAAGGCTGATAGATAGTTTAGCCTCCAAACAGTTATTAAGCGTAATGCCCATGTTACAATGTGATAAACGTTGAACCAGCGTTTAACGTGTAATTATCTGATAATTTACATTTATAATGCCCATCGGTTAGTTATGCATAAAAACTCTTTGACAGGCGTAGTTTGATTTATTTGTTTGTTGATTCCTGCAGTAAAAACTAGATTGACTGGTAACACGCGTGATCCCATCCGGAATTTCTAAGTTTCAGCCACGGAGTCTGGTTGACGGCAATAGGCTCGCCCCTATTACATTAGACGTAAGCAAAACTGCCGAAATGTGTGTGTACCATTCGGTACTTCTCTGCATAACCCTTGGGGATTATTATTAGGCGTGAAGTTATGTTGTGTTCTATGACATGCAACCGTAACCGTAACAAGAACCTAACTTTGACCACACGAGTCCACACGAACAAAAATAAACAATTTACCTAACTATTGAATTCTCAGCAAGCAGTGACAAATGCGCCGTTTAAATATATTGAAACTATGGCGACATTCTGTTCGCAGTTCATTGTATATGAATATTATGCTAAGCGCGGACGCACTCTGCTTACCTACTGTGTTCTCGATGGGGTAAAGGTGTGTCCATATGGACTTAAGATAGTGTAGGCTTTGGGTTGTAAAAGCTCTGTAAATCTTTTACGTGGTACACTATTAAAAATGCCCTATATCCAGCCGATTCTGTGGAAAGTTTGGAGATAACTGCTGTTCCAGTATGGGTAATTTCTTCTACTGCTTTTTAGGTCTGCTGATCTTGAGCTCCTAGGTACGCTTCTCAATAAGGAAAACTGATTATCTTCTCATTAAAAATTCATGGGCATTGTCTGCCCATAAATTCAGGAGGTTGTCACAAAAGACATAAATAATCAATTTAAATAACGGTACCTAGTTTATATTAATAAACGCTGATTTTTTTGGTTGATTAACTTTGTCAGTATATCGGAATAACCCCTTTAACGTGATGAGGATAAAAAAAAAAAAAAAAACGTTTGTGATTGTTTGTACGAGTATGTATGAAATCTCGGTTATAGTGCGAGGATCAGACGAGGGCCACGTTCAAAACAGACCTGGTTAACACTTGCCGATTTACGTAAATATAAAAAAAGTACCTACCCATTATATTATTGATTCGGGTCGAGATTTTATTAGCATAGATAGTTACCTCGTTGAATTTGACGAGGATGCCAAACAACACCTTGTATAAGATGAAAAAAACAATAACTTAAACTCTCACTTGTAAACACACCCTAAGCAGTTGCAGCAGATTAGTAAATGTAAACTAATAACACTACACAAACGGCGACAGTATTATGCGACACTTGTTCAGTATTGCGGTAACGTACAGTCGCAGTCGGGGCAGTGCAAATGTCGCCGCACTCAATACTTAGTTGTTATGGAAAACACACAAATTAAGCTGTGAGTGGCTGTTGGGAACTGAATATTATTGTGGAACATTTTCTTGTCAAAGGAATAAGTTTTTTGGAAAAGTAATCTAAGCTCGACGAAAACATAACATAACGTAACATCGAGCCTTAAATCCTCGAAGGGATAGGCAGAGGTGCACCTAACAGCAGACGCACATTGCACCAGTTATGTTTAAGTCCCATACAATAAGGTGCGAGCCTATTGCCATCAACTGGGCACAAATCCAGAATCCCTGGCCGCTACTCAAAAATTCCAGGTGGAAAAATCCAATTAAGCTATTCCCGACCTGGGATTCGATCCCAGGCCCTCATGCTCAGTAGTCGGGCTTGCGATCACTGAACCAAAGAGGCAAACGTGGCAGAAGATAAAGAACTGTTTTATTATTATGGCTAGCTTGTATTGTCCTCCTGCTCTGATTCTATACCACTTTTTGCCATTTCCCAAAGACGAGATCCAAGTTTCCGGCTATCTCCTTCGTGGTCTGCCGTGTACCCGTCTTAAAATGATGCTTATTTCAAATTACTTGTCTAAACTGCTGTATATAAATCTTAAGCATAAGAGTCTATAATTTATAAACAGGTATAAAAAATCATAGCTTTTCTCCTGTTCAAAATTTAAACAAGAAAAGACTTAATAAATAAAAGTTTCGATGTCATTTTCATATGTCGAAACCACTCATAGATATAAGTATCCTGCCGGAACAAGGGGGACAGGCCGTCTCTCTGCTATCATAACATTCGACCTTCAACATCGTCGCCCTAGTTCAAATATGAAACATGGCCAATATGGCCATGAAAACAGAACAAAAACACTAGACGAGTAAAGATCGATAGATCCACTTTACGTTTGCTCACTAATATTTACAGAGTCATCGAAAATTATTACTAACTACTTATTACTTTTGTGACACTTGATTCAATAAACTTGGACTTCTTTTTGTACGAAGGGCAACGTGTAATGGCAATGTAACTAAAACGTGGGTGCATATTTAAACTCATTCATAAAATTTTATCAGAAAACAAAGGCTCCCGAAAATCATATTCTTTTTATTTATATTTCTTTAAGTCTAGGGTAAATAGGTTTACTGTAGGCAAGCATGCTCCATCATCTCTTACCATTTGGTCAGATAGTTTACAAATGCGAAACAATTTAAAATACTGTCACTGTTTGCCCTCGTCGCCCCCCTTCTGGGCAAAAGGGCTATCTCTATGACTCCAGGTCTTCTGACCAAGGGTTGAGTAGATCACCGAAACAACATTGTTAAAAAAAAAAACTTTTTGTCTTCATATTATATTTTTCTAGCCCGCATTAAGATATCTCAAACAGCATCTTAACCACATCTTTTCTTATTGTTGCAGCACGCAAACGCAGTCCGTAACTCAGCCCGCCTGATCTTGGAGTCTCCTCAACCAGAATCTGACGATGCTCTCACATTAGCCAGAGCCCTCCGCACACGACCTCCTGTCAATATGCTTCCTGCAGCCAAGGCTGGTACATTCTTTGCCAGAGACAACCTTTCCAACTTCATCGACTGGTGCCGAAAAGCACTTGGGATCCTAGAATGTCTGCTCTTCGAAACGGACGATCTCTGCCTGAGAAAGAATGAGAAACATGTGGTATTATGTCTTCTGGAAGTTGCAAGAAAGGGAGCAGTTCTAGGCATGCCAGCGCCTCTTCTGGTTCAAATGGAAAAGCAGATAGAAAGAGAGTTGGCAGGAGAAGAATTGAGACCTGATGACTCGGCACTTGGTCTCGTGCCTTCGGCACCTCAGCCTCAGCTGGTGACCAATGACTTGAGGAGTTTGGATGAAAGAGTCAGGGACCTTGTGGAGAGGTGCTCCTGTCCTACCCAGTTCCCGATGGTGAGGGTTTCGGAGGGAAAATACAGGATTGGCGATACTAGGATGTTGATCTTTGTCAGGGTGAGTTGAATTTTGATAATTTACAATGCGTCTTTGCGCATAGAGATTTTTACAGGGCTCTCCAAAACATATAACGTACGTGTAGACCAACTAGAATACTTACTCACTGTGGCAAAAACCTGCTGCGAACATACACTTCTTTTAGTTTGCTTTGTCAACGGTTAAATGATCATAACTGTAGCGAATTTACAAAGAAAGAAAAAAGGCCCTCAAATTCTGTCTGAACGGGGGAATCAATTAAATTGTTCTCGTTGTAGGTCTAAATGAGATATCCTGTCTAGACGTAGTCCCATTAAAGCACATGACTTGGGGAATTGTTCGACGCTTAGGATGTTTTGTTTTGTTAAGTGCTTTCATGCTGCGATACTTCAGTTTTATTGTTACGTGATTCATAAGCATAGCTGCTATAGAGAACATTCAATATGAGTTTTTAGGGACCATACCCAAATGGTCAAACGGGACCCTATTACTGAGACTTCGCTGTCCGTCCGTCCGTCTGTCACCAGGCTGTATCTCATGAACCGTGATAGTTAGCCAGTTGAATTTTCTACAGTTTATTTATTTCTGTTGCCGCTACGACAACAAATACTAAATACAATATAAATATTTAAGGTTCCCATTCAAAAAAGTGTTTTTTTTTTGTTTTTTTTTTTTTTTTTTTTAATTCTGGTACGGAACCCTTCTTGCGCTAATCTCTCAACTAACTTCACTTCTGTCCACCAATCAAAATGGTCGCGAAATACCATTCTAAACACAAAGACGCTAACTTAGTGGTCATAGGATGCCTGCGCCCGCGCTGGTCTGTCGCAAGCGCAACGAGATATTGCGACATTCTGTAAACAATACGGCTTAATCACACCGTTTGGTTAACCTGAAATGAGGTGTGAGGACAGTGGAAGGATAATTGAAAGGGATTCAGAGCAAATATTAAAGAAGAAAAATCAGATACAAACAAATAATTTCTAGCAGATGAAGATAAAAACATAAATTTAGAAGCGCCAAGTTACGTTTTGATTTCGTATCAAAACATTGCAATTAAGCTGGTTTAGTTTGAAACAACGAACTCAATATTCATTAGCACTAAAAATAGATCTCCGAGCGCCTTTTAATGAAAAAAAAAAAAAACATTCGCACTACCATTTGTGCCAAACAAGCTTAACTTTTAAGGTCATACAAATAGTGTTCCAATTCCCTCGACGACGGATCGATGATTCATTCTATTCGATTCCTTGTTTGGTCAAATCGAATGGACGCCTCATTGTAGAAAACGACTTTCGACCTTATAAGCGCCCATTACAAACTGACCGCTCGTTTCAAATGATTTATATAAGGAGGCAGGTCAATTTATATTGGCGATCTGTTCTGTTCCAAATTTAGGAAAACCTCGAATTAGGAACAAATGTTTAGAAGGGAAGGGTCAGTGTATGTTGGATGTTATCTATCGATCCATATTAAGGGATGCAAGGCTAAGAACTAAACGAACGCGGATCGAGGTCAGCAGACTCGTATTGATCGGGAGTATCAAGGCAGCATTCCCACGGTATCAGCGAATCTTTATTTGGAATTTCTAATAAACGAGTACTGGAGGGCTCAAGATAAACTAGTCCTTTTACTCAAGTAACGTGGTCTTTTATAAGCTGGTCTACAACGGCTTGCTCTTAAGTTGAACCATGAGATCGGGTTCCAAATTGAATGCACTCTCTAGTACTGTAAATCTATTTCTAGTAGCTACTTTATAGTAAGAGACATCGTACTGAGTTGGTTATTAATCGATCTATAAGATAACCATCCGATAGTAAGTCCTATTAGGATGTCGAACGTGTATGAGGATGCCCTTATTTGATGATCAAGAATTTATAGTATATACTCTTGACGAGTTAATTCACGAGGAAGGCTGGTGTGAAATGTACAAATATTAAAAGCATTTAATTTCATTCTTCGCTAATTATGGCTACCTTAAAACAGCGTGTATGGATTAAGAAATTCTTTAAAAATATTTAACCTCATCTCTTTTTCCACAGATCCTCCGCTCCCACGTGATGGTCCGTGTTGGCGGTGGCTGGGACACCCTGGCCCACTACCTAGACAAGCACGACCCCTGCCGATGCCGCGCTTCCCACCGCACCTCCCTCTCCGCACGTCTAGCCCGACCCAAGCACGACCTGGCTGGAGCCACCGTCACATACGAGCGACCAGACGCTGGCCCAACATCCCTACCCTTCACCAAAACTGAGCCGAAGTCTTATGAGCCAATGTCTCTTCAATACAACTCCAAATTATACAATGAAGAACCGAAATCTGGACATTACCAGTCGAATCACCGGCTCAGTGATGCTCCGACCAGTCTTCCTTACCTAGGAGACTTAGACAGAGCTGCTTCTCCAAGCAGGAGGCATTTAGCTCCTCGAGCAATCAGTCCCTCAAGGAAATCCTCATCCCCGGATCGAAGGAACAAGATCGTGACGTCAAGCCACTTGGTCCCAACCCCACATGGTATCAGGAATAAGAGTCCTAGACCAGTGTCTCCTGCTCCAGCAGCTGAAAGTGCTTCAGATAATGGATCTGAGGTGTCTGATGAAGGGTACAGGAGCCTAGGAGTGGTGGCCGGGTCTACACAGGGATCACCCTCGACGAAAACTACGAACAGATACTCGTTGCACAGCCAGAATTCCATTGAAGATGCAGAATTTAATGGTGAGTTTTGACTCATTACTTTCTTGTCTTGCAGGTAATGTTAGGTACTGATTTATGCTTTTGCTTTTTGTAATCAAACGTATGAAATTCTGATGTTGTTCTCATATTTTTTCATGATAATCTAAGTCCACTTATTAATACGTATAAAGTACCTCCGTCTGCCGATCATCTTTTCGCATGTTAACTGCTGAAAGGATGTGCTTGCAATTTTGGAGTAGGTACTAAGTACGACAATGACTTGGGTTAGGAGTTTTATATTCGTCTAGTAAAATTCCTAGGTAGCTGGCTAGATTGTTGTAATGAGGAATATTCGTTGCATCAATGAATCTCATATTACCAATATAATTCAGTATCTAGCCAATTTAGATTATTGGTCTTATTCGCATCAATTTAAGGACTTAATTTAAATGGGATCGTTACACTCTTTGGTCTAGAATCTGGAACAAGCACTAATTCATTCTAGTCAGTCCTAATTAATGACCAAGTGGTTTCTATGGTTTTATAATAAATATTTATTACCCTACGCTGAGTGATAGGCGTCATCGACCAAATGTTGAAAGGAATGCTCTTGCATGGTGGTGCCATGGTGGTCTTATAGCGGAATTACAAAAAGTACTATAGCGCCATCTATGAACTAACATCAAAACGTACAACTCTGTAGTACTTTTTTGTACTATGTTACTTTTGTACTTTTTGTAATGCCTACCAAAAACGTTATAATTTAATTAGCCTATTTTGTTCTCACGGCTGACACACACAAACCTCTTTGTCAGAAGGACCGGGTCCATTACGCGAGCCCAGAATACATGTGACATGCTTTTCATCTTGGTTTAAAAAAAATTAGAGCGGTTTCCAAAATTATGATATTTTGTACCTTTTCGAGAGCAAAGGTGATATTACGTAATGTAAAGTGCTTGCATAAGCTCGAATCCACGACAAGTTGGGCTGCTTCCACTGGACCTGCTCTCTTCACTCCCACAAAATACTACTACTGTATATTTTCACGCATTTTAACGTTTTTAAAAACTTTAGCTACTGCACAATACACAATTTTAATCATTATTTGAACTACCCGAGTGTTGACTCTTTATGAATATTGCACAAACAATATCCGCTCACTGCTATGTTTCGACATTTGTGCAAACATATGCACACACAAACGGACATACAGACACACAGACATAAGTGACTGTTGCTAATGTAAATAGTGCAGATGAACGGCAAATAGGATGTTGGTTACAGCTGTATTTTGTCTCTTGTAATATTATAAAAGAGAATTGAATACCACTGACTGTGTTTTAAAAGATTAGTGTTTATAAACTATGCAAGAAGCTGATATACATGTAAGGAGGAAGCACCTTTCTTATTATTCCTGTTACTGAAAATGAAAACGAAAATATTAGTTGCATTGGATTCTTAATATAATTTAAAGAATCTTTATAGGTGGTCGGGTCATATCTCACTTTACATGGATGATCTAAAACTCTTTGCCCCCAACAATAAGAAACTTATGAAGTTACTGAAGGTAACTTTCAGTTGCACCATCAGGATGGAATTTGGTGTCGACAAATGTGCAGTCGTGTATGTGAAGCGAGGGGAGATTATGGAATCCCACTGCGTTGGTGTAGTAGTCACAAGAGCGACTGGCTGAGCTTGTAGTCCCCCTTAGATTCCAAGGTCGGGTAAAGTGTTATTGGCTTTTTGCATCAGGAATTTCTCAGTAGCGGTTAGGGGTCTGGATTTGTGCCCGATTGATGGCAATAGGCTCGCCCCTATTACATGGGACTTAAACATAACTGGCGAAATGTAGCTGTAGTATTGGGTACACCTCTGCCTAACCCTTCTGGGATTACAGGCGTGATGTTATGTTTAAAGAATCCTCATTAAGCTCTGTCTCAATGTCCGCTTATTTTAAGTTATTTCTTACAACATTTTGCTGTACGAAATAATTTTTGAAAGGACACAACAGTGGACTCAAGCAATACTCCTGTCGCCTGTAACAATACACACGTGTCTCGTCAATGGACAATGTGTACTTACAATACACATGGCCGTATTTGTGTAGTATTGTGTAAATTTCAGCGAGAGTCATTACTGGTGTTATTGAAACGTCGCTGCAAACAGACGTGCAACCTGAACGAATATTTTGTGCACACACTGTTTGTGGCACAAGTTATGAGAGATCGCGATTTAATTTATAAACAAAATAACATAACATTACGCCTCTATGCTCCGAGGAAGGCAGAGTTTTATCTATTAGTACCTACACCTAAGTTTTGCTAGTTTTGTTTTTAAACCCCATGTAATAGTGAGAGCTTAATAGGGGGAGGGGGCAGCCTATTGCCACCAACTATTGCCAAAATTCCATATTCATATTCATTTAATTGCGTTCCACAATGTTTTAAAGGTGTTATAAAAGGCTTAAAGCTGAGACCAATGTTATGGACCCTGTTAGGGCACAGCAATATAAGTATAATTAATATAATTATAGTTATGAGTGACATTATTACATATTACAAATCATGAACAATAAAATTATAGTACTACAATATTAACACTATAAACCAACACAACAAAATAATAAAACAACATTAAATTATTAAGAACAATAGTATTATGTTATAGTAGGTATTTTTTTTTATAATTAATGAGATCATGATCAATGAGACCATAGTTGCTATTGAGAAATTTCTGATGTATATCCAGTGACACTAACACACTGTAGCTATATCCACCTCCTTCTTCATTGGGTTTTTGGTTTCCGCACTTAGTCCCTTAAGTGGATCCACCTCCTTTATACCGTGTATGTTGAGGATGCTCAGCGCGCTCTTCGAGACCTACCTTGAATTGGACTGGTTTGCTGATGAATGGAAGAATTAGAACTTTTGAGATTCTGTGATTAATTTAATTCAGTATCAATGGGTTGTAGAAGTTAGATAGTCAATCGCTCCATGTAAAATACCGGTATTCAGTTGCAACTTGTTCGATTGGAAGCTGACCCTAACATAGTTTGGAAAAGTCTAGGCAGATGATGAGTATCAATGGCTAATGCTGTGTTATAAAGGGTGTAAAACACCTCTTAACGAAGCCGAAAGGCACTGGTTCTCCTTGTCATTGCGATCATTTTTTTGTTTTACACTATACCTGGGAACCTTCTAATTACGGAGATATTAGGGGTCAAAGTTCCAACTTTTTGACAAGTATTTTTTAAATACAAGATTTAAATTTAAGATTTCTACTTTAAACACCTCCACGACCCCGTACTATTCAATCCGTCCATCAGCACAATGTTTTGAGTGCGGTACATTAAGCTCTACCACAAAACATGATTTTCCACCCCCCAAAAAAAGTCGTTTTCCAAAAATAACTTTTGCGTAAAGTTACTTAGTTTCATGTACAGAATGCTTGGTTGACGACTTCGTGATGAGGTGATTCACACGGTGTATAAAAGGGTATATACATACTTAAGGGTGTGCTACAGACCACCAAACTGAACATGTTTCTCCATCGGACGAACATCGTAATAGCAAAAAAAATATCAGCTGCCCCATACATTTGAGCCAAATAGGTATTGAAATTTTGTAATATAATACTAATAATACCTAGAGAAATCATTGTCTCTTATCACTGTCCACTAATTATCAATACTGCAGGGTTAATTTCTTATTACCCATGCCCGCTACTTCTCAGTTATTAGTGTTGCAATAGTCGCTTCCTCTTACAACTTACGCCATTCATCCTGCAATTATTTTTGCAACTGGCCGCTGCGCACCGTTAAATTGCATTGTCCTCACCAAATCAAGAATCGGCTGATGTTACATTATGTATAGAGTAGCTAAAATGCACGCTACTGGTAAATTACCACCCAACTCTCGTTGTCATGAAAATGAATCACCATCAATATTTAAGTTGAAATGCGATTACTGCTGAAATTAGCTCATCGACAAGCCTTTAATTACCTATTTATTTCCTCTAAAATGCCAGCACACAAACCTTTCCTTTTCAGACTTTGATCAAAATCAAAATATTTTATTTTACATAGGCCTACATCGGCACTTGTAAAACGTCGACAAAAGGTGCACGGTTCGGGTTGGTCGTTTCCTATGGAGAAGAACCGGCATGAAACTCTTAACTCTCAATATTTGAAGTTACAGCGTTAGTACTTAAGTATGGGAGGATAGCGTAAGTGATAAAAGGATTTCATCAGGCCTGTCACCACCAACCGACTGCATTATTGGTCGAGTAATCGTAAGGGCGTCTTTTGAGCATGAGGTATCTGGCTCGATTCCCGGGTCGGCCAAAATGTTATTGGGTTTTTTTCCATCTGGAATCTCTTAGTAGCAGCCACGGAGTCTGGATTTCTGCCCGGTTTATGTCAATAGGCTCGCCCCCTATTATTCGATAAAAGTAGGTGCAATAATAGGTGCACCTCTGCGTAACCCCTCAGGGATTACAACCGTGATGTTATGTGTTAAATCACCAAGGACAGAGGAGTTTCAATACACTCACATTTCGTCACTAGTTTGTAAATAATTCCATTTATGTGGCGAGCCTATTGCCATCAACCGTGCACAAATCCTGACAACAGCAATAGCTATGGATTGATTGGCTCTTGCTGTTGTCGCCAATCAAGACAATGACATCACTATCAAGGCATCGTTAGATAAGAATAGTTTATAAACACAGGTATAACCATCTTCGCAAGTCTATCAGACAGATGTGTCCTATGTTTAGAACTTTACACATTCCTCAGAGCATAATCATGTGTCAAATATGGCATGTGTGGACATTTATCTAGCATTCACAGTATTGCACAAGCTGCTACTGACATTCGCATAACATGCTTGTTAATACTCAATACTCTTTGTTGGTGCGACATTCCTTTCGAATCTTGTTGCAATAATATTAAAGGTATCTTGTTGAGTTAAAGGAATTCTTTAGTCGAGATTTAATTGATGGATTATGTTATTGGTTCTTGTTATTAATAGACTTGGAATGTGACAATTGATTCTGTTGAAGGCAATGATTAAATCTGCTGTCTTGAACTGACATATATTTCTCAGGAATGGTCTATTCAATCAGTTTTTGACTAAGCAGTCTATCGCAGGTGTTCTTGTTGATCATTCAACAGTTTTAATCAATTTTACTTTTATAGGGCCATATTTTTACGTATTTTTAAGTACGTTAGTTTGTTTTTTAGCCGTTGGTTTCGGCTGTCATCTATAGATCTTTGACAGTCGTTACAGGTAGTCATTGGCCCGAAAGTCGATCAGTTTTACCAAGGGTATTTTATTTCCCAGTACTAACTGGGTTGTGGAGGTCAGATAGGCAGTCACTCCATGGCAAATACTGGTATTCAGCTGCATCCGGTTAGACTGGAAGCCGACCCCAAAATAGTTTGGGAAAAGGCTGGACAGATGATGAGTACCATATTTTTTTAACCTTTAAACATCTAAATCTTCTTTGAATACCCAATCTTGTTGTCCAGCTCATACCACCCTTATAAAAGAAACAGTGAATGTAGATTTCCATGTTATGTTAATGATCAAGCGGTCAACCACATCAACCATTTGTGTAAAAATTTCGCACATGTAAAACAATGGTCATCCTTGAGCAACCAAACTGGGCGTCCTACACGATTGTGAATGTTAAACACATCTGTGTGTCCATTCATTAATTATTTAATAATAATAATTGTTATTACGTCAATTGATTTGATTATGATGATAATTGAATTAATCATAATTGTTTTTGTTCGTCATATCAGCTTGTAGGTTAGCACTTCCTTGTATAGTGATCTTGCGTTCATTCTTATTTCGTGTTGCCTTTTTGGAGACGATGTTGTTTAATATTACAGTTGTATCATTCTTAATCCTGCAGTCATTTCGAATTGACTTGTTACCTTCCAATTGCAAATTACAGACTCGGAAGTCTCATATAAGTTAAATTACAGCAGAATTACCAATCTCCTTAATACCAATTTCCCTTAAATATTTATGTCACTTTCGTTTCTTGGGATTTGGATAAATTAAACATAAAGCCACGCATGTAATCCCCAAAAAGTGAGGCGGAGGTCTGCCTATACTATTATATTTGGCCCGTTATTTGGCCTATTAATTTTTAAATCATCATCTGCCTAGCCTTTTCCCAAACTCTCTTGGGGTCGGCTTCCAGTCCAACCGGATGCAGCTGAGTACCAGTATTTTACATGAAGCGACTGCCTATCTGACCTCCACAACCCAGTAACTGGTTAATACGATACCCCTTGGTAAGACTGGATGTCAGACTTTTTTTGGCTCCTGACTACTCGTAACGACTGTCAAAGATCTACAAATGACAGCCTATTACTTTTTAAATCCCATGTAAAAATAATACGAGGCTGGGCCCATTGCTTTGAGCCGGGCAGAAACGCCTTGAAAACACCTTTTAATACCCGAAAAATGTCACCCATTGAGCAACAATAATTAAATTCTATTTCCAGTACCGCCAACCAAACAAAAAGGCCTCAACTGCTCATTAGCAAGTACACAGCACACTCCTCGATCACAGATCGATAATGCCGACTTTATCTCATCCTACAACCGTACGCAATTAGCGTTATCTACTAGCTATTTCACACAAGTGCCTCTAATTATGTACAAGGCGACACTATCGCTTCTAGTAAATAACACGAATATAAACTATGTGTTGATCGTGATATTGAATGATTGAGAATTGATGTTCTATTTAGAATGTTGACTGAATTAAAAGGAAAGTTGTGTAGTAGTTCGTCTGTGTTTGAATAATTACAGCGTAGATGATAAAATTTTAAAAGATTTATATGAGGTTTCAAATAAAAAATATTTGGCAAAACATCACAGAAATAATGATGTTATCGATATTAAATTGAATAGTATTGAAACATAACAAAAAATTATGTTCCATCCATATCAAGTAACAATAGCTGATTTTGAGTTCAACAACAGGTGATGTCGATACAGGAAATAAATGTTTACATATTATATGTTACGCCAGTTAATTTACTTGGGTCCGATAAACTTTTCTCGCTGTTATTTAGAATGCACAGCATTCGGTGATTTCTAGCTCTATCCTGCAGTTTAACAGTCTTACACTTATTTTTGCAATAAACTGATCTCTTCACTGCCATTTGTTTGCGTTGGTTGACAATCCACCAGTGAACTACATTCTTTTTAACCAGAAATTCTTCTACTGTAAGGTCAAATGTCACACAAGACATATAAACAAGCCCACACATTAGTCACCTGGACTCCTGCCCACCCTGCAAGGCAGTGAGCGACATTCCGCCCAACATGGGCTTGACGACATTGTTATAACTAAATGTTTCTTGAATGTGGGCGCGGACATAAGGAGCAACTAATACATTTATAACTAGTCCGGTTTTATGCGGGATTGAATGTGTTTTTTACATAAGTTTCTTCTTAATAGAGTATGATCATTGTATAATCACTTTAGGCCCACTGCTGGGACACTGGAGCCGTTTTTGTGAGAGGGTGTGGGCTTAATGCAAGTTATGTTAACATAAATATGATCCACCACACATACCCCGGTAGGATTTATTGTATTTATTAAAGGTTATTGAATTAGACTTTTAAGACGTAAAAAACAAACTACTATTATAAATGCGAAAGTTTGGATGGATGAATGGGTGTTTGTTGCTCAATCACGCCAGAACAGCTAAACGAATCTGGATGAAATTGAATCCGGAATAGCACATACGCGATCCTGTGGAACAATTAGCAAACTACAAACGGGCGAAGCCGTGTGCATAATTTGAATGAAACAAAACTGAATTAACATAAATAATAATCTATCTCGTTTACCGAGAAGTCATTCATTTTCAAACAAACTTTATAATTTGTAATGGCCAAAAATATTCCCTAACTCTGAATTTTGAAAAAATTCAATCTTTCGGCAAAGCTTGAGCTAAGTGTTTTAATTGACTGTTTTATTTTAGTTAAAAAACAACACCTAAGATTTGATGACGTGCTAGTTAACTTTAGAATTGATCAGCCTTTCGGAACCTAGTCGCATATATTATGTTTGTTTTTCCACACATTAAAGATATGAAAGGTCTTTTTCTTTCCCGTGTCAGTTGTCACGTTCTCAAACACCTGCGATCTTCTATCAAACACGTGACCTGCACGTGACGACGTGAAAATGAGCGAAAAGATAAAGGCGATTGAAGTTTTGAAGTCAAGGATATCGGTAGCACTATTGCATTCTTTGTAGATTATTTCTTATGTGCAATTGCGACTAAGTTATGCCAATCTCTGTGGACAAAGAGTGATACGATATTTATGATTATAATAAACTGCACAAAAATATAGATGAGTAGTAGAAAGAAAACTAGAAACCATTACATACCTCCTTGAGTTTCCTCCGTGCCTCGGAAAGTGCGTTAAGCGGTTGTTCCCGGCCATCATTTGTAGATCTTTGGCAGTCGTTACAAGTAGTCAGTGGCCCGAAAGTCAACCAGTAACCAGTTTTACTAAAGGTATCGTACTACCGAGTACTAACTGGGTTGTGGAGGTCAGATAGGTAGTCGCTTCAAGTAAAATACTGGTATTCAGCTGCATCTGGTCAGACTCGAAGCCGATCGCAACATAGTTGAGAAAAGGCTAGGCAGATGATGATCAGTAGAGAGGAAACTACGGCTTATAGCGCTCAAATCCAACTTCTCAAACATAATCGTTTGCTTGCCAAACAAAAACCACAACATAGAAAATCTCGCAACCTCATAAAATATTTCTTCTATAAAACGTTTAACTTAATCAAGCAAAGTTTTGCGGAAAAGGGAAGTCCTTACCACGACCCGTCCATAAACGGCCACGGACATTACCTGATATGGTCAGAATTATTAACTGAAACTAACTGTTATTATACTCCAAACATGGCCATTGTAAATTAGATACTGTTTTTATGATCCGAGGGTTAGCCGAAGGGTTATGAATGAGAATGTCGCTAACAAGCCTATTGATATTAATTATAGACCAGAATAATGTAAGCCATAAATTAAAGGTGTTATAATATTTTTCTAAAAGGCATAACAGGCAGTATCTGGTTTTTACTTGTAAATGGCTGTTGACAATTATGGTTAAATCTTTGCTGGTTATGCAGGAATTATTAGTTTGTTAATCATAACTTGATTGAGTTTAAACTTCATCTGAATTTCATACTTTTGATATAGTACGAGAGTAATTAACTTAATAAAGTTAATATTAAAAAAAATTGGGGACAGTTATCAGCCCTTTTCATTTCCTCTTCTCTGTACACAATACTTAAGTACCCTGAACAAGTGACCATTTTCTCATTTTCCCTTTCTCTGTTTCCAGAGCGTCTCGACCAGGACGATGGCTGTCACATGGACAAGAACGGAGTCGACACGCACGTGAGCCTGAACACTGGCCTGCGCAAGACTGACTTTTCCGACACCTTCTACGGGGGCAGGAAGCCCAGCTCCATCGACGAGAAGTCCAACCGCGGCAGCCCCGACCGTGTGGTTATCGTCACCGAGAGCAATGACTCTCCCAGCAAAAGCCTTCGGGCTGCTCGGGAAGCTTCCCAGTCGCCCACCAAAACGATAAGAAGCCGACAAGCCAGTCGCATCCCACATTCTCCCGTCAGAAACCGAACCCCTAGCCGTGGGAACACACCAAGCCCGAAACATAATGCGAATCCCGCGCAAACCTCACCAAAATTGACGCCAAAACTGCCGCCAACTGCCAGAAACACATGGAGCGGAAGAACAGCCCCAACTCAGGCTAAAGTAAAGTCCAGGCCCACTTTGGGAAGTGACACATTTGAGAACCCGAATAAATCTCCCAAAATGAGGGCTAAGACCCCACAGACTGATGCGTTCAAGAGGAATTCTCCTCTGAGAGCCAGCAGCGCCACTCTTAGGTCTCCACCGAGTCAAAAGCCTTTGAGTCCTTTGCTAGAACAGATCTTAAGGTCAACAGAAACCGCGAAGGACGACGCATCGGTTCTTATGAAAATGAAGGAGATTATTAGGACATATTCAAAAGGAGACGATTCTCTATCCAGAACTAGCTCTAAGGACTCAGACTATGCTGACTTCACGTCAGCCTGGGTAATGTCTGATGGAAAACTAGAAAGATCTACTAGTACAAGGCAGTTAGCTGCTCCTAGGAAAGACCAAAGGAATGGATCGTCCCGGATACCGGCTCCAGTGTCCATTGGCTGCAGGAGGTCTACATCCACGTCGCAGTTCCAATGACAGGAGTCGGGCGACAGCGTGGACACGCTAACCAGTGATAATTGAACTATTTATATTAGTGCTTAGTTTGTGAAGACAGGTCTAATGAAATTGGTGATAGTTCAGTGAAGGATTGCAGCCAATTGGCTTGAGTGTGATATTTATATGACAGGAAATGTATGGACTTTAATATCGCATATCTTTGTGTATGTAGCGATAAGGGCTAAGATTATAAACGGATTAGACAAGGACCGGTCTCGAGCAATGTGCTACGGTAATTACTTGATACGACGGTCCATTAAATTCAGTTCCCAGATTCGTTCAGAATTTAATAGACCAGCCTTTTGTGGAGTATTCGTGGGTACTTTGCTACTGAGACCGGCTTAAACCCGGCTTCGACTAAAACAGTAAATTTGTCCAAAACATGGATTACATCAAACATTAGTTAGAATGGTGTAATCCGCCCAATAATTATGACGATTTTTTGAATTTTAACAATAGTTTAGTACTAACTATCGATTAGAAAATTTGTACTAACAATTTTAAGTACTAAATGGTTACATCAACCATTTTGAATTTTTCAGATTTGAACATCTATTTGCTTGTAAAAACCGACTTTTATGAAATTGGGTCTTGAGTTAATTATTTAGATGTTAAATATTATTGATTTAAATAATATATCCAATGATCAGCGATAGAACATTACGAAGATAGGAGATTATTTTTTTCAATTTGTATTTTTTTTTGCCTGAGCGTCGTCGTCTAAAACTTGAAAGCCTATAAAACAGCACAGTCTTTTCATTAAAAGTCGGTCAAATATGGTGCTAAGCAATAAAAATGTTATCTTTGTTGTTTAGTTATTGTTAATTTAATATTTTGGCTGAATGCGATCACAATTTTTAGTCCTAAGTTAGCTATATGTAATATTGTGAAACTTGGCCCCCACATTTATTTGGTTTTTAGTTCATAAATTGGACCGATTTTTATCCGAAAATCCGAAAATTTCATAAGAAAATCAAATTCATTCAAACTCATTAAAAAAAAAGTAAGTTTGATTGTGTTATTTTTGTCTAAAAGGTTAAACTTTGGTACAGTCTTTTTACAGACTTCTACTTTCCCCCTTTTTAAATATTACTAATAATAATATACATGAAAGAATGTTATTAATAGTAGTATTTCAGAATAAGTACTCGAGTACGTTTATTTTACAAGATGACAAGTTTTAGTTAAGTTTATATTTTAAGTTTTAGAATTACTTTTTTTATAACTTCCCGGTAAATCTACACTAATTAATAATTAAAAGAAAAAATACTTAATTATTTGACATTTGAAATTATGCATTTAACGAAAATATCATTCCATGAATGGAGTAGCCGGGATATTCAGCAATTTTTGTTTAAAAGTAATCTCATTTTATATAGTTTATGAAAGGTAGGAGCTTATAAAATCTGTAGCGTTTTTTAATAAAAAAAAAGAAATACACGTAGATTTTTTATAAAAAAAAGAAAGCAAACAAATGGTAATATGGTATTACAAATTATCAACAAAAAAAAAACAACATGAACATCCAATTTCATACCTCGTAGTATACTTAAAAAAAAGAGATATTTTTGCACACTCTTAGTGAAAAAAAAACACTAGATGTCACTAGTTGCCATACAACCGTCCGTTTCACAGTGTAGGAAAAGCATAGAAAGTAAATTGGCATCGGCAAAGTGTAATTATGGCCAAAATTTCATTAAAAAAAAAAGAGTTATTTTTGGAACATTCCAAATTCGATGGCCAAAAACAACATTTTGCAAAAAAGATTACTTCTGTCATTGTAATAGATAATTTAATTTTAATTAAATTAATGATTGAAGTAATTATCTGTAAGTAAAATATCATTACGATTTTTAATCTTTCGGTCATAAGCAGGCCCTTATCAAGATGTCACAAATAATACTTATATGTTGTAATGCTATGCTTAAGTTAAATGTCATGGCTGTTTATGCAATGAACAAGATGCATCCTATACCATAATATTCGGTGATACCTCACAATCCATAATATCTTTAGAAGATGTAATTAAAAAAACTGAAAACATCTGATGGAGTGGTTTTATTCGTCATTAAGGACTTTCAATATGGAAAAAAAATACTGAAATCGGGAAAAAAATACATTATTTTTTCGCGATTTTGATTGGGTCCCAAAGTTAAAATTGAGAGGTTTCCGATTGTTTTAATTAAGCCTTGTATACTGTATTGTTTTTGGGTTTTTTTTTTCGATTTTTTGGTTTTTAAATTGACTGTGTCAAAACCTACAACATGTTTATAACGCTCAAGCCTTCAAAAAATATGTCATCTGTTTACTTAATATAATAAAAAAAAATTATAATAATTATTTTGGTTTTATTTTTCGTAGAAAATTACACCAAAAATTTGTTTTTCAAAGGAAGAAAACGGTAAAAGAAAATGATTTGGTAAACAGATGATCCAAAATGAACATTCTCACTTTCTTTACTTTGAAAGTTTATAATATAATTATATCTATATTAAATTTATATCAACGAGGATGTTCATCACAATATTAGTGACGTATGTGCAGACATTGTTAAACTATCATAAATACAAAAAAAAAAAACACAATAAAGGCTCCACGAAACTCTTTTTACCCGACAAAGGTAGGTATAAATAATAAGGTAGGTATATAGAGGGGTCATGTGTTTTTATGATAATCCAACAATGACGAAGTTTAGAGGCTAAGATTTAGTTAAACCTACATTATATCTCTTCGACGTAATGTTACCAGTGACTATGCCATAGATATCTGTTATTATTCACGAAATAAACGATAAGTTTATCTTATAACATTGATTTTTATTTAACTACCATTTAAACTCGACCACAAACAGTTTCATCAAACGCCCTATTTTCATTAAATGTAACTCCATATCCGAAATTTGCGAAAATCCCAGAAAATAATTTCTTACTTCCATTGTGGACCAACTTCGTAAGAGCGAAAATATAATCAGCTATCCAAAACATTTCGGTCGAGTAAGTATTAAAAATACGTATGGAACAGCAGATATTTTTTTTTGCGATTACGGTCCCATAAAGAAAGGTTTTCAGTTTCATGGTCCCCTTATATATGACCACGCCTTTCTAATCCCCGCTGTATACAGGGTTATTTGTAAAACACCGACAACCTCTCAGGACTATGTTACTAACATCATAAACAACAACTTTTGTTCTATGACTTTTAAAAATTCATCATAGTTCATCAGATTTTCATACAAAAATAAAAATATTTAAATTGAACGCTCTAAATGTTACGAAGTCTATGCGAAGCAAAAGAAAGCGATAGTACAATAGCGAAAGAATAATAACCCTGTATAACTACACTCGCGAATGTCCTTAAAACGCACACCGAATGCGACATTCTCACAGAGCTCACTGAAATTCTTCGTTGTAACCGAACCCTGCAGATCGGTTCAAAGATGGTTTTATTTTGAGGATATCGAATCGAGCTTTGGTAACTTGGTTGCAAAGAATTGGGAAAATGTCAGAGCTTCCCTTTCGGCCGCCATGGCAACTGCGTTTCGCAACCATTTGTGAAAAAGGAATTTTAATTCTTTCTTAGCAACTAGTTCGATGTAGTTAGTCTGCTTTTGTGGAGAACCGAATCGGTACCGATGTTGGGCTATGGATATTATGGATGCTATGGTTATGGGGCTCTGCTATTATGATTACTAGGCTGCCTCGTTGGTCTAGTGGTCTCAATTGCGACTGCTGAGCATGATGTCCTGGTGTCGATTCTCGGGTCGGGCAAATTGTTGCTGAGTTTTTCCGTCAGGAGTTCTCAGTAGCAGCCACGGAGTCTACATTTGTGCCCGGTTGATAGCAATAGGCTCGCCCACTATTACATGGGACTTAAATATAACTGGCGAAATGGGGTGTATTATTAGATAGGTACACTTCTGCCTAAGCCTTCGGGGGTCACAAGCGTGATGTTATGTAAGTTATGTTTTATTATGATCATTCCGATGTGGAATGGAAGATTAAATCCTATCTCTATGATTCGTCGATCTTTATTGCATGGGCGATTTTGGGTTAGTCCATCTAGTTATACTATTAGTTGTACAATATAACAGAATGGACAAGACATGTCCCAAAATGTTATACAGGATTCGAAAAAAAATGCAAAAAAAAAATATGTTGTGGGACTGGAGCTTGGATGACTTCGCTTCTTCCGAATGGATGTTGCAACTGAGATGAGCTCAGGAACAGTGGTTGCCCTGGCATTCATCAGTTCAATGCGCAACCGTTCGTCATTAACGCATCCAATCACAGCTTCCACAGCGTGCTCATCTCCCAGTTTGTCCTTGGTGACTCTTCGCCACAAGATCCAAGCACGTGATAAGAACTCCGCGATGTCTTTTGTTGCATCGTAAACATGTTCTCTGAACATGATGATGTCCCGGGAGTATCTACTTTCGTGTTCAAACGTGGTGATGAGATTTTTTCGCAACTCTTCCCATGTTGTAGTAGTCACCATCCAGTCATCAATCCACATTAATATTTTTCGTAAGTTAAACTATTCATTTTTTATTTTTTTCTGCGATGTTTTTGCTCTTGACTCCAGTCTAGGTCAGAGATACATACATACAAAGTCGACGATAGTACGAGCTTTTTGTTTTATTTATAACTGTCAAAATGTAGGTATAACTACATGGACAAACCTCTTTTATTTTTTTCGAATCCAGTATAACAAATAGGACATGTTTTGGACATTCTGTTATATTGTACAAGAAATAGTATAACTAGATGGTGCAGTATAACAAATGAGACTTTATTTGTCCATTCTGTTATATTGTATAACTAATAGTATAACTAGATGGACTAACCCGCGATTTTCTGGTAGTTGCCAATGTCGATTTTCGTTTTCAGTAGTCAGTAATTGGAAAATAGCAAAAAGTAAAGAATTTAATCAGAACACAACAAATCTTCTTAGTGTTCATTCAAAGAAAAGAAAAAAAAAAGTCAAGGTCTGTCAACGACAGACTGTCAGCCTGTCACTACAGCCAGTCAGTCAAAAATCTCCCGTTATGTTCCCATGAACACCCCTCGGGCTCATCCTGATGATGAGCATCGTTTTACTGCTCATGCAAACACTCAATACTACTTTTTTCCTGGTCATAGTGTTTGCCGCATTTCTGTCGATTAGAGAACTCTTTAGGTACGCCAGGGATGCGCAAGGAACCTGGACCTCTATTTTCTGAGTTTGGTGAGTTCTCTGTCATTTGTAGATCTTTGACAGTCGTTACAGGTAGTCAGTGGCCCGAAAGTTTGACGACAAATCTTACCAAGGAGTATCCTATTATCCATTAAGAACTGGGTTGGGGAGGTCAGTTATGCAGTCGCTCCATGTAAAATACTGATACTCAGCTGCATCTGCTTTATCTCTAAACTGACCCCAACTTGGTTGGGAAAAGGCTGGGCAGATTATGATGGTGAGTTCTCGTTATAATTACCGTTTATCTTGAACAGTTATTACAGAAAAAGTCCAAATTACCATTTGGTTAGGAGATCAGATAGGCCGTGACTCCATGTAAAATATTAGTATTCAGTTGCATTCGGCCAGACTGGAAGCTGACTTGCACCTCACCTGACCGCCTAATTGCCTGACTATATCAATAGGGAGAAATAAACTCACAAAACCAGCATTTTCAAGGAGTATCGTGTTGTAGCGACCACAAAAAGCAACATACTACAAAAAGTACTACAGCGCCATCTATGATCCGACGGAGAAACTAACATCAATTCCTACAAGTCGCAAGCAAAGTTTACATCGACTTCAGTATATATAGAGAAACCCGATAACAACTATCGGGCAGTTGCCCGCCAGACATAACACCTGTCTGGCCGGAGGATCCTCCCTTTTCTATGGAGTATCGAGGAACTTTACACCCTGTTCCTCATACTCCTAAACTGGTGACCCCGAAATGGACGTCAGCGCAGCCTTCGAGCAACGTGACGTCATCATCATCATCACTTCCTCCAGCTTTCGAGCAGCGAGTCTCACAGCCAGCCAGCTTCAAATGGGTATTCCTGACCACCAGCATGCAGCGAAAGCGCATTCCTGGTCAGCACCCTCAGCCTCTCATCAAGCGACCATGGCACAGCACACTGCACTTTCGGCCGGTCGAGAGCATCTACCTCCCGGTCGACACCTCTCTAGCTGTCTGCCACATCGCGGCGCTGTACCACGTCCGACACACCGGACAAACGCAGCGCCGGCCCCGACTCACTGGGGTTCGCCTCACCGCCGCAGACTGTTCCGACTCACCGCGAACAATGCGGCAACGAGATTCCAACTGGCACGGCTAAATACTAAAAAGACGACTCATTCGACTATCGACCTCCGGTCTCCGGGGGGGAGTGATGTAGCGACCACAAAAAGCAACATACTACAAAAAGTACTACAGCGCCATCTATGATCCGACGGAGAAACTAACATCAATTCCTACAAGTCGCAAGCAAAGTTTACATCGACTTCAGTATATATAGAGAAACCCGATAACAACTATCGGGCAGTATCTAGCAGTTGCCCGCCAGACATAACACCTGTCTGGCCGGAGGATCCTCCCTTTTCTATGGAGTATCGAGGAACTTTACACCCTGTTCCTCATACTCCTAAAGTGTTTCCAAGATAAGAGGCCTTCAGATACCTTCAGATGGCTATGCACCAATTGGTGTGTATAACTTTGGAGAGGCCTATGACAGCTTGCCAGTGGACTGCCATAGGTTAATTAGATTCAAAATCAAAATATTTTATTTTACAAAGACCTACATGGGCACTTATAAAATGTCAACAAAAGGTGCTAGTCCTATGGAGAAGAACCGGCAAGAAGCTCCATGGTTACTCTTTTAAAATCATTTGGTTTTACAATATTTGAAGTTACATGGGAGGACAGCGTAGGCCCGACAATAAGTCGTTGCTTACTACAAAAGGTAGAACAAGATAAAAAAATGTTTGAAAATAACCTCGAAGAACCTCGTGTAGGTCCTCCACATACTGCATATGCTGTCCTGTTTCCATTTTGGCTGGCTTACACTTTTACTACATTCTTAATTTGATGTAGTAAAGTAATTGAATGTTATATCGTATTCTACATTTTCAACACGCTTTTTTATTTTAATCCCAACGTCTTATAAATGTCTTGTGGACATGCTTTGATGAAATATAAATTTGTAAACAATAATTCTCGTTTTAGGTTTCAGAAAAAGCGTTTCCGTTTGAGGATGACAGCAGCTGTATCAGCCGGTTCTCTCGTGCAGAATTTCTGGCAGACAGCTATCTTTTTATTTATATTTTTCGCCTTGCTGTGCTCCATCAGGGAATTGGTCAGAGCTACCAGACCTCGGGCGCAAAGGGCTTGTTAGTAAGTATATTTTGGAACTTAGGATAAGATTGGTACAATGGAGGTGGACAGACAGGGAGAGAGGCTGGCCGAAGAAAAGATGGATGTATTGTATGAGGAGCAAATCATTTATGAAAGAAAAGAAGTGAAGATAGTGTGTTGGCCTCCAGGGAACAATGGAAGCAAAAATTTATTTTTCACCGACCTCAAGTAAAGTTGGGCGAGGACAGGAAGATTGATGATAATAACATTGACTCAGACAATAAGCCAATAATCAGTTAACATAAAGCAATTGTCGAGGAGTTTTGCTGCATAGCCAAAGAATTTGTGTCAAGCAGTGGTCTGTCTGAGTGAGAGAATTCTACGGCACTCAAGAGCTCAGCCATGCACTTAGCTCAGCCATGCACTTAGCTTAGCTTAGCTTATTCAATAGTGTATGAAGAACAGGGTATAAGTTCATCAATACTTCAAGAAAGGTTGTGTGTCAGTGGTCGCTGTCGGTCAATATAGTCTTAAGTCACGGATAATTAATATCTGCGCGATGTAGGAATTTGATGTAAGTTCTTGATGTTTGTCATAGACGACGCTATAGTACTTTTTGTTCTATGTTATAGTAGTACTTTTGGTAGTGCCGCCACAAAATATAATGCCGGACCGTCCACTGCGGCTCCACAATGATGCGTGTCTGGCAAATGAAGAGCACAGCTAACGTAGCAAACCTCTCCGTGCATAACCGACGTAGACAGGACGTCCGGACGCGGTGGAATTATGGGTTTTACGCAGCAAGACTCAATCATTCGTTTTTTTTTTTGCAGATATTTCCAAGATGGACTACGACGCCCTGATTTTAGGGCTGATTTTATATCTGCTCTTGGTAGGAATACGTAAGTATCATTCGGTTATTAAATTACGATTTCAGGTAAACTGATTGCTAGAGACCAAGTTTTTCGAGCATTCGATTCCTGGTAATCATATATCGCAATCGTAAACTGTATTGTTTACTCTACCGTCGGCGAATATTCTAATGAACATCATAATTACAATTTCAGTAGTAATAATAAACGAAGCATTCTGCAAACCAGTTTGCTTGAAGACTGCGCAGCAAGCTCAGAGGCGCCAAGAGGAACTGGATTTGGAAATGAATGAGAGGAGTCCCATCAAGAAAGATAGAGACCCAATCTTACAGCAGCCATCGAAGGCAGTCCATCGACAAAGTTACAAGTAATGATTAAGAGATGTCGCTTTTCTCAATGTTCTAGTTGTTCCTGCTCTCAAGACTCGGTCTAAGCGAACACTGAGATGGCCAGGTCTCAATCATCTTCGACTAAATTGTTGCGGTAAAGCTGAAAAAATACGTAAAACGAAATAAAACGGCATTCAATTTCATAAAATTATTTACTTATTACAAAATTACTAATTATTTATCGTAACTTATTATAACGAAGTCTAATTAAAGCAGCTTCAATAAATACCACATCTTAAAGGTGTATTTCTTTTCCTCGCTTACCCAAAAGGATTGTTTTAAATTTAATTATTGCAACTAGCAAATAAGTCTTGCTATTCTTACATAGCTCTGTAATGATAAACTAGTCTTCAAGGAATATTTTGTTCATCGGTACTTTGTCAAATATTTCGTTGGTAACATTCTGGAACACTGAACTCAGTGCCTTTTCGTAGGATTCTTTCAGTTCATTGAAGACGAGGTCCGAATTTGAGTTCAGGAATCTGAAACGAGTAAATTGATTAAGATTCATTCACAAGACAGTTCATTGGCATCTGAAATGCCAGTCAAAGGCATTGCAGGATTGTTTGTCATCCTGAAAACAAAGCTGAAAAGTCCGATGTGACTATAATTAGAACGACCCTCATACCCTTAAAAATTAAACATAGTAACGCTAGAATCCATCGACCAGTCTGAAGAGGGGGATCCATCAGTTCAAAGCCACAATCAATGTCTATTTTATCAATACCTAATGCACGTACAGCGACAACGGTATACGTTACAGGGTGAATTTCAACAAATGCCATTTTTTTTATCATATCGGTGAACTTTTTCATTTATATTTTTTTTGTATATTTTTCAGTTTTAATGTAATCTTTAAGATATCAAATATCCCCAAATTTAATATCATCAACGTATCATTTAAGACTAAGGAGAAAATTCAGTTTGAATTCTGGTTTCCACCGATATGACAAACCGGCACCGATTATTTTTTCTGTACACCGGTATGATAAGGTTATCCACCGAAATGATGTACATGTCCAGCGATATGATAATCTATCCACCTTTGAACATCAAAAAGGAAATAGTTAGTAGGTACCTATATATTTTTACAAGGGTGACTTAGAACTGAAGACCTGTACTGAGGGTCTTATCTTAAGTAGATCACATCCAAAAAAAACTGAGTTCTTAGAAATTCAGTTGAAATATATTTATTTAAATTATGTACCTATTTTATTATATTTACTTTCTTTTTTATTATATTTACTATAGGTACTCATCTGCCTAGCCTTTTTTCCCAAACTACCTTGGGGTCGGCTTCCAGCCTTACCGGATGCAGCTGAGCACCAGTATTTTACATGAAGCTGAGTACCAGTATTTACTATAGGTACTATGACTTAAAAAAAGTTTATTTTTATTATCATTGTCTTTGTAATAGTATTATATTTTACTTAACGAAATGACATGGGATCTACCGTTATGATAAAACGAATCACCGAGATGATAAAATGATCTACCGATATGATAAAGTAATCCACCGATGTGACAAAACTGTGCGTTGATCATGAATCAAAACACCGATATTAGATATAAGACACCGATTGATTTTTTCGGTGTAAATTGTCACATCGGTGGTAATAAAGACCACCGATTACAGCGATATGAGAACAGCGACGTGAGAAATAACACACTTTTTCGAAAATTAGAAAAAATGCATAATATCTAGGAGAAATTCAATAACAGTCAATGAAGCTAATTCACTTACTACCTCTGTTAGAACCAAACAACAAAAATAAAACTACTCATTACACTAGAAAAATGCAACCACCGAAAATATAAAATAATTGTCCGGGAGCAACTGAAATGGCGTACTTATGTTATTGGCGAGAATATGCAGCGATTTGACACAAATCTGTCCTGACTGCGCACTAGCACACACTAACGAGGAAAATAAAATTGGGGTGGGGATGCTATCGGACTCGTCGATGTAAAGTTAGGTTTAAATTACTTTTGTCCAGCGATATGAGAACATTTTGCAGGACAGGTACGTTTGTGCCTCTCAGTAATAATAATCGTTAATTATATAATAAAATATACTATACATTAATAACAAAACTAATATTCTACAAAATAGAACAAGTTATATACTTATTTTACTTATTTCTATTAGTGTATAAGCTTTTTTGTTTTTAAAAAAAGTAGAGGGACAGCACCGATTTGAAAAAAATAGAGGTTTATGAATTTATTTCAACCTTTGTAAATAGTCCTAGGCAAATTATATTTTTGCCACAACCCAATAACTACCTATTAAATACTAAAAAATATAATTCAGAACGAGATTCTTTTTTTCAAATACTAATTTCACCGAAGACAAAAAAATAACTCATTTGGGAAATTCACCCTACATTATGTACGTTAGACGTAACATCATTTTAAAATATAACTGACCGGTTTCTAGAATGGTGGCAGAGCATGACACCAAATACCGGGGTCGAGCCAAAAACACTGGGAGTTGGTGGTGTGCCAACCCCTAACCTCGCAGCGTTCGTATTGCCTTTGTACCCCAGTGATCTGTTCTCCCTGTCGAAATTATAACTAAGAGAGTGTGGGTACAATGAACGCTAACCATTATTATCGGGTACCTAGTAGACTCCATCTCAACGAGAAGAAGCCAGTGTCCCAGCAGTGGGAACAAAGAAAGAAAAACTAAATTTGTCTTTGGTCATCTTCTGCCTAGCCTTTTCCCAACTATGTTGAGGTCTTCTTCCAGCCTCATTAGATGCAGCTGAATACCAGTATTTTACATGTAGCGAGCATCTGGGCTCCATAACCCAGTTAGTACTGGGTAATAGGATACCCCTTGGTATGACTGGCTGTCAGATAATCGGGCCACTGACTACCAGTAACGATTGTCAAAGATCTACAAATGACAGCAGGGACCAACGGTGACAGAGGCACGGATAATGTATGGTCACCCATCCTCAGACCAACCTAAAGGTGAACTTGAACAGCTGTTACTATTTAGCCACGAGCTGGCTTGTCTTTGATGACATACCTAAATCATAATTACTTACTCATTCATATTATCACCGAGGACCTTGTCTCCGTTGAAGAGGTTTGTAAAATGCAGCAGCACCTTTTGTGGGATGAACTTTACTCTGTAGTCCTTGATGTGCATAAATGTCTGTCCGTCCCTCACCACCGGCTCTCCGATGAGGTCGTGTTTCACGACGAGATTCACTGGAATGGGCAAACTTGGGTTTTAGGTCATTTTTCGTGTAATCAGTCAAGTGTCTTGCATTGCATTACCTTGCTTACAAAGAGGAATAGGGGGAGAGGGGTCAGAGCATGTGTAATGAAAACATTTATGAGTAGTGAGTACTAATTATACAACAAAGAACATTCACAATTATGAGCTAGGTAGGCACTATACCTTAAGGGTCTTGTTCAGTAAATTCCACGCAGCTGTTAAACTCTTTAAGCTAATTCGGGCACGGGGAAAGAGCTCAATCTGGGAATCGAATTAGCACCAAAGATTCAACAGCCATGCTTGCAACCACTAGTTCCTTTATAACCCACAAGATGGCGTTATTTTTAGTTCCGCTATTCCCAACTAGATGGCGTTAAATTCTAGTTCCACTACTTCCTACTAGATGGCGTTACACTTACCCATCGTAATATTAGCGATGCCTTTCCCTTGTATCGGCAGCAGCAAGATCCTGCCCCTCATGATGTAGTCAGCAACGAACTCCATCTTAGGCGTGATGGAGTCTGTCCTGAGCCTGTAGTTTTTAAGATCAGCCCTGGAAAAGAAACGAAAGTTCAGATGTCATTATTTTAACGAGGGGTTTTCGTAAATTTTTAGCGAGTATTAACTCTCAAAACCCATGTTGTGATTCTTTCACTGCTTGTCTTGTGGCAGAGGTCTTGACTCTCACTATTTAGGCTGAATATGTAAGGAATAGTACTAGGACACCTCAGAGGCGCATCAAGCATTTTCAATACTGTAAGGTTTAGTATTCCAAAAAGAAGAAAAGAGAGGACCCGATAATGCGTCATTTCAGGCTGAATTTATGATAATGAAGATAATATAACATCATGCCTGTATCCCCGAATGGTTAGGCAGACGTGTATCTAATAGTACACCCACATTTCGTCAGTTATATTTAAGTCCCATGTAATAGGGGCGACCCTATTGCCATCAACCGAGCACAAATCCAGACTCCGTAGCAGCTACTAAGAAATTCCTGATGGGACACCCAATAATACTTTGCCCGACTCGGGAATCGAACCCACGATCTCATGCTCAGCAGTAGACCAACTAGGCAGTCAGCAGACACCAGGCAAGCAGGCAGGTGAGGCGGTTTATGATAATAATTTAATTGTATCTAGTAGGCCTTAAGAAGTAACTTACTTATACAACGTGAGTACAGAGTCTGTAAGTCCGTGCAGCTTGATATTCTTGTACATCTGCGCGATGGTGACGGCTCCTGAGCCGGAGTCTACGTTGATGCTGTTCACATGCAGAGGCTCCATCTCAGGAACTGACAGTGAGGGGATACCTGGAAAAATTGACGACAAAATTAGAAGAAAAAAACAGAATAGAAAACAAACAGGCAAGAAGGCGTCAAAGAGTAAAAGGCTGCTAAGTCATAAGTACTAACATAAATAATACCAAAATTGTACACTTAGTTCGCAATAAACGTTTTGACTTTGAACTTGAAACTTGGTTCTTAGGAATGAGCAAACTGGAATGATCTCTGGCTGCCAAATGGCATGTGGCCTGAGAGTGTCTTACAGGCGCCTGACGTGACGTAGTCCTTATGGAAATGATACGGGCCCATACCTAGTCGGGGGATGGCGTGATAAACTACGCAAATATTCCAGCATCCGTTCAAAGTTGAAGACCACAGCATCCAAATGATGTTCACTCAAATAGTAGTTGTCATTTTTTTATTATTTAATTATGATATCAAGATTGGCTGAGACAGTCTTATAAAAATATTAAACTGATATTCTAAGCCGGGATAGGACTTTCCTGGCACCTTTTGCCTTATTGATCATCATACTAACGACGGGTAAACGACTTTACTTGTCCTTGAAAAGAAGAGTAGCAGAAGCACATAAACCGTTCTTGAGTCTATCAAAATAATGTGTGTCCTACAAACACAAATGCGGAAGGCGATTTAAAAAAATGTGTGAAGCACGTGCGCTGTTCACAGATCACTTGTTTTACTGTTAAGTCATCACACTCGTAACAATGTGCTCGTCGATTGTTTTATGCAACTTTGCATCAATGAATACTTACTTAGAACGGAATTTGTGCTAAATTATCCAATACTGCAAGTTTGCACAAAATAAACTGATTGTTTTGACTGTGTTTGTTTCCTTTAACTCTTGGTATCAAAAATGAATCCACGCCATCCAGTTATACTGGTGGAACACGGTTTCACGACCAAACGACATCACGCGTTGTTTTTTTATATAACTTAAGAGACTCGTACCAAGAGCTGTCAAACTCATCATCATCATCAGCCTGTATTCGTCCACTGCTGGACATAGGCCTCTCCCATGACACGCCACTGAGCACAATCCTCAGCCACTCTCATCCAGCTCTTGCCAGCCGCCTTGCGAAGATCATCGCCCCACCGAGTCTTAAGGACGTCCTACGCTACGTTTACCGATCCGTGGTCTCCACTCAAGAACTCGTCTACTCCAACGGTTATCTTTTTTTATTTTATCTTATTTTATCGGTTATTTTATCGGTTCTTCGGGTTATATGGCCGGCCCATTGCCACTTCAGCGTGCTGATGCGGTGGGCTATGTCGATAACCTTGGTTCTCTGTCGGATCACCTCGTTACGAACTCGATCTTTTGCTGTCAAACTGGTGCGGCAAAATTGATGACACTGGACACTGACATTAAATAATATATGCCAGGCTGGTGTCCGGACTCGCGATCGCAGGTTTGACCGAACCATAACTATTTGTTAGGCGTTGTCCTTGTCCGTCCGGATCCGTGTCCTTATTATGTCCGTAGTGATTTCACTAAACCTTTATTTTGACTTCAACCTCCAGCGCAATTTATACAAGCTGTTGTTTTGCATCCTCGTCAAATTCAAAGAGGTAACTTTGCTAATGATTCCCGTCTTGAATCAATAATAAAATGGGTAGGTTATTTTTATTTTTTCTTTTTGACGGTTATCGGTAAGTGTGAACCACCCGTGTTTTAAACGCGAGCCGTCTGAATCTCGCCCTGATAAATGCGCTTCCACACATACAAAAAAACTCAAACGTTTATTCGATGTTTCTTATTCCCTAAACCACGTTATGGAGGTTATTCTGGAATACTGACACACATAAACAACCAAAAAAATCTGCGTTTATTAATAATTAACTAGGTAGGTACCGTAATTTTAATTGATTATTTCTTTTCTGACAACGTCCTGAATTTTGATGAGGATGCAAAACAACACCTTGTATACACATTTTATAAATTCTGTTGATAGATACTGATATCTTTGTGATGTAAAAGACATCAACGATTTTATAAAGGAGCTTCCACTTGCTATTTTCTACCATGAAGATAAAAACACCAGAATCCTTAAGATCCCTTTGCTTTATTATCTAAGAATATCGTAATATATCTTTTCTTACCTTTCTTCATCCTTCTGAGTGCGTCTGGGACAGCCATTTTGAGACATTCGTTCAGTTTCGCGTCTTTTTGTCTACATTTTGTGAAATCTTCAGCTGTAAACAAAGAAACGTTTATTTGGTTAGTTTAATTTAATTAAGAATTCCTGGATAGTAATAAAATTCATTGTCGATTAGTTATAACCGTTACCCCAACTAATCAATCGCCAACTTTACTTCCTCGCCTTAAAAAATTTCATCACTGTCCTTGACAGAAAGTAAATTTCCTCTTCTATAAACAGTATGGAAATATTTATATTTAACCGTTACCCAACGATTATGGAATAATTCTGCCGGCTCCATATTGTTTAGCAACTACCGACGCCTGTGCCGACCTTGTAACAAATAGATGGCGTGCAGATGTGACATTACAACGGGCATGTCCAGTAATACCACAGCATTTTGAAGCATTGCGAGTTAAAAATGCTGTGTCGGTCAAGGTAAGTTTTGTTGTTGAAATTGTGGGTAATTATGCAGGTGCATTTTGGGATTTTATTGTTTTACTAACTCTGCGATATGGCTTTTCTTAATCTATTACAATAAAACAATATCACTCTTGTTGGTTTTATCTCATAAAGATGTATTGCAGATCAAACGCTACAATGGTCAAGCCGAATTTCACAAATAATACACTTTGGCTTGTTAATTAGAAATCCTAACCTAATCTCTCCTAAACCTTGCTAGATCAGGCAGATGAAGCATGACCACTTAGACTCGAAGCAAGCTTTATTACAAAACAGTGCCACGTTCGTCCCGTTCTCAGGCTTTTCGAATGTATTTCTTAGTACCTGTTACATACACAACGATAATCAAGATCGAAGGCTGACAAAGTTTCAGACGGCTCCAGACGACTCAACGGCTAAAGAATGGTTACTCATCCAAGGCCAGACCGCTGCAAGCACGTAAATAATGCATGCACCTTTAACATCGTCCATTTGTCTTGTACCTTACCCGACATGCAAAGGGAGCATTGTTTTGCCATTCCCATCACATTAGTGCCCTTTTTGGGAACAGTCTGTAAACATTGAAGCACAAATATCTAAATATATGTATATATTTATGCATTGTATGTATACATATAGGGTGACTGGTTATTAGTGACCGATACTTAAATACGTGGTTATACTTAGGATAACAAACAGCTTTCCCAAAGTAACATTGTTTTATACTCATTCACTTTAATCACAACAATACAACAGCCGCACGAAATTCGCGCGCGCGCGCCTCTAGCCTATCAGCTTGTGATTAAATCGAATGAGTATAAAAAATGTTTCTTTGGGAGAGCTGTTTGTTATCATGAGTATAATCACGTGTTCAAGAATCAATCACTAATTTAACAGTCACCCTATATATGTAATGATCTAACTCTAATTGTATTGTTAAAAAAATTGTGTAGTACGCCACTGACTATCCCCTTTTTGTTTTCTGTCCATAATATCCATCCAAAGGTTGTCTGGAAGATATCACTATCAGCGATAAGACCGCCATTTTATGTATTATTAGCAGTATTGTATAACCGTTGTTTCATTTTTGGTGTACATTAAAATTTTATTGTATTCTATTAAACAGGAAGTTCCAAAAACTAACTAAGAATAATTGTGTCAGTCTGTCACCTATTGTCTCGCAGGGCAAATACGAGACTCAACAGAAAAGAAACGAGCGTTGTTCTATGACGTGCGAGTACCTTTGGTCTAATTACTGTTTATTATTAATGTTAAAATACTCTTATCGAAGCCAAATGGTATTTGTTCTTCCCGTCGTTTTTTTTGTTCCAGGTCACACCTGGGAACCTTCTAGTTAAGAAGATATTAGAGGTCAAAGTTTCGGCTTTCGTAACATTTTTTTTAAGCAAGTTTTTAATGTTTTGACTTTAATTTAAATTCCTCCATGACCCCTGTACTACTCAGTTCATCAATCAGCACAATTTTCTCAGTGCGTTAGAGTGAGCATTGCTTATCTGATCTCCACAGCCCAATTACTGGGTAACACAGTACCGGTCTGACAGGTTTTAATTTATTAATTTGTGGTGTCAAGTCACTGACACTAATTCTTATTGAGATGTTACTTTTTCAAATTGGAACTTCTGCACCGTGTCTATATAGTGGCGGCATTTCGTGTCTTCTGACATACGAGTTGCAGCCTCCGATGGTAAGTTGTAGTTGCACAACGTCGTAGTAACTGCAGCTGATATTAGCATGCAACTACAGCTGAGCGCGAAATAATTGAGCCGTAAATTATATGGCTTAATGTTTGGCAGTCATACTATACAGAGTGACTTTACATAGAAGCAAAGAGATTTAAAAGAATTATAGAGCGGACACAAGGAATATTTTCGTAGAATATTTTTTTTAATTAACCAAACAAGTTCGGGATCATCCCGAACTTGTTTAGTTTCGACATCGAATGCTACCTCACAAACTGACACTAGATATAACGTTTTTTTACGCAGTAGCAATACAAATTGGATTACAAATTTCTTCTCCCGCGTCTATGGCACTTAAATATGTATTTGAATGTCTTTGATACAGAGGGACTTTAAGTACATGGAAGTGTGAAAAGATTTTATTTAATAACAAAAAGTTAGCATACTTACACATACAATAATTTTATAATTAATGTTTTGTAAGTATACGAAATTGGGCATTAATAGAAATTAAAATATATATATATATTAAAAGAGCCTTAATTAAATAAAATCGTACTTTAGTATATGTACCTATTAATATACAGTTGCAGGAAAAGGATTGTGTGATAATATCTTTAAATAAATAACCTTAACATACTATTATAATTATATTTGCTATTAGAATAGCGCGCTGTTAGATATAACTTTTAATATGTTGTGGAAAATATCGTAGGTTATACATTTATAAACCTTGTATATTTTTAACTTAGTATAGGTTTTTTTTTGTTATTTTTATTTATTTTAAGATTCTAATGTACTGTTTATTTTCCCTAATAAATAAAATAAAATAAAAAATAAATAAACAAAGAGTACCTTATTAATTACATATTTATGTTTAAATAAAAAGTAAAATAATCCAATTTCATCATGATCAACTTCTGACCTTGGTCCCATTCTACCTGGGTTCAGAGCACCATGCTTTCTTCTTCCATTCACTCCTGTCAGACGTAATGAGAGCAGCGGTGGCCCAGTGGTGGCAGCCCTGGCTTACGAGCAGTAAGCCGTGGGTTCAAACCCAGGCAGGCGCTTTACTCTATGTAATTTATTTCATCACCGCTGCCCTCAAAAACGGTGAAGGAAAACATTGTGAGGAAACCGGCGGCATGTCCTAGAACTAAAAATTCGAAGACATGTGACATCTACCAACCCGCACTGGGCCCGCGTGGTGGATTACAGCCCACTCCCTCTCTTAGAGAGGAGGCCTGTGTCCCAGCAGTGGGAACATTATAGGCTGATGATGATGCTGATAATAAGACGTAATGGCAATCTTTTACTCCTAGTTTCACTTTCATATCATTTCTCCCACAATCTATCCTCACACATCCATCCGGATCGAATCTATATCTTCGTAAATCTGTATCTTACAAGGTGTTGTATTTTCTAGCGGCCAATCAAAGTTGTCAACTGTTTTTATCTGGCTTTTCCTCACCGCGACCATCGTGTTCGGAATTTAAATCCTTACCTACATCTGGTAATGTCACCTTCTCTTATCTAAGCAAGGGCTGGCAACTTAAGATATAGTATTTTATGTAATAATTATCTACTTCATTAGCTAGCTCCTTTTATGCTAAACGGGGAAATCTAGCATTTTTCCCACAAGTCTGAAGAAGAATTTTAACAAATTTAGTAAGTACGCAAACTGAAGTTTCTTGTACAGACAGCGTGAATATGTGCTAACCCCTCTACAGTCCCGCCGCCGCCGAGTACGCCAGGGGGGTAACTACTTAATAACGCTGTCTGTACCTAGACTGTTACCTAAATTCAATGATTTTAATATCATAGTGCAATGCATTTTATTTCATTTTTTCTGTGGCAGCAAATATAGGCAGCAAATACCCACTCAATTAATGAAATTATTTGCGTCCAATAAGTACGGAAATTAACCGCCGGGAACGTTTTTAATGTAGCCTATGACACACGGTGATAATGTAGCTTCCCGTTAGTGAAAGATTTTTTGGAATCGGTTCTGTACTTTAACAGAAAACCACCTACATACAAACTAATTTCACCTCTTTATAATATTAGTATAGATTATTTTGATGTGTATTATTAACTAGCTGTCCCGCTCAACTTTGTCTGCGTCACATTTTCCCAGTTTTCGCAATTGCTGCTCCGCTTCTATTGGTCGTAGCGTTATATATCTTCCTCGATAAATGGGCTATCTAACACTGAAATAATTTTTCAAATCAGACCAGTAGTTTCTGAGATTAGCGCGTTCAAGCAAACAAACAAACTCTTCAGCTTTATAATATTATATATATAAGCAAAGATTGAAACAAAGATGAAACTATTTTGCTTACCCTATTATTGCCACGCGATGATAACCAGTATGTAACATTGGCGTAACTCTGATTTTCCGCTGAGTAACGTTTTTGTGAGCACAACAACCTGCAGGAAGGCCAAGGCTGGTCGCATGGCCGCGTATTCTGCGACCAAACATGGTCGTAACACGAAATTATTTATAGGTGCATTCATTTATATTGAAATAACAGTGAAAACGAGTGATTATATTCAAAATATTTTATATTACATAAATATATATGAAAAGTGAACCAATTTATATATTTTTCAAGTTAGATCTAATGAATATTCTTAAGATGAGACTTGTCGACACTTTTTCCATACAAACTTCGGGGGGGTTTTACTCCACTGTTTGACACTGCACAGCCAAAGTAAAACATGATATGGAATTGGCTCATTATAAATTTTGTTTGTACGGAAACAGAATAGTAAAATAAAAAGCCATTAAAAAGTTACGAGCTATCAAAGATTCGTTTTTATTGCAAATTTTAACGCAACTTTGGTCGTAAATTAGTAATAAAAGAAGTGTCAAAACAAAGTCGGTACCGACACAGCAAAATTATCAAAGAATTCAATACATTTTATTTGTAATTGATACATGCAGTGGTTTTTTCATAAAACACTATCTTCCAGAGGCCTTTTCGTATTTTTTTAAGCGCGCTTTCCGTTTCGGAACGCTGTGTGTGTGCGTACGAACTAGATGTGCGTGCAGACTAGCGTCTAACTGCTCATCACTGATACTATCTGATACCATCTCTGTCGGGCACGATGCCAAGTGAGACAGCGTGCTTTTCGGCCACGGCCACCAGTGAGTTCGAGCCCGCGACTAGTTGAACCTTAAATGATAGTTTTATCTGTTGATTTATGAATCATCAATTCATCATACATCATCATCTGCTTAGACTTTTCCCAACTTTTTGTGGTCGGCTTCCAGTCTAGTCTAGTCGGCTGAGTACCAGTATTCTAAATGGAGTGACTGCCTATCTGACCTCCACAACCCAGTTTGTACTCGGTAATACGATACCCCTTGGTGAGACATCAATCCTACTAATATTATAAATGCGAAAGTTTGTGAGGATGGATGGATGGATGTTTGTTACTCTTTCACGCAAAAACTACTGAATGGATTTGGATGAAATTTGGCACACGGGTAGTTTATAACCTGGATTAACCCATAGAATACTTTTTATCCCGATATTATGTTCCCGTGGGACAATAGGGGATCGGACTGGGTAAAGAAAACGACATTCTATTTTGTCCGTCAGACAGGTAATACAAAAATATTAGGCACGTATTTTTTGTTTTATCAAAATATCAAAAAAATACTTAGTTAGAACACATTAAAGTTGGAGAGTGGGGGCATACTACGTCCCAAGTGGGTATAAAACTGACCTACATGTGACGTCATGCGCCATTTCAACTCAATATATCTCCTTAATTTTATGACCACGTGAAAAAAGAAAAAATACGTGTCCAATACTTTTCAGTAAACTACCCGACGGACAAAGAAAAAAAAAATAGGATTATCCCCTATTATCGAACTCTACGCGGGCGACGCCGCGGGCATAAGCTAGTTCTTCATAATTATGGTGTACCTACCCTAATTTTTGCAATTTGCATTTTTGAAATAGTCTCTATATTATTTAAATATAGAGACAATTTCAAAAATGCAAATTCCCGAAATTAAATCTCAGATCTCGACAAACACAAAAAAATAAATTAATGAAGCAGCTCGAATATATAGGAGTTAAGTAAAAAGGTTGAAACGGATTATTTAAGAAAAGCTCAGAAAAGAAGAAAAGCGAAATGTTCGTATAATAAAATACTACAACGCATCGCAAAAACACTCATATTATTAAACAGAAACGTTACCAAACTCAAGCAATAGTTAAAAAAAAAAATAACATTAACCGGTATCGTAATACTATCGTAACTGCAAGTTCAAGAACTATCGATAACGTTGTGGAAACTTCGGCGAGTTAACCACTCGATGTGTAGAAAGACTGTCTTGCATATTTGTATGTCACTATCTCCGAAACTGCTGAACCGGTTTTAGTGAGAGAGATAATTTATGGTTTTGACAGTTAAGACGGTAACCTTTATTGTAATTCTTAGCTGTGCACGTGGCTTTGTTCACGTGACTGCGTATTTTATTTGCCAACTACGTTGAACGGTTTGAGTCGGGATTATTCAATGAAAATTATTATTATTCTATGAAAAGCATCCAAGTTTTAGCTCAGCCTTTTATGTGACAATAGTAACCACTATTGTCACTAGCTAGCAACATTTGCCTAGTGGTGTGTCCGTTGGACTGCCAAGCCATAGGTCTGAAGTTCGAAACCAAGACTCACACTCACACACAGATTTTTCGGAATCATGTGCGTATTGTATTATCTTACTTCGGTGAAGGAAAGCATCGTTAGGAAAAGATCATGCCTGAGAGATATTTCTCGATATCATGAAAGTCAAGTCAGAGGCCCATGAGTGGCATAAAAACTTTGGACACCAGGTTAGGCAGCGAACCACACGGATAAAGAATAAGCTGTTAACAGCTTATTAATTCGAAGCTGAGATTGACATTTTCTATACTAGTTTGAATAAATTGAAGAAAATTTTATGTGATTGTTTCTTCGAGCGTAAATAGTAATTTTACTGTTTGGTGTCACATACATATTAATTTGATCCTTATGTATTTTATCAATTTTCTGTTTCATTATATTCCATGTACTACATGTGGAAACTTGTAATTGGCCATATTCTATTTAAACTATTGCTAAATGTCTGCTTAGCTGTAAGTTTTCCTTAAAATTAAATAAATAAAATAAACAGAGTTGAATAGAATAAAAATAAAATTAATTGAATTGGTATGCAGTTGTTATGATCAACCTCAAAATAGCTAGATTTTTAAAATTCATGCTTAATATTGATTCTTGATTGATCTATGAGTTTGACATTGTAATGAATTTTTTAGGCAAAACTATAATAAAATTAATTGACAATTTGATTAGAACGTCTTGTCCATTGTGGTATGAAATGGCTGTTATTTATTATGTCTAGACGGTATCCGGATTATGTTTTTAATTTAAGGATTACCTATGAAGCTAAATTGTAATATTTCTAGTCCTGTTGTTATGTAAAATAGTGGTATTTAGCTCTATCCGGATAGACTGGAATCAAACCCCCATACCATAATTTTGTTTTTTTTTTGTAATTTTATCTTTTTAATTTGATTATTGTAATTTTAATTTTATTGTTTAATTTATTTTCATTTAACTCTTATAAATTTATTTGTACTCAATTAGTTGTGTTAGTAATTTATTGTTCATTTTAATTTAATTTTATGACAATGTTATTTTATCTGTATATGGGTTATGCTTGCCTGAAATAAATGAAATTATTATTATAAATTATTATAATTCTCTTGACCTTATCGCAATTCAATTTAGGGTCGGCGCGTTTCTTTGGTCTTCCTCTACTCTTCCTTATGCCTATCCACATTCATGCTCGAAACTTCTTCTCTTCCTCATTGCTCCACATCACATGCCCCAATCCGACTCCCACATAGTTGGCTAAAGGCTAGGCAGATAATGACTGTTGTTATGATAAATCTTCTTGTCAATTTGTGTCTCCATTTGTAGAAATTTATAATTATGAGTACGCTACGGTGCTATGGTGTTCCTCTTACAGTCTCAACTTATTACTTCTTACCCAACTACGGCTAAGCAAAATCTCAATATTTTCATTTAATTTGTAGGTCTTTAGGGTCTAAACCAAAATTTCTCAAAATTCCAGCCATATATTTTCTTTAAAAACGTGGGACCAATAAATTATGTAGCTTAATACTACTTTTCAGTAACTTCATCATCATCATTTCAACCGAAAGACGTCCACTGCTAGAAATAGGCCTCTTAAGTAACTTACCAAACATTTAGTCAGAATAATTTACTGTCATAATCTTCACCGTCCTACCTTGCATAGTTTCAAGCTTTAGCAGTCTTTAATTGAATGAAGTTATTGACCAATTTCAATCAATGACATACAATTGCCATCAAAATCAAAAGAAATTTATTCAAATTAGGCTTATAATCAGCACTTTTTGAACGTCAAAATTACAAAAGACAGTCTCCCAAAACGCCAGCTCACCCATCCAAATTCTCATCAATTCTTTTCAGTTGATATTAAAAGCTAAAAACCAAAAGAAGATGATTCTAATGGAAACTACAACCACTACTCTCAAAAGGGACGAAAATTAGCATGATAAATACAAGTCCTAGAACCAACCATTCATGTAACATCCACGAACAAGCCCTGTGTCCGCATGGTGGATTACTGCCCACATTGCATAACACAAGATCACGCCTGTTATCCCCGAAGGGATGGTCAGAGGTGTCTCTAATAGTACACCCACATTTCGCCAGTTACGTTTAAGTCCCATTTAATAGTGGGCGAGCCTATTGCCATCCACCGGGCATAAATCCAGACTACATGGCTGCCTCTGAGAAAACTCTGAAGAGAAAAACCAATAGCACTTTGCCCGACCTGGGATTGGAACCCAGGACTTTATGCTAAGACCACAAGACCAACGAGGCAGTCCAATTATTGCCCACTCCCTCTAAAAAAAGAAACTTGACTCCCAGTAGTGGAAACATGAAAGGCAGCTGATGTAATTAAGTAATGTAACCACAGATGTTCACAGCTATTACCCAACTGCCTCTGGGCTTAGTTTAGAAACCCATCATGAAATAAAACCATATCGTCAGCCTTTGCAAGTGATTTCGCAGCTACATTCGTAAAAGCAGGTGGTTGGGAAAGAGGCGCCAGTCGACCTTCGGACCCACTCATGAGATTTGAGCAACCGTTGACAAACAGACAAATATAGATGTTATTGCATACTGCTTTTGTATTGCCTCTTGGTAAGGCTGCAGCTGGGTTATTTTTAACCAGCTTTAACTAAAAGTCAAAAATTTTAAACTGTTTAAGATTGTGATGTTGCCGCATTCCTTGACTACAGTAACTGCATACATGCAGTTTAAATAGTTGGTTATTTTCCATTAGGTGCGTTTACTCTTGTTGTTTGTAGATTATAATAATCTTAATCATTTTGATAATTAACATGCAAATCGGTATATCTGTTATTGCGCATATACATTGAATGAGCACAATCATTGTCATCAAAATTTCAGCCGAAAGACGTCCACTGCTGGACATAGGCCTCCCCATGTGTCGCCATATTGGTCCCGTGCGCCTCGCATCCTGCGGATCCCCGCAACTTTCACCGGGTCATCAATCCACCTAGTGGGAGGCCTTCCAACGCATCGTTTTCCGGTTCGCGGTCCGTTCTGCGAGCAATGTGCCCTGCCAACTGCAACTTAAGTTTGGCAATTCTTCGGGGCACGTCGATAACCTTGGTTCTCCTGCGGAAATCCTCATTTCTGATTTGATCACGCAAGGCTAGCTAGATAAATAGCCCTCTCCATTGCCCAATCGCCCAAGGAGCACAATCGTTTCCAGTTAATGTAATTCTACTTTCAGAGTATTTCATCATCAATTGGTTGTTTATTACAACGTATATTCTACACATACTACCTCCACCGTTATTTTTTACCATCCTTCCCCCTTTTACTCGTTTGAATATTTCTCTTACGAAAAGAAAAACAACGATTTTATATACATGTCCAGCATGTCAAGACATGGCATGATCTTATCTCAAAATATTTCTGCAATGCAGCTTATACCAGTGATAGTATAGTGTTGTGACTGTCGGGTTGTCAAGTCTCGATAGATAGGTCTCGAGTTCAAATCCAAGACACGAACCTCTGTTTTTAGGGTTCCGTACCTCGAAAGGAAAAAACGGAACCCTTATAGGATCACTTTGTTGTCCGTCCGTCCGTAGGTCTGTCTGTCTGTCAAGACCCTTTTTCTCAGGAACGCGTGAAGGTATTAAGCTGGAATTTATATCAAATACAAGTCTACCGTCCCTTGGACCTGTGAAAAAATCAAACTTCTAAGCCAACGCAATCAAAAGATACAGCCGTTTTTGCCGCAAAGAAGAATGCCCATTTTTCACCTTACTATGTATAAGGATGAAATAAATCTTAAAATTCAGCTTATTGAATTGTAAATTAATTACGCTTATCACAATTTTAAAAGAAACGCAGGAAAGAAATATTTTTAAATATTTCTCTAAGTCAAGGGTTAACGTATTTACCATATTTTGAACGCATCTCAACGGTATCTCTATGTAGTCTGTGATCTCAACTAACCTTTTTCTAGGACGTTCCATTTTACATACTGCTACTTGACTTTATTCAACTCTGTTTCTGAGTTTTATATATTATTTTACGTTTTATTAAAATCAGAAAGTATTTCTATATTAGTCTTTTTAAAGTACAGATTAATTAAAAATAACATAATAAATAAATATATTAATCATGCAGTATGTCAATAAGAGCGCACAAGTGAAACGGATTTTTTGGCATTTGACAGTTCTGCGATTGGCATCGGCGCCGGGCGCAGTGCAAAGAGTATAGTAATATAGATGGCGCAGTCCTTCGATGTTGTGTTTGCGTCTCGTTGTGTACTGTGCCGCCCTAGTGTTAATAATAGGTTCTAGCACACTTATTTCTTTATTTTATATTTGGTAAATGGCAAATCGTAATTAGACAGTTCTATAACTTCTATTTACCTATTTCTTACGAAGGCAAGCAAAGGCGATGCCAGCCATTATGCCAAGAAACATAAGATTAATATTTTCTGGACTTCGTAGCGTTTTTATCGTAAAAATGACTCTAAGACATTATTTTCTAAATTTACAAGTAGTCTTTCTGCTATACCTTATAACTATACATACACTTTCACTATCAGGTTTTTAAATGTATGGAAAGTGGGCATGATTCTTTTCGACACTTGCAATCAAAACCTACAGGGTACTTCTGGTGAACTCAGAATCTTGAAATTTAGTACGAAGCAACGACTTATATCACAGAAAAAGGTAAAATTGCGAAAACCGTAAATTTTCAGGTACATCATATGATAAAAATATTTTTAATAATTTTAAACTTAACTTTTACTTACATACCTACAGGTTTGTACGCAACCCTCGGTGCGCGAGTCCGACTCGCACTTGGCCAGTTTTTCGGATTCATGTGCGTATTGTATAATTATCATTTGCTTATGCGTATGTGAAAGTCAAAGGCCCATGGGTGGCATAAACTCTATTTAGTTCCATTTACTTGATACAATTCACTTAGCACCCTCACCTAGTACTAGGTACCTACTCAAAAACAAAATTAAGACATAATTTTTGGTTTAACCGACAAAACGTTTACTCATGTCGGTCGAGGCTAGGATTTAAGACTGACTTGTCAAGCAAGACTGACCACAGATGCTTGAGATAATGACCTGACATCATGACAACAGCATCCTTGACACATACACACATACACTCACTTACTGTTAGTCACATGCTAATCGAGGCGATCAATTTTTTTTTTTTTTTTTTTTTTTTTTTTTTTTTTAATTGGCAAGTCGCTATTTGCGCAATGCCACATACAAAAACGGGGAAACTTGGTAGAAAATATAATTTAATTTAGGATACGGAATTTGGATGGATATTGGACAGGATTATTAGGAACGATAAAAATAAAATAACTATTATATACGTATATTATTAAGAGTGATAAATGAAGATAAATACATGTATATTTTAAAATCATTAGTTGCAAGTAAAACAGAGACAGACGTAGGAAAAGGAATTTTATAGCAAAGTAGACATGTAATTAAAGGATCATGATTAAGAAGAGGACAGGAAAAGAAAATGTGGTTTAAATCACCCACCTCACCACATTCGCACAGGTCGCTAGAAACGATCTGCAATCGTGCAAGGTGGACTCGGGAACAGTTATGACCCAATCTCATGCGAATAAGGCAACTGGTAGCAGCCTTACCGAAGTTAAATTTCGAATACCATGGTTTTTTGGGAATATATGTCTGAATACGTGAATAATAATTTCCTTTGGTAACGCTGCTATCCGCCCACAACTTGCTCCAAGCTTCCCAAAGAAAGATGGTAGGCAGATTCGCCAAGTCGTGGCTAAAGTTGATATAGGGACACAAATCACCGCAGTCTACAGCCTCATTAGCCAGGTGATCGGCTTTAACATTTCCCGTGATATTACTATGGCCAGGTATCCAAGCGAAAGAAATTTGAAGACCCAATTTTACGCATTTGTACAAAAGGCTTCTAATGAACAGAACTATAGGAAATATTGGCTTACATTTAAAAGGATTTCTTTTAATGGCTTGCAATGCGCTTAAAGCGTCGGTAAATATTATTGTTTTTCCCAATTTCATTATGTAAATATATTCTAAGGCTTTGAACAGACCATAACATTCGCCAGTAAATACTGATGACTCAGGAGGAAGTTTAATTTTTTGCACTATATTGTATTGTGAGTGAAAGACTCCAACTCCAACATTTCCTAAAGAAGAGTGTTTGGAGGCGTCTGTATAAATATGATGCCAATTCTCCCAGTGCAAGTCTTTGGAAAAGTTAAACAACTCTTTTACAAAATCATCGTGTTTATTAATACCTAAATTAAAGATAACATCCGGAGTGAGCACCAATGATTCATAAGAATGATTAAAGAGTGGATATGTAAGTGACTGGTAAATTGGGGCTTGCAAAGCTATAAACTTTTTATAGCTTACAACAAGACAGGGCAGAGATTTGTGAGACCAATAATTAGAAGAATCGGTTTCATCTAAAAGAGACTGAAGTTTTGCACGTAAAGGGTGGTTCGAAAATTGTAATGAACGGAATAGAAATTTGTCAGAAAGATACTGACGTCGAAGAGAAAGAGGAGGATCTACAGTTTCAACCTGTAAGGCATTTATTGGGCTTGATTTCATAGCTCCCGTCACTATTCGTAATGCTTTGGACTGGATACTATCCAGTTTCTTTAATGCGGCCAAATTACAAGGTTCTAATAAAAATGTTCCATAATCAAGCACACTTCTAACTATTGCATTATAGATTAATTTTAATGAAGAGGGATGGGCACCCCACCAAACCCCTGATAAACATCTTAATATATTCAATCTCTGTTCACACCTTGCCGCTATATACTCACAGTGTGGAATCCCAGATAGTTTACTATCCAAAATCACACCTAAAAATTTTACCGAAGATTTTACAGGAATGGGAGCATCATCATAATATACAGTAACAGGAGGAGGAAAGCGCATTCTAGAAAAAAGCACAACTGTACTTTTGGAGGTAGATAGCTCAAGACCATTGCTATCCATCCATTGTTTTAAAAGGCTAAGGGCCGATGTCATTGTAATGCAAGCCGTTGCAATAGAGCTATGGGGGCAATATAAAAGAAGATCATCGGCGTATTGAAGCACTTTTACTTGATTGTTTAAAGAAGATTAAAGATCATAAGTGTAGATGTCATATAATAAAGGACTAAGAGGTGATCCTTGAGGGAGGCCTTTCCACACGAGTCTAGATTCACATGTAGAATCCTCGAGTGTAAGATTTATACACCTCTCAGATAAAATATTTAAAATGAAGTTTATGAGTAAAATAGGAACATCTAGCTGCTGGAGTTTATATTTTAATGTAGATATTTCCACATTATCATAAGCCGAAGTTATATCTAGAAAAGCAGAAACTACGGAATTATTCGAAGAAAATGCTAACCTTATATCAGTAACAAAGATACTCAAACTATCTAAAGTACTTTTACCTCGCCTAAAACCAAATTGACTGTCGCTAAGTAGTTTTTTGTTTTCTAAATGCCATTCTAACCTATTTTTAACTAGATGTTCTGTGATTTTTAACATTACTGAAGACAAAGCTATGGGTCGGTAGGACGTGCTGCTAGATGGATTTTTGTTAGGTTTGAGTATCGGTAAAATGTCTTGGGATTTCCAGGCATTGGGAATATTTCCAGTTAACATAATTTTATTTATTAGTTCCAAGAGGTACAAAAGAGATAGATCACTCATGTTTGACAAAAAAGAATAAGGAATTCCATCCGAACCTGGTGCAGAGTCCTTCATATGACATACAACACCTTTAAGCTCTTCGAGGGTAAATGGATTATTTAATTCACAAAGAGAATCTACCATTGAACGGGGAATGGAATAGGTAGTAAAATTTTCTGGGACATAGGCAGGAGCCAATTTATTTAAAAATTTATTTACTAACTGAGATGGAAGAAATGCGCTCGATCGTTCAGTGAATGCTGATCTGAACCTTCTGATATTGCACCAAACAACAGATGGTTGAACATCTGGAGAAATAGAGAAGCAAAATGACCTCCAACCTTCAAATTTCTTTTTTTTTAATAGTTTTTTAGTTTCTGAAATAACTACGCTCAATATGTTGAAATTTTCTTCAGTAGAATTTTCAAGGTAATCTAGTTCACACTGCTTCCTTTTTAATATTGCATCTGTGCAATCTTTGTCCCACCATGGTGGAGAAGGAATTTTATTTTGTAGCGATTTAATTGGAAAAAGTTTATCGGCTGTTTGTATCATGGCTTTGGATAAAGCTTCGGTACAAGACTGTTCATTACCATACTTAATTTCAGGAAGAACAGAAACTATTTCATCTAAGTGTTCCCTAAAAGTATGCCAGTTAACGTCCGCCAGTTTGTACTTCAACCGCGGAGGGCGATTGGAGTAAGGTTTTTGACAGAAAGGAAATGATAAGACTATAGGGAAATGATCGCTACCATAAGAGGAAAGCATAACTTCCCAACTCAAACGCGAAGCTAATTTATCCGTGCATAATGACAGGTCAGGAGCACTAGCTCCTTCATTTGGAGAAGTGCGTCTAGTTGGGGACCCAGTGTTTAATATACAAAGATTGAGGTTATCTACAATATCTAATAAAGTGCTACCATAGTTATTTGTTGACGAACTACCCCAGACTGCATGCTGGGAATTAAAATCTCCTAAAACTATAAATGGCTTAGGAAGAATAGAAAAAATATTTACAATTTCATTAAAAATTACAGCAGATGGACGGGGAATATATACAGAAACAAAACAAATGTTATCTACAACAGCTGCAATAACAGAAAAATCAGTATTATGAGGTGGGATTGTGAAAAGTGAAAATGAATGATGATGTTTAATGAGTAAAGCGACGCCGCCATACCCATCAGAGCGGTCTTCTCTAAGACAAGCATAACCAGGGATCTTAAACAAAGACCCTGGTTTAAGCCATGTCTCTTGAAGAGCAAAAACAAAAGGTTTATATTTATTTACAAGATATATTATATCAGATTTTTTACTAATTGCGCTTCGGCAATTCCATTGGAATACCTTGGCTTTGTTGTCCATTATTAATATTTGATTCATTAACTGCGTTCAATACAGTGGCAGCGATGGTCGGTGAAAGATGTTGACTTTGAGTTAGTGATTTTATTAAGGCAATGATTAATTCATTTACAGATACAGTCGACAGGTCATCTCTAGGGATGAGAGCACAGCCATCTTTTGGTTGAGGCATGCCCTTGACAAGGTCCCGATGGAATTGCTGATCATAACCTTTAGAAAAGTGAGGTGGGGAGCGAGGTTTAATAAAAACTGTTTTTTTATATGAGGAAGTTTTATTTTGTTTGGAAGGAGAATAATCTTGAGGAACAGAAGCATTTATATGGCTTGAAATTGAGGGTGAGGATAGTAAGGCATCAGCATATGATATTTTTGAAATAGTAGGATAAAGCTTTGAAGCTTCAGCATAAGAGATGCAAGATTTGGCCATTGATTCCTTAATATTCTTCTGCCTGTCATACTCTAAACATTTTTTACTTGTAGCCTCATGAAAGCCTTTGCACAGACAACAAGATAAATTGTCCTCGGGGACGGTGCAACCATCCCCAGAGTGACCTTGTCCACACTTGAAACATCTAGGTTTAGATCTACATTGGTTTTTCATGTGGCCATATCTGCAACAATTGTAACACTGAATTGTTGGATAAATATATAGGTCCACAGAAAGTGCTGTATAGCACATATACACGCGCTTGGGAAGAATTTGCCCATCAAAAGTTAAAATTACGGTTTCGGTATTTTTAAACTGAGGCTTATCCTCTACAAAAATTTTCCTTCTTATACGCCTCAATTTCAATATTTTCCCACAACCAATTGGAACGGAGATGTTCTCTAAAATTTCATCATCTGTCCACTCCATGGGTACGCCTCTGACGACACCCATGCGAGTAACGGAAAATGATGGAATAAAAGCCTTATATTTTTCTTTTTCCAGAAACTTACTATTAATAAAGGAGTTGGCATCTTGATAATTGGAAAAAGATATAACAAGTCTGTTACGTCCTATTTTTTTAAGACTACCATTCACGATGTTAGTAAAAGAATTCCTTTTTAAAAATCGCCCAAAAGAAATCGGATTTAGATACGTATTTTCATTAGAAGCAGTTTGCTCTCTTTGAATATGGACTAAAAACGGAGCCGCGTCCGAGGAATTGTATGTATCTCTAGTAACAGTAGTAACTGGTTGATGCGGTGACCCGTTCACCCCATCAACTCCAGCCCCCAATGTAGAAGTAAGTTGAAGATCCTTGGTTTCAGTCTCCATTACCACATTTTCCATCTCGCCACAATCACAATTATTATGGCGTTTCCCGCCACTTTTTCGTCTTTTTTTATTGCAATGTTTGCAAATTGTTGGCCGAGCAGAGACCCTTTTACGCTTAGAATTACTAACTAAACTTAACGAACCATCAGTATCAACACTGGTATCGTTATTAGATATTGTGACATAGTGACCTATTTCTGAAGATGGTGTTCCTCCGGGGTCGTCCGGAGGATCCATGGCTAAAAACTATAAATACAAATAAAAACACTTACCAAATATAAAAACAACACTAAAACTAACTATAGTACTAAATAATAAGATAAAATATATACAAAAACTTAATCCAATCCAATACTAAATTAATTAAAAAAAACAGTCGAAAAAACCACGTCCGCCAAATTTGAGGTTTCCCGCGCTTTTTCCGATCAATTTTTTAACTGACATTGTCATGAGGGACCGTCCATTAATCACGTGAGACTTGAAAGGGGGAGGAGGGGGTTTAGCGAAAATCACTAAATATCACAAGGGGAGAGGGGGTATAGTAAGATATCACGTGTATTTATTTTTTCGTCAAACGCGCGATTCTAAACCGAAAAGCGGCTTGTAGTGTGACCTTGACTCGCCGTTGCCAGGCAACGAACGAAGTACCTGTATTTAAAAATAATATTCTAAAAGTTTTAAGATTCTGTGTAGGTACTAAAAATACACGTGATTTTGGGTGGGGGCGGGGGGTTAGTCTTAAACCTCACCACGTATCACCTAGGGGGAGGGGGGGTCAAAAAATCTAAAAAAAAACATCACGTGATTAATGGACGGCCCCTTAAAACTATCGTTAACTCTAAAAAACTCTATACCATGTTTACTATTTATTTCGAGTTCCCGATATTTCGGCATCGTTGTAAGCATAATCACGGATAAACTAAATAGATCAAAAATCACAATAAATAAAAATAGATATAATAGAATAAATGAATCATAGAATAATGAATTATGATATGATAGAATAGATGAATCATAATAAATATGACGTCTTTAGTGTAAATAATATGCTTGCAGGCTAGAAAATTGGTGGCCATTCTGTGATTTCTGTAAAATTATTGGTAGTACTTGTAATTGTATCTTTATAGTCGTTCCCAAGGAGAAGTCTGAGAGTAGTGCCAGTGATTGAAAAGTTGTGTGGTAAGCTGTTAGCTTGGAATGGACATGTGATGCGGAGGAATGAGGAAAATGTCGTGAGGAAAGTTTTGGGCATGAATGAGGATGGCGATAAGAGTACATCAAACAAACTATAGATGGACTGTGTGAAGGAGAATGTTGATAATGAGCCGTTCCAATTTTCTTTTCTTTGTCAGTTCCTCTATTAAATTTGGTATGAACTCAATCGGTTTCACTTTTTTTAGAAGTTGGATTGATGCATGTTCTAACAGTTTCCTTCATATTCGTTAAAAAAATAGTTTATTTCTGCACAATAATTTTCATATTCATTACAACCATGTTAAGATGATGTTCTAAAAATCCTTAATTTGGGTGTCCATATCGTCAGAGACATCGTTAAGACTTAAGTAGGTACTTATTATACAGGGTGTAACGGAAAGGGTATATACATCCTTAAGGGTGTGCTACAGACTGTCAAACTGAACATGTTTCTCATCATAACACATGTTTTTCAGCAATAAAAATATCTGCTGCCCTATAGAAAATTACAGTTTGCAGCTGTTTTTTTTTTTTTGCTGCAATTTTTTTTTTATATTGAGATACATGTTCAGTTTGATGGTCTGTAGCACACCATTAAGGATGTATATACCCTTTCCGTTACACCCTGTATATATAGTAATATTCAATCACCCAAAAATAATCAACTTTTTAATTTTCCTCTTGGCTCCTTCAATTACACATCTCTCGTCTCCACCCAAACAAACAATATTCCATATAAAACAACCACCTAGCCCAAAAATCCTTCCACACATCGTCCAGGTCAAGGCATGCACCGCGGTGACCATTGCATGTAAATAGTTGCATTGTATCGCCTCCGAGCTCGTTGGTATGCGTATGCGCACCCGCGCGACCTTGGGCACGGGTCGTATTGACCCCGCGGGTTATTGGTTTTATGTGACCGTAGACCACACTCAGCGGCTTAATTAAGGAAGTTGAATATTATGGTGATGGTGGCAGGCTTGGAAGAAAGGATAAAAACAATGGGGTCCTTGGTAGTCTCTTAACAAGGCTCTACAAAATATCTCTTTGTCTTTCTAAACATTTCGATGATGCCCAATTGTTTTGTGTCGTGGGTTTTTATGCAGATTCCGATTTGAGAGCGGTTTTTTGCAACTCTTGTCACTATAATAAAAACCTTGCAATGAAAACGTTAATGTCTCTTGAAGAAAAAAAGGTTTTTTACGTTTGCCCATCTTCTAAGATTCTGTAACATCACAGCATGAAATCTACCATTGGTAATCAACTCAACTCAGTCGATGACCTATAACAGTCGCAGTTTATGTTACGATTAGAACTCTTATTGTAAGGTTTTAGGGTTTTAAATGCCTGTACTAGGTACTAGTGACATCTAATGTTTGTGCTACTAGAGGCGGTTCACTGATGGAGTGATAATTTCGGCGCATCCTAAGCAGTCAGCCTTGCTAAATTTTTGACTGGCTTTTATTTACATTACAAGTAACAAAACAACGCACCAAGAATTGACCTATCGCAGCCCAACTCTAGAAGGTTATGCCTGTTTAACCGAACTATTGAGAAGTAGAAAAGTATAACAGAGGCGTATTTATAGTACACCCACATTTTCACCAGTAACCAAAGTCAGATTTCGGGCTTTTCCTGTGGAATTACTGATGAAAACACCCAAAAAGACTTTACCTTACTCGAAAAGTCTTACGATCAGTAAAGCTTAACGCATAGATTTTAGGAACTATACGGAATCATCTTCGTATCTATTTGAGCCATTCGGAATTCTATCTCAGATCAGCACGCGTACCATGACCACTGTAGAAACGAGTTTTGTCTACGGAAGAATCGACATAATGACAGATAGACAATGACAATGTGTCAGTTTGTCGATTCTTCCGTCGACATAGCCCGTTTCTACGGCGGTCATGCTACGCGTGCAGCAGGTTAAAATGAAGTGTGGCGATGCCAACCTTACACTTACTAGCTGACCCACGAAACTTCGTCTGCATCACATTTTCCCCTTTTTTACAACAATAATGCTCCACTCCGATTGGTCGTTGCAATGATGTTGTTGCCTATATAGCCTCAATAAATGGGCTATCCAGCACTTAAATAATTTTTCAATTCGAACCAGTAGTTCCCTAGATCAGCGCGTTAAACCAAAACACTAAACTTTCTGGCTTTATAATGTTACTAGCAGCTGCCTATGACTTCGTTCGCATGGTAATTTTGATGTGTTTTTCAGGGATGAAATAAAAATATAAACCACCCTCTTGAATCATTCTGTCTATTGATGAAAACTGCATTAAAATCCGTTGCGTAGTTCGAAAGATCTCAGCGCACAGACAGCGCAATGCGACTTTGGTTAATACTATTTAAAGATAAGTAAAGATAAGTGTGAGCCTACACCAACAAGGCAGTCAGTGAAAAGGTTATAACAACTGTACTGTATGCCAGGGCTTCTATTTATCTAGTGAAAGCGAATCCCGGCGTGAACTCTCAGCCGCGAGCCGTGGACCGCAGGCACCTCGAACGCGGAAACTTGGCTGTTATTACATGATCGCCGACGTAAGTTCGTATACACTATTTAATAAATGCTTGTTATGTGTGCAGTTGTATTATATCGTTAACCGTTTATACTGCTACTTGGATTATGGTTTGTTTTGGTTACAGTGGGGGGGCAAGAAGGAGCTCGTGGCTATTTATTTATTTATTATAGGTTTACCAACAGCTTCTGTGTAAAACATTTTCTTTAAATAAAAGGGTTTTTCTGTAATGGATTTACATAGTCACCAATTACTGGTCAACCAGCATTCACAAAATAAATTATAACTTAACAAAAAATAAAATAACAACATAAATTAACTAAACTCTTAAAATTATGAGTTTCTATCAGCCTAATTATGACTTACTTAAATTTATAAATATATTTACAGAAACAATAAAAAATGAGACCAAATTTGAGATTATAACTAACAATTAAAAAGTAGTTTAATAAAATAGAAAGGTCAAAGGCATCATGCGTACTAACATAACAAAAAGTTATGTTGTGGTTTTCGGAAATCTAGTAATTGGGTTTTAAAGATTTTTACGGATTCCTTGTAACTGGCTAAATAATAACAGCCGCTCGGGTCGTTTTTAGGTTATGCCGTGCTTGCCTAGGTTGGTCCGTGGATGGGTGACCGCACATTACATACCGGGCAGCATTAATTAAATGGCTCCTAAGCCTTTTCAATAGTTGCAGCTAGATTGACAACATTGATTGTATTATTCTCTTTATTTTTTAATCAGAGCGTACCTAAACATAGCAAGAACGTTTATTGCTGCATAGAAAGACAGTGAACAAATACTACTAACTATAGACCAGGCATGATTTACGGCCACCCCTAGGATTTGTTTCAAAACTTTCTTTCCTCATTCTAACCACTCATCATCTGCTATATTTTACATGGAGCGACTGCCTATCTGACCTCCACAACCCAGTTAGTACTAGGGAATATGGTAAGACTGGGTATGACTGGAATATGGTACTACTTGGTAAGACTGGTTGTCAGACATTCGGGCCACTGACTACCTGTAGTGGCTGTCAAAGATCTTTAAATGACAGCCGGGACCAACGGCTTAACGTGCTTTCCGATTGCTCGGAGGAAAATCGGTACGTAACTATAGTCACCCATCCACGGACCAACCTCGGCTTAACCTAAAAAGATGGACCCGTGCGGCTGTTATTATTTAGCCACAAGCTCGATTTAGTCGATTTACCCACGACGATACAAGGTAGGTACATGAGTCCAAATATATGCAAACTCTTATCAACTTTGAGAAGTTTATTATCTCCTAGTATTTTGATTGTCCATGTCATGTTGCACGATCAAAATATCTTGGAACCCTAAGTGTTAAGAAATTGGGGTTATGACGAAAAATAATAACTTTGTTGTTTTACGAGGAAATTGTTTTTAGAATTTAGCTAAGCAGACATACATAAACTCACGCTTTTTTGCAACGGGGGTAGGCAGAAACCACAGAACTCCACCTGCTAAGATATTATATACTCCTTTTGACTCGCCCATGTTTATACATCTGGTCGTACACACACGCCGTTTGGTAAAAAAAATATGGCAAAGTAAACATTTTAATTAGTGCTCGTGAGTGTACCTCAGATAGGAGTGCAAAACTAGGCGCTCGCAGCCATCGCCTCTTTAGCTCAGTGGTAGAGCACTGGTCTCGTAAACCAGGGGTCGTGAGTTCAATCCTCACAGGAGGCATTAATTAACCGCCATGTTTTTTTATTACTTTTAACTGTTTGGTCAGGTTATTATGTCTTTTTGTGTATCTTGTTGAATGTTTTCAATAACTAAACAAAAAAAAATTGTTTTTGTATGAAGTGTCTTTTAGGTTAAAATTAGGTTAGCTTTAATTAATTACTGAGCGACTTGGCTGTGTTTTGTAAAATACATGGTTTCTGTTAGTATCTTTTGTAATAATGGGTAAGTTGAATTTGCGGAATTTTGCTAACTTGGCCAATTTGGCGTAGCCGTGAAGCAGCCAGTGTTACATTTTGTGTTTAGATTTTGTTTTTTTCTTATAAGTATTATTTTTTATTACTAGTGTGCCTGTGTACTTGTAACATGTGCCAAATACAATGTATTTTCTTTCTTTATTTATTTTTTCATTATATTTTTTTTTTTTCGGAAATGGTCATATTCAGTAAAAGTTATAAGGAATGTAAATGTTAAAAGCCATCTCTCGGTCGTTCAATGTCATAAAAACATATCGATCTGGAATTAGAGGCGGCGTTTAAAATCGAGCTGTGGGATATCTTATTGTTGGTCCCAAGTTACAGGATGGTAGCTAGGGAGTTTAATTTAGCTTACAAAAAGTTTCGCGTTTTCCAACTGATTATCATGTTAGTCATATATTATAGTCGCTGTTTAGACCGTGATAAAGTTATTCTTTAACGAAGAGATCGGGTGTCATTAAATATCATGAATTTAATTTAATTTATGTGTGGACTTACTGCATGTTTAGCATACAATGTGGGTTATAATAATTACATAGTACGACTGTCAAGAGAAAAAACGCAACATGCATTCATCAAATAACTTTTGTACTAAAAATAAACGCTCAATCTCTTTGAGATAACATTATGTGCACTTATGTGGCCCTCTCTATTACTTTAAAACCTAGTTGTGTAGATAAAGGTACGCACAGAATTCATATGCGGTTCCGGACATAGGACTCTGCCAGACAATGTGCTGGACTGAAGTGTCAGTGCCCGGTGTACGGTACGGTGCAAGTAAATGCACGTTACCATAGCCTCCTTAGCTCAGTGGCAGATCACTGGTCTCGTAAACCAGGGGTCGTGAGTTCAATTCTCACAGGAGGCATTGAGATGCGAATTATTTTTGCAAGTATTTCAAAATAAAACGATTTGGAAACTACTTTACGAAATGAAGAAAATAGATTGCGTGTGTAAATGGTTAATTTCCTGTCGGTATTAAAGTATTATTTTGTAAGATTTTTGGACCGAAAAGTCTAGGTTTAAATTTTATTCTGGTAAAAATCGTATGTAGTTTTGGTCAAGATCATAATTGCGTTATCATCTTAGAGTTGTTAATCTACTGGTAATTGTTGTCAAAAAAGGTTAAGCATTTACTTGATTAACTGAACTGACTTATTTCACCAGTTAAGTGATAAGTAGGTAAAGTATTATTGTTCAAATGATGATTAAACTAACATGAACCTTAAATTCTTCTACAGACCTCTTAATATTTGATCTACATTGCGGTAAGTAGGAAAGTACCTAGTTACCTACCTATTGACCGGAACCAATTATTATATCACATTTTTAGTTTCTCATCGCGAATTGTCGGATACTTGAACCAAAAAGTGATTGTGCTTCTGTTTTATAACGAACCAAAAAGGTAAAAATGGAAAGTGACAGTCAACACTTTTATTGTTTCCATTCGATCACTAATAACAAAGAATAAAAATTATAATTATATACCCCTCTTTATGTAAGAAAGTAATGTTTAGGGGATATAACATATAAGGATAAAAATAACTCCTAAGCTCTAATGGCCTTGGTATCTTTTAATACCTGAATAAAGGATATTTATCAAAAAAAAAACTTTGTAAACTTAACTGCCTGTAACAAGCATGCACACAGCTTTACAGTCAGACTATTGGATAACACCCAAACTACATTACCGAATAATAACTCAAGCAAAAATAATAAAAAACTTACGTAAACTGTTCTCAGCATTCACGAAACTCGTTAAAAAAACCACAAATAATAATGAATCAAACATTTTTATTTCTTTTTCTACTTTTTTCACTCTCTGTAACACATTCGCGGTTTTTGAACGAAAGTGACAGTTCTCTCGCATGCGCAGTGTGGACTGAGGCGCGCGCGAACTGCCCGCCATATTTATTCGCAATGGCGGGAAACGTTGCGAAATAAGATTGCTTCTCAATTTCGTCTCTTAATTGTTGTAATTTTCCATGGTAGATGCGATTTAAAGGCAAAAACAGGATTTCATAAAACATAAGTAGCATTTGTTTATTAGCTGTGTTATTTTTCTTGTAATATTGAGGAACGAGATTTTTAAATTAGTTTACCAATCAATATAAATTCGTGTGATCTTTGGCATTCTAGCAGTTACTAGAAAAATTTACCGGCTTATGACAACCTTCGCATATTTATTTTATGCAAGGTTTATTCTGTGGTAATTACTGCGCATGTTTTTAAAGACAATCGAGGTAAAGGATATTTGGAAGGACTTGAGAGGCTTGGCCTAGCAATGGCAAAATACAGTAACTTAAAAAATATTTAACTTTCTACAAAATGACATAATATCACGCCTGTAAATCCCGAAGGGTGCACACCCACATTTCGCCAGTTGTTTATATTGAAGCCCCATGTAATAGGGGGCGAGCCTATTGCCATCAACCGAGCACCACCGACCAGACTCCGTAGCTGCTACTGAGAAATTCCTGCTGAAAAAACCCAATAACACTTTGCCCGACCTGGGAGTCGAACCCAGGAATTCATGCTCAGCAGTCACGCTTGCGACCACTGGACCAAAGAGTCAGAAGTTTCTAGAAAATGGCGTGTTTATATTACTTATTTATATATAGTTATTGAATAAATGTAAATAAAATATTGTTGAATGTTTTATGTTCTTCTAGAGATCAAATTCTACTTAGATTATTGTTTTCATTAGATTTTCTTATTCAGTATCATGTATTAATAACGTTTCAAAATAGCGTGAAAGCGGAAAAAATTAAGGTATTTCTTGACGCCTGTCTTAAAAACACAGTCACGAATACATCTGATTTTTAGATAGCATAAACAAATTTAGATACAGTATGTTTTGAGCTTTTATAGATATTAGAAGAAAAAACGTACTTAGTTGGACAATTAGTCAGTATACTTACATATAAATTCTTAATACATGCTTAACTTTCACGTTGTTTTGAATACGAGTGTACATTGTTATCAATAAATTATAGCAAGACAAGAATAGGTATCACTTTCTTTGGGCTTGTACACTGCGATGCAACGTCGCATCGTAAAAATCTACGAGCTCTCACGAGTCCACGATGCATCGCAAGATCTTGCGAATTGATTCGCATCGCACATTCCTGCGATCTTACGTCTATTTTTACGATCCATGTCACGACCTAGTTTACAAAATACGTTCAGTACTGTTGACGGTCTTCGAAGGAATGGTCACCCGAATCGTGGAAGGGCGAGACGCCTTGCCGCACGAGGTCGCATCGCAGCAATTCGTGTCGCAGTTTTCTGCGTTGCGAATTCGCATCGCGCCGATTCGCAGTTTTGCGTACCTTATCAATTATAATGATACTGAATTAGGTTGAAAAATTGGGTTTAATTTACTTGAAACGGCAGGCCTTATTTTTCAGAAAGTAAACGTTTTCCAATGTTCCAACATTGCTGCGTTGGTTGCTACTCGATAAAAGTCGACAAAGTTACTACATTTTTTTTAATATATCAGTAAGGGAAACTTTTAGGGCCAGTAATAAAATCAGTAAACTATGTACAGTGCCCTGCACCATTACCTGACCCATCTCACAAAGCAAAAATGAAGCAAATGGGTCAGGTAATGCTGCTCACTGACTGTACCTGAAAGAACATAAAGTTTATTTCTATTGAAATCAATCATGTACAGCTAAAGTACCCAATTGGTAAATATAAATAGATACCTTTTAACATCCTTGAAATAAACTCACAAACAGCTTATTTGTTGTAACCGGAGCAGCAATTTTAAATGGCGAATGGCAAAAGCTAGCAGAAATTATCCGTTGGCGACGTCAAGCTAAATTATTATGACATCATCTTCCTGTATCTCCTTATATTTATACGTGCCTTCATCCTGGTATTCCTGATAGCCTTTCTGATATTTCAACGCCAAGGAGTTCTCAGGCAAATTCCTATTAAACATGGAATGACCATCTGCCGTTAACTTTACTAATCCAAAGTAAACATATTCATCTTTCTGCTTATTCGCTTTTCTTCTTTCTTCTATGATTAAAGATTCTGTAACAGGGAGTAAGAGAAGCATGTCCTGTGACTTTCCTGAACCGAGTTTCACTTTGGCTTGAATGGTACCATTGATTTTATCTCCTGAATTTTCTTGTTTGATATCCATTGGCAGCTGACATTCAACGCAGCGAACCTTATCATTATAATCAGTGTTCAATGGAACGGGGAATAAACGTTCGTTTAAATAAAACCTGTAAACACATTTGTGATCTTGCAAGCTTGTAGCACTGACTCGACTTTTAATTCTAGATTTCGCTGAATGACATTCAAAATAGTTTTTCTGCCTAAATTCTTTAAGCTTCGTGATATTTACATCGCTGTTTGGATCTAGATAAGATTCAGAATCGTCTTCAGAGTCAGAATATATTCTGAAAATGGAGTCTTTAGAAGTTGTACGCATTTCAGAAGCTTCTATGATAGTATCCAGGGAAACTTTCTTATTGTTTTTTCCATTGTTAGAACCATGGAGTGATTCCTCGTAAATGTAGAAGTTTTCATTCTTGTAGTATTGGTGGACAGGTTTTGATATCTTTTTTGTAACTTTGTTGTCGTTTTTAACGCATTTAACGTTTACTGCGCTGAGTAGTGAGTCGATCTTTGCTCGAGTTTCACCGTTTCCTTTACCATCACCACACTTCTTGCAATGGTCCACAACATTAGATTGAGTTTTTTTAATGACGAATGAGTCCGATTTGGTAGTTTTCTTAGGCTTTACAGGTGCCTTCTGGCCGCTAACACCGCTTGAATAACTTTTGCTCTCAATGCAAACCGTAGTTGCTTTCTTCGAACTGAGCAGTTTTTTTGGGGCATTGTTATGGTATTTCTCACTTGTTTGCGTCTTAGAAGGCTTTGCACGGTGATCGACTGATCGTTTAGGAATGGCAAAACTGGTTATTTTGTTGGACATCTCGATGAAAATAAACAAATATCAACCTACCTTAAATCTACCGAGGACATTGAACAATTGTAAACATCGCGTTGCCATGGTTACGTATTGACAACTACGGCCATAGTGTTCCCTTTTACCTTTTTTAAATAGTTCAAACCATATAAAATGAATCAATGTTTGTAAATATTCGGATTATGTTATTAATGCAGATATAATAATGTTTTATTTTGTAACAATGTAATGAAACAGTAACTAATATAATAAAAAAAAAAATGAAACAGCAACTAAATTACCTCTGGCATACAGTACTATCATCTAGCGGTGAGTAGCAGAACTAAGTAGCTAAAAGTTTCCCCAAGCTGTTGGGAGATGGCGCTTTGCTATATGAGTTCAACAGCGCCATCTACCTTTTCACTTGGAATTCAGTTAAGTTGCTTGAAAAAAAGATGCTTGGTTGATATACAATTTGATGTTCAGTGGTAATCGCTATGGAGATTATGACGGCCAATCAAATCTAACATTTAAAAATCTCATGACACAGTGTTTGAAGAGCTCGTGGCTAACTAATAACATCCGCACGGGTCTATCTTTAAGGTTAAGCCGTGCTTGCCGAGGTTGGTCCGTGGATGGGTGACCATAATAATATACCGAGTTTCCTCCGTGTCTCGGAAAGCACGTTAAGCCGTTGGTCCCGGCTGTCATTTGTAGATCTTTGACAGTCGTAGACGAGTAGTCAGAAGCCAAAAGTCTGACATCCAGTCTTACCAAGGGGTATCGTATTACCCAGTTACTGGGTTGTGGAGGTCAGATAGGCAGTCGCTTCATGTAAAATACTGGTACTCAGCTGCATCCGGTTAGACTGGAAGCCGACCCCAAGTTAGTTTGGGAAAAGGCTAGGCAGATGCTGAAACTTTACTTTTATGTTTTGAAACTTTAGCTTCCTTCTATTTCGTACGTCCAACTTTTAGTAACGAATACAAATTCCTTTCCATTTCTTCATAATTTTCTTGATTCAAGAAAGAACTTGTACAAATGGAAAAACTTCCAGAGCAGTAAAAAGTGGAAACTTATAAGCTGTGTAGTGAGTGAGTCAGTGAAACTTGGGAGGGTATGAAGCGATCTTACAAAATTACTGTTGTCTAAACTACTCAGTGTTATTTCTTCCATACAACCGCTTATTTTAAACCGACTTCTAAAAACGGAGGAGGTTCTTAATTCGGATGTTTGTATTTTTTTTTATCTAGGGTATCTACGTATCTGGAGTATTTTTTAAAGAAAAAACTTATTAGGATTGCAAATAATCAGATGTAGATAATAAATTAAATTGTTAAAATAAGTTTAGTTTTATAAAAATGACAACAAGCTCTGATGTAACAATAATAAGTAAACCATAATCATGGGTGCCGGTGGGATTGTTTTCAGGGGGTGCATCTTCAGAGGGGTGCAACTTTTTGCACTCTATACCTCAGATATGTTAGATTTTTGTTTGTGAATTCGTACAACTTACTTAGTCGTACTTAGACGATGTAAAATCGTCTAAGTACGACTAAGTACAGTACAGAAAAGCCTATCAATCGAAAAAAAAAATACTAGCTTGATAATTTTAAAACCCATCTCGAATATGATTCAAGGTGATGAACAATTTTGGACAACAACCTAGGTGCCTTTTTTTTTTTTTTTTTTTTCCGGATGGGAAATCATCATATGACTTCTCCCGCTCTGGGCGGAGCGGGAGGGAGTGTCAGACTTGTACTGACTAAAACCCACCCATGTTCCTTCTTCGCCCTTTGTGTTCCGGGGCCGCGGTATCTCTTTCGAACAACCCGCAGCCCTGGCAGGCATCGGCCCTTTCAGACCCCTTCTGGTTTGCTGACATCTCCTTGAGGCGCGCGTGGAACACGTACGCGCCGTCGACACGGCCTGTCGTCATGAGACGGACGGACGGTGAGCTAGCCCATTACTCACCGTCCACAGGCTCGCGCCTACGGTGGCCGGGGGCCACTGGTTGCCCCCCGACGCCCGGGGCGTCTCCCGCGGCGGCTGGGACGTGAGGTTCTCTCCCTCTCACGTTCCGCCACCTCCTTCGCTAGCATGACTGCTTCGCAGAAGGAGGCGACGGCATCCCATTCCCTCTCGCTCCGGACCATGGATTGAATCAGGGCCGGACGCGAGAGGTCGCCGCCGCCAATCGCCGCTACGAGGACACGGCGGTACTCAGCCCAAGCGGGGCAGAGCTCCACGGTGTGCTCCACCGTGTCCTCCGGCCGATCCTCGCAATGGTAACACCCGGGCGTTTCCTCCCGCCCGATTCGGTGCAGGAACCTCCCGAAACAACCGTGTCCGGTGAGGACCTGCGTCAGGCGGAAGGTGAGGGCGCCGTGCCGCCTCTCTAGCCACTCCTCAAAGAGGGGACTTATCGCCACTATTGTGGCGTGCCCTGCACGTGGTTGCGATAGTCGCTGTCTCCATGCCACCATGAGATCGCGCCGGAGGTCTGTCCGCTGAGCGACAATTTGCCGCGGCAGCGGAGTTTCCCCCCGGCGTAGTGCCTCCGCGCGCCATTCATGCAGGCGCGCGAGGACCATCGCCTCCAGATCCCATGGTGGCAATCCGGCCAAGAGGCTCGCCGCCTCGCCGGAGATCGTGCGGTACCCCCGGATCAGCCTTACGGCTACCACCCTCTGGGGCGCGTTCAGGTAATGGGCGGCTCGCCGCCTCAAAGAACGCGCCCATACCGGGGACAACCTAGGTGCCTTAAGATTTTATTCATACAGTAACTTGATAAAAAAAAATATTCGTTTTTTTTTTCTATAAGTTAAGTTTTGTGAGTGCAAGTGCACCTTGCACGGAGCCCTGCTGCTGGCACCCATGATTATAATAACTACCTTGAATGACTCATTTTCGCAATCATGCTCTTTTTTTAATAATATCAGATACTTATATTATAAATTTGTATGGTACTTAAATGTTTACCTATCGAAGACTGTCTGCTCCAGATTTCGTTTTTCTGTCGATGAGAGAAAAGCGTGATTTTTAAACCGCCTTCTAGTTTACTTCGCGATTACTGGGCCGATTAACGAGATTCTTTTGGTAGAGTAAGGCCGCACGATGGTCCCATATACATTTTGATATCTTTGCTCGAGTAGTGTATGAGTTAGCTCCTATAATACGTATTTTTCTTCAAGTCACAAAATAAAATTGATTCATGACTAGAATATATGTGGTAAACTACAAAAAGGGTGAAATAAAAAAAAATGTTGCAACCAAAAACCGACTTCCAGTAAACAAATAAAAAAGTCTGAAAATAACTTTGCTTTCGGAAATCAGTGGCAAAAAAGTCTATGAAGCAAAAAGAAAGTCTCCGACTTCCAAAAGTAACGTTATTTATTCTAGTGTTTTTATGAATTTCGTTTTTTTTTGCCATTAAATTTTTAATTGGTGAAAAAACTAGAACTAAATAAAATCTCTCTCTAAACAGTTAGAACTTAATTCTTAGTGGTAGACATGAATTATCCTTTACAAAGTCCTAGTCACCCTACTAAAGTTTAATCGTTTTCTCTTAGTACAACAACGTACAAGTTTTAGAGTAGAATATAAGTTCAGTGACCTTTGTCTAATAGTATGAGGACCTGAGCTACCTCAATATTATGCTGATCTCCGGAGAGTGGTTGTAACGGCTATTATTATCGTACAACTTTCCGGGAGGTTTGGCCTGATTTTGGAACTGAAACTGATCTTAGGGCTCGGATTATTTGTTGAGAGGAGATTAGTTTTGTTAGCAAACCATCGTCGCGATTGGCCAGTGGCTTTAAGGCAGGGTTACATCTCCAACGATCAACTTCGGTGAAGGAACATAACATCACGCTTGTAATCCCCGAAGGTTTTGTCAGAGACGTACATGATAGTAAACCCAAATTTTGCAAGTCATGTTTTAAGCGAGAGGGCGAGCCTATTGTCAACATTATCATCATCATCATCAGCCTATAATATTCTTACTGCTGGGACACAGGCCTCCTCTCTATGAAAGGGAGTGGGCTGTAATCCACCACGCGGGCCCAGTGCGGGTTGGTAGATGTCACATGTCTTCGATTTTTTAGTTCTAGGACATGCCGGCTTCCTCACGATGTTTTCCTACACCGTTTCTGTGAGCAATGCTGTTGAAATAAATTACACAAAGTAATGCGCCTGCCTGGGTTCGAACCCACGGCTTACTGCTCGTAAGTCGGGGCTGCCAAATTGGTCCACCGCTACGCTCCAGTTGCTATCAACCGAGCAGAAATCCAGTCTCCGTGGCTGCTACTGCGAAATTCCTGATGGAAAAACCCAATAACACTTTGCCTGTTCCGGGAATCGAACCCGGGACCTCATGCGCAGCAGCCGCGCTTGCGACCACTAGATAGGCGGTTGGTTCGGTGAAGGAAACATGATAAATATGGAAAGGGGTAGCGCTAGATAAAGACACATGGATGTTTTGTTTTATAGTTGGTGTGCCTATGCAAAAAGAAAAGGAAAAATTAAAACCAATAATCCTTTACAAAAAAAAAAGAGAGGACTCTTAGTGGGCCTTTCTCCATACAAACGTATTTCGCTGTTTTCTTCGTGGATAATGAATAATTCTAGTGTCTAGAGCAATTATTAATTCATGCCCCTATCATTTTCTTTTTTTCAAAACTTAATCACTATCATGACAATCCAAAAACCCGAAAAAAAGCTCGTTTTGACCGCCATGTTCAGACGACTATCAGACTAATTAGCTAATTTTTTACAAAAAAGAAAATAATAAAAGCATAGATATACTTTTCCTCTAAATGTTGATTAAGGGTCAGCTCACACCGAGACGCGACGCTAGAGTGCGAGTGTGCGCGCCGCGTCGCGTCGCGTCGCGTCTCGGTGTAAGCTGACGCTTACAGAAGAATTAATTAGATAAGTTTAGTTTTGAAGAAGAAAACAGCGGAATACAAAACGTCAAGATTTTTGTAGGTAAAATCAGCCTGAGCTGTAGTTGTCCCTTTCGCACTTTATGGGGGCTTGGTCCAGCGCAGTGCGACGGCAACAGTTTCTTCTATTACCTATTCTTCAAATTCGTCGGGACTAGAGTCCCCTCTTAATGTTAAATGTATCTGTTGAGTTGTGCGCAATGTTCTTGAAAGTTAGGAAACTCTGATCCAAATCTTTAGTTCTCAAGCTGCATCTGTTTTCATTCAAAGATTGTGAAATAACATCTCATTTGATGGAGTAATTATTTTACGATTAGTATGTAGGGCATAAAAAACCACTAGTTATAAAATTATACACAAAAGTAAATAGAAAAATGCTTGCGATAGAGTAGAGCACCTTTTCATCAGTGCATATGTTGTAAATACTTACCGTGCAGTATCTTACTACTTTTATAAATGCGAAACTTTGTGATGACAGATGGTTGGCTGGATGGATGTTTGTTATCCTTTCACGCAAAAAAATATTCAACGGATTTGAATTAAACATACGATACTTTTTTTCCCGGTGGTACTATCCCGTAAAATAATACACGCGGGTGGAGCCGCGGGGAGAAGCTAGTCTGCCTGTAACGTTCGCACTGCTGTTCGAACCCCGGCGGACGATATGAAAACAAGGATCTTTACAACTGGGCAACCGTTGTGAGTTTGTTATCTAGGAAGTCATATTCATATTCATTTATTTGTTCTATAATGGTCAATGAATAATCCCAGTCCTCTCCGGAGTACTGTACGTTTCCAATTCAACAGCACTTTACAAAAAGTAGTGACAGGGCCTAGACCAGGCTGCTTAACTTATTTTGAACGTGGCCCAACATTTTGATTCGTATCAACAGGTGGGCCATCCAGTTAATAAAACTTAGAAGAGGTGTTTGTAATAATAAATTTATCAATGTTCGTCATGACTTTCGTCGTCATCGTCATGAGATGTCGAGATTTGGTGGACCACTTGAAATGCGTTAGAGGACGACACGGTGGCCCGCGGGCCTGGGTTTGCGCACACAATAAAGTTATTGTCTAGGCCATAAAATGACTGCACTTTTTTTCGAAAGCGATTGCAACTTGTGACTGTCTTAAGGAGTGTATACTACACTCCCAGGGTAGGAACATCGACGTACACACCCTAACCACTAATTCAACACATGCATGAATGACTGGATTCATTGTGCTGATTCATAGTTTTATGCTGTCTCTTGTAACACCGCATTTTTATAGTTTTATACCTTTGGCAACAATTAGAGCCGGCGCTCACTGACGGCGTGGCACGGCATGGCACGGCAGGTTGTGCAGTGGCATCCCGCAGCGTGCAATGGCATCCTGCGGCATGCCGTGGCATCCTGCTGAAAGCCCAGCCACTCTGGCATCCATCAGTTTCGCTCCGCGCGTATTCGAAGTTGGTTATAAGTTGGTTGTGTCGCATAGAGAACATTTGTTGTGTCTCTCCCTCCCTTGCCCCCGCGCACCGACCGGAACGCGCCCCACTGAAATGCTGCACAAGTTTCACCCTTATTTCAACTAGCTAGCAATCATAATTCCTCGACCCCAAAGTGACCCATACGTCTCGCGGGATGCAATGGCGCGCCGCGGCATCCCGTGGAATGAAAAAGCAAGACACGTCATGCCGATGCATCCTGCGGCGTGTCGCGTCATGCCGCAGCATCCTGCGGCACGTCGCGGCATCGTGGTATCAAAATAAAGTAACATAAATTCTAAACTCATTGAAATAAGATTCAAAACAACTTAATTAGTATTAAAATCCTTTGCCATGACACACCGTGCCGTGCCGGCAGTGGGCGCCGGCCCTTATACTTACGAGTATAATAAATGTGGAGGAGTATTTTGACGCCTAAGCGTCCTGTTGTTTTTAAGTTAGTTTATATTTAGTTAGATAGTTTATGTAAATACTGTAATTAAAAAAATAGGTTTGGCAATAAATATTCGGCAATTACCACGACTTATAATATAGTTTCACACAATAGGGGTGCGGACTGGGTAAAGAAAACGACATTCTATTTTGTCCGTCAGACGGGTAATACAAAAATATTAGACACGTATTTTTTGTTTTATCAAAATATCAAAAAATTGCTTAGTTAAAACTCATTAAAGTTGGAGAGTGGGGGCTTACTACGTCACAAGTAGGTATAAAACTTACCTACATGTGACGTCATGCGCT